>OZ024748.1:25467828-25590328 GCA_964016885.1 Eledone cirrhosa
GACAATATGGACGTAAAACAATGTTGATGATGATGATGATTTGGCAAGGTTTCTCTAGCTGGATATCTTTTCTAATGCCAACCACCTTAGAGAGTGTACTGGGTATATTTTATAATGCTACTAACACTTTACAGTGTGTAGTGGGTGCATTTGTTCATGGCACCAACACTAACACTTTACAGGTTGTACTGGGTGCAAAATAAAAAATAAAATATTTAAATACAAAATAATTCAAAAATAAATCTAGAAAGAAATAAACAAGATTACTTTTATTTATTGAATTGGTTTATTCCCTTTATTTTACAAAACTAAAAACATTTTGTAAACCAATACATAACCTCAGCAATCTCTGCAATTGATCACTTTTTTTTGTTTTTCTTTTTATTTCCAGCACTAAGAGAAGCCGGATCAATTCCTTGTTTCAGAGCAAGTTGGCGCTTTAAATCTAGAAGTTTAGCAACTTCACCATCAATAACACTTTTCTCAGCTTTACTTGTTTTCAGTTCCCTCACTTTCTGACCCTAAAAATGAAAATTTAAAACATTAAAAGACATTTCAATTTTCTTTATTTTTTTTTTACTAATTCACATAAAAATCTGTATCGTCATCATTTTTATGTCCACTTTTAAATAAAGGCATGATTTCTATAAAGGCATGAAAAATCCCAGCCAAAATACAGTTCCATTTAAGCAAGACACAGCATGGCCAACTAGCCAGACTTGTATCATAATGTGGACAACCCATCTAACCCATACAAGCATGGAAAAATGGACGTTAAACGATGATTATGATAATGTGTGTGTGTATGTATGTAACAATATCTGAAAGTGTGAACAAGGAAAAAGGAAAAGTGCTCAGTCGGGAAGAGAGCACTGCACGCAGGGAAAAAGCAGACGTAAAAAAAAAAAAAAAAAAAAATTTATGTTCATACAGGAAGAAAAGTGCTACCTAAGGTTTCAAGGCCCAATACTGACCACATCTCCAGAATGTAAGAGGGATCAAAATTGTTACCTATCTTCAGGTGCTTATACAATTTTATAAGATACTGTTAAAAGTAATGCCCTTCTAGATAGAGTTTTTAAGGACAAAATTAAATACACACCCAATCATTCCCAACCCAATCATACTAAAAATACTAACAGAAAAAGAAGAATTATCTGGTTCATACCTGACTTTTCCCTTAATGTAAAGATTAATGTAGGTAAGGAGTTTTTAGATTTAATAAACTGCATATAAAATCGATAGGGGCGGTCACCTTTTTTTAGGTATCGAAAAATAAGATTTTGTTCAAATATTAAAGCAAAATAGAATTTATCATTGCACATCCTGTAATGGCTTTATATTTTGCATTTGTTGTTCAGGGACAGTGTGGCAACCGCTTAATATTCAAAAATACCACTTTTAGACTCAAATTTCCACTTTTGCGGCTCTAGCTCCCACATTAATCAACCTAATTTGTTCAAATTTTTCACTACGCTAGATCTGATTTATTTCATGTCTTAAAGTGTCTTTACAATTTGAATTTTTTGCTCAGGAACGGCGTGGCAGCCACTTAAATATTCAAAAATACCACATTTTCGCTCAAATTTCCGCCTTTTCGGTTCTAGCTTCCACATTTTTCAACCGATTTCATTCAAATTCGAAACTTTGGCTCCACCCCACATATAAATCAATTTATTTGGTTCAACTTTTATACTACGATAGAACCTATCATTGCACATCTTATAGATGGTCAATGGCAAAACGATGGCCAATGACGTCATCAGAGCTTTTAGTTGTGTATTTGAGAATTTATCGGTTTCCAATCAAGTAGCGTGAGATTTGGCTTAGTGTTAGAGGTCATTACCTCCCTCCCCTAGCCTGCCCCTTTGTCAGTCACCCGCATTTCTCAGTGATAGAGGTCATCACCACCCTCCCCCGCATGGCCTGTGTGTGGCCATAGATGAGTCATCGAGAAGCAGTCACTAAGATCAACACCTTTTCATCAAAGCAGATATTATTTTACCTACCCAGGCAATGCTGGGTACTGCTGCTAGTATATATATATAATTGACAATGTGTATGTATATATATCATCATCATCGTTTTACGTCCGTTCTTCCACGCTAGCATGGGTTAGACGGGTTGTCCTGTTGTGAGCAGTGTCAAGTCGGTTGACCTTGTCTTTTGTTCATACAGGAACTGATTCTGGCTTGATTTCTACAGCTGGATGCCCTTCTTAACACCAACCTCATTTACAGTGAGTGCTGGGTGCTTTTTTCTGTGGCGCCTACATGTCCACTTTACAGTGTGGTCTGGGTGCTTTTTGCTGAGGCACCTCCACGACCACTTTGCAGTGGGAGGGTGTTAAGGCATATTGTCTATAAGCTTCAGCTTCGGCTTGTTCCTGTGGGGGGTTGGGTCTTGTGTTACTGCGTGACGCCAGAGGTCACGGTCGCGTGTCATTGCTCTTGAGAGGTGCAATTGGGTAAGGTCGGCCTTTATCACCTCATCCCAGGTCTTCTTGGGTCTCCCCACTCCGCGGCTTCCATCGATATATATGTATATATATATGCATATATATAATGAAGGAAGTGTGGTAAGGAACCAGATGGACCATAACGCACCAGAGTACTCAATACTAATACATTTTATTGTGAATCCTGCACTACCATCTGTTAATCAATGGTATGGGTACTAATTCAATCTGGTTTACTGTATTTAAATCCATTCAGCCATTGAAATGTTAGGTTTTATTATCATCATCATCATTTTTATGTCTGCTTTCCTGGCATGGGTTGAATGGGTTACCATAGTCTGAGACAAAATGAGTCGGAGCTGCTCAATTTGCTGAGCCGAAGCTGAAGAATATAGACAATATGGACGTAAAACAATGTTGATGATGATGATGATTTGGCAAGGTTTCTCCAGCTGGATATCTTTTCTAATGCCAACCACCTTAGAGAGTGTACTGGGTACATTTTATAATGCTACTAACACTTTACAGTGTGTAGTGGGTGCATTTGTTCATGGCACCAACACTAACACTTTACAGGTTGTACTGGGTGCAAAATAAAAAATAAAATATTTAAATACAAAATAATTCAAAAGTAAATCTAGAAAGAAATAAACAAGATTACTTTTATTTATTGAATTGGTTTATTCCCTTTATTTTACAAAACTAAAAACATTTTGTAAACCAATACATAACCTCAGCAATCTCTGCAATTGATCACTTTTTTTGTTTTTCTTTTTATTTCCAGCACTAAGAGAAGCCGGATCAATTCCTTGTTTCAGAGCAAGTTGGCGCTTTAAATCTAGAAGTTTAGCAACTTCACCATCAATAACACTTTTCTCAGCTTTACTTGTTTTCAGTTCCCTCACTTTCTGACCCTAAAAATGAAAATTTAAAACATTAAAAGACATTTCAATTTTCTTTAATTTTTTTTTACTAATTCACATAAAAATCTGTATCGTCATCATTTTTATGTCCACTTTTAAATAAAGGCATGATTTCTATAAAGGCATGAAAAATCCCAGCCAAAATACAGTTCCATTTAAGCAAGACACAGCATGGCCAACTAGCCAGACTTGTATCATAATGTGGACAACCCATCTAACCCATACAAGCATGGAAAAATGGACGTTAAACGATGATTATGATAATGTGTGTGTGTATGTATGTAACAATATCTGAAAGTGTGAACAAGGAAAAGGAAAACAGTGCTAGATTTACTCTCAGTCCTCTTGATTCCAGCTGCTGTTTCCATAGCCAGAATTTGAGGAATATAAGGAAAAGAAATCGAAAATGCAACTGGAGTCTTTTTAAGAATATTTATTTGTTTCCTTTACCGCTTTCACAGTTCTTAAAAGTAGAATTGAGATGGAGGTTTTGTGGTTTTGCTCGCATCTGGTTGGTGTTCGAAAGTTATTTCTGTTTTATGTGGAAAGAGTGACTCGAATTGCTGGGTTTTTTTAAAAATAAATTTGGTTGGTTGATGACTCTTACGTGAATATGTACAATAAATTTCGTGCCAGTTCGCGTTCCAAAGTTCTTATTGTATTTGCCTTTGAAAATGTGGCTCAAATTGTTGTTGTTTTTTATAAGTGTAATTTGCTTGGCTGATGACTGTCACGTGTATAAGTACATCAAAAGTCGCGTTAATCCTCTGTAATTTTATGTGCTCAAGGAATAAATTACCGGGCACTCAATAATACAGAATATAGAGAAGAAAACAAGGGGTAGAGAATCACGTTCTCTACCCCTTGTAATTGAAAACATACCCCTTTTTGTGTTTTCTTCTCTATATACTGTAGTACACCTCCCACACACATACATATATATATATATATATATACACACATATATACACATATATACATATATATATACATATATATATATATATATATATATATATATATATATATATATATATATATATATATATATATATATATATATATATATATATATATAGTAGAATAATCGAGAATCGGAATATCAGCCCACGAAATCACGATAAACAATATCCGATATGTGTGGCAGAGGGCTCAATAATTTTGAAAAATCAGAGCTATAACTATCGTTAAAATACCAACACATAGAGATCATGCCTAAAATCACCCATGCAGCCGAAAAAGAACGACCAGTAAGATTCGGGTCACTCAAATAAAATATCAATAATTTAATAAATTAAATGAATGTAAAAAACTCACCCGGACCCGCTAGAACGGTGTTAAATCTAGCTTCTTGGGTTTCTGCAATTCCTTAATCCAATCACTATCAGCCCACATAAAAGATATATAAGACTTCTAGAGAAGAGAGGAGCGAGAAAAGGCTTCTTCAACGAGTATTTCGTTCCATAATATATATATATATATACATATTGTTGTGGTCGTGTTTTCGTTGGCAATCGTCTGTTTACGACAGTACAGCGCGGCTCTACTTTATTTAACTGAGATAAAACTTATATGAGCATGAACAGTAGATCATTACGCATCTTTTGGCTTAAAAATCTAGAAATTTGGTCCAGCGGGAAAAAGTTTATAATCAAAGTTTGCTGATAAATCTTGTGTTCAAGTGAGTGAGTAGTAAGCGTGACGCTAGGGGAGGTAATCCAGAAATGACGTAGCTTTGTCATTAAGCCAGTTGCCTCAACTAGATTGCAATTATACTCAAAAGAACTTTAAAATGTCAATCACTTGTCAGTAATTCACTATGATCATTTAATTATTAGATAGTTGTTGCTTGCATTGCCTTAAAAAATAGTAGACCAGATAGAAAAATGCGTACAGCAAAAAAAAGTAATATTGTTGGAATATAAACCTTTAAAAATACAGGACAAGAAACTAAAATAAAACTTTAAAAGAATAGGACAAGAAACTAAGATAAAACTTTAAAAGAATAGGACAAGAAACTAAGATAAAACTTTAAAGAATTGGACAAGAAATAAAAAATTTTACAATAATATTAGTGGCAAAATTTTTTTATTCGTTTCCTGTGCTATGCCCCAGTATCTTCTTGATTAGTGCATAATAATTGTCATGCTCTCATTGTGCGTTGCCCCTGAGCGGTTGGTTCTGGTTGGCTGAGCATTTCTACTCCGTCAGAATGACCATTGCAAGAAGAATAGGCCGATGCAGCTGCAGGTCTCCTCCAAGAATGCACTTCTGGTCCCGCAACACCAGACGAAGATGGAGAAGACGACCGGGACAAGATGTCGACTCTGACCACCGACTACGGCACCTCCCTCAACCACAGGTCCTCCCTCCCTCTGTCCCGTCATCCCTCCAGTCCTCCTGTTCCACCTTCCTGTACCAGAAAGCTGTGGCACGCATTCATCTGGACTGCCGGACTTGAACTCAAGGACAAGATGCAAGGAGAAGATGGACGGGTTGGTCAAGATCAAGGATGAGCGGGACGACAAGACCGTCCGCTGCTGCTCAAGATCTGTGCTCATGGGCCCATGGGTCCATTCACATTATGCATGACACATGAGGCGTGTCGCCGAATGATGAAATAGGGGTATGGTTATGGCCCATTTGGTGTTCAAACCAAGATCAAATGATGCCTCCGGTCTGACGACGACCTCTGAATGTGGAACTCGATTTTTTACCAATAAAAATTTTGCCACTAATATTATTGTAAAATTTTTTATTTCTTGTCCAATTCTTTAAAGTTTTATCTTAGTTTCTTGTCCTATTCTTTTAAAGTTTTATCTTAGTTTCTTGTCCTATTCTTTTAAAGTGTTATCTTAGTTTCTTGTCCTATTCTTTTAAAGTTTTATTTTAGTTTCTTGTCCTGTATTTTTAAAGGTTTATATTCCAACAATATTACGTTTTTTTGCTGTACGCATTTTTCTATCTGGTATATATATATGTATATATATATATATATATATATATATATATATATATATATTTTAAAGTTGAGACAGTGAACAGAAAACAAAAAAACAACGCGGAAGCGAAGAAGCAGTACAAATGTTAATATTAGTTTCACGCTTGAGAGTGGAGGGTGGAGGACGACGTTTCAGGCATAAGCCCTTCATCAGGAGAAAAGTGGGCAGAAAGAGAGTTCCGAGGGTGTGCGGGGGAGTGAGGGAGTGGAGGAAAGTCATTAAAAGGGGGGGGGGGGTAGAGAGTAAAAAAAAATAAAAGTAAAAAGAAACAAGTGGTGAAAGGATGTGAGGCGTGGAGGGGTGGAGAGGGGAGAGGGAGACGGGGGTCCGAGCGGGAAGGGCTGAAGGTGGAGTGTGTGTATGTGTGTAGATGTACGTGTGTGTGTGGATGTGGATGTGAGAGTTGGGGGAAGAACGAGGTTCCATGTTCGGGTCATAGGGAAACCGGTGTGTACATGGGGTGGAGTGTAGGTCGGTGTGTGTGTGCGTGTGGATGGAACGGGGTCAGAGAGGGTGACGGAGAGGGGGCGCGTGGAGTCCGGAGGCTAAGTGTGTGTATGTGAGGAACGCACGCGTGTGTGTGTGTTTATATGTGGTGTGGATGTATGTTTGCGTGGTGCGAAAATAGTGTAAGTGTTTGTGTGTGTGTGTGTTCCTGTACATATATATACAGTGGTGGACTGGGACTAAAAATATTGGTTGCCAGGAGATAAAGGGGGCCCACCCACATATAGAATGCTATCATTTACTTTTTATAACGAATAAACAACATTTTTAAAAAATACATAACTGGAAACAAAAAAGTGCAATAAAATTTCTCCAGAAACAAATGTATACTTTTTTTTTTACCAATTATAGTGTATATATATATATATACTATACATATTACTGGCAGTATAGAGTAATACCAAATGTAAATACAGAATATTATAATTGAATTTTTAAATAATTCTGAATGTATAGTATACTGTTATTTTGAAAAGATTTAACCAAACTGAAAATAGATTCCTATAAATCTATAAATCAGTTTCAACATTTTTAATGAAGACTTTTTTACTGTCAAAGAGATAACTATTTTCTTATAACACACCATTGCAGTCAATACCATATCTTCATACATATACATCATTTGTTTGTTTGCTCTTTACAAAGGAGATTTCTTTCATGGTTTTGCTTTCTTCTACTTTTAATATTTTACATCCTTCTATTATTCGGATTCCCCTGCTCTTACCATTAGTTTTTATAAGACCTTATAAATTTTGCAAAATAACAGTATATTATACATGTACCAATTTTAAAAATTTTTAAATAATTGGAGCATATTTTAAAATAGTTTACTTGTACTGCACACTTTACACATTAACAGTGTATTACATGCAGTCCATTATATTAAGAGCAATTGTTTGAGTTCACTGGATGATTGTGCAAATCTATCAATAATTGCTTCTGCATCCAATTCATCTAACAATTCCTTTTCAATGGATTCCAAGTTCTCCTCAGACAGCGAATTTCTTAACCTTGTCTTTAGCTTTGAAAATGTCCTCTCACATTGGACTTGGGTAACTGATAGTGTGCAGATAACTTTATAAAATCCATAAAGATTATCATATGCCTTGTCATGAAGGCTGTTGGATGTCAGAATTTTTAGAACACACGATGGGAAAGTGGTGCAAATTTTACAGTTGTTGCAACTGGAACCCATATTCTCACCATCATTAAGCAATAGCTTTAATACATCAAAGTTTGAAGCAAAAGAACACAATTCTAATTTTACTTGATCTTTGCTGATTTGTGGAAACAACTTAATAATACCATCTAATGCTGCAACTTCAAGGCCCTTCTCTGCAATAGTTTTAAACTTTGCTGGGTCCAAGCAAGATAAATCTTTATACAACTGTTTATGTTGTACAAAGTGTGATTCTAGTGACTAGAAAATGCGATCCATTATTAGGTTAAACACATTTACTCGAAAATCAGCTGGAGAATCTGAGTAATTTCCTTCATCATTAACAAACTCATCTGCCATTCTTTTTTTCTTCCCTCTATCTTTTAACTGGCAATGATGTTTCCAAAATATCAATTTCCAATATTTGATTTTCATCCATATTCATCTGTGAAATCTTGTCATTACATTTATTTACAAATTTTAAAGCCTTGCTGTGAACGTTATCAAATATTCTTGTCTATGACTTCAACTTTGTTGTAGCTGAATCTACCAAACTCCATGTAGTAAACATATCTAAACCACTTGTTTGTAGATAACTTGATAATGGGGCTGTGGTTTCAAATATAGACAAGTAAATGCTGTCAATGTGGTTTCAAACTTTAGAAAATGTTGAAGTAAAATATTTGCTTCATATTTTGTTTTTGCATCAAACTTATCTGAATCTTGTATCATTGATAAGCATGTCAATAGACTTACAAAAGTACTAACAGTGGCATCATCAAAACGTCCAAATATAGTTGTTGCTGCATTGGATTTTCCTGACCATCTGGTCTCACCAATTAGCTTTAATTGTTTAATTTTTTCTTGTCCTAGATGTTTGCCAACAACTTCTATCCATACAACCATTCTCTTGTATGACGCCTTTACAAAAGTTGCTTATTTCTGGAGCAAATTGACAAAAGAAACTGCAGCTACATAACATTTTGTTGTTTCAGTTATCACCAAATTCAAGACATGGGCATAGTACCATATATGAACATGTTGATCTGCCACATCAGCGATTTTACTTTGTAAACCATTATACTGCCCCTGGTAACTTGCAGCACCATCTGTGCTATCAGATAAACATTTGGGGGGTCAATTTTAAAATGCATTACAGTCAATAAATCAAAAAGTCACTGCCCTGTACAGTCATTACTTGGCATAACTGAAAGTAGTTGTTCACAGATAACACCTTTAAGCACTTACCAAATAACAATGCTAAACTGATTGATAAATGAATTATCTTATGTTGAATCAACCTGAATAGGATAATATATTGCCTTTACTTTCAGCCTTTCCTTATTGTTCTAATCGTTTGATTCTTTGTCCAGACTTGTTTTACACTGCAGAAACATTGAACTGCGATAGCCGTGTCATATTTTGCCATCAACAGCACTGCAGCTAAAAAATTGCCATGATTCAGAACCTCATTATCCAGAGTGTAGGCTGATTCATTTCTGTGACCTCGAAAAAGAAATGCTTGCTTGATTAACATCTTTATGATGTCTATAATCCTCGTGACAATACTTCTCTGCTTCAATACTTCTTCTTTCCTTTTAATTAGTGATGCTGCAAAAAGATTATCTAAGGTGCCATCATTAACCACACTGATATATTGCTAAGCATTTTTGATGTGTTGTTGTAGATTCATGTAAAGCCAAGCTCTGCCTAACATGCCTGTAATCATTAAAGCCACATACAAAGAGTGATAAATTACAAGTGTTGGGAGACTCAAAGGCTAAGCAGTATAAACAATATAAGCATCTATTTTCTTTGTTATATGTAAGCCATTTTCTTGGGACTGAGTCATTCATAATTTTCCTCTCATACAAACGAGCATCAAATGCTAGGCCATCAAGTGGCTGATATGGATGTTCAGCAAAAAACTGTTTCAGATTTGATCGTGATGGACATTGGAAGATTCCAGTAGCTGATCTTTCATTTTCTTGTAAAAGTTTATTTACAGAATGTGCTTCAGAAACCAAGTCATTTATGTCTGAAGTAATATCCAATCCCCTGTCACTAGTTAAAGCTATGTACTCAGATGTTGCAACTACAGGCTGTACAGATACCGGAACAATGAAGCCAGAAATAGTACTGGGCCTGGGTTGATTAGAAAAGATGCACTTGTATTTTTCTCTACATCCAAAGTAACTCTTTCCTGTTCTTGTAACTCACATGTCACTGCATCATCACCATGGGTCTTGTTTCTTGCTTCTCGATTATTTGTTGCAGAACTGGACATTGATGTGGATGGTGGTTGCGGTATTATAAAATCTGTAATAGACCTGCACCGCTTGGCTGACTCCTGCCTTTCTGCTTCATGACGCTCTTTACATTTCAGTGATCCAGATTTATACTTTTTATTTTCCTGATATTCAAGGTTAAAACTTAATTAAAAATACCCACATTGGGAAAAATGGTTCTACACAATTTTTCAATATGTAATTACTAATACATTACTAGGATTAATAGGATAAATATACTACTAATATATATTTTCAAAATATTTTAGTTACTGTTTAACCATGCTGGTTGAATGGTATATAAATTAAACCAGACAAATAGTAATATTCATCCTCACAACCTTATAATATCATTTGTTATGCAAGTGATATCAAAAACAAAATTTGGAACACTACCTCCTTCAACTTTTTTCTTCAAGAAATGGCTTGACTATGAGCAATAATTCTTAAAACAAAATATTCAAACTCTTTTGTGACTGCATTATTTGGCAGTATCGGTAGAGAGTCGGACACCATGCTTTGAAGCATAGAGTTAGGTCCCTTTATGATCTGAGTTCAAATCCCGCCGAGGTTAACTTTGCCTTTCATCCTTACGGGGTCGATAAAATAAAGTACCAGTAATACACTGGGTAATTGCTGGCCTTGTGCCAAAAGTAGAAACAATTATTTCTACTCTATTTGTCGGACAAAGATGCCATGCTTTGATATCTGCATTTGTAGGTAAAGAGTGAAAATCTGGTTTTCTATTGCAATACCTTTTCATGGATGTCCTACATATGAATATATTATATTTCAACCCTTATGTGATTATAACGGTAAAAATATAAATATTTGGAAAAATGCAATAAAAGTAAACGTGTATAGAAAAAAATAAGCCCTATTTAGTTCCATATATATTTCAACAATTTTAAACAATATATAGAAATTTCAATCAAATTATAAACATTCATATAATTTTCATAGAAGTTCAAAATTAGCAAATCTCTCTCTTTCTCATACATATAATGCTCCGTCTAACCCATGCTAGCGTGGAAAATGGACTTTAAACGAAGATGATGATGATGATGATATAAATTATTCCGGGTTGATTCGGAGGTAACCACAGTAAGTAAGGTACTTAATACATAGCAGAGTATAAAAGTTTTAATATAGAGCTTCTACAGGACTAGAACTGTTTCATTCGTGAGAAATCACCAGGAAGCTGGCTGTCCAAGTAAGTAGTAGTATTTATATCTTTTCTTTTCTGGTGGTAGAAGAGGGATTGGGATGGGTGGAGGTCATTGGTTGAAGGATTTAAAGAAAAGGGAGTTCATTAAAAGCTAATTCTTTAAAGCTATAATATTAACAAAGGCAGAAAGAATACTGTAAACAAATTCAAATTTGGAATACCAATCCTTGTTTATCACTTAAACTAACAATGCCTGTAAGACAGGTATCTACAGGATGGATGGGGTTCAATGGTTTAAAGACAAGGGAAATTCTTTACAAGCTAATTCTTTAAGGCTGAAATAAGAGTGACAAAGACAGAAAGGGTTCCATCAACAGATTCAAAAGTATTAGAAACCTTGAATCAATTTTAAAAACCTCTATTTCGTGAGTTAATTTTTGTAGTTAATCCAACAACGTTTTCCAACTAATTGACACATTCCTATTCAAGTGAAAATTGTATTAAAAATTGTTAAAATATCTTGCATTTATGACACAAACTTTAGAGTAAAGTAAAAATATGAATATCTTACCTTATCCATCTGCGAAATATACACACTCGCGGACTTGCAATAATGAGCTCCTATCTTTCACTCTCACTCAATATATATGGGACAGTGTGTATGTGTGTGCATGCATATCTGTGTATATAGATTTATATATCTGTATACATGCACACAAGCACAGATATATACACACATGTTGTTTTCAAATTGTACCAAATAATTCACATTGTGTATGTATATCTGTATATATATAAAATTAAGTATGTGTGTCTGTGTATTACCTATAGGGGCCTACATCTTACGACCGATTTTCATGAAACTTTACAGGCTCATAGATTAGTGATCGGGGAGTGTTTTCTATATATCAGCGTATCGCTTTTTTATTCCGGGGTCATTCTGCAGATAAAAATCGATAGGGGCGGTCACCTTTTTTTAGGTATCGAAAAATAAGATTTCGTTCAAATTTTAAAGCAAAATAGAATTTATCATTGCACATCCTGTAATGGCTTTATATTTTGCATTTGTTGTTCAGGGACAGCGTAGCAGCCGCTTAATATTCAAAAATACCACTTTTAGACTCAAATTTCCACTTTTTCGGCTCTAGCTCCCACATTAATCAACCTAATTTGTTCAAATTTTTCACTACGCTAGATCACATTTATTTCATGTCTTAAAGTGACTTTATAATTTGAATTTATTGCTCAGGAACGGCGTGGCAGCCACTTAAATATTCGAAAATACCACCTTTTCGGCTCTAGCTTCCACATTTTTCAACCGATTTCATTCAAATTCGAAACTTCGGCTCCACCCCACATATAAATCAATTTATTTGGTTCAACTTTTATACTATTATAGAACCTATCATTGCACATCTTATAGATGGTCAAAAGGCAAAATGATGGCCACTGACATCGTCTGAGCTTTTAGTTGTGTATTTGAGAATTCATCGGTTTCCAATCAAGTAGCGTGAGATTTGGCTTAGTGTTAGAGGTCATTATCTCCCTCCCCTAGCCTGCCCCTTTGTCAGTCACCCGCATTTCTCAGTGATAGAGGTCATCACCACCCTCCCCCGCATGGCCTGTGTGTGGCCATAGATGAGTCATCGAGAAGCAGTCACTAAGATCAACACCTTTTCATCAAAGCAGATATTATTTTACCTACCCAGGCAATGCTGGGTACTGCTGCTAGTATATATATATAATTGACAATGTGTATGTATATATATCATTATCATCGTTTTACGTCCGTTCTTCCACGCTAGCATGGGTTAGACGGGTTGTCCTGTTGTGAGCAGTGTCAAGTCGGTTGACCTTGTCTTGTTCATACAGGAACTGATTCTGGCTTGATTTCTACAGCTGGATGCCCTTCTTAACACCAACTTCATTTACAGTGAGTGCTGGGTGCTTTTTTCTGTGGCGCCTAAATGTCCACTTTACAGTGTGGGCTCGTTGCTTTTTTGCCGTGGCACCTCCACGACCACTTTGCAGTGGGAGGGTGTTCAGGCATATTGTCTATATGCTTCAGCTTCGGCTTGTTCCTGTGGGGGGTTGGGTCTTGTGTTACTGCGTGACGCCAGAAGTCACGGTCGCGTGTCATTGCTCTTGAGAGGTGCAATTGGGTAAGGTCGGCCTTTATCACCTCATCCCAGGTCTTCTTGGGTCTCCCCACTCCGCGGCTTCCATCGATATATATGTATATATATATGCATATATATAATGAAGGAAGTGTGGTAAGGAACCAGATGGACCATAACGCACCAGAGTACTCAATACTAATACATTTTATTGTGAATCCTGCACTACCATCTGTTAATCAATGGTATGGGTACTAATTCAAACTGGTGTACTGTATTTAAATCCATTCAGCCATTGAAATGTTAGGTTTTATTATCATCATCATCATGTGTCTGCTTTCCTGGCATGGGTTGAATGGGTTACCATAGTCTGAGACAAAATGAGTCGGAGCTGCTCAATTTGCTGAGCCGAAGCTGAAGCATATAGACAATATGGACGTAAAACAATGTTGATGATGATGATGATTTGGCAAGGTTTCTCTAGCTGGATATCTTTTCTAATGCCAACCACCTTAGAGAGTGTACTGGGTATATTTTATAATGCTACTAACACTTTACAGTGTGTAGTGGGTGCATTTGTTCATGGCACCAACACTAACACTTTACAGGTTGTACTGGGTGCAAAATAAAAAATAAAATATTTAAATACAAAATAATTCAAAAATAAATCTAGAAAGAAATAAACAAGATTACTTTTATTTATTGAATTGGTTTATTCCCTTTATTTTACAAAACTAAAAACATTTTGTAAACCAATACATAACCTCAGCAATCTCTGCAATTGATCATTTTTTTTTGTTTTTCTTTTTATTTCCAGCACTAAGAGAAGCCGGATCAATTCCTTGTTTCAGAGCAAGTTGGCGCTTTAAATCTAGAAGTTTAGCAACTTCACCATCAATAACACTTTTCTCAGCTTTACTTGTTTTCAGTTCCCTCACTTTCTGACCCTAAAAATGAAATTTAAAACATTAAAAGACATTTCAATTTTATTTTTTTATTTTTACTAATTCACATAAAAATCTGTATCGTCATCATTTTTATGTCCACTTTTAAATAAAGGCATGATTTCTATAAAGGCATGAAAAATCCCAGACAAAATACAGTTCCATTTAAGCAAGACACAGCATGGCCAACTAGCCAGACTTGTATCATAATGTGGACAACCCATCTAACCCATACAAGCATGGAAAAATGGACGTTAAACGATGATTATGATAATGTGTGTGTGTATGTATGTAACAATATCTGAAAGTGTGAACAAGGAAAAAGGAAAAGTGCTCAGTCGGGAAGAGAGCACTGCACGCAGGGAAAAAGCAGACGTAAAAAAAAAAAAAAAAAAAAAATTTATGTTCATACAGGAAGAAAAGTGCGACCTAAGGTTTCAAGGCCCAATACTGACCACATCTCCAGAATGTAAGAGGGATCAAAATTGTGACCTATCTTCAGGTGCTTATACAATTTTATAAGATACTGTTAAAAGTAATGCCCTTCTAGATAGAGGTTTTTAAGGACAAAATTAAATACACACCCAATCATTCCCAACCCAATCATACTAAAAATACTAACAGAAAAAGAAGAATTATCTGGTTCATACCCGACTTTTCCCTTAATGTAAAGATTAATGTAGGTAAGGAGTTTTTAGATTTAATATATAGACATTTCCCACAACATAGATACAGTAAAATATTCAATCACAATTCCGTCAAGATATCCTATTCATGTAACCCATCTATGAGATAAAAAAATTACTGTAAAGAATATACTCGATGATGATCCAAGTTGCTTTTGAAGTATTAAAGAGAACTGACCTCTCCAACACAAATGTCATATCAAATCTGTTGTGTATGAGGCAAATATTACACACCACACCCTAGAAAATTATGAAATTAATTAAAGATACATGGGTATGGTGCAAGATTATATTTGAATGATGGAGCTGGGCCATCGAAATATGTATAGTGATTTCATGGAATTTTAAAGCATATCTTCCAGTCTGGCCTTCTGTTGTTGTTCTATATATACTTTACTCCATTCTTGCACCAACCACTGGATACCACATCTACGATGGATGACTTACATAACATTGAGTGCTTTGATTGATTTGTTACATCATGATTTGCTTACCAGAACCACCAGTTCTACACATTGGTAATCAAAATAATTTAAATGGTATATATATATTTATTTCCCCATTTCTCCCTTTTGGCCTTCCCTTTGCCTCTGTGTCCTTCTTTGTTTGCACGTTGGACAACAGTCCTTATTCTCTTGTTTTACTATTTCTCTCCTTTCTATATTTTTCTCCTTTGGCTAAGCCCTTGTACACTCTATATTTGTGTAATTTGCCTAAAGGCATAGCTTGTCTCTGTCAGTTTTGTTGTTCCCTTGTGCACTGAAATAAATGGTATTGACCCTAATTACCGAAACTGTAGTGATTTCCAGAGGTTGACTGAAGAGATGGGACTGTCGATCTTTCCATTGTTTTTTTCCTGTGAACTCCCTATTTTGAATTTATATCCTAAAGACTTAGCCATGCAGGCTTTTTTTGAAAATATATATAGATATATATATATTATATCATCATCATCATAATTTAACGTCCACTTTCCTTGCTAGCAAGGGTTCGATGTGTCTACATAGACCAAGTCAGTATTGAAGCGGAGCCACTGACATCCTAGACAGGCCAAGGAGTTCTGTATCCCACTTACGTACAGTCATTATCAAGTACAGAGGAGAAGATGTTGTGTCTTTTGACACAAACTGAAGGATCCTGCTAACCTCTCATTTGGCAAGCCTTCTATGACTGGATGCCCTTCCTATCACAAACCACTTTACAGCATGTACTGGGTGCATTTATCACTAGAGAAGTTGTGTCTTTGACACAGTTGAAAGGTCCTCTCAAGTCTTTTAGGTATGGTTTCTACAGTGAGGTGCCCTTCCTGTTGCCAACCACCCATACAGAGTATAACGAGTGCATTTTCATGGCACCATTACTAGAGAGGTTTTGGTCATAGACCTAACTATAGAGCCTCTCAACTCTGGGTAGGAGGCAATAGGGGAGGGAGATAGGCATTAAGTTATAGGTGTTTGTGAGGATGGGTAGGGGTGGCTGATTAGTGCATGGGGTGAAAGGAGGTAGTGGAGTGGGGATGTGCTTGATAGAGAGGGGGCATTGGAAATATAAGAAAGAGGGTAGTGAGGGGATAAGGAGTGTTAGTGGGGTGCAATGGTGAGGATATCTAAGGTCTTTAGGGGGGGGGGATATTAGTTAATTTATATATATATATATATATATATATGCTGTATGCTCAATACAAAGGTTGACAACTTCAGTGTATATGATGCTTTCATGAGATCTTATGTTGGTTTTTAGGCCATACATACTTTTTAAAAAGCCATCCACATAAACTGCATATTAGTTTTGGTGCAGCTTGAACTGCCTGTGTTGTCTGACCTTGATGAACCTTGAAATGTCTCTTTAGACCTTGAGATTTGCAGATCTTGGAACATATGTAGCATTGATAAGGTGATTTGAAATTTGAAAGTGAGGGAATTCAATTGCAGAAAATAACTGGAACAACAGCCTTAGAAAATTGAGTAAAATACTCCTAGAGATTAAAAAAAAAACCTATAGGGAATCAAACTCCATATCTCCCAAATACTGGCTGAATGCATTGGCCATTACCCTAAGTGGTGGCTGACAATGGACTCCATCCAATTGAAGGAGTTACACTAAACAGCTTACAGTTAGAGCTAGAAGTAAACAAATCATATGATTTATCAAGGCACTTGGGCAATTTGAAAGTGTAGGAATCCAAATTCAGAAATTCTCCATAACAACAGTTGGTAGCTATCCATAATAGCTTTAGAAAATCAAACAGAGTAAAGAAGCTTCCTGTAGAGATATATAAAAGTTTGGTTATACAACATCATTTGTTAAAAAATTGTTAGAAAGAAGTGTTTGCATGTGTTAATAACAATAACAAGAGTTGCTTATAGAACAGAAAGTTTAAAGTAAGACTCTATATTAATATCATGTGTAGGGTTGAGCTGACCAGAAATAGGCCTTAATACTAAAGACGCGCCCACCAGCATAAGCACAGTGACACTAAAAGTAAACGTGATGAGGGACTGAAGGCTACAGTGTTTAGTAATGGAACAGAGACAATATAGTGTCTGTGAGGATTATTTAGTCTAGCCTAAAATACAACAATCTCACTAGTGTTGGTGCCATGATAAAATACACCCAGTCCACTCGGTAAGGGGCATCCAGCTATAGAAACCATACCAAACATGGAAGATATGAGCAAGATGAGTTGCTCCAAACCATGACAATCTATCCAACCTATGCCAATGTGGAAAGCAGATGTAATATGATGATGACAATGACGACGAAGATGATGATGGTGGTGATGGTGGTGGTGCTTACAACTAGAATCATCATCATCCACATTTCATTTTACGTCTACTTTTCCCTGCTTGCAAGGGTGGGACGAGAACTGATTCTGGCTTGATTTCTACAGCTGGATGCCCTTCCTAACACCAACCTCATTTACAGTGAGTGCTGAGTCCTTTTTTTCCGTGGTGCCTACACATCCACTTTACAGTGTGGGCTGGGTGCTTTTTTGCCGTGGCACCTCCACGACCACTTTACAGTGGAATGATAGGGACCCCAGTCCCTATCATCTCATTTCTACAGCTGAGTGAACTGGAGCAATGTGAAATAAAGTGTCTTGCTCAAAGAAACAACACAATACCTTTAACAATAAGTGCGACCTGGAGCTAAACAACAGCAACACATAATAAATGGGTTAAGGTTTTAAAAAGAGGTCCAGCAATGAAGTTTGAAATGAGTTACCTGTTCTGCTACTAATTGATTTAAACTTTCTATCTCTGTATCTGAAGCAGGTGTCACAGGTGTATCTTGTTGGGCCTAAAAAGATGTGAGAAAAAAAAGTAAAAATTAATTATTCAATTAAAACAACTACTTATAAAAGTAAATAAAAATATTTAATCTTATTTCAAACCAAGAGAAAAGTAAATTCTAATTTAACTGTCTTGACACCAAACTGGACTAAAATATTTATAGCTATTACGGGTAAGAGAGAAAGCATAAAAATAGTGTAAAATAAAGTGATGTTACTAACTTTATTTGATGTGACTGAAGCAGCAGCTGCTATTGTTGTTGTTGAAGAATACTTTTTCTTCAGTCCTTGAATAAAATCATTTTCTAACTTTTGAAATAATGGTTTTGGCTGATGAAAAGAAAGAAAGATTGACATTAGCTTGTCTCAGAGATAATACATAATTTTAACACAACAGATGATTGCTTCAATGTTTGATACCAAACAACCTGCAATCCCATCCAGGTTTTACAATACAAAACTGTTTGTTTTAAAGTTTTTATATTTATCTAACAACTCTCTATCATAAATTTGTGTAAGAGCCTTTATTAAGTTATGTTCCAAACACGAGCAAAATAATAAGAAAGTTAATTACATCCCCCCTAATTCTTGATTATTTTCAAAATTATTTTAAAATCACAAGCAATGTTTTTCATTAGAAATATGGTATAGAAAGACTTAAACAGGTGCAGTTTTCAAATAACAGGCTAGTAACAGCTTCATGAATTGATAATATAACACAATAGTGGTTTCAAACTAAAATAGAAATATATTGAAATTTAGAGTAATTCACAGTTGTCTCCGTTAACAAAATATTGAAGTTTCTCCACCTCCTATATAATGAATATAAAAAATAACAACTTTACCAGCAACAGATGGAAATCATCATCATCACTGTTTAACATCTATTTTCCATACTTGCATGGATAAGATAGGTTAGACAGGTCATGTGATCACATTTTGCTTATATGATCCATTTTAGGTTTGGTTTTCTACAGCTAAATAAATGCCCTTCTTATACCAATCATCTTACAGGGTGGATTGGCTGGTTTTTCTTGTTACCAGCATTACCACTTTAGAGTGTGGACTGGGTGCATTGTATCGTGACATCATCGCTACCACTTTACAGTGTGGAATGGGTGCATTTTATCGTGACAGCAGCACTACCACTTTACAGAATGGGCTGGGAGCATATTATCATGACACCAGCACTACCACTTTACAGTGTGGGCTGGGAGCATACTATCGTGACACCAGCATTATCACTTTACAGTGTAAGCTGGGATCATATTATCGTGACACCAGCGCAAAAAAAAATATTTAACTTTACCTGCAACACATGGCAATCATAAGTATAATTAGATTTACAACTCTAAATCAAAGATGTTATTAGATACCATGCCAAAGGTGTAAACCATGAGAGCACTATTACATACCTTGCCAATTTTATGTCCAGCTGATAAATAACAAGAAAAATGAGTGAGAATCACATTTTTCTCTGGAGGAAATTGTAGTTGTGACTGAATAGTTGCACTTGTTTGGGGCATAAATGGTTGCAGAAGTACTGATAAAAGAGCTGCAATATTGCTGGATAAACTCACAACTGTACCAGCACGTTGCCTGTAGAAAAATATGAACAACTTTCTTTTTACTCAAATATATTGCAACAATGTTTTTTTAACATAGGCACAAAGCCAGTAATTTTGGTCATGAATCTCAGTTAATGACTGAAAGAATATGACCGCGAATACAAGTGAATGAAATTTTCCGACTTATTCACACACACACACATATATATATATATACATATTAACATATTATATATATATATACATATTAACATATTATATATATATATACATATTAACATATTATATATATATATACATATATACCCAGGGAGTGTAATGCAAAGTTACTGTAAGTTCACCAAGCGAGCACTCGATGTTTAGGTTCACGTCAGTATCGAGGTATAGAGCTAGATATAGTGTAATATAATAATTGTTTCTACTTTTTGGAACAAGGCCAGCAATTACCCAGTGCATTACTGGTACTTTATTTTATCGACCCCGTAAGGATGAAAGGCAAAGTCAACCTCGGCGGGATTTGAACTCAGATCGTAAAGGGACGTAACTATGCTGGAAAGCATGGCGTCCGACTCTCTACCAATACTGCCAATCCACCTACAAGCACAAATGGTTAAGCCTTCATTACGTTTATTGGTTGGTGACGCGCGTTTCGCTATTGATCAGCTCAAAGTTCGATCTGTATTGATCTGGCCCGACTCTGGAATGAAAAGCTCGTCGGTCCTCTGTTGCAGTAACGATAGAATAAATATACATGGCATATAAGAAGTCTAACGTTTATATGTTGGTCAGTTTATGTTGTTTTGATTGGTGGGTTAATTAGGTGTGGGCGGGGGGGAGGTGAGCATAGTGACGAGTTAGTGGCGAGGAGCAAAGTTTGATGCGAGTAGCGGGGTGTGGTGTTTTGGCTAGCCCTAGACATGTTGGTATGTACATGGCGTGGTTGTGGTGGTAGGGCTAGCGTGATATGAGATGAAAGACTGCAGTGTTTTACTATGGGTAGTGGGTAGGATACACAGCCACATAACAGCGTGGACTGTGTTTTTTTTGTTGTGACACCTCCACGATCTCGATCTCATTTATTTGGACTGGATGTTGTAGTACCAACTTTACGGAGAGAGGGTGATGTTGGTGGGAGTGGGAAGATGGAGTAGGGGTAGTGGATTGGGGTGTATATTTGGTTAAGAGGTACCTACTGACTGTAGGTTTCGCTTTGTACATAGGCAAGGTGGGTCTTCTGTATTGCTGCGTGGCGCCAAAGATCTCGGTCCAGAGACATTGTCTTAGAGAGGTGCAAGTGTGTAAGGTCAGAATTTATCAAATCATCCCAGGTTTTTCTGGGTCTACCTACTCCGTAACTTCCATGAATTTTGATCGCCCTGCACTTTTTTATGCAGCTGTCGTCTTTCATGCGCATCACGTGGTCATACCAACGTAGTCTTCTCTCAAGTAAACAGCATCTGATCCCTCTTATTCCTAATTTCTCACTTGGTTCACTTATGCTTTGCCGTTCACGAATATTACTATTACCCATCCAACGGAGCATGCATGCTTCGTTCCTTTCCAGTCTGCGCAGGTCCTCTGCACACAATGCCTATGTCTCACTGCCATGTAGCATTGCTGTTCGTATGCAGGCATCATACAATCTGCCTTTCATTTTTAGAGAGAAACCTTTTGTGGCCAACAGCGGTATAAGCTCTCATATATATATATATACACACACACACACACACACACACACATACACAAAATGAAATTTGTGAGAAATGGATTACTTACTTCTCTTCAGTGTTCCCTTTCACTAAAACCCAAGGTTTGTGTAACTGCATATACTGGTTGCCAAGGGTGGACATCTCAAGCAAGATACGAAGACTGTCACGCATTCTGAAATACAACAGGTATCAAGAGGTGTGAAGACTGTCACATATTCTGAAAGTACAACAGGTATCAAGAGGTGTGAAGACTGTCACATATTCCGAAAGTACAACAGGTATCAAGAGGTGTGAAGACTGTCACATAGTCTGAAAGTACAACAGGTATCAAGAAGTGTGAAGACTGTCATATATTCTGAAAGGACAACAGGTATCAAGAGGTGTGAAGAGTGTCACATATTCTAAAAGTACAACAGATATCAAGAGGTGTGAAGACTGTCACATATTCTGAAAGTACAACAGGTATCAAGAAGTGTGAAGACTGTCGTATATTCTGAAAGGACAACAGGTATCAAGAGGTGTGAAGACTGTCACATATTCTGAAAGTACAACAGATATCAAGAGGTGTGAAGACTGTCACATATTCTGAAAGTACAACAGGTATCAAGAGGTGTGAAGACTGTCACATATTCTGAAAGGACAACAGGTATCAAGAGGTGTGAAGACTGTCACATATTCCGAAAGTACAACAGGTATCAAGAGGTGTGAAGACTGTCACATAGTCTGAAAGTACAACAGGTATCAAGAAGTGTGAAGACTGTCATATATTCTGAAAGGACAACAGGTATCAAGAGGTGTGAAGAGTGTCACATATTCTAAAAGTACAACAGATATCAAGAGGTGTGAAGACTGTCACATATTCTGAAAGTACAACAGGTATCAAGAAGTGTGAAGACTGTCATATATTCTGAAAGGACAACAGGTATCAAGAGGTGTGAAGACTGTCACATATTCTGAAAGTACAACAGATATCAAGAGGTGTGAAGACTGTCACATATTCTGAAAGTACAACAGGTATCAAGAGGTGTGAAGACTGTCACATATTCTGAAAGGACAACAGGTATCAAGAGGTGTGAAGACTGTCACATATTCCGAAAGTACAACAGGTATCAAGAGGTGTGAAGACTGTCACATAGTCTGAAAGTACAACAGGTATCAAGAAGTGTGAAGACTGTCACATATTCTGAAAGTACAACAGGTATCAAGAGGTGTGAAGACTGTCACATATTCTGAAAGTATAACAGGTATCAAGAGGTGTGAAGACTGTCATATATTCTGAAAGTACAACAGGTATCAAGAGGTGTGAAGACTGTCATATATTCTGAAAGTACAACAGGTATCAAGAGGTGTGAAGACTGTCATATATTCTGAAAGTACAACAGGTATCAAGAGGTGTGAAGACTGTCACATATTCTGAAAGTACAACAGGTATCAAGAGGTGTGAAGACTGTCACATAGTCTGAAAGTACAAAAGGTATCAAGAGGTATGAAGACTGTCACATAGTCTGAAAGTACAACAGGTATCAAGAGGTGTGAAGACTGTCATATAGTCTGAAAGTACAACAGGTATCAAGAAGAGTGAAGACTGTCACACATTCTGAAAGTACAACAGGTATCAAGAGGTATGAAGACTGTCACATAGTCTGAAAGTATAACAGGTATCAAGAGGTATGAAGACTGTCACACATTCTGAAAGTACAACAGGTATCAAGAGGTGTGAAGACTGTCATATATTCTGAAAGTACAACAGGTATCAAGAGGTGTAAAGACTGTCACATATTCTGAAAGTACAACAGGTATCAAGAGGTGTGAAGACTGTCATATATTCTGAAAGTACAACAGGTATCAAGAGGTATGAAGACTGTCACATAGTCTGAAAGTACAACAGGTATCAAGAGGTGTGAAGACTGTCATATATTCTGAAAGTACAACAGGTATCAAGAGGTGTGAAGACTGTCACATAGTCTGAAAGTACAACAGGTATCAAGAGGTGTGAAGACTGTCATATATTCTGAAAGTACAACAGGTATCAAGAGGTGTGAAGACTGTCACATAGTCTGAAAGTACAACAGGTATCAAGAGGTGTGAAGACTGTCACATAGTCTGAAAGTACAACAGGTATCAAGAGGTGTGAAGACTGTCACATAGTCTGAAAGTACAACAGGTATCAAGAAGTGTGAAGACTGTCATATATACTGAAAGTACAACAGGTATCAAGAGGTGTGAAGACTGTCACATAGTCTGAAAGTACAACAGGTATCAAGAGGTGTGAAGACTGTCACATAGTCTGAAAGTACAACAGGTATCAAGAAGTGCGAAGACTGTCACATATTCTGAAAGTACAACAGGTATCAAGAGGTGTGAAGACTGTCACATATTCTGAAAGTACAACAGGTATCAAGAAGTGTGAAGACTGTCACATATTCTGAAAGTACAACAGGTATCAAGAGGTGTGAAGACTGTCATATATACTGAAAGTACAACAGGTATCAAAAGGTGTGAAGACTGTCATATATTCTAAAAGTACAACAGGTATCAAGAGGTGTGAAGACTGTCACACATTCTGAAAGTACAACAGGTATCAAGAGTTGTGAAGACTGTCACACATTCTGAAAGTACAACAGGTATCAAGAGTTGTGAAGACTGTCACACATTCTGAAAGTACAACAGGTATCAAGAGGTGTGAAGACTGTCACACATTCTGAAAGTACAACAGGTATCAAGAAGTGTGAAGAGTGTCACACATTCTGAAAGTACAACAGGTATCAAGAGGTGTGAAGACTGTCACACATTCTGAAAGTACAACAGGTATCAAGAGGTGTGAAGACTGTCACATATTCTGAAAGTACAACAGGTATCAAGAAGTGTGAAGACTGTCATATATACTGAAAGTACAACAGGTATCAAGAGGTGTGAAGACTGTCACATATTCTGAAAGTACAACAGGTATCAAGAGGTGTGAAGACTGTCACATATTCTGAAAGTATAACCGGTATCAAGAGGTGTGAAGACTGTCACATATTCTAAAAGTACAACAGGTATCAAGAGGTGTGAAGACTGTCACATAGTCTCAAAGTACAACAGGTATCAAGAGGTATGAAGACAGTCACATAGTCTGAAAGTACAACAGGTATCAAGAGGTGTAAAGACTGTCACATAGTCTGACAGTATAACAGGTATCAAGAGGTGTGAAGACTGTCATATATTCTGAAAGTACAACCGGTATCAAGAGGTGTGAAGACTGTCATATATTCTGAAAGTACAACAGGTATCAAGAGGTGTGAAGACTGTCACATAGTCTGAAAGTACAACAGGTATCAAGAGGTGTGAAGACTGTCACATATTCTGAAAGTACAACAGGTATCAAGAGGTGTGAAGACTGTCACATATTCTGAAAGTACAACAGGTATCAAGAGGTGTGAAGACTGTCACATATTCTGAAAGTACAACAGGTATCAAGAGGTGTGAAGACTGTCACATATTCTGAAAGTACAACAGGTATCAAGAGGTGTGAAGACTGTCATATATTCTAAAAGTACAACACGTATCAAGAGGTGTGAAGACTGTCATATATTCTAAAAGTACAACAGGTATCAAGAGGTGTGAAGACTGTCACATATTCTGAAAGTACAACAGGTATCAAGAGGTGTGAAGACTGTCATATATTCTGAAAGTACAACAGATATCAAGAGGTGTGAAGACTGTCATATATTCTGAAAGTACAACAGGTATCAAGAGGTGTGAAGACTGTCATATATTCTGAAAGTACAACAGGTATCAAGAGGTGTGAAGACTGTCACATAGTCTGAAAGTACAACAGGTATCAAGAAGTGTGAAGACTGTCACATATTCTGAAAGTACAACAGGTATCAAGAAGTGTGAAGACTGTCACATATTCTGAAAGTACAACAGGTATCAAGAGGTGTGAAGACTGTCATATATTCTGAAAGTACAACAGGTATCAAGAGGTGTGAAGACTGTCACATAGTCTGAAAGTACAACAGGTATCAAGAAGTGTGAAGACTGTCACATATTCTGAAAGTACAACAGGTATCAAGAGGTGTGAAGACTGTCACATAGGCTGAAAGTACAACAGATATCAAGAGGTGTGAAGACTGTCACATAGTCTGAAAGTACAACAGGTATCAAGAGGTGTGAAGACTGCCACATATTCTGAAAGTACAACAGGTATCAAGAGGTGTGAAGACTGTCACATATTCTGAAAGTACAACAGATATCAAGAGGTGTGAAGACTGTCACATAGTCTGAAAGTACAACAGGTATCAAGAGGTGTGAAGACTGTCACATATTCTGAAAGTACAATAGGTATCAAGAGGTGTGAAGACTGTCACATATTCTGAAAGTACAACAGGTATCAAGAGGTGTGAAGACTGTCATATATACTGAAAGTACAACAGGTATCAAGAAGTGTGAAGACTGTCACATATTCTGAAAGTACAACAGGTATCAAGAGGTGTGAAGACTGTCATATATTCTGAAAGTACAACCGGTATCAAGAGGTGTGAAGACTGTCATATATACTGAAAGTACAACAGGTATCAAGAGGTGTGAAGACTGTCATATATTCTAAAAGTACAACAGGTATCAAGAGGTGTGAAGACTGTCATATATTCTGAAAGTACAACCGGTATCAAGAGGTGTGAAGACTGTCATATATTCTGAAAGTACAACAGGTATCAAGAAGTGCGAAGACTGTCACATATTCTGAAAGTACAACAGGTATCAAGAGGTGTGAAGACTGTCACATATTCTGAAAGTACAACAGGTATCAAGAGGTGTGAAGACTGTCACATAGTCTGAAAGTACAACAGGTATCAAGAGGTATGAAGACTGTCACATATTCTGAAAGTACAACAGGTATCAAGAGGTGTGAAGACTGTCACACATTCTGAAAGTACAACAGGTATCAAGAGGTGTGAAGACTGCCACATATTCTGAAAGGACAACAGGTATCAAGAAGTGTGAAGACTGTCACACATTCTGAAAGTACAACAGGTATCAAGAGGTGTGAAGACTGCCACATATTCTGAAAGGACAACAGGTATCAAGAAGTGTGAAGACTGTCACACATTCTGAAAGTATAACAGGTATCAAGAGGTGTGAAGACTGTCACATATTCTGAAAGTACAACAGGTATCAAGAGGTGTGAAGACTGCCACATATTCTGAAAGTACAACAGGTATCAAGAGGTGTGAAGACTGCCACATATTCTGAAAGGACAACAGGTATCAAGAGGTGTGAAGACTGTCACATAGTCTGAAAGTACAACAGGTATCAAGAGGTGTGAAGAGTGTCACATATTCTGAAAGTACAACAGGTATCAAGAGGTGTGAAGACTGTCACATATTCTGAAAGTACATAGGTATCAAGAGGTGTGAAGACTGTCACATAGTCTGAAAGTACAACAGGTATCAAGAGGTGTGAAGAGTGTCACACATTCTGAAAGTACAACAGGTATCAAGAAGTGTGAAGAGTGTCACACATTCTGAAAGTACAACAGGTATCAAGAGGTGTGAAGACTGTCACATAGTCTGAAAGTACAACAGGTATCAAGAGGTGTGAAGAGTGTCACATATTCTGAAAGTACAACAGGTATCAAGAGGTGTGAAGACTGTCACATATTCTGAAAGTACAACAGGTATCAAGAGGTGTGAAGACTGTCACATATTCTGAAAGTATAACAGGTATCAAGAGGTGTGAAGACTGTCACATATTCTGAAAGTACAACAGGTATCAAGAGGTGTGAAGACTGTCATATATTCTGAAAGTACAACAGGTATCAAGAGGTGTGAAGACTGTCATATAGTCTGAAAGTACAACAGGTATCAAGAAGAGTGAAGACTGTCACACATTCTGAAAGTACAACAGGTATCAAGAGGTATGAAGACTGTCACATAGTCTGAAAGTATAACAGGTATCAAGAGGTATGAAGACTGTCACACATTCTGAAAGTACAACAGGTATCAAGAGGTGTGAAGACTGTCATATATTCTGAAAGTACAACAGGTATCAAGAGGTGTAAAGACTGTCACATATTCTGAAAGTACAACAGGTATCAAGAGGTGTGAAGACTGTCATATATTCTGAAAGTACAACAGGTATCAAGAGGTATGAAGACTGTCACATAGTCTGAAAGTACAACAGGTATCAAGAGGTGTGAAGACTGTCATATATTCTGAAAGTACAACAGGTATCAAGAGGTGTGAAGACTGTCACATAGTCTGAAAGTACAACAGGTATCAAGAGGTGTGAAGACTGTCATATATTCTGAAAGTACAACAGGTATCAAGAGGTGTGAAGACTGTCACATAGTCTGAAAGTACAACAGGTATCAAGAGGTGTGAAGACTGTCACATAGTCTGAAAGTACAACAGGTATCAAGAGGTGTGAAGACTGTCACATAGTCTGAAAGTACAACAGGTATCAAGAAGTGTGAAGACTGTCATATATACTGAAAGTACAACAGGTATCAAGAGGTGTGAAGACTGTCACATAGTCTGAAAGTACAACAGGTATCAAGAGGTGTGAAGACTGTCACATAGTCTGAAAGTACAACAGGTATCAAGAAGTGCGAAGACTGTCACATATTCTGAAAGTACAACAGGTATCAAGAGGTGTGAAGACTGTCACATATTCTGAAAGTACAACAGGTATCAAGAAGTGTGAAGACTGTCACATATTCTGAAAGTACAACAGGTATCAAGAGGTGTGAAGACTGTCATATATACTGAAAGTACAACAGGTATCAAAAGGTGTGAAGACTGTCATATATTCTAAAAGTACAACAGGTATCAAGAGGTGTGAAGACTGTCACACATTCTGAAAGTACAACAGGTATCAAGAGTTGTGAAGACTGTCACACATTCTGAAAGTACAACAGGTATCAAGAGTTGTGAAGACTGTCACACATTCTGAAAGTACAACAGGTATCAAGAGGTGTGAAGACTGTCACACATTCTGAAAGTACAACAGGTATCAAGAAGTGTGAAGAGTGTCACACATTCTGAAAGTACAACAGGTATCAAGAGGTGTGAAGACTGTCACACATTCTGAAAGTACAACAGGTATCAAGAGGTGTGAAGACTGTCACATATTCTGAAAGTACAACAGGTATCAAGAAGTGTGAAGACTGTCATATATACTGAAAGTACAACAGGTATCAAGAGGTGTGAAGACTGTCACATATTCTGAAAGTACAACAGGTATCAAGAGGTGTGAAGACTGTCACATATTCTGAAAGTATAACCGGTATCAAGAGGTGTGAAGACTGTCACATATTCTAAAAGTACAACAGGTATCAAGAGGTGTGAAGACTGTCACATAGTCTCAAAGTACAACAGGTATCAAGAGGTATGAAGACAGTCACATAGTCTGAAAGTACAACAGGTATCAAGAGGTGTAAAGACTGTCACATAGTCTGACAGTATAACAGGTATCAAGAGGTGTGAAGACTGTCATATATTCTGAAAGTACAACCGGTATCAAGAGGTGTGAAGACTGTCATATATTCTGAAAGTACAACAGGTATCAAGAGGTGTGAAGACTGTCACATAGTCTGAAAGTACAACAGGTATCAAGAGGTGTGAAGACTGTCACATATTCTGAAAGTACAACAGGTATCAAGAGGTGTGAAGACTGTCACATATTCTGAAAGTACAACAGGTATCAAGAGGTGTGAAGACTGTCACATATTCTGAAAGTACAACAGGTATCAAGAGGTGTGAAGACTGTCACATATTCTGAAAGTACAACAGGTATCAAGAGGTGTGAAGACTGTCATATATTCTAAAAGTACAACACGTATCAAGAGGTGTGAAGACTGTCATATATTCTAAAAGTACAACAGGTATCAAGAGGTGTGAAGACTGTCACATATTCTGAAAGTACAACAGGTATCAAGAGGTGTGAAGACTGTCATATATTCTGAAAGTACAACAGATATCAAGAGGTGTGAAGACTGTCATATATTCTGAAAGTACAACAGGTATCAAGAGGTGTGAAGACTGTCATATATTCTGAAAGTACAACAGGTATCAAGAGGTGTGAAGACTGTCACATAGTCTGAAAGTACAACAGGTATCAAGAAGTGTGAAGACTGTCACATATTCTGAAAGTACAACAGGTATCAAGAAGTGTGAAGACTGTCACATATTCTGAAAGTACAACAGGTATCAAGAGGTGTGAAGACTGTCATATATTCTGAAAGTACAACAGGTATCAAGAGGTGTGAAGACTGTCACATAGTCTGAAAGTACAACAGGTATCAAGAAGTGTGAAGACTGTCACATATTCTGAAAGTACAACAGGTATCAAGAGGTGTGAAGACTGTCACATAGGCTGAAAGTACAACAGATATCAAGAGGTGTGAAGACTGTCACATAGTCTGAAAGTACAACAGGTATCAAGAGGTGTGAAGACTGCCACATATTCTGAAAGTACAACAGGTATCAAGAGGTGTGAAGACTGTCACATATTCTGAAAGTACAACAGATATCAAGAGGTGTGAAGACTGTCACATAGTCTGAAAGTACAACAGGTATCAAGAGGTGTGAAGACTGTCACATATTCTGAAAGTACAATAGGTATCAAGAGGTGTGAAGACTGTCACATATTCTGAAAGTACAACAGGTATCAAGAGGTGTGAAGACTGTCATATATACTGAAAGTACAACAGGTATCAAGAAGTGTGAAGACTGTCACATATTCTGAAAGTACAACAGGTATCAAGAGGTGTGAAGACTGTCACATATTCTGAAAGTACATAGGTATCAAGAGGTGTGAAGACTGTCACATAGTCTGAAAGTACAACAGGTATCAAGAGGTGTGAAGAGTGTCACACATTCTGAAAGTACAACAGGTATCAAGAAGTGTGAAGAGTGTCACACATTCTGAAAGTACAACAGGTATCAAGAGGTGTGAAGACTGTCACATAGTCTGAAAGTACAACAGGTATCAAGAGGTGTGAAGAGTGTCACATATTCTGAAAGTACAACAGGTATCAAGAGGTGTGAAGACTGTCACATATTCTGAAAGTACAACAGGTATCAAGAGGTGTGAAGACTGTCACATATTCTGAAAGTATAACAGGTATCAAGAGGTGTGAAGACTGTCACATATTCTGAAAGTACAACAGGTATCAAGAGGTGTGAAGACTGTCATATATTCTGAAAGTACAACAGGTATCAAGAGGTGTGAAGACTGTCATATAGTCTGAAAGTACAACAGGTATCAAGAAGAGTGAAGACTGTCACACATTCTGAAAGTACAACAGGTATCAAGAGGTATGAAGACTGTCACATAGTCTGAAAGTATAACAGGTATCAAGAGGTATGAAGACTGTCACACATTCTGAAAGTACAACAGGTATCAAGAGGTGTGAAGACTGTCATATATTCTGAAAGTACAACAGGTATCAAGAGGTGTAAAGACTGTCACATATTCTGAAAGTACAACAGGTATCAAGAGGTGTGAAGACTGTCATATATTCTGAAAGTACAACAGGTATCAAGAGGTATGAAGACTGTCACATAGTCTGAAAGTACAACAGGTATCAAGAGGTGTGAAGACTGTCATATATTCTGAAAGTACAACAGGTATCAAGAGGTGTGAAGACTGTCACATAGTCTGAAAGTACAACAGGTATCAAGAGGTGTGAAGACTGTCATATATTCTGAAAGTACAACAGGTATCAAGAGGTGTGAAGACTGTCACATAGTCTGAAAGTACAACAGGTATCAAGAGGTGTGAAGACTGTCACATAGTCTGAAAGTACAACAGGTATCAAGAGGTGTGAAGACTGTCACATAGTCTGAAAGTACAACAGGTATCAAGAAGTGTGAAGACTGTCATATATACTGAAAGTACAACAGGTATCAAGAGGTGTGAAGACTGTCACATAGTCTGAAAGTACAACAGGTATCAAGAGGTGTGAAGACTGTCACATAGTCTGAAAGTACAACAGGTATCAAGAAGTGCGAAGACTGTCACATATTCTGAAAGTACAACAGGTATCAAGAGGTGTGAAGACTGTCACATATTCTGAAAGTACAACAGGTATCAAGAAGTGTGAAGACTGTCACATATTCTGAAAGTACAACAGGTATCAAGAGGTGTGAAGACTGTCATATATACTGAAAGTACAACAGGTATCAAAAGGTGTGAAGACTGTCATATATTCTAAAAGTACAACAGGTATCAAGAGGTGTGAAGACTGTCACACATTCTGAAAGTACAACAGGTATCAAGAGTTGTGAAGACTGTCACACATTCTGAAAGTACAACAGGTATCAAGAGTTGTGAAGACTGTCACACATTCTGAAAGTACAACAGGTATCAAGAGGTGTGAAGACTGTCACACATTCTGAAAGTACAACAGGTATCAAGAAGTGTGAAGAGTGTCACACATTCTGAAAGTACAACAGGTATCAAGAGGTGTGAAGACTGTCACACATTCTGAAAGTACAACAGGTATCAAGAGGTGTGAAGACTGTCACATATTCTGAAAGTACAACAGGTATCAAGAAGTGTGAAGACTGTCATATATACTGAAAGTACAACAGGTATCAAGAGGTGTGAAGACTGTCACATATTCTGAAAGTACAACAGGTATCAAGAGGTGTGAAGACTGTCACATATTCTGAAAGTATAACCGGTATCAAGAGGTGTGAAGACTGTCACATATTCTAAAAGTACAACAGGTATCAAGAGGTGTGAAGACTGTCACATAGTCTCAAAGTACAACAGGTATCAAGAGGTATGAAGACAGTCACATAGTCTGAAAGTACAACAGGTATCAAGAGGTGTAAAGACTGTCACATAGTCTGACAGTATAACAGGTATCAAGAGGTGTGAAGACTGTCATATATTCTGAAAGTACAACCGGTATCAAGAGGTGTGAAGACTGTCATATATTCTGAAAGTACAACAGGTATCAAGAGGTGTGAAGACTGTCACATAGTCTGAAAGTACAACAGGTATCAAGAGGTGTGAAGACTGTCACATATTCTGAAAGTACAACAGGTATCAAGAGGTGTGAAGACTGTCACATATTCTGAAAGTACAACAGGTATCAAGAGGTGTGAAGACTGTCACATATTCTGAAAGTACAACAGGTATCAAGAGGTGTGAAGACTGTCACATATTCTGAAAGTACAACAGGTATCAAGAGGTGTGAAGACTGTCATATATTCTAAAAGTACAACACGTATCAAGAGGTGTGAAGACTGTCATATATTCTAAAAGTACAACAGGTATCAAGAGGTGTGAAGACTGTCACATATTCTGAAAGTACAACAGGTATCAAGAGGTGTGAAGACTGTCATATATTCTGAAAGTACAACAGATATCAAGAGGTGTGAAGACTGTCATATATTCTGAAAGTACAACAGGTATCAAGAGGTGTGAAGACTGTCATATATTCTGAAAGTACAACAGGTATCAAGAGGTGTGAAGACTGTCACATAGTCTGAAAGTACAACAGGTATCAAGAAGTGTGAAGACTGTCACATATTCTGAAAGTACAACAGGTATCAAGAAGTGTGAAGACTGTCACATATTCTGAAAGTACAACAGGTATCAAGAGGTGTGAAGACTGTCATATATTCTGAAAGTACAACAGGTATCAAGAGGTGTGAAGACTGTCACATAGTCTGAAAGTACAACAGGTATCAAGAAGTGTGAAGACTGTCACATATTCTGAAAGTACAACAGGTATCAAGAGGTGTGAAGACTGTCACATAGGCTGAAAGTACAACAGATATCAAGAGGTGTGAAGACTGTCACATAGTCTGAAAGTACAACAGGTATCAAGAGGTGTGAAGACTGCCACATATTCTGAAAGTACAACAGGTATCAAGAGGTGTGAAGACTGTCACATATTCTGAAAGTACAACAGATATCAAGAGGTGTGAAGACTGTCACATAGTCTGAAAGTACAACAGGTATCAAGAGGTGTGAAGACTGTCACATATTCTGAAAGTACAATAGGTATCAAGAGGTGTGAAGACTGTCACATATTCTGAAAGTACAACAGGTATCAAGAGGTGTGAAGACTGTCATATATACTGAAAGTACAACAGGTATCAAGAAGTGTGAAGACTGTCACATATTCTGAAAGTACAACAGGTATCAAGAGGTGTGAAGACTGTCATATATTCTGAAAGTACAACCGGTATCAAGAGGTGTGAAGACTGTCATATATACTGAAAGTACAACAGGTATCAAGAGGTGTGAAGACTGTCATATATTCTAAAAGTACAACAGGTATCAAGAGGTGTGAAGACTGTCATATATTCTGAAAGTACAACCGGTATCAAGAGGTGTGAAGACTGTCATATATTCTGAAAGTACAACAGGTATCAAGAAGTGCGAAGACTGTCACATATTCTGAAAGTACAACAGGTATCAAGAGGTGTGAAGACTGTCACATATTCTGAAAGTACAACAGGTATCAAGAGGTGTGAAGACTGTCACATAGTCTGAAAGTACAACAGGTATCAAGAGGTATGAAGACTGTCACATATTCTGAAAGTACAACAGGTATCAAGAGGTGTGAAGACTGTCACACATTCTGAAAGTACAACAGGTATCAAGAGGTGTGAAGACTGCCACATATTCTGAAAGGACAACAGGTATCAAGAAGTGTGAAGACTGTCACACATTCTGAAAGTACAACAGGTATCAAGAGGTGTGAAGACTGCCACATATTCTGAAAGGACAACAGGTATCAAGAAGTGTGAAGACTGTCACACATTCTGAAAGTATAACAGGTATCAAGAGGTGTGAAGACTGTCACATATTCTGAAAGTACAACAGGTATCAAGAGGTGTGAAGACTGCCACATATTCTGAAAGTACAACAGGTATCAAGAGGTGTGAAGACTGCCACATATTCTGAAAGGACAACAGGTATCAAGAGGTGTGAAGACTGTCACATAGTCTGAAAGTACAACAGGTATCAAGAGGTGTGAAGAGTGTCACATATTCTGAAAGTACAACAGGTATCAAGAGGTGTGAAGACTGTCACATATTCTGAAAGTACATAGGTATCAAGAGGTGTGAAGACTGTCACATAGTCTGAAAGTACAACAGGTATCAAGAGGTGTGAAGAGTGTCACACATTCTGAAAGTACAACAGGTATCAAGAAGTGTGAAGAGTGTCACACATTCTGAAAGTACAACAGGTATCAAGAGGTGTGAAGACTGTCACATAGTCTGAAAGTACAACAGGTATCAAGAGGTGTGAAGAGTGTCACATATTCTGAAAGTACAACAGGTATCAAGAGGTGTGAAGACTGTCACATATTCTGAAAGTACAACAGGTATCAAGAGGTGTGAAGACTGTCACATATTCTGAAAGTATAACAGGTATCAAGAGGTGTGAAGACTGTCACATATTCTGAAAGTACAACAGGTATCAAGAGGTGTGAAGACTGTCATATATTCTGAAAGTACAACAGGTATCAAGAGGTGTGAAGACTGTCATATATTCTAAAAGTACAACAGGTATCAAGAGGTGTGAAGACTGTCATATATTCTAAAAGTACAACAGGTATCAAGAGGTGTGAAGACTGTCACATATTCTGAAAGTACAACAGGTATCAAGAAGTGTGAAGACTGTCATATATTCTGAAAGTACAACAGGTATCAAGAGGTGTGAAGACTGCCACATATTCTGAAAGGACAACAGGTATCAAGAGGTGTGAAGACTGTCACATATTCTGAAAGTACAACAGGTATCAAGAGGTGTAAAGACTGTCACATAGTCTGAAAGTACAACAGGTATCAAGAGGTGTGAAGACTGTCACATATTCTGAAAGTACAACAGGTATCAAGAGGTGTGAAGACTGTCACATATTCTGAAAGTACAACAGGTATCAAGAGGTGTAAAGACTGTCACATAGTCTGAAAGTATAACAGGTATCAAGAAGTGTGAAGACTGTCACATATTCTGAAAGTACAACAGGTATCAAGAGGTGTAAAGACTGTCACATAGTCTGAAAGTATAACAGGTATCAAGAGGTGTGAAGACTGTCACATATTCTGAAAGTATAACAGGTATCAAGAGGTGTGAAGACTGTCACATATTCTGAAAGTACAACAGGTATCAAGAGGTGTGAAGACTGTCATATATTCTGAAAGTACAACAGGTATCAAGAGGTGTGAAGACTGTCATATATTCTAAAAGTACAACAGGTATCAAGAGTTGTGAAGACTGTCACATATTCTGAAAGTACAACAGGTATCAAGAGGTGTAAAGACTGTCACATATTCTGAAAGTATAACCGGTATCAAGAGGTATGAAGACTGTCACATATTCTAAAAGTACAACAGGTATCAAGAGGTGTGAAGACTGTCACATATTCTGAAAGTATAACCGGTATCAAGAGGTATGAAGACTGTCACATATTCTAAAAGTACAACAGGTATCAAGAGGTGTGAAGACTGTCACATAGTCTGAAAGTACAACAGGTATCAAGAGGTGTGAAGACTGTCATATATTCTGAAAGTACAACAGGTATCAAGAGGTGTGAAGACTGTCATATATTCTGAAAGTACAACACGTATCAAGAGGTGTGAAGACTGTCATATATTCTGAAAGTACAACAGGTATCAAGAGGTGTGAAGACTGTCATATATTCTGAAAGTACAACAGGTATCAAGAGGTGTGAAGACTGTCATATATTCTGAAAGTACAACAGGTATCAAGAGGTGTGAAGACTGTCATATATTCTGAAAGTACAACACGTATCAAGAGGTGTGAAGACTGTCATATATTCTGAAAGTACAACAGGTATCAAGAGGTGTGAAGACTGTCATATATTCTGAAAGTACAACAGGTATCAAGAGGTGTGAAGACTGTCATATATTCTGAAAGTACAACAGGTATCAAGAGGTGTGAAGACTGTCATATATTCTGAAAGTACAACACGTATCAAGAGGTGTGAAGACTGTCATATATTCTGAAAGTACAACAGGTATCAAGAGGTGTGAAGACTGTCATATATTCTGAAAGTACAACACGTATCAAGAGGTGTGAAGACTGTCATATATTCTGAAAGTACAACAGGTATCAAGAGGTGTGAAGACTGTCATATATTCTGAAAGTACAACACGTATCAAGAGGTGTGAAGACTGTCATATATTCTGAAAGTACAACAGGTATCAAGAGGTGTGAAGACTGTCACATATTCTGAAAGTACAACAGGTATCAAGAGGTGTGAAGACTGTCATATATTCTGAAAGTACAACACGTATCAAGAGGTGTGAAGACTGTCATATATTCTAAAAGTACAACAGGTATCAAGAGGTGTGAAGACTGTCATATATTCTGAAAGTACAACAGGTATCAAGAGGTGTGAAGACTGTCATATATTCTGAAAGTACAACAGGTATCAAGAGGTGTGAAGACTGTCATATATTCTGAAAGTACAACAGGTATCAAGAGGTGTGAAGACTGTCACATAGTCTGAAAGTACAACAGGTATCAAGAAGTGTGAAGACTGTCACATATTCTGAAAGTACAACAGGTATCAAGAGGTGTGAAGACTGTCACATAGGCTGAAAGTACAACAGATATCAAGAGGTGTGAAGACTGTCACATAGTCTGAAAGTACAACAGGTATCAAGAGGTGTGAAGACTGCCACATATTCTGAAAGTACAACAGGTATCAAGAGGTGTGAAGACTGTCACATATTCTGAAAGTACAACAGATATCAAGAGGTGTGAAGACTGTCACATATTCTGAAAGTACAACAGGTATCAAGAGGTGTGAAGACTGTCACATAGGCTGAAAGTACAACAGATATCAAGAGGTGTGAAGACTGTCACATAGTCTGAAAGTACAACAGGTATCAAGAGGTGTGAAGACTGTCACATATTCTGAAAGTACAACAGGTATCAAGAGGTGTGAAGACTGCCACATATTCTGAAAGTACAACAGGTATCAAGAGGTGTGAAGACTGTCACATATTCTGAAAGTACAACAGGTATCAAGAGGTGTGAAGACTGTCACATATTCTGAAAGTACAACAGGTATCAAGAGGTGTGAAGACTGTCATATATTCTGAAAGTACAACAGGTATCAAGAGGTGTGAAGACTGTCACATATTCTGAAAGTACAACCGGTATCAAGAGGTGTGAAGACTGTCATATATTCTGAAAGTACAACAGGTATCAAGAGGTGTGAAGACTGTCATATATTCTAAAAGTACAACAGGTATCAAGAGGTGTGAAGACTGTCATATATTCTGAAAGTACAACCGGTATCAAGAGGTGTGAAGACTGTCATATATTCTGAAAGTACAACAGGTATCAAGAAGTGTGAAGACTGTCACATATTCTGAAAGTACAACAGGTATCAAGAGGTGTGAAGACTGTCATATATACTGAAAGTACAACAGGTATCAAGAGGTGTGAAGACTGTCATATATTCTAAAAGTACAACAGGTATCAAGAGGTGTGAAGACTGTCACACATTCTGAAAGTACAACAGGTATCAAGAGGTGTGAAGACTGCCACATATTCTGAAAGGACAACAGGTATCAAGAAGTGTGAAGACTGTCACACATTCTGAAAGTACAACAGGTATCAAGAGGTGTGAAGACTGCCACATATTCTGAAAGGACAACAGGTATCAAGAAGTGTGAAGACTGTCACACATTCTGAAAGTATAACAGGTATCAAGAGGTGTGAAGACTGTCACATATTCTGAAAGTACAACAGGTATCAAGAGGTGTGAAGACTGCCACATATTCTGAAAGTACAACAGGTATCAAGAGGTGTGAAGACTGCCACATATTCTGAAAGGACAACAGGTATCAAGAGGTGTGAAGACTGTCACATAGTCTGAAAGTACAACAGGTATCAAGAGGTGTGAAGAGTGTCACATATTCTGAAAGTACAACAGGTATCAAGAGGTGTGAAGACTGTCACATATTCTGAAAGTACATAGGTATCAAGAGGTGTGAAGACTGTCACATAGTCTGAAAGTACAACAGGTATCAAGAGGTGTGAAGAGTGTCACACATTCTGAAAGTACAACAGGTATCAAGAAGTGTGAAGAGTGTCACACATTCTGAAAGTACAACAGGTATCAAGAGGTGTGAAGACTGTCACATAGTCTGAAAGTACAACAGGTATCAAGAGGTGTGAAGAGTGTCACATATTCTGAAAGTACAACAGGTATCAAGAGGTGTGAAGACTGTCACATATTCTGAAAGTACAACAGGTATCAAGAGGTGTGAAGACTGTCACATATTCTGAAAGTATAACAGGTATCAAGAGGTGTGAAGACTGTCACATATTCTGAAAGTACAACAGGTATCAAGAGGTGTGAAGACTGTCATATATTCTGAAAGTACAACAGGTATCAAGAGGTGTGAAGACTGTCATATATTCTAAAAGTACAACAGGTATCAAGAGGTGTGAAGACTGTCATATATTCTAAAAGTACAACAGGTATCAAGAGGTGTGAAGACTGTCACATATTCTGAAAGTACAACAGGTATCAAGAAGTGTGAAGACTGTCATATATTCTGAAAGTACAACAGGTATCAAGAGGTGTGAAGACTGCCACATATTCTGAAAGGACAACAGGTATCAAGAGGTGTGAAGACTGTCACATATTCTGAAAGTACAACAGGTATCAAGAGGTGTAAAGACTGTCACATAGTCTGAAAGTACAACAGGTATCAAGAGGTGTGAAGACTGTCACATATTCTGAAAGTACAACAGGTATCAAGAGGTGTGAAGACTGTCACATATTCTGAAAGTACAACAGGTATCAAGAGGTGTAAAGACTGTCACATAGTCTGAAAGTATAACAGGTATCAAGAAGTGTGAAGACTGTCACATATTCTGAAAGTACAACAGGTATCAAGAGGTGTAAAGACTGTCACATAGTCTGAAAGTATAACAGGTATCAAGAGGTGTGAAGACTGTCACATATTCTGAAAGTATAACAGGTATCAAGAGGTGTGAAGACTGTCACATATTCTGAAAGTACAACAGGTATCAAGAGGTGTGAAGACTGTCATATATTCTGAAAGTACAACAGGTATCAAGAGGTGTGAAGACTGTCATATATTCTAAAAGTACAACAGGTATCAAGAGTTGTGAAGACTGTCACATATTCTGAAAGTACAACAGGTATCAAGAGGTGTAAAGACTGTCACATATTCTGAAAGTATAACCGGTATCAAGAGGTATGAAGACTGTCACATATTCTAAAAGTACAACAGGTATCAAGAGGTGTGAAGACTGTCACATATTCTGAAAGTATAACCGGTATCAAGAGGTATGAAGACTGTCACATATTCTAAAAGTACAACAGGTATCAAGAGGTGTGAAGACTGTCACATAGTCTGAAAGTACAACAGGTATCAAGAGGTGTGAAGACTGTCATATATTCTGAAAGTACAACAGGTATCAAGAGGTGTGAAGACTGTCATATATTCTGAAAGTACAACACGTATCAAGAGGTGTGAAGACTGTCATATATTCTGAAAGTACAACAGGTATCAAGAGGTGTGAAGACTGTCATATATTCTGAAAGTACAACAGGTATCAAGAGGTGTGAAGACTGTCATATATTCTGAAAGTACAACAGGTATCAAGAGGTGTGAAGACTGTCATATATTCTGAAAGTACAACACGTATCAAGAGGTGTGAAGACTGTCATATATTCTGAAAGTACAACAGGTATCAAGAGGTGTGAAGACTGTCATATATTCTGAAAGTACAACAGGTATCAAGAGGTGTGAAGACTGTCATATATTCTGAAAGTACAACAGGTATCAAGAGGTGTGAAGACTGTCATATATTCTGAAAGTACAACACGTATCAAGAGGTGTGAAGACTGTCATATATTCTGAAAGTACAACAGGTATCAAGAGGTGTGAAGACTGTCATATATTCTGAAAGTACAACACGTATCAAGAGGTGTGAAGACTGTCATATATTCTGAAAGTACAACAGGTATCAAGAGGTGTGAAGACTGTCATATATTCTGAAAGTACAACACGTATCAAGAGGTGTGAAGACTGTCATATATTCTGAAAGTACAACAGGTATCAAGAGGTGTGAAGACTGTCACATATTCTGAAAGTACAACAGGTATCAAGAGGTGTGAAGACTGTCATATATTCTGAAAGTACAACACGTATCAAGAGGTGTGAAGACTGTCATATATTCTAAAAGTACAACAGGTATCAAGAGGTGTGAAGACTGTCATATATTCTGAAAGTACAACAGGTATCAAGAGGTGTGAAGACTGTCATATATTCTGAAAGTACAACAGGTATCAAGAGGTGTGAAGACTGTCATATATTCTGAAAGTACAACAGGTATCAAGAGGTGTGAAGACTGTCACATAGTCTGAAAGTACAACAGGTATCAAGAAGTGTGAAGACTGTCACATATTCTGAAAGTACAACAGGTATCAAGAGGTGTGAAGACTGTCACATAGGCTGAAAGTACAACAGATATCAAGAGGTGTGAAGACTGTCACATAGTCTGAAAGTACAACAGGTATCAAGAGGTGTGAAGACTGCCACATATTCTGAAAGTACAACAGGTATCAAGAGGTGTGAAGACTGTCACATATTCTGAAAGTACAACAGATATCAAGAGGTGTGAAGACTGTCACATATTCTGAAAGTACAACAGGTATCAAGAGGTGTGAAGACTGTCACATAGGCTGAAAGTACAACAGATATCAAGAGGTGTGAAGACTGTCACATAGTCTGAAAGTACAACAGGTATCAAGAGGTGTGAAGACTGTCACATATTCTGAAAGTACAACAGGTATCAAGAGGTGTGAAGACTGCCACATATTCTGAAAGTACAACAGGTATCAAGAGGTGTGAAGACTGTCACATATTCTGAAAGTACAACAGGTATCAAGAGGTGTGAAGACTGTCACATATTCTGAAAGTACAACAGGTATCAAGAGGTGTGAAGACTGTCATATATTCTGAAAGTACAACAGGTATCAAGAGGTGTGAAGACTGTCACATATTCTGAAAGTACAACCGGTATCAAGAGGTGTGAAGACTGTCATATATTCTGAAAGTACAACAGGTATCAAGAGGTGTGAAGACTGTCATATATTCTAAAAGTACAACAGGTATCAAGAGGTGTGAAGACTGTCATATATTCTGAAAGTACAACCGGTATCAAGAGGTGTGAAGACTGTCATATATTCTGAAAGTACAACAGGTATCAAGAAGTGTGAAGACTGTCACATATTCTGAAAGTACAACAGGTATCAAGAGGTGTGAAGACTGTCATATATACTGAAAGTACAACAGGTATCAAGAGGTGTGAAGACTGTCATATATTCTAAAAGTACAACAGGTATCAAGAGGTGTGAAGACTGTCACATATTCTGAAAGTACAACAGGTATCAAGAGGTGTGAAGACTGTCACATATTCTGAAAGTACAACCGGTATCAAGAGGTGTGAAGACTGTCACATATTCTGAAAGTACAACAGGTATCAAGAGGTGTGAAGACTGCCACATATTCTGAAAGTACAACAGGTATCAAGAAGTGCGAAGACTGTCACATATTCTGAAAGTACAACAGGTATCAAGAGGTGCGAAGACTGTCACATAGTCTGAAAGTACAACAGGTATCAAGAGGTGTGAAGACTGTCACATAGTCTGAAAGTACAACAGGTATCAAGAGGTATGAAGACTGTCACATATTCTGAAAGTACAACAGGTATCAAGAGGTGTGAAGACTGTCACACATTCTGAAAGTACAACAGGTATCAAGAGGTGTGAAGACTGCCACATATTCTGAAAGGACAACAGGTATCAAGAGGTGTGAAGACTGTCACATAGTCTGAAAGTACAACAGGTATCAAGAGGTGTGAAGAGTGTCACATATTCTGAAAGTACAACAGGTATCAAGAGGTGTGAAGACTGTCACATATTCTGAAAGTACATAGGTATCAAGAGGTGTGAAGACTGTCACATAGTCTGAAAGTACAACAGGTATCAAGAGGTGTGAAGAGTGTCACACATTCTGAAAGTACAACAGGTATCAAGAAGTGTGAAGAGTGTCACACATTCTGAAAGTACAACAGGTATCAAGAGGTGTGAAGACTGTCACATAGTCTGAAAGTACAACAGGTATCAAGAGGTGTGAAGTGTGTCACATATTCTGAAAGTACAACAGGTATCAAGAGGTGTGAAGACTCTCACATATTCTGAAAGTATAACAGGTATCAAGAGGTGTGAAGACTGTCACATATTCTGAAAGTACAACAGGTATCAAGAGGTGTGAAGACTGTCATATATTCTGAAAGTACAACAGGTATCAAGAGGTGTGAAGACTGTCATATATTCTAAAAGTACAACAGGTATCAAGAGGTGTGAAGACTGTCATATATTCTAAAAGTACAACAGGTATCAAGAGGTGTGAAGACTGTCACATATTCTAAAAGTACAACAGGTATCAAGAGGTGTGAAGACTGCCACATATTCTGAAAGGACAACAGGTATCAAGAGGTGTGAAGACTGTCACATATTCTGAAAGTACAACAGGTATCAAGAGGTGTAAAGACTGTCACATAGTCTGAAAGTACAACAGGTATCAAGAGGTGTGAAGACTGTCACATATTCTGAAAGTACAACAGGTATCAAGAGGTGTGAAGACTGTCACATATTCTGAAAGTACAACAGGTATCAAGAGGTGTAAAGACTGTCACATAGTCTGAAAGTATAACAGGTATCAAGAAGTGTGAAGACTGTCACATATTCTGAAAGTACAACAGGTATCAAGAGGTGTAAAGACTGTCACATAGTCTGAAAGTATAACAGGTATCAAGAGGTGTGAAGACTGTCACATATTCTGAAAGTATAACAGGTATCAAGAGGTGTGAAGACTGTCACATATTCTGAAAGTACAACAGGTATCAAGAGGTGTGAAGACTGTCATATATTCTGAAAGTACAACAGGTATCAAGAGGTGTGAAGACTGTCACATATTCTGAAAGTACAACAGGTATCAAGAGGTGTGAAGACTGTCACATATTCTGAAAGTACAACAGGTATCAAGAGGTGTGAAGACTGTCACATATTCTGAAAGTACAACAGGTATCAAGAGGTGTGAAGACTGTCACATATTCTGAAAGTACAACAGGTATCAAGAAGTGTGAAGACTGTCACATAGTCTGAAAGTATAACAGGTATCAAGAGGTGTGAAGACTGTCATATATTCTAAAAGTACAACAGGTATCAAGAGGTGTGAAGACTGTCACATATTCTGAAAGTATAACCGGTATCAAGAGGTATGAAGACTGTCACATATTCTAAAAGTACAACAGGTATCAAGAGGTGTGAAGACTGTCACATATTCTGAAAGTATAACCGGTATCAAGAGGTATGAAGACTGTCACATATTCTAAAAGTACAACAGGTATCAAGAGGTGTGAAGACTGTCACATAGTCTCAAAGTACAACAGGTATCAAGAGGTGTGAAGACAGTCACATAGTCTGAAAGTACAACAGGTATCAAGAGGTGTGAAGACTGTCATATATTCTGAAAGTACAACAGGTATCAAGAGGTGTGAAGACTGTCACATATTCTGAAAGTACAACAGGTATCAAGAGGTGTGAAGACTGTCATATATTCTGAAAGTACAACAGGTATCAAGAGGTGTGAAGACTGTCACACATTCTGAAAGTACAACAGGTATCAAGAGGTGTGAAGACTGTCACATAGTCTGAAAGTACAACAGGTATCAAGAGGTGTGAAGACTGCCACATATTCTGAAAGTACAACAGGTATCAAGAGGTGTGAAGACTGTCACATATTCTGAAAGTACAACAGATATCAAGAGGTGTGAAGACTGTCACATAGTCTGAAAGTACAACAGGTATCAAGAGGTGTGAAGACTGTCACATATTCTGAAAGTACAACAGGTATCAAGAGGTGTGAAGACTGTCACATATTCTGAAAGTACAACAGGTATCAAGAGGTGTGAAGACTGTCATATATTCTGAAAGTACAACAGGTATCAAGAGGTGTGAAGACTGTCATATATTCTGAAAGTACAACCGGTATCAAGAGGTGTGAAGACTGTCATATATTCTGAAAGTACAACAGGTATCAAGAAGTGTGAAGACTGTCACATATTCTGAAAGTACAACAGGTATCAAGAGGTGTGAAGACTGTCATATATTCTGAAAGTACAACAGGTATCAAGAGGTGTGAAGACTGTCATATATTCTGAAAGTACAACCGGTATCAAGAGGTGTGAAGACTGTCACATATTCTGAAAGTACAACAGGTATCAAGAGGTGTGAAGACTGTCATATATTCTGAAAGTACAACAGGTATCAAGAGGTGTGAAGAGTGTCACATATTCTGAAAGTACAACAGGTATCAAGAGGTGTGAAGACTGTCACATATTCTGAAAGTACAACAGGTATCAAGAGGTGTGAAGACTGTCATATATTCTGAAAGTACAACAGGTATCAAGAGGTGTGAAGACTGTCATATATTCTGAAAGTACAACAGGTATCAAGAGGTGTGAAGACTGTCATATATTCTAAAAGTACAACAGGTATCAAGAGGTGTGAAGACTGTCATATATTCTAAAAGTACAACAGGTATCAAGAGGTGTGAAGACTGTCACATATTCTGAAAGTACAACAGGTATCAAGAGGTGTGAAGACTGTCATATATTCTAAAAGTACAACAGGTATCAAGAGGTGTGAAGACTGTCATATATTCTAAAAGTACAACAGGTATCAAGAGGTGTGAAGACTGTCACATATTCTGAAAGTACAACAGGTATCAAGAGGTGTGAAGACTGCCACATATTCTGAAAGGACAACAGGTATCAAGAGGTGTGAAGACTGCCACATATTCTGAAAGTACAACAGGTATCAAGAGGTGTGAAGACTGCCACATATTCTGAAAGTACAACAGGTATCAAGAGGTGTAAAGACTGTCACATAGTCTGAAAGTACAACAGGTATCAAGAGGTGTGAAGACTGTCACATATTCTGAAAGTACAACAGGTATCAAGAGGTGTGAAGACTGTCACATATTCTGAAAGTACAACAGGTATCAAGAGGTGTAAAGACTGTCACATAGTCTGAAAGTATAACAGGTATCAAGAAGTGTGAAGACTGTCACATAGTCTGAAAGTACAACAGGTATCAAGAGGTGTGAAGACTGTCACATATTCTGAAAGTACAACAGGTATCAAGAGGTGTGAAGACTGTCACATATTCTGAAAGTACAACAGGTATCAAGAGGTGTAAAGACTGTCACATAGTCTGAAAGTATAACAGGTATCAAGAAGTGTGAAGACTGTCACATAGTCTGAAAGTACAACAGGTATCAAGAGGTGTGAAGAGTGTCACATATTCTGAAAGTACAACAGGTATCAAGAGGTGTGAAGACTGTCACATATTCTGAAAGTATAACAGGTATCAAGAGGTGTGAAGACTGTCACATAGTCTGAAAGTACAACAGGTATCAAGAGGTGTGAAGACTGTCATATATTCTGAAAGTACAACAGGTATCAAGAGGTGTGAAGACTGTCATATATTCTGAAAGTACAACAGGTATCAAGAGGTGTGAAGACTGTCATATATTCTAAAAGTACAACAGGTATCAAGAGGTGTGAAGACTGTCATATATTCTAAAAGTACAACAGGTATCAAGAGGTGTGAAGACTGTCACATATTCTGAAAGTACAACAGGTATCAAGAGGTGTGAAGACTGTCATATATTCTAAAAGTACAACAGGTATCAAGAGGTGTGAAGACTGTCATATATTCTAAAAGTACAACAGGTATCAAGAGGTGTGAAGACTGTCACATATTCTGAAAGTACAACAGGTATCAAGAGGTGTGAAGACTGCCACATATTCTGAAAGGACAACAGGTATCAAGAGGTGTGAAGACTGCCACATATTCTGAAAGTACAACAGGTATCAAGAGGTGTGAAGACTGCCACATATTCTGAAAGTACAACAGGTATCAAGAGGTGTAAAGACTGTCACATAGTCTGAAAGTATAACAGGTATCAAGAAGTGTGAAGACTGTCACATATTCTGAAAGTACAACAGGTATCAAGAGGTGTAAAGACTGTCACATAGTCTGAAAGTACAACAGGTATCAAGAGGTGTGAAGACTGTCACATATTCTGAAAGTACAACAGGTATCAAGAGGTGTGAAGACTGTCACATATTCTGAAAGTACAACAGGTATCAAGAGGTGTAAAGACTGTCACATAGTCTGAAAGTATAACAGGTATCAAGAAGTGTGAAGACTGTCACATATTCTGAAAGTACAACAGGTATCAAGAGGTGTAAAGACTGTCACATAGTCTGACAGTATAACAGGTATCAAGAGGTGTGAAGACTGTCACATATTCTGAAAGTATAACAGGTATCAAGAGGTGTGAAGACTGTCACATATTCTGAAAGTACAACAGGTATCAAGAGGTGTGAAGACTGTCATATATTCTGAAAGTACAACAGGTATCAAGAGGTGTGAAGACTGTCACATAGTCTCAAAGTACAACAGGTATCAAGAGGTGTGAAGACTGTCACATATTCTGAAAGTACAACAGGTATCAAGAGGTGTGAAGACTGTCACATATTCTGAAAGTACAACAGGTATCAAGAGGTGTGAAGACTGTCACATATTCTGAAAGTACAACAGGTATCAAGAGGTGTAAAGACTGTCACATAGTCTGAAAGTACAACAGGTATCAAGAGGTGTGAAGACTGTCACATATTCTGAAAGTACAACAGGTATCAAGAGGTGTAAAGACTGTCACATAGTCTGAAAGTACAACAGGTATCAAGAGGTGTGAAGACTGTCACATATTCTGAAAGTACAACAGGTATCAAGAAGTGTGAAGACTGTCACATATTCTGAAAGTATAACAGGTATCAAGAGGTGTGAAGACTGTCACATATTCTGAAAGTATAACAGGTATCAAGAGGTGTGAAGACTGTCACATATTCTGAAAGTATAACAGGTATCAAGAGGTGTGAAGACTGTCATATATTTTAAAAGTACAACAGGTATCAAGAGGTGTGAAGACTGTCACATATTCTGAAAGTACAACAGGTATCAAGAAGTGTGAAGACTGTCATATATTCTGAAAGTACAATAGGTATCAAGAGGTGTGAAGACTGTCACATATTCTGAAAGTACAACAGGTATCAAGAAGTGTGAAGACTGTCACATAGTCTGAAAGTACAACAGGTATCAAGAGGTGTAAAGACTGTCATATATTCTGAAATACATATCAAAAGAGTTTCACTATTTCCTGCTAACAACTGTTGTAGATCTGTTTAGTTAACATTCTAAGCTTGACTAGCTGACACTAAACAGAAGGTATAAACAAAGATGGTACCTCCATCCACTTTTTTCCATCTCCAGGGGTGCTTTAAATGATTTTCTATTCTATTAATTATAGTGGTTGACTATTATTATGGTCATTTGCATTAGGACATCACACATTTAGAATTTAAAAAAGGAGTTCAACAAAGATTGAGTTCTGCTAATTTGGAAGCATAGCATTTTGTGAAAATAGAGGAATATATGTGAAGTATGACTTATGTAACACATGTGGAGTAAGACCTATGAAACACATGTGGAGTGTGACTTATGTAACACATGTGAAGTGTGACCTATGTAACACGTGGAGTGTAACTTATGTAACACATGTGAAGTGTGACCTATGAAACACACATGGAGTGTGACCAATGTAATACATGTGGAGTATGACTTATGTTATACATGTGGAGTGTAACTAATGTAATATATGTGAAGTGCAACCTATATATGGGGGGTGCAACTTATGTGGAGTGTGACTACAGTGATACACGTGGGTGTAACTATAGTGATACATGTGAGGTGTGAGTGTGGCCTGCGTAATACATGTGAGTGTGGCTACAGTGATACATGTGAGATGTGAGTGTAATTGTAATAAGACTTTACAAAGGTTTAAAAAAATTATCAACTTACTTAGTAGATTCCATGTATTCTATATAACGATGCAAAAGTTTGTTAATTTGTGCAATGAGAATTTCATCATCTTTAATTAGATCCATAGCTTGAATTGTCTGTTGAAAACTGTTGCTGATAAACATCAAAGCTCTACAAAACAATAAAATATTCTTCAGAGAATAAAAGTATTTAAAAACTGCTGACATAAACAAGATATGCTATAAGAATGTAGAGTCTAATTTAGTAAACTCTGTTGCATTAAACCTTTAGCATTTAAACTGGCTGTATCCAACCAGAATTCTCTTACCTCTTTCAGTTCAAACTGGCCACTCATACCAACATTAAGGTATTGTTTGCACAATAAATAACATCAAAATCTCACAGATTTGATATTATCTGAGATAAAGATTTTACCACGAAAATACAACAGTAAATATAGAGTAATGTAAATGCTAAAGGGTTAAACCTCCGTTGGTTTCGATGATGAGTGTTCCAATTGATACAATCAATAGAGCAGCTTGCTCCTGAAATTAAAATGCAAGTGGCTGAGTATTCCACAGACATGTGTACCTTTTACAGTAATTCTCAGGGAGATTCAATAGCACACAATGTGTGACAAAGCTGGTTCTTTGAATAACAGGTACAACTCATTTATTTTAGCTGACTGGAATGGGCTGGAACAACATAAAATAAAGTGCTTTGCTCAAGGACAAATTGTGTCAATTGAACTGTGTAGGCAACACGGTAAAAACCTCCCAGCCCCACACTGTAAATGTGGTTGGTGTTAGGAAGGGCATCCAGCTGTAGAAAACCCGCCAGACAGTCCTATGCGAGCAATGACAACCACTCTTGCCTCAAGTGGGAAAACTCCCGTCCAAACCCATGCAAGCGTGGAACATGGACGTTAAACGATGATGATGATGATGATGATGAACTGACAAGCTTATGACTGTAAGCTGAATGCCCTAACCACTAAGCCCCAAGCAAACTAGAATAATTATAAGAGTGTGTTGAGGGGAAACTCTAACAGATATTTTGCTTGATTCTGTTATAATATAAGTATTTGGCAACTGGTATATAAATAAAGAAATGATAGTGAGATTTACCTGTTAATAAAGTTTCCAATATTATTAAGTAATTCACAATTGTTCTTCAATTGGAAGTCATCCCAAGAAAATGCTGTGTCCTATACATAAAATGCAGCAATGATGACAATGATAACAATAATAATAATAATAATAGTTTCTTTATTGGCCACAAGGGCTAACATGAAGAAAAACATTACAGATGGCACAGAACGGTACACGACGATACATAGTGGGTTTTGGCCGTGTAAAAATGTTATAACAAGAAGATAGGAATGTGTAGAAACAAATTAAAAAAATTCAAACAACAAAAATTCCCCAATAGGGGTCATTTGTAGTGAAAACCACAATAAACCAAAGCCACCCTGACCACCAGGGCAATCACCCTCTCTCAGTTTTCCCACTCCTCAGTCTACAGGTGCATTCTCAGAACGAGCCCGTTCACTCGGACCAGACTCGCTACTTTCACCCACCGTTCAACAAATTTACTAAAAAACAGCACTTGCCTCTCCACCCTGATTTTCCTCTTCAAGTGAAATTTGAAAATGTTAATTAGGGATTCGCCAACGAGGAAAGTGTCCGTCTTCAATCCTTTCAACCTTGTCCACCATACAATCTCTTTCACCATGGCCACCAGGCAGATGAAAACTGCCTGCCCTTCCTCTTCCTTAACCCTTTAGCATTTAGCATTTAAACCGGCCATATCCAGCCAGAATTTTCTCACCGCTTTATGTTCAAACTGGCCGTAACCGTCCACTCATATCAACGTTAAGGTATTGTTCTCAAAATAGATAATATCAAAATCTCATAGATTCAATATTATGTGAGACAATTATGAGAAGTAAAGCCTTTACTATGAAAATACAATAGTAAATACAGAGTAATGTAAATGCTAAAGGGTTAAAGGAGAACTGCGGGGCTATCTGCACAATGGACTCAGTCGATAACCAGATCTGTCCTACACGTGACAGCAAATGTTTGACATGGGACAAGGCACAATGGTTAGGCGGTAGCAGATGACAGATGCGATGAATGCATTCGCCACCTCTGCCCGACCTTTCAGGGACAGCTTCCTCTCGGCCTATTTCTGAGTGAGGGAGGCCACCCTGCTCGGCACCTTGCTCCAGTTTTTCTCCATCTGGAGGTCCGGACCGAACCAGACCCCGAGTAATTTAACTGGTCCTTCCATCCAGCACCCCACGACGCTGTCGGACGGCATGGACTTGCCTCTCCAGGTGCCGAGCTGCAAGCCCACCGACTTTTCCTGGTTTAACTTTGCTCCAGTCACTGCTTCATATTCCTTGAGAGCGGTGTCGAGCATCTGGACATGTCCAGTGCTTGACACCACCAAAGTGACGTAATCGGCATAAGCCGATACGGATCTCCCGCATCCCAATTCAAGTGGGACGCCTCTCATCGCCTCCAATTTGTGTAGTAACGGCTCTAGGGCCAATACGTACCAGAGCGACGAGAGGGGACAACCCTGGTGGACTGAGCGCATGATGCTGAAAGGCTGTGACAGATGACCGTTCACTTTCACAACTGAGCAGATGTCGCTTCCCGTATTTCACCTGCTGTTATCGGCTTTTCGCAACACTGCGCTGCGGTCGTCAAGAGCTACGGCTGTCCCTCGAGGTATGCACTGAAGTGTATACTCCGATCCAGCCCACCGCCGCTCCCAAACAGTTGAGCAAAGTGCTGCTGAAAAGACTCACACATCTACTCGGGTTCGAGTAACATACGCCTATTTTGGTCAGGCAAGGAAAGAATTGTGGCTTTGTTGCCATGTCGCACCTCCACCACCCGGGCCCATTGGACAGCTTTTGTCCCCTCGTGTGTCAGAGCACGCGCTCTAGCTCTGAAAATGCAGCCTTCATGCTTTGCGTTGAAGAATTGGTCAAGTGCCATTCTTGCCGCAAGCACGTCGGTTATTATGCCTGTCCTAAACGCCTCTTCTAACCTTATAACTAGCTCTCCCTCTACTCTATTTTCCTCTATCACTACTCTTTTGCTAAACCTTATCGATTCTACTCTAATAGCCCTTTTCAGAGTAAACCACCAGCTGTTGTTGACGATCGCACCCGTCAACGCACGTTTAACTAATTCGCTTATCCAGTACCTGTAAACTTTGCACGCCGGGAAAGATGCGTTCAGCTTCCAGTAACCGGGTCCTTGCCTATGAAGTCTATCTAAGTCAATTTCACAGATCACAAATTTGTGGTCCGTGTAGTCGACTACTTTAAATTGTGGACAACCTACACTAGCCTTATCTGTTTCCCTACACTAGCCTTATCTGTTTCCCTACAGAATAGCCTATCTAGATGACCCGATGCAGTTTGCCGATGTCCACATTGGCACATTCGGATAATCCAGTCGATACCTGTTGGTGAGGCTTTTACATTGACCTTCACAATTTTCTGCGACACCATTATTGCTGCTACTGGTCTTCTTGTTGGTGTTGCGATCGTTGTTACTGGTATTGATGCCATTGTTGTTGTTGTTTTCGTTGATACTGTTGCTGTTGTTGTTGTTGTTGTTTTCGTTGATACTGTTCCTACTGTTATTGTTATTGTTGTTGTGGCTGTTGTTATTGTCATTGTTATTGTCTTTCTCGACCTTATCGCTGTTATCTTTGTTGTTGCTGTTGTTATTGTTGGTGTTGTTTGCGTTAGTACTATTTGGTATTTTTAAATCTGAAACAATATCATTAAAAAGGATATTGTTTCTCTTTTCTTTTGTAATGTTTTCTTTTGTATTCACCATCGCTAGAACGCTGTCTTGTTGACAAAGTCTCCCTCTTTCTGAGTTGTCTGACAGCACTCTCTCTCTTTTTTGTGTTATCCATGTTTGAACGAAAATTTTTTTTTTAAATAAATTTTACAGAATACGACACCCCATAAAGGGGTGTCGTATTATTTACGCGTGAACCCCTGTATTAGGTGGGTCACTTCTTCTAAACTCTTATCAAATTTAAAACTTGAATAAAAGGTTAGGAACGGCTGAAATAGATGTATACTGTTGAAAAAAAATGGAGCCGATAAGAAGCATGGCTTCACCTTCAATAACAATAATAATAATAAGCAAAGAATAAGTTGATTGACAGCAAAAAATAAGGGGATTGGCATCAACATTTTATCTTGTGGAACTTTAGCATCCAAACAGACCAAAAAATAGATGCAAATAGACCTGATATAATACTGAAAGACTTTAAAAAGAGGGTATGCCTGCTAATTGATATGTCCGTTCCAATAGACAAGAATGTATCTATAAAAACATTTGAAAAATTGAGCAAGTATAAAGACCTGGAGATAGAGATTGGAAAAATGTGGAAGTTGAGAACTAAATCAATACCAGTGGTTGTAGGCGCTCTAGGAATGATAACTAAGGGGTCTAATGATTACTTATCCCAAATCCCAGGAAACCCGCATATAGAAGAAATACAAAAGATAGTACTAATGGGAACTGCCCATATACTAAGGAAGATTCTGTCATTATAAATACATTACAGGTCTAAACACCTAAAGATGCATATGTGTGTTCTTTCTTGAGGTCACTGGTTGTGACTTGGTGATAACTCGTTTGAACATAAAGCAAGATAAATGAAATAATAATAATAATAATAATAATAATAATAATAATAATTGTTTCTTTCTACTTTAGGCACAAGGCCAGCAATTACCCAGTGTATTACTGGTACTTTATTTTATCGATCTCGTAAGGATGAAAGGCAAAGTTAACCTCGGCGGGTAATAATAATAAGCCAATGTTTTGCAGCTGGATGCCCTTCTTCACACTAACTCTTTTAGTTACTTCTTACAACATGCAGGGATACAGCGTACCTATTATAAATCAGACATACATTGTTACTAGATACACATTCACAATAATAATAATAAATTTCAACCTGTCACAAAACCAATTCTTTTAAGGATGAGTTGGCACCTAGTCAAATTATTTTGAGTAAAAACCTAAAATAATAATAAATATTAATGTAATTATTGCAACTATGCTAGTGAGGTATGAAATAATTATAATGTTTGGCACTTTTCCAATAATTTCTAATCAATGTTCTATTAAATAGCCATAAGATCTAGACTAATGGTACATGACTGTACATAGTTGGCTGTCTATGACAAAGTAATAGTGTTAAAACTAAAGTGTTAAAAAAGCAAAAACAAACTGATTATGGAGACAATTTAAATGGTGAAATATCTGAGAGGTGTTGGTAATATGATTACACTTTTGTGGGTAATTAACAATAAAGAGCTGCTTTCTACAGATGAAGAACAGCTTATTTTGTATGATGCTTGCATAGAAAGTGTGATGTTACAGGGTAGTGAAACATGGGTGTTGAATGTGGAGGATATGTATAGGCTGGAAAGAAATGAAGCGAGAACATGAACCCATAGGATGCATAATGCTAGGCTAGCATGGACATAGCATGAGTGCAGAGAGAAATAAAGAAACAAATTAAAAAAATAGACGCTAGAAGTATCCACTGCCTCGTAAAAAGAGAAGAATTTGATGGTGTGGATATGTAATGTGTATGAAACATGAGAGTTGGGTGAAAAAAAGGGTCAAATGAGGCATGTAAAAGGAACCCGTGAAAGATAAAAGCACAAATGCTAAGGGCTAATCTGAGAATCGTGAAGAACCACAAAAAATAAGGAGAGATCCAACCCATGCCTGTATGGAACAGTACACACAAAAACATTTCAATTGGTTTCACCTCCAATTGTTTTCCAAGAAATTTTATTCCTGGATATATGTATTACCTGATTTAAAATGACATTTATTTCGAAATTAAGAGTTTCTATCTATAAGGTCACTAAACACAGATACAAGTAAATAATGCTGTTATTACAACTTGTTTAGAAAAAGGTCTCCTAGTTCAAATCTGGTTCTCTGTACACATCAGGAAAATAAAACACACAATTATGATCAGAGATCAAACTGATGAAGGGTCAACAAAGTTATAGTGTTAAGTGGCTAAGTGGCTGAGCTTTCCACAGACTTGGACTTCTATCAGTTCTGGAGACAACAGTTTCAGCTAGCTTGGAAAGTTAATGTGTAAGTGGCTGAGCATTCCAACAGTTTGATCACTGGAGCAGCCTGCTTAGGAAGTTTATGTGTAGTGGCTGAGCATTCCACAGACACGTATTGGCTCTATCATTTCTGGAGACGTGTTCCAGCCTGCTTGGGAAGTGTATGTAGCTGAGCATTCCAATAAACTGATGAAAACATGGAAGTGAAGGATCAATAAAATTAATCTTATAAGATAAATGTGTGCCCCAAACCAAGACAATGTATGAATGGTGAACTCACTTGAGACTCAGGACGCATATAGACAAGATAAAAACGGAATATATCAGCAGGGATTCCAGTATCTTTTGCATTGTTACCAAAGACACCGACGCCACGACTCTTGGAAAACTTTCCATCTTCATAGTTAAGGTATTCTGAAGATAAATAATTGGACAGAGATGAGACAGTTAAATAAATGTGATAGCAATGATCAGTTAACTTTCATTTTAGAAGGATAAAAACTGTGGTTACGCTGTGGATATGTGATATGTATGAAGCATAGCAGTTGGATGAAATGAAACTGTTCACCTGTTCACTCACCTGTAGCAATGACACTATCAACCAAAGTGTAATTCTGGTTAGCACCAAGCAGTGTACAAGGGAAGATGACACTATGGAATGGCACATTATCTTTACCTAAGAAGTTATACATTTGTACCTGTTGTGAAGAAAACAAAAGTATAAACAATTTTAATGTATCTTCCTTTCCCTCTCTCACTCACGCATACACACACAAACACATTTGCACATACATAGACCAACTCATACACACATACCAATCACAATACAAAATACAGCTGGATGTCTTTCCTAACATCAACCACTTTACAGGGAAAGTGTATATATATATATGCAAACGGCAAAGCATAAACAAATTGAGAGAGAGAGACTAAGCATAAGAGGAATCAAGTGCTATGTGCAGGAGAGGAGATTACGCTGGTATGGACATATCAAATACTGGGGATCGATATAATCAACTTTTCCTGCCCCGCAGCATTGCTGGCCTTGTGTCTAAATCAGAAATCATTATTCTTATTCATAATTACTTAGTTAGCTAGCTAGTACTCACCTGAGATGGGTTTTTCCACCATTGCTCCCATTTTTCAGTGTAATTAGCAGTGATGGAGATGTATCCAATTGGAGCATCAAACCACACATAAAACACCTTGTTAAAAGAAAATACAAGAAAATATTTGTCATTTTAGTATGGCAGGTAACAGTAAAATCTAGGTTTGTCAGTTCACACCTTATAATTGACATCTAACTTGTCATACTCTGTAAGGAATAAAAAGGCTTTCATTTAATCCAATAAAATTAATAACATATCAGGTAATAGAGTGCTGGATGTATTTTATCATGGTACCAACACTAACACTTTACATGGTGTATTGGGTGTATTTTATCATGGTAACAGTACTACCATTTTACAGAGTGTACTGGGTGTATTATATTAAGGTAAGAGCACTACCATTTTATAGAGTGTACTGGATGTATTTTATTAATGTAACAGCACTACCACTTTACAGAGTGTACTGGGTGTATTTTATCATGGCAACTGCACTAGTAAGGTTGTCATATCTTAGGCCAGACTAAAGAATCCTCTCAGACACTATATTGTCTCTGTTCTATTACCAAACACTGTAGCCTCCAGTCTCTCTTACCACATTTACTTACTTTTAGTGTTGCAGTACTTGTTGTGTTTGTGTTTGTATGTGTGTCCTTTTACATGTGTGAGTATGTGTGTGCATGTTGTATGCAACATGTGATGGTGTCATCTGTGTGCAGCATGTGCACCTTGTGATGTGTGCAATTCTGCTTTCTTTGTAGTTTGTTATGGTGAGATTAAAGACAGAGACAGGATTGACACAACCCCTGGATCCTTTTATCAGCTAGAAATAACAGCCAAACCTCACCTTAGACTATATCATTATCAATTTACAACGGTAAAATAAAACATGCAAAATCCAGTTCTAAAAACAATATACCAGTAATATAATGGTAACATAAAAAAAGAAACTTACTTTGTCAGTGAAACCTTTTAAAGGCACTGGTGTACCCCATTTCAGATCACGACTGATACATCGAGGTTTCAAACCATCTCTCAACCAGGAATTTGTGATGACTTTAGCATTGTTTGTCCAAATACCTTTTGGATAGACATGTTCCAAGTGTTTCTTTAAGTCTGGTTCTAACTGTAATCATAGGTAAGAAATTATTTCTAAGTAAATACAATCAGAATTATTATAGCATGACTTTATCAATTATTATTTCTACTTTTGGCACAAGGCCAGCAATTATCCCAGTGCATTACTGGTACTTTATTTTATCAACCCCGAAAGGATGAAAGGCAAAGTTAACCTCGGCGGCATTTGAACTCATACCGCAAAGGGCCGTAACTCTATGCCGCTAAGCATGGCGTCTGACCCTCTACCGATGCTGCCAACCCACCACCCTATGTCAGTTATGATATCGACAGAAGTAGTTATGACATTGACAGTGGTAGTTATGACATTGACAGTGGTAATTATGACATTGACAGTGGTAGTTATGACATTGACAGTGGTAGTTATGCATTGACTGGTAATTATGACATTGACAGTAGTAATTATGATATTGACAGTGGTAGTAATAACATTAACAGTGGTAGTTATGATATTGACAGTGGTAGTTATGACATTAACAGTGGTAGTTATGACATTAACAGTGGTAATTATGACATTAACAGTGGTAATTATGACATTGACAGTGGTAGTTATGACATTGTCAGTGGTAGTTATGACATTGTCAGTGATAGTTATGACATTAACAGTGGTAGTTATGATATTGACAGTGGTAGTTATGACATTGTCAGTGGTAGTTATGACATTGTCAGTGATAGTTATGACATTAACAGTGGTAATTATGACATTGACAGTGGTAGTTATGACATTGTCAGTGGTAGTTATGACATTGTCAGTGATAGTTATGACATTAACAGTGGTAGTTATGATATTGACAGTGGTAGTTATGACATTAACAGTGGTAGTTATGACATTAACAGTGGTAATTATGACATTGACAGTGGTAGTTATGACATTGTCAGTGGTAGTTATGACATTGTCAGTGGTAGTTATGACATTGTCAGTGGTAGTTATGACATTGTCAGTGGTAGTTATGATATTGACAGTGGTAGTTATGACATTGTCAGTGGTAATTATGACATTGACAGTGGTAGTTATGCATTGACTGGTAATTATGACATTGACAGTAGTAATTATGATATTGATTGTGGTAATTATGACATTGACAGTGGTAGTTATGATATTGACAGTGGTAATTATGACATTGACAGTGGTAGTTATAACATTGACAGTGGTAGTTATGACATTGACAGTGGTAGTTATGATATTGACAGTGGTAATTATGACATTGACAGTGGTAGTTATAACATTGACAGTGGTAGTTATGACATTGACAGTGGTAGTTATAATATTGACAGTGGTAGTTATGACATTGTCAGTGGTAGTTATGACATTGTCAGTAGTAGTTATGATATTGACAGTGGTAGTTATGATATTGACAGTAGTAGTTATGACATTAACAGTGGTAGTTATGACATTGACAGTGGTAGTTGTTATATTGACAGTGGTAGTTATGACATTGTCAGTGGTAGTTATGACATTGTCAGAGGTAGTTATGATATTGACAGTGGTAGTTATGACATTGTCAGTGATAGTTATCATAGTGACAGTGGTAGTTATGACATTAACAGTGGTAATTATGACATTGACAGTGGTAGTTATGATATTGACAGTGGTAGTTATGATATTGTCAGGGTAGTTATAACATTGACAGTGGTAGTTATGACATTGACAGTGGTAGTTATGACATTGTCAATGGTAGTTATGACATTATCAGTGGTAGTTATGACATTAACAGTGGTAGTTATATTGACAGTGGTAGTTATGACATTGACAGTGGTAGTTATGATATTGTCAGAGGTAGTTATGACATTGACAGTGGTAGTTATGACATTGTCAGTGGTAGTTATGACATTGTCAGTGGTAGTTATGACATTGTCAGTGGTAGTTATGACATTGTCAGTGGTAGTTATGACATTGTCAGTGGTAGTTATGACATTGTCAGTGGTAGTTATGACATTGTCAGTGGTAGTTATGACATTGTCAGTGGTAGTTATGACATTATCAGTGATAGTTATGACATTGTCAGTGGTAGTTATGACATTGTCAGTGATAGTTATGACATTGTCAGTAGTAGTTATGACATTAACAGTGGTAGTTATGACATTAACAGTGGTAGTTATGACATTGTCAGTGGTAGTTATGACAGTCAGTGGTAGTTATGACATTGTCAGTGGTAGTTATGACATTGTCAGTGATAGTTATGACATTAACAGTGGTAGTTATGACATTGTCAGTGGTAGTTATGACATTAACAGTGGTAGTTATGACATTGTCAGTGGTAGTTATGACATTAACAGTGATAGTTATGACAGTCAGTGGTAGTTATGACATTGTCAGTAGTAGTTATGACATTAACAGTGGTAGTTATGACATTAACAGTGGTAGTTATGACATTATCAGTGGTAGTTATGACATTAACAGTGGTAGTTATGACATTGACAGTGGTAGTTGTTATATTGACAGTGGTAGTTATGACATTGACAGTGGTAGTTATGATATTGTCAGTGATAGTTATGACATTAACAGTGGTAGTTATGACATTGTCAGTGGTAGTTATGACATTGTCAGTGGTAGTTATGACATTGTCAGTGGTAGTTATGACATTGTCAGTGGTAGTTATGACATTGTCAGTGGTAGTTATGACATTGTCAGTGGTAGTTATGACATTGTCAGTGGTAGTTATGACATTATCAGTGATAGTTATGACATTGTCAGTGGTAGTTATGACATTGTCAGTGGTAGTTATGACATTATCAGTGATAGTTATGACATTGTCAGTGATAGTTATGACATTGTCAGTGGTAGTTATGACATTGACAGTGGTAGTTATGACATTGACAGTGGTAGTTATGACATTGTCAGTGATAGTTATGACATTGTCAGTGGTAGTTATGACATTATCAGTGATAGTTATGACATTGTCGGGGATAGTTATGACATTGTCAGTGGTAGTTATAACATTGACAGTGGTAGTTATGACATTGTCAGTGGTAGTTATGACATTGTCAGTGGTAGTTATGACATTGTCAGTGGTAGTTATGACATTGTCAGTGGTAGTTATGACATTGTCAGTGGTAGTTATGACATTATCAGTGATAGTTATGACATTGTCAGTGATAGTTATGATATTGTCAGTGATAGTTATATTGTCAGTGATAGTTATGACATTAACAGTGATAGTTATGACATTGTCAGTGATAGTTATGACATTAACAGTGGTAGTTATGACATTGTCAGTGATAGTTATGACATTGTCAGTTGTAGTTATGACATTGTCAGTGGTAGTTATGATATTGTCAGTGATAGTTATGACATTAACAGTGGTAGTTATGACATTGTCAGTGATAGTTATGACATTGTCAGTGATAGTTATGATATTGTCAGTGATAGTTATGACATTAACAGTGATAGTTATGACATTGTCAGTGATAGTTATGACATTAACAGTGGTAGTTATGACATTGTCAGTGATAGTTATGATATTGACAGTGGTAGTTATGATATTGTCAGTGGTAGTTATGACATTAACAGTGATAGTTATGACATTGTCAGTGATAGTTATGACATTGTCAGTGGTAGTTATGACATTGTCAGTGATAGTTATGATATTGACAGTGGTAGTTATGATATTGTCAGTGGTAGTTATAACATTGTCAGTGGTAGTTATAACATTGACAGTGGTAGTTATGACATTGACAGTGGTAGTTATAACATTGTCAGTGGTAGTTATAACATTGTCAGTGGTAGTTATGACATTGTCAATGGTAGTTATAACATTGTCAGTGGTAGTTATAACATTGACAGTGGTAGTTATAACATTGACAGTGGTAGTTATGACATTGTCAGTGGTAGTTATAACATTGTCAGTGATAGTTATAACATTGACAGTGGTAGTTATGACATTGTCAGTGGTAGTTATGACATTGACAGTGGTAGTTATAACATTGTCAATGGTAGTTATAACATTGACAGTGGTAGTTATAACATTGTCAATGGTAGTTATAACATTGACAGTGGTAGTTATAACATTGTCAATGGTAGTTATAACATTGACAGTGGTAGTTATAACATTGTCAATGGTAGTTATAACATTGACAGTGGTAGTTATAACATTGTCAATGGTAGTTATAACATTGTCAGTGGTAGTTATAACATTGACAGTGGTAGTTATGACATTGTCAGTGGTAGTTATGACATTGTCAGTGGTAGTTATAACATTGTCAGTGGTAGTTATAACATTGTCAGTGGTAGTTATGACATTGTCAATGGTAGTTATAACATTGTCAGTGGTAGTTATAACATTGACAGTGGTAGTTATGACATTGACAGTGGTAGTTATAACATTGTCAATGGTAGTTATAACATTGACAGTGGTAGTTATGACATTGACAGTGGTAGTTATAACATTGTCAATGGTAGTTATAACATTGTCAGTGGTAGTTATAACATTGACAGTGGTAGTTATGACATTGTCAGTGGTAGTTATGACATTGACAGTGGTAGTTATAACATTGTCAATGGTAGTTATAACATTGACAGTGGTAGTTATAACATTGTCAATGGTAGTTATAACATTGTCAGTGGTAGTTATAACATTGACAGTGATAGTTATAACATTGTCAATGGTAGTTATAACATTGTCAGTGGTAGTTATAACATTGTCAATGGTAGTTATAACATTGACAGTGGTAGTTATAACATTGTCAATGGTAGTTATAACATTGACAGTGGTAGTTATAACATTGTCAATGGTAGTTATAACATTGACAGTGGTAGTTATAACATTGTCAATGGTAGTTATAACATTGACAGTGGTAGTTATAACATTGTCAATGGTAGTTATAACATTGTCAGTGGTAGTTATAACATTGACAGTGGTAGTTATAACATTGTCAATGGTAGTTATAACATTGTCAGTGGTAGTTATAACATTGACAGTGGTAGTTATAACATTGTCAATGGTAGTTATAACATTGACAGTGGTAGTTATAACATTGTCAATGGTAGTTATAACATTGACAGTGGTAGTTATAACATTGTCAATGGTAGTTATAACATTGTCAGTGGTAGTTATAACATTGACAGTGGTAGTTATAACATTGACAGTGGTAGTTATAACATTGACAGTGGTAGTTATAACATTGTCAGTGGTAGTTATGATATTGTCAGTGGTAGTTATGACATTGTCAGTGGTAGTTATGACATTGTCAGTGGTAGTTATGACATTATCAGTGATAGTTATGACATTGTCAGTGGTAGTTATGACATTGTCAGTGATAGTTATGACATTGTCAGTAGTAGTTATGACATTAACAGTGGTAGTTATGACATTAACAGTGGTAGTTATGACATTGTCAGTGGTAGTTATGACAGTCAGTGGTAGTTATGACATTGTCAGTGGTAGTTATGACATTGTCAGTGATAGTTATGACATTAACAGTGGTAGTTATGACATTGTCAGTGGTAGTTATGACATTAACAGTGGTAGTTATGACATTGGCAGTGGTAGTTATGACATTAACAGTGATAGTTATGACAGTCAGTGGTAGTTATGACATTGTCAGTAGTAGTTATGACATTAACAGTGGTAGTTATGACATTAACAGTGGTAGTTATGACATTATCAGTGGTAGTTATGACATTAACAGTGGTAGTTATGACATTGACAGTGGTAGTTGTTATATTGACAGTGGTAGTTATGACATTGACAGTGGTAGTTATGATATTGTCAGTGATAGTTATGACATTAACAGTGGTAGTTATGACATTGTCAGTGGTAGTTATGACATTGTCAGTGGTAGTTATGACATTGTCAGTGGTAGTTATGACATTGTCAGTGGTAGTTATGACATTGTCAGTGGTAGTTATGACATTGTCAGTGGTAGTTATGACATTGTCAGTGGTAGTTATGACATTATCAGTGATAGTTATGACATTGTCAGTGGTAGTTATGACATTGTCAGTGGTAGTTATGACATTATCAGTGATAGTTATGACATTGTCAGTGATAGTTATGACATTGTCAGTGGTAGTTATGACATTGACAGTGGTAGTTATGACATTGTCAGTGATAGTTATGACATTGTCAGTGGTAGTTATGACATTATCAGTGATAGTTATGACATTGTCGGGGATAGTTATGACATTGTCGGGGATAGTTATGACATTGTCAGTGGTAGTTATGACATTGACAGTGGTAGTTATGACATTGTCAGTGGTAGTTATGACATTGTCAGTGGTAGTTATGACATTGTCAGTGGTAGTTATGACATTGTCAGTGGTAGTTATGACATTGTCAGTGGTAGTTATGACATTATCAGTGATAGTTATGACATTGTCAGTGATAGTTATGATATTGTCAGTGATAGTTATATTGTCAGTGATAGTTATGACATTAACAGTGATAGTTATGACATTGTCAGTGATAGTTATGACATTAACAGTGGTAGTTATGACATTGTCAGTGATAGTTATGACATTGTCAGTTGTAGTTATGACATTGTCAGTGGTAGTTATGACATTGTCAGTGGTAGTTATGATATTGTCAGTGATAGTTATGACATTAACAGTGGTAGTTATGACATTGTCAGTGATAGTTATGACATTGTCAGTGATAGTTATGATATTGTCAGTGATAGTTATGACATTAACAGTGATAGTTATGACATTGTCAGTGATAGTTATGACATTAACAGTGGTAGTTATGACATTGTCAGTGATAGTTATGATATTGACAGTGGTAGTTATGATATTGTCAGTGGTAGTTATGACATTAACAGTGATAGTTATGACATTGTCAGTGATAGTTATGACATTGTCAGTGGTAGTTATGACATTGTCAGTGATAGTTATGATATTGACAGTGGTAGTTATGATATTGTCAGTGGTAGTTATAACATTGTCAGTGGTAGTTATAACATTGACAGTGGTAGTTATGACATTGACAGTGGTAGTTATAACATTGTCAGTGGTAGTTATAACATTGTCAGTGGTAGTTATGACATTGTCAATGGTAGTTATAACATTGTCAGTGGTAGTTATAACATTGACAGTGGTAGTTATAACATTGACAGTGGTAGTTATGACATTGTCAGTGGTAGTTATAACATTGTCAGTGATAGTTATAACATTGACAGTGGTAGTTATGACATTGTCAGTGGTAGTTATGACATTGACAGTGGTAGTTATAACATTGTCAATGGTAGTTATAACATTGACAGTGGTAGTTATAACATTGTCAATGGTAGTTATAACATTGACAGTGGTAGTTATAACATTGTCAATGGTAGTTATAACATTGACAGTGGTAGTTATAACATTGTCAATGGTAGTTATAACATTGACAGTGGTAGTTATAACATTGTCAATGGTAGTTATAACATTGTCAGTGGTAGTTATAACATTGACAGTGGTAGTTATGACATTGTCAGTGGTAGTTATGACATTGTCAGTGGTAGTTATAACATTGTCAGTGGTAGTTATAACATTGTCAGTGGTAGTTATGACATTGTCAATGGTAGTTATAACATTGTCAGTGGTAGTTATAACATTGACAGTGATAGTTATAACATTGTCAATGGTAGTTATAACATTGTCAGTGGTAGTTATAACATTGTCAATGGTAGTTATAACATTGACAGTGGTAGTTATGACATTGTCAGTGGTAGTTATGACATTGACAGTGGTAGTTATAACATTGTCAATGGTAGTTATAACATTGACAGTGGTAGTTATAACATTGTCAATGGTAGTTATAACATTGTCAGTGGTAGTTATAACATTGACAGTGATAGTTATAACATTGTCAATGGTAGTTATAACATTGTCAGTGGTAGTTATAACATTGTCAATGGTAGTTATAACATTGACAGTGGTAGTTATAACATTGTCAATGGTAGTTATAACATTGACAGTGGTAGTTATAACATTGTCAATGGTAGTTATAACATTGACAGTGGTAGTTATAACATTGTCAATGGTAGTTATAACATTGACAGTGGTAGTTATAACATTGTCAATGGTAGTTATAACATTGTCAGTGGTAGTTATAACATTGACAGTGGTAGTTATAACATTGTCAATGGTAGTTATAACATTGTCAGTGGTAGTTATAACATTGACAGTGGTAGTTATAACATTGTCAATGGTAGTTATAACATTGACAGTGGTAGTTATAACATTGTCAATGGTAGTTATAACATTGACAGTGGTAGTTATAACATTGTCAATGGTAGTTATAACATTGTCAGTGGTAGTTATAACATTGACAGTGGTAGTTATAACATTGACAGTGGTAGTTATAACATTGACAGTGGTAGTTATAACATTGTCAGTGGTAGTTATGATATTGTCAGTGGTAGTTATGATAAACATATCAAAGCAGTGGTGAGATTACAACAATAAAAGGAAGCTGAAGCTGTAATGAAAATATTTACCTTAGGAAGATCAAGAAAGAGGTGCCGAGAAGATTTCACTATTGGTGTGTTTGAACAGGTTTTACAACGGGGCTTCACTAAATCTATTGCATTGATGAGCTTACCACATTTATCACATTGGTCCCCTCTAGCATCATCAAAAGCACACAGAGGACAAATACCTTCAACAAACCTATCAGCAAGAAACCTGCAAAACAAAATAAGGAATTATTTTCTTGTTGGTTTCTTAACATCCTATACCACATTAAACTATGTTAGCAAGGCATTCTTTATTGCATCATATTAAGAATTAAATCTTTACTTTACATAAATTTTCACAAATGTCTGTTCACCAGCAAACATTTGAATTAACAAACCACAAGAAACCACAACAGATTAAATATTTTAGGGAAAGGTAAAACAATACTATGACAGAATTACATTAAAAATGAAAGTCTTTACTTTAGTTTACTGATGATGATCATGACAATGATGGTGTGGGCTAAGTGTAATTTATCTTGGCACAAACATTTCCACTTTACAGAGTGTACTGGGTGCATTTTATTATGGCACTAGCAGTACCACTTTACAGAGCGGGCTGGGTGCATTTTATCATAGCAACCACACTACCATATTACAATGTGGACTGGGTGTACTCTATCGTAGTGCCAGCACTACCATGTTACAGTGTGGTTAATTGTATCGATGTCTCATTAAAATAAATAAATAAAATACCCACAACAAATATGAACTAAAAAAAGCAACTGACCGATCGCATTTTTCACATTTCAATTGGTCAACGGTATCTTCAGATATATAACCTTTCTCGTGTAGCTTCCAAAATATACTTTGAGAAATCCTAAAGAAACAGAAGCAATAAAATAATTAATATTCCAAAACACTAATTAATAGTTACAAATATATATATATATATATATATATATACACACACACATATATATATATATATATATATATATATATATATATATATATACATAATATAAGATGAAAAGATGGTTAAAAGAGTTCCATATATTTTATTATGCGCATTTCAAAAACAAATATCATCATGGGATGATATTTGCGTTCTCATCAGATAAAATAGGGAGACATGATATGAAGCTTAAAAAACACTTGCGAGCAGTGAAGTGTTAAATCTACATATGAAAAATAAAATAAGATGGATATATGAGATTGAGAAAAAAAGAAGGAAGGGGGAAGGAAAAGGTAAGGAAGAGGAAGAAAGAAAATGAAGGAAAATAAAGGAAGGATGAGAGAGGAGGAGAAATTAGTAAGAGAGAGAGATAGCCTTTAATACTGAGAAACACTGTCTCACAGAGAGAAATTAAAAAAACCGTTGTAAGATAATACATAATTTAAAAAAGATTTTGAAATTAAAAGTTAATGAGGTTTATGAATGGTGATGTTTATGATTAAAGAAAAAGGAATTAAGAATAGTATTTAAGGTTTATATATTGAATTTGTTTATGCTTATATATATAATGTAGGAGGTGAGTTTTATTGTAGTACAATAAAGCAATGCAGATATTGGATAAGTAGTACTCTACAGTTTGTAGGACTGGAGTATAAATAATATAAGATCAAAAGATGGTTAAAAGAGTTCCATGTATTTTATTATGCGCATTTCAAAAACAAATATCATCATGAGATGACATTTACGTTTTCGTCAGATAAAATAGGGAGACATGATATGAAGGCTAAAAAAACACTTGTGAATAGTGCAGTTTTAAATCAACATATATGTTGATTTAAAACTGCACTATTCACAAGTGTTTTTTAACCTTCGTATCATGTCTCCCTATTTTATCTGACGAAAACGTAAATGTCATCTCATGATGATATTTGTTTTTGAAATGCGCATAATAAAATACATGGAACTCTTTTAACCATCTTTTGATCTTATATTATATATATTTTGATCTTATATTATATATATATATATATATATATATATATATATACATACATATATACATATATATATATCATCATCATCATCATCATTTTACGTCCGCTTTTCCCTGCTTGCAGGAGTGGGACGGGTCTTATTCAGCACAGCATCTCTCCACTCGTCACGGTCCTTCGTCGTATCCACCGTGAGCTTCAATGATCTGAGGTCTGTTCTCACCACCTCTGTCCATGTTTTTCCTGGTCTACCTCTACCACATCTTCCTTCAACTGGCATTTCCTGGCACTTCTTCACCCATCGTTCATCCCCCATGCGCATCACATGTCCATACCACCTCAGTCTCCTCTCCCGTACACTACATTCTATCCCTCTCAGACACAGTTTCTCTCTCAACACATTTATGCTGGGTCGTTCACGCACATTTACACTGCATATCCAATGGAGCATGCTTGCTTCATTTCTCTCCAGCCGTCGCATATCCTCTGCAGTTGCTGCCCATGTCTCACTACCATGCAGCATCGCGCTCCTCACACAGGCATCATACAACCGGCCTTTCGTGCGCAAGGAGAAACCCTTCTTCGTCAACAGAGGAAGTGGCTCCCTAAACTTCTTCCAACCCGTCCTTATTCTAGATACTATGGCCTCGGAACACCCTCCTCCCATGCTAATCTGATCTCCTAGGTAGTGGAAGCTATCCACCACTTCTATAGCGCCCTCCTGCATTTGAAAAATGTATCTATCAATGCGACTTCTACTGTCTAATTTCCCTGTACATCCACTGCATACATATTTCTCCCTACCTGTTAGTTTGCCTGCTATCCCGCTAGATCTCTTGTGTACCCAGGATCTGCATTGTGTGCATTTTATAGAATTTATGCCAGTTCCTTTTCTGCATATCGAACATGGCCATTTCCCTGACGGAAACAGGGTTTTGTCCTCTTTTCTACTCGTCAACACTTTTGTCTTAGCTAGGTTCACTCTCAGTCCTCTTGCTTCCAACTGCTGTTTCCATAGCCAGAATTTATTCTCTAGCTCCTCTACTGATTCTGCTATAAGAACCAGATCGTCAGCATAGAGAAGTTCCCATGGACAGCCAGTCTTAAACTCCTCTGTTATGGCTTGGAGGACTATAATGAACAAGAGCGGGCTGAGGACCGAACCCTGATGTACTCCTACTTGTATCTGGAATTCCTCACTAAACTCCATTTCTACCCTGACTTTAGTGAGAGTACCTCTGTACAAAGTTTACACTGTCCTCACAAGCCATTCCTCAACACCTAGCTTCCTTAGGGACCACCAGATGACAGATCGGGGTACCCTATCAAAGGCCTTCTCTAGGTCAACAAAGGCTAAGTATAGTGGCTTATTTTTCTCTAAGAACCTCTCTTGCAATTGTCTCATCAAGAAGAGGGCATCTTTTGTACTTTTCCCAGGCACAAAACCAAACTGCATCTCATCTAATTTGACCCTTTCTCTAATTAGTTGTGCTAATATCCTTTCTGCCACTTTCATAACCTGATCTATCAGTTTTATACCCCTATAATTGCTCCTCTCCAGAGCATCCCCTTTACCTTTGTAGCAATTTATGAGAATACTGCTGCACCAGTCTTTGGGTATGACACCACCATATATAGCCTGATTGATGATGCGTGCAACCAGTTTAGTGCTTACGTCCCCTGATGCCTTCAGCATCTCAGCAACTATTCCCGATGGTCCTTACCATTTTTCATTTCCCTAATCGCCTCTTGGACCCTATATTCGTCAATCTCAATAGCTGGTCCCTCTGTCGGATCTACTAAGGGTAATTTCTCTCTCTCCCATTCGTTCTCCACATTCATCAGTCTCTCATAATGACATTTCCAGGCCTCCTTCTTCTGATCATTCGTGACACTAAGTACACCGGCATCATCCCTGACACATTTATCTCCAACAACATCCTGATTTGCATTGACACACTGCCTTGCAATGTGGAACACCGCACGCCTCTGATCTTCCCGTCGCAGAACATTGGCAAACCTCCTACTCTCCGCCTCCCTGCGTGCTAAGTACACCTGACGTCTAGCTTCTCTCTTAGTGGCTGTATATTCTTCCCTACTCCCACCCTTTTTCCAAGCCTTCCATGCTAGTCTTTTGTCTCTAATGGCCTTATCTACTGTGCTGTTCCACCACCAGGTCACTCTCTGTCTGGTTGGAGCTCTGCTCCAGCCACAAGTTTCATCAGTAGCCTGCAGCAAGTTGTCACGTAAGAAATTCCAGTTATTATCTATGTCATACATCTCTAAATCGTCTTCTTTTTCGTCATATCATCTTGAAGGGCTTTCCTAAATTTGTATTTTAGTGAAAGGTCTTTTAGCTTCCAGACCTTTCTTCTCCACACCTTCCTATATGTCTCATTCCATCTCTTGCTTACTGAGATATCACTAACAACAAACCTATGCTGTGGGGTACATTCTTCCCCTGGGTATGCCTTGGTATTAGACTTCTATCTGCCTGTCCCGCTGCCTAACTAGTAAGAAGTCAATCTGGCTTATGTGCTCACCAGATTTGTAGGTTATTAGGTGATTGGCAGGTTTCTGGAAGTTTGTGTTGCAAATAGTCAATGTACCTGCATCACAAAATTCAAGAAGTCTCACTCCTTCTTCATTTCTTGAGCCGTAACCGTGCCCACCATGTACCCCAGTGTAACCATCCTGGAGCTGTCCAACATGACCATTGAAGTCTCCTGCTAGCATAACGATGTCTCCGTCCTCTGTCATTGTGGTTGTTTGTAAAATATACATATATATGTATATACATAAATACGGTGTTTTTGTCGTATTGAACAGAACAAATCTTGCAGTTTTGCTTTTTGTTAATCGCTTGTTAAACATTCATAACCTTCCAGCTCCTCAATTCCTTAATTCTATCGTACTCTCCAATTCCTTAAATTCCTTAATTCCATCGTATTCCCAAACAAAAAACAAAATCCTTCCCATTCTTAATTCTATCGTATCGTCCAATTCCTTAATTCTATCGTATTCTATCTTACTTCTATCGTATCGTCCAATTCCTTAATTCTATCGTATTCTATCTTACTTCTATCGTATCCTCCAATTCCTTAATTCTATCGTATTCTATCTTACTTCTATCGTATCGTCCAATTCCTTAATTCTATCGTATTCTATCTTACTTCTATCGTATCGTCCAATTCCTTAATTCTATCGTATTCTATCTTACTTCTATCGTATCCTCCAATTCCTTAATTCTATCGTATTCTCAAACAAAAAAAAAAAAAAAAAATCCTTCCCATTCTACTTCTTATAAATTACTTTAAATATATATATCATGCTACCTCGAAAGTCAAAAATCCCGCTCATACACCCTTCACCCACCATCTTCTTCACGAGGGGTTGCGGTCAGCCACTCTCTCTCTCTCTCTCCCCCTTCCCACTCTCTCTCTCTCTTCCCCTTCCCCTTCCTCTCTCTCTTAGCTACACACACACACACACATATATATATATATATATAAGATAAATTCCCGTTCATGTTTATTCACTTTCGCCAATCCATCGCTGCTTCAACTATTCCTACTACGGTGTACCCATGTAATCGTAACGTTCACGTTTTTCCTATCTACTCCACGCCACAATTTCCTACATAGTCCAAACATCCAATCTCGCAAAATCCGAAATCTGTATTTTTTGTTATTTATTAAGGTTTAAATACGGTGTTTTTGTCGTATTGAACAGAACAAATCTTGCAGTTTTGCTTTTTGTTAATCGCTTGTTAAACATTCATAACCTTCCAGCTAGCTACCCCACACCCCTGCCACCCACCCCCACACACCACCATTCTTAATACGTGGACCAATCATAAGCCAGAGACCCCCCCCCACACGCATCACCATTATTATTATTATAAGCCAGAGACCCCCCCCACACACGCATCACCATTATTATTATTACGCGGACCAATCATAAGCCAGAGGCCTATACTATCGCTTGCACGGTTGCCTTCGATATATGATGGATGGATGGACGGACTGCGGAATCCTGGAGAGTGGAAGGGAGAGAAAAATCTGGACGCTCAGAGCGAAAATGCCAAAGTTAAAGTCAAATTCACCTCGTGGACGAGAATGCGAGCACTCCTCTTTGTATCGCCCGCGGATGGCTAACATAACCCCATCTCCCCCCGCCCCCCACCACCCCCACCCTCCAAACGCAATCCAAAACTTCAGAGTTGGTACCATAAATGTAGGCACCCTAAAGGGTCGCGCTAACGAGGTTGTAGAAATGCTTGAACGTAAGGAGGTCGATGTTTGTTGTATTCAAGAGACCAGGTGGAGGGGTGGGTCTACTAGATTCATTGAGGGTAAAAAACGATGTTATAAGCTTTTCTGGGTGGGAAACGACGATGGGCTGGGTGGAGTAGGAATCATGGTAGCAGAAAAGTGGGCAGATAAGATAATAGAGTGAACGACAGAATAATTAAAATAAGACTTGTCCTCAATAGAACTACGGTGACAGTAATATCTGCGTACGCACCCCAATCCGGACTGCCCGGCACTATAAAAGACAGATTCTATGAGACACTGATGCTCACTACCTCCCAAATATCTGACAGTGACTATATAATTATTGCAGGCGACCTAAATGGTCACGTTGGACAACATTGTGACGGCTACGACGAAATCCATGGAGGCTATGGGCTTGGTACTAGAAATGAGGAAGGCTCCAGAATCCTGGAATTCTGTGATGCAAATAACCTAACTATCTGTAACACTAACTTCAAAAAACGTGACAATCACCTGATCACCTATAGATCCGGGGAACACACAAGCCAGGTAGATTATATCCTTACCAGAAGACGTGACAGAGTGTCTGTTGTAAACACTAAATCCCTCCCCCATGAAGAATGCACCTCCCAACATAGACTGATAATTAGCGACCTCATAGTCAGGACGAGACGTACTCGACAGCAGAAGAGGACTATCCTCAGGAGAAAAATATGGAAGCTAAAGGACCCCACAGCCAAAAATAAATTTCAAAACATATTACTTGATGCTTTCGACAGTAAGGAAGAACATTTAGAGTCGGACAATATAGAGGGACAGTGGGAATTTCTGAAAGCAAACCTGCTGTTGGCGACAGACGAAGTCTGTGGCTGGAGCAGGCCTGTAGGCAGGAGGAGAGTAACATGGTGGTGGAACAGTAAGGTGGAGGGGTCAATTAAGGCCAAAAAGCAGGCTTGGAAAGTATGGCGGGATGGGGGAAGTAGAGTAGACTATCAAGTGGCCAGGAGGGAAGCTAGGAGAGAAGTGTACTTAGCAAGAAGGGAAGCTGAGGAAAGAAAGTTCAAGCATGTTCTACAACGCGATGACCAAAAACGTGAGGTGTTCAGGATTGCTAGGCAATGCGTCAAGGAAAACCGTGATATTGTCGGGGAGAAGTGTGTACTTAACGATGATGGCATACTTGCCATCACCGACACTGATAAGAAGGTAGCTTGGAAGTGTCACTATGAGCTACTAAATGAGGAGAATAAATGGGAGAAAGACAGTCTCCCCCATATCGACCCAATAGAGGGACCAGCAGTGTTAGTCGAGGGGAGTATAATAAGTAAGACAATCAAGGATATGAAGACGGGTAAGGCGGCTGGGCCTTCGGAAATAGTTGCTGAGATGCTGAAGGCATCTGGCACGGTGGGACACACCATGGTCACTCGCATAGTTAACCATGTCATACAGAATGGGGTTGTTCCGAAGGACTGGCATAGCAGCATCATCGTTAACTGTTATAAGGGTAAAGGAGACGCCCTGGATAGGAGTAACTATAGAGGCATTAAATTAATCGACCAGGTCATGAAGGTCACGGAAAAAGTAATAGCGCAACTAATCAGAGAGAGAATTGACCTAGATGATATTCAGTTCGGGTTTGTGTCAGGCAAAAGTACCACAGACGCTCTATTCATAGTACGACAACTACAGGAGAAGTTCCTAGCTAAAGGTAAACCCCTCTACTTAGCTTTTGTCGACTTGGAGAAAGCCTTCGACAGAGTCCCCCGCTCCATTATCTGGTGGGCTCTTAGAAAACTAGGCGTTGACGAATGGCTTGTGAGGGCTATACAAGCCATGTATAAAGAAACAGTCAGCAAGGTTAGAATTAACAACGAATATAGTGAAGAGTTTAGCGTAAAAGTTGGCGTCCATCAGGGCTCTGTTCTCAGCCCCCTACTATTTATTATTACCCTTCAGGCTATAACAGAGGAGTTCAAGACAGGCTGCCCATGGGAACTCCTATACGCAGACGACCTGACACTCATAGCGGAATCAATGGCCGAGCTATGGAAGAAATTCCAAACATGGAAGCACGGCCTAGAGTCAAAAGGACTTAAAATTAACCTGGCTAAGACCAAAGTTCTAGTTTGTAGGAAAGAAAACAAGGCGGCGGTCCCTTCTGGGAAATGGTCGTGCTCGGTGTGTAGGAAAGGCGTAGGTAGAAACTCCATTTTATGTCCTAAATGCAAAGTATGGGTGCATAAAAGATGTAGTGGGATCACAGGTAAGCTAACTAAGAACATAGATTTTACATGTGGCCGGTGTTCTGGTGCAATAAGTAGCAGCAAGTGCCCACAAAATACTAGCTCTTTCAATTGCGCAGAGGGTTCTATAGAAATAGTGGACAGCTTCCGTTACCTGGGCGATAAAATCAGCAGTGGGGGAGGGTGCTCTGAAAGTACTGTAGCTAGAGTCAGAACTGGTTGGAAAAAGTTCAGAGAGCTTATACCACTATTAGCTGCTAAAGGGTTCTCCCTAAAAATGAAAGGCAGGTTGTACGATGCCTGCATACGAACAGCAATGTTGCATGGCAGTGAGACCTGGGCATTGTGTGCAGAGGATATACGCAGACTAGAGAGGAACGAAGCTTGCATGCTCCGCTGGATGTGTAACAGTAATATACGTGAACGGCAAAGCATAAACGAACTAAGGAAAAAATTAGAGATAAGAGGGATCAGATGTTGTTTACTCGAGAGAAGGCTACGTTGGTATGGACACGTGATGCGCATGAAAGTCGATAGCTGTATAACAAAGTGCAGGGCAATAAAGATAGACGGTAGCCACGGAATAGGCAGACCTAGAAAAACCTGGGACGAGCTGATAAACTCCGACCTCACACACTTACACCTCTCCAAGACAATGTCACTGGACCGAGACCTTTGGCGGTACTCAGTAACAGAGAAGACCCGCCTTGCCAGTAGGCATCTCTAACAAAATACACCCCGTCCCGCCACCACCCCCACCCCGTTCTATGTAAAGTTATGTTGGTGCCGCGCCATCCAGGCCGAAACAAATGAGATCGTGTAGGTGTCACGACAAAAAAACACACAGTCCACGCTGTAATGTGGCCGTGTAGGTAACACGGTAAAAACCTCCCAGACCCACACTGTAAATGTGGTTGGTGTTAGGAAGGGCATCCAACTGTAGAAAACCTGCCAGACAGTCCTATGCGAGCAAGACAATCACTCTTGCCTCAAGTGGGACTACCCCCGTCCAAACCCATGCAAGCGTGGAACACGGACGTTAAACGTTGATGATGATGATGATGATGATATATGAGGAGAATAAATGGGAGAAAGACAGTCTCCCCCACATCGACCCAATAGAGGGACCAGCAGTGTTAGTCCAGGGTAGTACAATAAGCAAGGCAATCAAAGATATGAAGACGGGTAAGGCGGCTGGGCCTTCGGAAATAGTTGCTGAGATGCTGAAGGCATCTGGTTCGGTGGGACACACCATGGTCACCCGGATAGTTAACCAAGTCGTACAGAATGGGGTTGTTCCGAAGGACTGGCGTAGCAGCATCATCATTAACTGCTATAAGGGAAAAGGAGATACCCTAGATAGGAGTAACTATAGAGGCATTAAATTAATCGACCAGGTCATGAAGGTCACAGAAAAAGTAATAGCGCAACTAATCAGAGAGAGAATTGATCTAGATGAAATGCAGTTCGGGTTTGTGTCAGGCAAAAGTACCACAGACGCTCTTTTCATTGTACGACAACTACAGGAGAAGTACCTAGCTAAAAGTAAACCCCTATACTTAGCTTTTGTCGACTTGGAGAAAGCCTTCGACAGAGTCCCCCGTTCCATTATCTGGTGGTCTCTTAGAAAACTAGGTGTTGACGAATGGCTTGTGAGAGCTATACAAGCCATGTATAAAGAAACAGTCAGTAAGGTTAGAATTAACAACGAATATAGTGAAGAGTTTAGCGTAAAAGTTGGTGTCCATCAGGGCTCTGTTCTTAGCCCCCTACTATTTATTATTACCCTTCAGGCTATAACAGAGGAGTTCAAGACAGGCTGCCCATGGGAACTCCTATACGCAGATGATCTAACGCTCATAGCTGAATCAATGACGGAACTAGAGAAGAAATTCCAAACATGGAAGCACGGCCTAGAATCAAAAGGCCTTAAAATTAACCTGGCTAAGACTAAAGTTCTAGTTTGTAGGAAAGAAAATAGGGCGGCGGTCCCTTCCGGGAAATGGCCATGCTCAGTGTGTAGGAAAGGCGTAGATAGAAACTCCATTTTATGTCCCCAATGCAAAGTATGGGTGCATAAAAGATGTAGTGGGATCACAGGAAAGCTAACTAAGAACATAGATTTTACATGTGGCCGTGCTCTGGTGCAATAAGTAGCAGCAAGTGCCCACTAAATACTAGCTCTTTCAATTGCGCAGAGGGTTCTATAGAAATAGTGGACAGCTTCCGTTACCTGGGTGACAAAATCAGCAGTGGGGGAGGGTGCTCTGAAAGTACAGTAGCTAAAGTCAGAACTGGATGGAAAAAGTTCAGAGAGCTTATACCACTATTAGCCGCTAGAGGGTTCTCCCTAAAAATGAAAGGCAGGTTATACGATGCCTGCATACGAACAGCAATGCTGCATGGCAGTGAGACCTGGGCATTGTGTGCAGAGGATATACGCAGACTAGAGAGGAACGAAGCTTGCATGCTCCGCTGGATGTGCAATAGTAATATACGTGAACGGCTAAGCATAAACGAACTAAGGAAAAAATTAGAAATAAGAGGGATCAGATGTTGTTTACTCGAGAGAAGGCTACGTTGGTACGGTCACGTGATGCGCATGAAAGACGACAGCTGTATAACAAAGTGCAGGGCAATAAAGATAGACGGTAGCCACGGAGTAGGCAGACCCAGAAAAACCTGGGACGACATGATAAATTCCGACCTCACACGCTTACACCTCTCCAAGACAATGTCACTGGACCGAGACCTTTGGCGGTACTCAGTAATAGAGAAGACCCGCATTACCTAAATACAAAGTAAAAACCTACTACAGTCAGTAGGCATCTCTATCAAAACACACCTCCGTCCCACCACCTCCACCCCATCCACACCGCCCCTTTCAATGTAAAGTTATGTTGGTCCCACAACATCCAGGCCGAAACAAATGAGATCGTGTAGGTGTCACGACAAAAAAACACACAGTCCACGCTGTAAATGTGGCCGTGTAGGCAACACGGTAAAAACCTCCCAGCCCCACACTGTAAATGTGGTTGGTGTTAGGAAGGGCATCCAGCTGTAGAAAACCCGCCAGACAGTCCACGCTGTAATGTGGCCGTGTAGGCAACACGGTAAAAACCTCCCAGCCCCACACTGTAAATGTGGTTGGTGTTAGGAAGGGCATCCAACTGTAGAAAACCCGCCAGACAGTCCTATGCGAGCAAGACAACCACTCTTGCCTCAAGTGGGAAAACCCCCGTCCAAACCCATGCAAGCGTGGAACACGGACGCTAAACCTGATGATGATGATGATGATGATATACATATATATATATACATACATACATATATATACATACATATATATATAGATACATATATATATACATACATATATATATATATATACATATATATACATATACATACATACATATATATACATATATATACATACATATACATACATACATATATATACGTACATATACATACATACATATATATACATACATATACATACATACATACATATATATACACATATACATACATATATATATATATATGTATGTATATGTATATGCCAGAATCAGTTCCCGTCCCACCCTTGCAAGCAGGGAAAAGCGGACGTAAAATGATGATGATGATGATGATGATATATACATATACATACATATATATATACATACATATATACACATATATATATATATATATATATATATATATACATACATACATATATATACATATATATATACATACATATATATATACATATATATTTGCGGACAAAAAGCGCAGCTCCCTAATTCATAGTCTACAAATGGCTGCGATAGCTGGCACCTTCAAAATTTGCAAAACATTCTTGCGATTCAAGGGATGACAATTTCTTTTCTTTTACAACCTTGAGAGAGAGACTGAGCATAAGAGGAATCAAATGATGTGTGCAGGAGAGGAAGTTGTGTTGGTATGTACATGTGATGCGTATGAAGGATGACAGCTGCATAAAAAGGTGCAGAGCACTAGAAGTTGATGGAAGCCGTGAAGTGGGGAGACCCAAGAAGACCTGGGATGTGTAAACAATGTTGAACAATATATATATAAATGTTAACAACATTGTAATGTTGGACAAAAGTATATATATATATATGTTAACAATGATACAACATTGAACAGAAGTATATACAAGAGCAAGTCAAAGATTATATGCACTTTCGCCATGACATATCTTTAGGTTTGTCGCACTGCTTTCTGCTGTGTGCTTATATTTGGTACTATTGGTCACGTGATCGAAGCTTTAGCTTGATTGCACCAGTTTTCTTGCTGCTGTTACACACCTTTCGACTAGAGAAATCAGATCACTGCTCTTTGTTCACCCTTGGTGCTCACTGCTAGCAGAGCGACCATATTTTCACTGTAACAGTAGCAAGAAAACTGGCACAATCAAGCTCAAACTTCGATCATGTGACCATAATAGTACGAACTATAAGCATGCATGAGCAGAAGGGAGTGTGACAAACCTAAAGATATGTTATGGCAAAAGTGCAGATAATTTTTTACTTACCCTTGTATGTATAAGAATATATATATATATGCCTTTGTCAAGGCAGAATTCTAGGAGAAGGAAAACTCTGATATAACACCTGCAACCCTCATGGTATCCAATGATGTTGACTTGTTCTTCTTTTTGGTAAATATCACCTTGGTTAAGAGAGTGGGACTGGCTTTGTGCAGTGCCTTTGCTCACTATAAAAGCTTCACGGCACAGGCATTGCTTTATATCTGGAGATCTCTCTGCACTTGTCATCACATGGTACCATGGGCCCAGCACTATGTGTCAGTAATTGTCACAAGTGTAGTGTTTGTACCAGAGTTTTCAAGTTGCTGGCTGGACTAAAAATCCACACTCGTTCAGCGCATCGGTAGGAGTTCTCCTACATGGATATAAAGTAGTGGCCGTACTCGAAAACGAGTTGGCAGCCACCATATATATATATATATATATATATGTGTGTGTTAATAATACAACATTGATACTGGAATTATATATATATAACTGGAATTTCTTAGGTGATAACTTACTGCAAGCTATGTGGCTGGAGCAGAGCTCCGACCAGACAGAGGGTGATCTGGTGGTGGAACAGCACAGTAGATAGGGCCATTAGAGACAAAAGACTAGCATGGAAGGATTGGAAAAATGGTGGGAGTAGAGACCGTTACACATCCGCTAAAAGAGAAGCTAGATATCAGGTGTACTTAGCATGCCAATGTTCTGCGATGAGAAGATGTTGTTGGAGATAAGTGTGTCTGAAATGATGCAGGTGTACTTAGTGTCACTGATGCTCAGAAAAAGGACGCCTGGAAATGTCATTATTAGAGACTGATGAATGTTGAGAATGGAGAGAGAGAAACTACCCCCAGTAGACCCGGCAGAGGGACCAGCTGTTGAGATTGACGACTATTGGGTCCAAGAAGCAATTAAGGAAATGAAAAGTGGTAAGGCTCCTGGACCATAGGGAATAGTTGCTGAGATGCTGAAAGCATCAGGATAAGTAGGAACTAAACTGGTTGCACGCATCATCAACTAAGCTATATATGGCGGAGTCATACCCAAAGACTGGTGCAGCAGTATCCTTATAAATTGCTACAAAAGTAAAGGGGATACTCTGGAGAGGAGCAATTATAGGTGCATAAAACTGATGGATCAGGTTATGAAAGTGGCAGAAAGGATATTAGCACAACTAATTAGAGAAACCGTCAAATTATATGAGATGCAGTTTGGTTTTGTGCCTTGGAAAAGTACAAAAGATGCCCTCTTCTTATTGAGACAACTACAAGAGATTCTTAGAGAAGAATAAGCCACTATACTTAGCTTTTGTTGACCTAGAGAAGGTCTTTGATAGAGTAACCCGATCTGTCATCTGGTAGTCCCTGAGGAAACTAGGTGTAGAGGAATGGCTTATGCAAGCTATTTACAGGGGTGCTGTCAGTAAAGTCAGGGTAGGAATGGAGTTTAGTGAGGAATTCCAGATACAAGTAGGAGTACATCAGAGTTCGGTCCTAAGCCCGCTCTTGTTCATTTTGGTCCTCCAAGCCAGTTTAAGTCTGGCTGCCCATGGGAACTTCTCTATGCTGACGATCTGGTACTTATAGCAGAATCAGTAGAGGAGCTTCAGAATAAATTCTGGTTATGGAAACATCAGCTGGAATCAAGAAGACTGAGAGTAAACCTAGCTAAGACAAAGGTGTTGATAAGTAGCAAAGAGAAGAAAACTCTGATTCCATCAGGGAAATGGCCATATTCAATATGTAGAAAAGGAGTTGGCATAAATTCTATAAAATGTACACAATGCAGATCTTGGGTACACAAGAGATGTAGTGGAATAGCAGGCAAGCTAACAGGTAGGGAAAACTATATATGCAGTAGATGTATAGGGAAATTTGACAGTAGAAGTCGCAGTGATAGACACATTTTTCAAATGCAGGTAGGACCTATAGAGGTGGTTGATAGCTTCCAATACCTAGGTGATCAGATTATTAAGGGAGGAGGGTGCTCCGATGCCAAAGTATCCAAAATAAGGACAGGTTGGAAAAAGTTTAGGGAGTTGCTTCCTTTGTTGACAAAGAAAGGTTTCTCCCTACAAACGAAAGGCCGGTTATATGATGCCTGTGTGAGATGTGCGATGCTGCATGGTAGTGAGACATGGGCAGCAACTGTGGAAGATATGCGACGGCTGGAGAGAAATGAAGCAAGCATGCTCCGTTGGATCTGCAATGTCAATGTGTGTGAACGACCAAACATAGACGAGTTGAGAGAGAAACTGTGTATAAGAGGGATAGGCTGTAGTGTGCAGGAGAGAAGACTGCATTGGTATGGACATGCGATACGCATGGAGGATGACTGCTGGGTAAAGAAGTGCCAAGAAATCCCAGTAGAAGGAAGACGCAGTAGAAGAAGACCATGAAAAACATGGTCGGAGGTGGTGAGAGTAGACCTCAGATCGCTGAAGTTCACGGAGGAGATGACAATGGAGAGATGCCGTGCTTAATAAGACCCGTCCCACCCTTGCAAGCAGGGAAAAGCGGACGTAAAATGATGATGATGATGATATATATAAATATAGACAATGATGTAATGATGAACAACAGTATATATATGTATATATATATATGTTAACAGCAATGCAACTTTGAAAAGAATAGGCTTTAATTACTGGTTACAAAGAAACATTTTCTATATACAACTGACATTATAAGACCATTTTCCCTGCTTTAGGAGAGAAATGGCCTCGAGTCATCATGACAACTTCATACTCATGATGGAGTCCTTTTTGAGACAATGTTTTATGACACACAGGAATACAGTGTACCTATTAATACATCATCATATATGAATAGGTACACCATATTCCTGTGTCATAAGATGTGACTAAAGGTGTTGGTGCCAGGAAGGACAACCAGTTGTAAAAGACTGCTTCAAAAAGGACCCTATGATAAAAGTGAAGCTTGCTCTGGGGCCCACAATGTCAACTCTAATATAAATTAAAAAACATATATACTAAAAAAAAAAGTAAAACTTACTCAGTTTGTAGTTTAGTTGATGTGCGACCAAAATGATCAAATTCAATATGAAACCATTTATAAATTTCTTCATGGATTACATTATATTTATCACAAATCTGTCGTGGGGTGAGTCCTTCCTCCATTGCTTTTGTTTCTGTTGCTGTACCATATTCATCAGTTCCACAGATGTAGAGACAGTTGTAGTTACGTAGTTGACAATATCTGACAATAAAATAGAGAGACAGTTATAGTTATGTAGTTGACAATATCTGGTAATAAAATATTAAACTAAATTTACAGCTTTTTTCAAAATTTCAAAGTTCTTCACAAACAGCTTAAGTTACAGCTTTAACCTTCTTGTTACTGTATTTCTAATGAAAGACACTACCTTTGTGTATCAATTAATTTTGAAAATTTGAAGAATTTATGAGATAACTAACATTAGTAAATTGATGTTTGAAACATTACTTATAAAAAATTACTTAAATAAAATTATGATGGCTGGTTTTAATATAAGTATGAACATTTAAAATTAACATTTTAGTATCATAAAATCAAGGCAGTTTCAGTGGGTTGGTATCAAAAAGGTTAAACTACAGCTTTAACCATTTCCTTACCATATTTCTAATGAAAGACATTGCCTATAATTTTCAAATTATTTTGAAAATAACAAGAATTTGGATGGATTTAGAAATATAACTAACTTTATCATATTTAAGCTGTTATTTGGAACATTACTTAACAATGATTCTTACAAGAAATGGCAGGTTTTTAGATAAATATAAAACCTAAAAACTGACAGTTTTTGTATCATTTGGTATCTAACTTATTTATATGTAAGGGCTAATTTTTTTTTAACTTGCAAAACACTTATAAATATGAATACACACAAATATATATATATCTTTGAAAACCAAACAAACATTTAGTCAACTTTTACTAGTTAAATAGATAAAGATTACATTAATTAGTGAAATACATACAGGTTTGAAAGTAGTAAATGTCTGTCTAATTAGTGTGGAGATTACCTTGAGAAAATATCTGCACTGAGAGTTGATCCAATAATATTACCCAGGTGAGGTACATTGTTCACATAAGGTAATGCACTTGTAATGAGAATGTTGCGTGCACCTGGTTGAGGTAAACTGCAACAATAATATCAATCAATTAACAAAACACAGTTAACATCAAATACTTTATTCTGATTATCATATGAACTACTTTGTCATAAATAACAGAGGTATAAATATAATTGTTTCTACTTTTGTCACAAGGCCAGCAATTAATTACCCAGTGTATTACTGGTACTTTATTTTATCAACCCCATAAGGATGAAAGGCAAAGTTAACCTCGGTGGGATTTGAACTCAGAATGGCAAGGGCCGTAACTCTATGCGTCAAAGCATGGCGTCCGATCCTCTACCGATACTGCCAATCCACATAAATATAATCTATGCCAAACATAATGACAATGATAGTGTTGAATTTGTCAAAGTTTGAAATTCTAGTTAAAAAAAATGTAATTAATATTACATGTATTTATAATAGAGATCAATGATTGAAAGACTTTGATTACTTGATAAATCATTAAAATATTTGGTTTCTAAGGAAAGCCAGGTATATGAACATCTGTTTCTATTATTAAATATCATCATTGTTTTTTACTGCTTTCCATACTGACATGGGTTGGATGGGTTGTCAAAGTTCGAGAACAGACAGGTTGGAGTGATATCATATCACCCGTAAGCTCCATTATTTGGCATGGTTTATCGCAATTAAATGCACCCAATCCACTCTGTAAAATGGTAGTGCTGGTATTATGAAAAACACACCCAGTACACCCTATAAGACACAGAAACCTTACCAAATATAGAACATAATCAGTAAGATTAATTGCTCCAACCCATTTGGTCTCAGACTGTAACAACCCTTCCTGATTGTGAAAAGCAGATGTATGATGATGATGATTGCTATGAAAAGACATTCGCACAACTATTACTAAGATGTTGTTCCTATGAACAAGACTATTTTATTTTCGTTAGTTCCAAATTACTGACTATATGGCTTATACAGATCCATAAGAGCAAGGCATAGTCTCTTGACCTGACTTGGTCTCCTGACCTGACTTGGTCTCTTAACCTGACTTGGTCTCCTGACCTGACTTGGTCTCCTGACCTGACATGGTCTCCTGACCTGACTTGGTCTCCTGACCTGACATGGTCTCCTGACCTGACTTGGTCTCTTAACCTGACTTGGTCTCCTGACCTGACTTGGTCTCCTGACCTGACATGGTCTCCTGACCTGACTTGGTCTCCTGACCTGACATGGTCTCCTGACCTGACTTGGTCTCCTGACCTGACTTGGTCTCCTGACCTGACATGGTCTCCTGACCTGACTTGGTCTCCTGACCTGACTTGGTCTCCTGACCTGACTTGGTCTCTTAACCTGACTTGGTCTCTTGACCTGACTTGGTCTCTTGACCTGACTTGGTCTCCTGACTTGGTCTCCTGACCTGACTTGGTCTCCTGACCTGACTTGGTCTCCTGACCTGACTTGGTCTCCTGACCTGACTTGGTCTCTTGACCTGACTTGGCCTCCTGACCTGACTTGGTCTCTTGACCTGACTTGGCCTCCTGACCTGACTTGGTCTCTTGACCTGACTTGGCCTCCTGACCTGACATGGTCTCTTGACCTGACATGGTCTCTTGACCTGACTTGGTCTCTTGACCTGACTTGGCCTCCTGACCTGACATGGTCTCTTGACCTGACATGGTCTCTTGACCTGACATGGTCTCCTGACCTGACATGGTCTCCTGACCTGACTTGGTCTCCTGACCTGACTTGGTCTCTTGACCTGACTTGGCCTCCTGACCTGACATGGTCTCTTGACCTGACATGGTCTCTTGACCTGACTTGGTCTCCTGACTTGGTCTCCTGACCTGACTTGGTCTCCTGACCTGACTTGGTCTCCTGACCTGACTTGGTCTCCTGACCTGACTTGGTCTCTTGACCTGACTTGGCCTCCTGACCTGACTTGGTCTCTTGACCTGACTTGGCCTCCTGACCTGACATGGTCTCTTGACCTGACATGGTCTCTTGACCTGACTTGGTCTCTTGACCTGACTTGGCCTCCTGACCTGACATGGTCTCTTGACCTGACATGGTCTCTTGACCTGACATGGTCTCCTGACCTGACATGGTCTCCTGACCTGACTTGGTCTCCTGACCTGACTTGGTCTCTTGACCTGACTTGGCCTCCTGACCTGACATGGTCTCTTGACCTGACATGGTCTCTTGACCTGACATGGTCTCTTGACCTGACATGGGGTGACACCATGGGGTCCAGTCTCACTGTGTGACACCATGAGTATGTGTCTTCTAATATAGCCCTGGGCTAACAAATTCCTTGTGAGTGAATTTGGTTGATGGAAACTCTAAGGAAGCCTGTCATGTGTGTGTGTGTACATGTGAATGTATGTGTGTGTTGTCAGTCACTATGAAACCTCCTATTGTGTGTGTGTGTGTGTAAATGTGTGTTTGTACATGTGTGTGTGTGTACATGTGTGTGTGTGTGTTGTCAGTCACTATCAAACCCCCTATTGTGTGTGTGTGTGTGTGTGCGTGTGTGTGTGTGTGTAAATGTGTGTTTGTACATGTGAGTGTGTGTACATGTGTGTGTGTGTGTGTGCGTGATGTCAGTCACTATCAAACCTCCTATTGACACCATGTGTGTGTGTGTCTGTGTACATGTGTGTATGCATGTTTTCCGTCACATGTGTGTATGTATGTTGTCATCATGTGTTGCAGTGTTAGTGACATACACCATACTTAAAATATAAGGTATAGATTAGTACCAGGAAGGAAATCTAGCCATAGAAAACCTGCTGCAAAAAACTCATCCCAACCTATCTAAGCATAGAAAAAGTTAGACGTAAAATGAAGTTATATGATAAAGTCCTTAACAAAGAACACAAGATCTACATGATATACAGACAGGAAATATAAATCAAAACTATCCTCACATGGGATGTTCTCTTTTAAGTATTTTAGCAGTAAATGGAAGTTTCCATGCAGTCACAGCTTTGGAAATCTCATTGCTGTCCACCAATACTACACTGGCTGTTTCCTGAAAATAATTGATTATATAAGTTTAGATAGAAGCAATTAAATAAAGGTTGAATCATCATCATTTCATCATTTCATTTTACGTCCGCTTTTTCCCTGCTTGCAAGGGTGGGACGGGAACTGATTCTGGCTTGATTTCTACAGCTGGATGCCCTTCCTAACACCAACCTCATTTACAGTGAGTGCTGGGTGCTTTTTTGCCATGGCACCTCCACGACCACTTTGCATTGGTTATCAGTTCCTATCATCTCATTTCTACAGCTGAGTAAACTGGAGCAATGTGAAATAAAGTGCCTTGCTCAAGGAAACAACACATCACCCGGTCTGAGAATTGAACTCACAACCTTTCGATTGCAAGGCCAATGCTCTAACCACTAAGCCATATGCCTCCATATAATATATTGATCATTTATTTGATGAAGATGTAAACATGTCACTAATCATGCTTTGAAAAGCATTCATCCCTCTCTCTCTTTATATATATCCATTGAGCTTTTCTACTGAGAAACATAATTATCATACATATATATATATGTTATGATACCCGTACTTAGTACGGGTATCATAACATATATATATATGTATCTACTCCAAATTCTTTGTTGAGCTGCTTATACTATCTAGTACTTTGCACCTCTTTCTAGCAGATACAACATCCAGTCATATTCATATCTGCTGCCACAATCAAAACGTTCTTCACACCACGAGGTTATAGTTTTGACTAATTTTTGGGAACTTATCCAAAGACGATTTCCTCTGATGATTAGTTTCATGTCTTCCTTGGCTTTACCAAAATCGATAGTTGGTAATCGATAATCAATTACTTGCATTGATTTTTGCCTGGTCTAAAAACTATGAAACAAGACCATAAGGAATATGAGAAATTTTCCAACTTAATGTACTTTTTCCTAAATATGCTTAATATGTGTACAAAATACTGTTTTCTCTAACAAATTACAGATTTATATATTGATATATATAATATAGAAATGGCTTCTACAGGACTATAACTGTTTCATTCAAAGGAAATCATCAGGAAAACCTGGGCTTTCCTGGTGATTTCCTTCAAATGAAACAGCTCTAGTCCTGTCAAAATCAATTCTGCCAAAATCAATTCTGTAAGAGCAAGACATAGTCGCCTGACCTAGCATTGCTCACAACAGGACAACCCGTCTAACCAATGCCAGCGTGGAACAATGGACGTCAAACAGTGATGATGAGGATGATGATCCTGCCATAGAAACCAAGACAAAATTAGATCTGGCTTATCTCACAATGGGACAACTCATCAAATCCATGCTAACATTGAAAAATGGACATTAAATGATGATAATGATGATGATACCACACACATATTTCTCACCTGTTTTTCAGTTTCAGTTTTAGGCTTTGCTGGTGACTTCGATGCCTGGGATTTCGCTTTCTGGATCTTTAAAATGTCTCCCTTTGGCTTTGATTCACATTTACTGTCACATAGAGTGGTTGATTTAGATTTCTGCTTACTCGGACACTCAGATTCCTTCAACTACAGTCAAATAAAGTTTATATTCACTATAACTATTAACATCCTGTAATGGTTCTTTTAGCAGAACATATACCTAAAAACAGGTTTGTCCATTCAAATGTATATAGTATTGTTAACTGTGGGCAAGTTGTGAAAATTTGCAGTAAACTAAATATTTCAATTCTTAATGTCTTACTAATTTGGTTTTATGTGGTTTGTTAAATCAAATGTTTATAGTTTTTGAGTAGTTTTATATGAAAAGAGTTAATCAGACAATTTACCATTTCTGAAACAGTGACCCAGTGATCTCACATAAAACATCATGCAACAAGTTACTATATGGGATACAATGGCTATAGAGTTAATGTGCTGATCTATTGAACATAAAGTTTCAAGTTCAAGTTCTAAAAACGGAACAAGCATTTTAACACTTTTCTGACTTTATTTCTAATGAAATGCATTTTATTTAATTAATAATGAAGTATTTTGTAGGGATTTACTAAAATTATTGATTATTTTATAATAAAAATAATAATCTAACATATTGTTCTCATATAAACCGATGTTGGAAGATCTTAATCTATAATATAATATAATTGTTTCTACAATAGGCACAAGGCCAGCAATTATCCCAGTGTATTACTGGTACTTTATTTTATCGACCCCCGTTAGGATGAAAGGCAAAATTAACCTGTGCAGGATAGCGTCCGTTTTATATTTTTTTATCCCGTTAGTAAAATAAGTTGGATTACTTTGAATAAATAATGAATGAATATTATGTAATTTATCTACTAAATTTCGTAACTCTTGATTAAACATAAATATTCTTATATATAAAGTATTGCTTATTTTAACATTCACTTCTTTAAAATTTTCAAATGTCAACACTTCCGGTTAGCGTCCGTTAAATCATAACACTTATCACATCGTTTATATATTTGCATCGTTATGTAAGGTTTATATTTCTGTGGCTAATTTTCTCCTTTTTCATTTTCATAACATTTTAGTTTATCATATATGCAGTTTATATATAATATCATCTTTTTTTAATGTATCATGGATTACTTTACTGATTACCGAAGGGAGTGAAACACAGGCTTCGTTCAATTTCTGTGCATATTGTCAATTACGATTTTATTTGACGTATCATATCTACATGTATATATATTTGCGTATAATATCAATATACACACTACACATGCTAGCAGAAAACCACCCAAACGGTGGTTTTTCTGCTGATTTAAATAAGAACCCTTGAAAATGGGTGATTTTGTTTCATAAAACTAGAGCTGGTTTTGGCTAGGTTTTATCCAAAATTAAAAGGGTTAAAGCAAGAGTTGGACTTGCAGGCCCCATGACAGGCTTCATAGTTGTTATGGCTGCCTTTTTTAAGGCAATGTTTTACAGCTGAATACATTATTGTGACTAGAAAATAGTAATGTTTACCGTGAGAGCTGCAATACCATCAGTTAGTTGATTGACTCCATCTTGAAAGTCTTTCTTGCCAGACAAATATTTGAACCAGGAAGACACTTTAGGATAATCCTTTTCCCACTCTTAAATAAATAAATATTTCAATAAAATAGTCACTAAAAAGCATTTTAATCATAATAAAACAGTAATAAAATAAGTTTTAGTCATCATGAAACAGTAATAAAACAGTTGTAGTCATCGTCATAAAACAGCAATAAAACAACAGTTTTCATCATCATCATAAGATAATTGTTTCTACTTTTGGCACAAGGCCAGCAATTACCCAGTACATTACTGGTACTTTATTTTATCGACCCCGTAAGGATGAAAGGCAAAGTTAACCTAGGCAAAAACAGCTTTAGTCATCATCATAAAACAGTAACAAGATAACAGTTTTAGTCATACCTTTAATAAAATCTGTTTGATTTAACACAGGATGCAATGTTGCCCAAACTGTGACATCAGCAGCAGTCATTTGGCCCTAAAAAAAATATAATTATATATTTTTAGGTTGACATTTTTCAGGCCAAGAGGTGGATCAAAAGACAATAAAGGTAGTTAGAGTAAGTAATAGAATAGTTGTAGGCTACTAACAATTATCTCTACCCATGCTCCCCAAGCGGGCCTAGGTAAAGAAGAGGACTGCTTTTACGAGTAACTTCTAGAGACAACCACAATGACAGAGACCTAGTTATACTAGCAGGTGACTTCAATGGTCATGTTGGACAGCTCCAGGATGGATACACTGGGGTACATGGTGGTCATGGTTATGGCTCAAGAAACGAAGAAGGAATGAGGCTTCTTGAATTTTGTGATGCAAGTGAACTAACCATTTGCAACACTAATTTCAAGAAACCTACCAACCACCTAATAACCTACCAATCAGGCGAGCACATAAGCCAGATTGACGTCTTGCTAGTTAGGCAACAAGACAGACAGATGGTTTCAAATAATAAGGCATATCCTGGGGAATAATGTACCCCCAACATAGGTTAGTCGTTAGTGACATCTCAATAATCAAGAGACAGAATGAGACACACAGGAAGGTGTGGAAAAGGAAGGTCTGGAAGCTAAAAGACCTTTCACTAAAATATAAATTTAGGAAAGCCCTTCAAGATGTGTTTGACGAGAAAGATGAATTAGAATTGTATGACATAGATGATAACTGGAAGTTCTTATGTGACAACTTACTGCAGAGACTTGTGGCTGGAGCAAAGCACCAACGAGACAGAGGGTGACCTGGCGGTGGAACAGCACAGTAGATAGAGCCATTAAAGACAAAAGACAAGCATGGAAGGCTTGGAAAAATGGTGGGAGTAGAGACCGATACACAGCCACTAAAAGAAAGGCTAGACGTCAGGTATACTTAGCATGCAGGGAAGCTGAGAGTGGGAGGTTTGCCAATGTTCTGTGACATGCAGTGTTCCGCATTGCAAGGCAGTTTGTCAGTGCAAATCAGTAAAAGGTTAAGAGAATTAAAATGGATTAAAAATAAAATGAGCTAAGGGAAATAACTCAAATTGGTCAACGACATGAATTTCAATAATGTGGGTAAAAAGTTCCTAACTGAAATTACCATCTTCTTTGGAAACAATATATATATATATATGATATATGCTAGCAGAGAAAGCGGACGGTAAAACAACAAGGGTGATATATATGCTTATAATACGCTGCATTATATTTCATTTTTATGACTATTAAATGTCCTTACTTTGACAAGGTTGTTACCACTTATCTTCAGTTTTTTCTCCATATATTTCAAGTGAGAGTGTAGTAAAGTCAAATTAGAACCAGTGTCTTCTTTAGAAACATTCTTCCCACTTGCTATTGACAGTATATCCTTCACAGTAGCCTGGAAATACAATGGAAAGAAACATTGCTACAATGTTAATCTAACATAAACAGCCTGGACAAATAGCACAAAGCATTTGTCCAATGCTCTATAGATTCTGCCAATATATTGCCTATCATGCATAATAATAATTGTTTCTACTTTAGGCACAAAGCAAGCAAGTTTGGGGGAAAGGAAAGTCCGTTAACTTGAGCCCAGTGCGTTACTGGCACTTTATTGTATCAACCCCGTAATGATGAAAAACAAAGCTAACCACGGCAGGATTTGAACCCAGAATATAAATGACTGTAACTATATGCTGGTGGTGCCATAAATACACCCAGTAATGCTGGTGCCTCAATAAAAGGCATCCAGTCCACACTGTAAAGTGATAGTGCTGATGCTATGATAAAATGCAGTCAGTCTTCTCTGTAAGGTGGTAGTGCTGGTGCCTCAATAAAAGGCATCCAGTCCACATTGTAAAGTGATAGTGCTGATGCTATGATAAAATGCAGTCAGTCTTCTCTGTAAGGTGGTAGTGCTGGTGTCACAATAAAAGGCATCCAGTCCACACTGTAAAGTGATAGTGCTGATGCTATGATAAAATGCAGTCAGTCTTCTCTGTAAGGTGGTAGTGCTGGTGCCACAATAAAAGGCATCCAGTCCACACTGTAAAGTGATAGTGCTGATGCTATGATAAAATGCAGTCAGTCTTCTCTGTAAGGTGGTAGTGCTGGTGCCACAATAAAAGGCATCCAGTCCACATTGTAAAGTGATAGTGCTGATGCTATGATAAAATGCAGTCAGTCTTCTCTGTAAGGTGGTAGTGCTGGTGTCACAATAAAAGGCATCCAGTCCACACTGTAAAGTGATAGTGCTGATGCTATGATAAAATGCAGTCAGTCTTCTCTGTAAGGTGGTAGTGCTGGTGCCACAATAAAAGGCATCCAGTCCACACTGTAAAGTGATAGTGCTGATGCTATGATAAAATGCAGTCAGTCTTCTCTGTAAGGTGGTAGTGCTGGTGCCACAATAAAAGGCATCCAGTCCACATTGTAAAGTGATAGTGCTGATGCTATGATAAAATGCAGTCAGTCTTCTCTGTAAGGTGGTAGTGCTGGTGTCACAATAAAAGGCATCCAGTCCACACTGTAAAGTGATAGTGCTGATGCTATGATAAAATGCAGTCAGTCTTCTCTGTAAGGTGGTAGTGCTGGTGCCACAATAAAAGGCATCCAGTCCACATTGTAAAGTGATAGTGCTGATGCTATGATAAAATGCAGTCAGTCTTCTCTGTAAGGTGGTAGTGCTGGTGCCACAATAAAAGGCATCCAGTCCACATTGTAAAGTGATAGTGCTGATGCTATGATAAAATGCAGTCAGTCTTCTCTGTAAGGTGGTAGTGCTGGTGTCACAATAAAAGGCATCCAGTCCACACTGTAAAGTGATAGTGCTGATGCTATGATAAAATGCAGTCAGTCTTCTCTGTAAGGTGGTAGTGCTGGTGCCACAATAAAAGGCATCCAGTCCACACTGTAAAGTGATAGTGCTGATGCTATGATAAAATGCAGTCAGTCTTCTCTGTAAGGTGGTAGTGCTGGTGCCACAATAAAAGGCATCCAGTCCACATTGTAAAGTGATAGTGCTGATGCTATGATAAAATGCAGTCAGTCTTCTCTGTAAGGTGGTAGTGCTGGTGTCACAATAAAAGGCATCCAGTCCACACTGTAAAGTGATAGTGCTGATGCTATGATAAAATGCAGTCAGTCTTCTCTGTAAGGTGGTAGTGCTGGTGCCACAATAAAAGGCATCCAGTCCACATTGTAAAGTGATAGTGCTGATGCTATGATAAAATGCAGTCAGTCTTCTCTGTAAGGTGGTAGTGCTGGTGCCACAATAAAAGGCATCCAGTCCACATTGTAAAGTGATAGTGCTGATGCTATGATAAAATGCAGTCAGTCTTCTCTGTAAGGTGGTAGTGCTGGTGCCACAATAAAAGGCATCCAGTCCACATTGTAAAGTGATAGTGCTGATGCTATGATAAAATGCAGTCAGTCTTCTCTGTAAGGTGGTAGTGCTGGTGTCACAATAAAAGGCATCCAGTCCACACTGTAAAGTGATAGTGCTGATGCTATGATAAAATGCAGTCAGTCTTCTCTGTAAGGTGGTAGTGCTGGTGCCACAATAAAAGGCATCCAGTCCACATTGTAAAGTGATAGTGCTGATGCTATGATAAAATGCAGTCAGTCTTCTCTGTAAGGTGGTAGTGCTGGTGCCACAATAAAAGGCATCCAGTCCACACTGTAAAGTGATAGTGCTGATGCTATGATAAAATGCAGTCAGTCTTCTCTGTAAGGTGGTAGTGCTGGTGTCTCAATAAAAGGCATCCAGTCCACACTGTAAAGTGATAGTGCTGATGGCAGTCAGTCTTCTCTGTAAGGTGGTAGTGCTGGTATCACAATAAAAGGCATCCAGTCCACACTGTAAAGTGATAGTGCTGATGCTATGATAAAATGCAGTCAGTCTTCTCTGTAAGGTGGTAGTGCTGGTGTCACAATAAAAGGCATCCAGTCCACACTGTAAAGTGATAGTGCTGATGCTATGATAAAATGCAGTCAGTCTTCTCTGTAAGGTGGTAGTGCTGGTGTCAATAAAAGGCATCCAGTACACTCTGTGGTTGGTGCCATTAAAATTACAGCCAGTACACTCTTTAAGGTGGTTGCTATAAGGAAGGGCATCCAGGCAGAGAAGCCATACCAATTGTGGAATGCAGGAGTGATATGAGATCGTTACATTCCATCTAGTGTCCAACCATAACAACTCACCTAACTCATCAGTGTAGAAGCTACAACAATGAACAACAACAAGCAGGGATTAACCTTGTAGGTCCCGTGACAGATTTCATACATATCAGGCCTACTTTTTGAAATAATATTTTACAGCTGGATGCCCTTCCAGGAACCAAGCCTTTTAGTTGTCTAAAGTCAGTCTCGTGCCTGGAAGCTCATCAGGCTGTTGTTTATCTCAGTTACTGTGGCGTTAAGCAACTGAAAGTACAAGACTCTAACCTGGACATGATGCCAGTCTACTACAGGGTTCTACTCCCACCCACTGCTGGTACTCATTTTCAGTTGAGTATACTGGATCAATGTGAAATGAAGTGAGTTGCTCAAGAACGCAACACACAACCTAGTCAAGGAATCAAACCCACAACGTTATGCTCGTAAGTCCAACACACTTACCACTAAGCCCACGCACCTCCATAGCCTTTTAGTTGCTTGCCTCTAACAAAAATGTGAACAGATGAAGGAATTCAAAATGATTATATACCTGTAATTGACAAGCCTCCCATTGAAGCCACATATCTACCTGGCTCTCAGTATTGGTATCATTTGATACAATATCTCCGCTGAGCAGATATCTGTGGAGGAGAAGAAAGTAGAGAATTAGTTTCCTTAATGAAACACATCATCATAATCTAAGGTCCGTTTTCCCAGCTAGTAACGGTTGGATGGGTTGTCACAGGCCAACTTAGTACTTAATTCAGATAGGCTGGGGTCCCTCATTTCACTTACATATGTTCCCACACACGACAGAGTGTATTGGGAGCATGTTATCAAGATACCAGCACTAGGGAGGTTGACATGTCTTTGACACAACTGAACAGTCCTCCCAATCTTTTTTTTGGTAAGTGTTCTATGACTGGATACCCTTCCTATCACCAACCACTTTACAGAGTGTACTAGGTGCAACTATTGTGTGAAACACTATATTATATTAAATTTGCACTAACTCAATATAAAAAGATAAATCACAAATATCTTCATTAGAAATGGAATGGGCAGAAGAGAGTTCAATCTCAGTACATGGCACCATGACCATATCTAATGGAATTTGGTGGATGCAAACTGCAGAAGCCCATTGTGTGTATGTGTATATCTTTCTCTGATATCATCATTATTGTTTAATGTCTATTTTCCATGTTAGCATGGGTTAGACGGGTTGTCCAATTTGAGGCAAGTCAGGTCAGGTGACTGTGTCTTGCTCATACAGAACTTTTTGGTTTTTAAAGCTGGATACCCTTCCTAACGCCAACCACCTCTACAGTGAGTGCTGAGTGGTTTTTGTTGTGACACCTACATGACCACTTTACAGTGAGGACTGGGTGACTATTATTGTGGCACTGTAATGACCACTTTACAGTGTAGGCTGGGGATTTGGGTGGGGGGAGTTGTAAAGGTGTGGGAGAAGGGTGAGGTGATTAAGATGTAGGTGGAGTGTTAGGCGTGGGAGGTATATGGACGGAGGGAGGGAAGATGGGCATTAAGTGGTGCATATTTGATGTATGCTTCAACCGCTGCGCATGAAAAGGCGGGTCTCCTATATTATTGCATAACCCCAAAGATCTCGATCCTGTGATTAAACACTTTGCTCAATCCCCCATCCCACAACAAAGTGCCTTTGAGAGGTGCAATTGTGCAAAGTCAGCTTTTATCACCTCACCGTAAGTCTTCCTACTTCATAACTTCCATCAACTTTGATCGTCCTGCATCTTTTTAAACAGCTGTCATCCTTCATACGCATTACATGCCCATACCAATGTAATCTCCTCTCTAGCAAACTGCATCTGATTCCTCTTATGCCTAGTTTCTCTCTCAGTTCATTTACACTTTGTCGTTTATGTATATTATTACTATTACACATCCATCGGAGCATGCAGGCTTCATTTCTTTCCAATCTTTGCAGGTCCTCTGCCATATAACATTGCTGTTCATATACATGCATCATACAATCTGCCTTTCCTAAAACTAACCAACATACAGGGTGTACTGGGTGCATTTGTTTTTATACCAACACTACCACTTGAATCTTTATAGAACAAACAAGGATATGTAAATGATATGAGAGGACTATAGTTGTGGGATGGAAGATTGAGCAAAGTGTTTAATGCAGGGTTGAAATGTGACACAAGAGAAAATACAGGTGTAGCAGGTAGTAGACAAGTTAAAAGGAAATTGTAACAATATAAGAGAAAAGGTAAAAAGAAGAAAAGAACATCTGTGAAACTTCAAAAGAAAAATATTACCTGGCAGCTGAATTTGTTGAAAACAAGAAATCATCTTTAGCTAGTTCCAGGACTGGTAGTTGTGTTTTCGACAAATAAGGAACAATCCTTTCTGCAAAAAAAAAATAATATATTAGATTGGAAGTAAAATAAAATGACAACACAATAGGGATAAATATATACAGTTGGGCAAAGCACTGACAAAAAGCCACACACATCTGCTTAGGATCGAGTATCATGCGCCTAGGCCACGTGCATTCACACAGCCTATCTTGAGTGAGACCACGATCAATTTAGACGAGGAGAAAGTGGGAAAGGTCACTTACCTTAGATTTTGGAGAGGAAGGACAGTAGTTCCACCCTTCGGTGAATTTTTTGGCTCAAGAGCCGAAATGTCTGTGTAGATTTGTTTGGAGATTGTTCCCCTGAATTCTCCAATCGAATCTGGGGATTTTGTTTTTAAATGTGTTTATATTTTCTGTGTTATTTTTATTATTTGTATGTTTCCGAATAATGCTAGTTTTTCTGGTTTTGTAAAATTGTTTTGTGTGATTGTGGTGTTGTGTTGTAATTAATTTAAGTTTTGTATTGTTTGAGTCAATTGCTATGTAGTGGGTGATGTCTGTATCTTTTTGTTGTTGCAGATGTGGGTTAGGTTTTGCTTGAGATATTGTTTGTGTTGTGGTGATTGTTGAAGTGTTGGCTGTGTGGGGTGTTTGTGGTGATGGTGGGGATGTGGGTTTTTGGGGGGTGTTTTTACCCTTTGGCTTTTATAATTGTTTTAGCTCTTTCGCCCTCTTTTTTTGAGAACGAAGATGGAGAATTTTTCCGTTTTTTTTAATTTATTTTTGGGAGAACAGACTGTTTGTCACTCGTCACCATGTGTACCATCGGGGAGTGGCATGTCCTCAATGGGTGTTGGTGTTGGTGATGTTGATGGTGACAGTTTTTTTCTGTGTTGGATTTGGCAGTGCTGGTGTTGCTGTTTTGTTTAAGGAACAGAGGTTTCTTTACGTTAGTTTTGAGTGAAGGGCAGAATTCTCTCAGGTGTTTTGTGGAGAGGCAGATATGACATCTAGCTTTTCTCCCTTCAACTCTTATAGGTAATATTATACTGCCTGAAAGGTGTAGTTGTTCAGGGATGGCAACTACATTTTTTTTTTTGTGGTTTGTAGTAATATTTCCACTGCCATCCCCGACTAATTGTCCTTGCTTATTTGATAAACATCAAGGATTTTTGTGTTCTCCTTAATGTTTACCGTGACGGCAGCTAATAGCCAAGAAATGCCTATTTCCAGTGGTATTTGATTAATTTTAATTCTTACTAATCTCATTCCGCAGTAGAATGGGATGAGCAAAATTACCTCACTTTGTAGGGGCTTGAGGGAGTGAGATTTTTCCTCTTCTTCAGTATTAAATCTCACCTCCACTTTCCGTATTTTGGATCATTTCCAGAGGAATCTTGACACTCACAATATGGCCATTCTTTTCATTGCTTTTTCTATTTCATCCTCAGAAAAGCTTACTTTTTTCAAGGATGACTTGATAGCACTGGCGAAAGAAATTTTCTAGGTGCTATTGTTCATTGTGGATGACGTTTCTTTGTTGTTGTTGTTGATGTTGTTGCTCCCACTGGGACTGTTGTTACTGTTATTGCTGTTTTCATTGTTATTGTTTTTTTTCATTTTAGCAGTTATTTTCGTTGCTGTTGTTTTTGTTATCATTTACATTTTTATCGTTGTTTCTTTTCTTATTGGTGTTGTTGTTGTTGTTGTTGTTCCTGTCGGAACCACTTACATGTTTGGATTGTAAAACAATATCATTTAAAACAATATTGCTTTTTTCTGTTAAAATCTTTTATGAAGTTTCCATTAAAAGAATGCTGTCTTGTCCAACTGTTGTCTTGTTCTCTCTCTCTGTAACTGATGTATTTTATAAAGGCAACACCCCATTAACAGGGGCTTCATATTTATAAAAGTGACCCACTTGTGATAAGTGGGTTACTTGCTCTAAACTCTTATCAAGTTGAAAACTCAAATAAAAGGTTAGAGACAGTCAAAATAAATATAAATAGTTAAAAGTTACCTGGAGGCAATATGTAGCATCGCTTGTCCTTCAGTAGTCAATAATGATAATAATAATAATGTTTCTACTTTTGGCACAAGGCCAGCAATTACCTCAGTGCATTACTTTATTTTATCGACCCCGTAAGGATGAAAGGCAAAGTTAACCTCGGCGGGATTTGAACTCAGAATGGCAAGGGCCGTAACTATGCGTCAAAGCATGGCGTCCGACCCTCTACTGATACTGCCAATCCACCGTTTCTTTATTGACCACAAGGGTTGATACAAAGCATAACATTAAGGATAGGACAGTCAAATGGGCGTTTCTGCGTGTAAAGACAAAAACAAAGGATGTAACAAAAAATGAAAACAAAGAAAAATTTCCCTATAGTGGGGAGACTTCCAAGGGTCACTCAAAAAGCCCACAAAAAACCATGGTGACCCTGACCATGAGGCCAAGTGCCCTCTCCCAGTTTTCTACCTCCAATTTACAGGTGCATACTCACAGCAGGCCCATTTACTCGGGCATGCTCTCTCACCCATCTTTCAACAAATTGCTGGGAAGGAAGCACTTCACTCTCCACCCTGATCTTCCTTTTCAAATGAAATTTGAAAAAAGTTAATCAGGGCTTCGCCGAAGAGATAAGTGCTCATCTTTAGCCCTTTCAAACATGTCCACCACACAATCTCTTTCACCATGGCCTCCAGGAAGATAAAAACTGTCTGCCCTTCCCAGCTAAAGGAAGGTGGTGAGGCAATCTTCACAATGGACTCAGCTGATAACCAGATCCATCCCACATGTGACAGCAGGTATTCAACATAAACCCACAAATCAATAATGCTCAGACACTCAACAAGTGCATACAGGATGGTTTTATCACCCTGCACACACCTCAGACAGGTCCAGCTGATGGCAATTCCATGCCTGTAGAGATTAGCCCGAATTTTGTTTTTATTTGCAACTCTCACAAATGTGACACTGGGTTTTGCACTGCTGTTGCTGTTGTTTTTAGTACTGTTGCTGTAGCCGCTGCTGCTGCTATTGCTTAAGGTGTTGCTACTGGCTGCAATGTCACTGCTTTTACTGATGTTCAGGCCACTGCTACTGCTGTTGTTGTTGTTGTTGTTGTGGTGGTGGTGGTGGTGGTGGTGGTGTTTGCATTAAGTATGCTATTGCTTTTTGGTTTCTTTGAAAAGATATTTTGTGGTTCTTGCGGTGGTGGCAAAGGCATTAAATTTGGAAAATCACATTCACGAAATATGTGTGCTTTGGTGATAATAGTGTCTTTTAGCACAGCTGCTGCTACTGTTGTTGGTAGAGAAGTAGCAGTTCTGTTGATCAAACGAATCACTGTTCTCTTTTACGGATGAAATTTTGACATCCACCATGTTTGATTTTTTTTAAAGAAAAGATGTTTTTTTTTTTTAAAGTCGAGATATTTGGACCGAAGGCAATATATAGGGCTTTATTCACACTTTACAACCAAAATATTCTACAAATAATTGTTTCTATTTTCGGCACAAGGCCAGCATTACCCAGTGCATTACTGATACTTTATTTTATCGACCCCGTAAGGATGAAAGGCAAAGTTAACCTTGGCGGGATTTGAACTCAGAAAGGCAAGGGCAGTAACTCCATGCGTCAAAGCATGGTGTCCGATCCTCTACCGATACTGCCAATTCACCGCCATTATTCTACAAATAATAATTCCAAACAACATAAAACAACAAACCTTTTAGAGATCACAAATAATAATAATAATTGTTTCTACTTTTGGCACAAGGCCAGCAATTACCAGTACATTACTGGTACTTTATTTTATTGACCCTGTAAGGATGAAAGGCAAAGTTAATCATTCTTTTTCACGCACTTATTTCTGAGAGGGTTGTGGGACGAGTCCTGAAACACTCCTTCCAGTGGATCTTGTCGAGCAACCATCTCCAAGCAAGGCCAGGCAAGTTCATGGATGTTATCCAACCATCTTGCTTGGGATCTACCCCTCGGTCTCCTGCTGGTTGGTTTTGCCCATAAAATCTGTCTAGTAATTCTTTCCTGAGACATTCTAACCACATGCTCATAGTATCAGAGCTGTAATCTCTCAATTCAGAGAAAAAGTGATTCTACCTGGAATGAATCTCTTATTTCCGAGCTACGCACTCTATCGAGTAATGTTACTCCAAAGATTCTTCAGAAGAACCCCATTTCGGCTGCTTGTATTCGCTATCGTATTCTTTTGGGCATTACCCAAGATTCATGACCATAAGTAAGGGTTGGCACGAATACCAAATTGAAGATACCGAGTTTGGCTTTTACACCCACCTCCTTTCTGCTGATTACTGAATGATGAAGCTGGTGCATTACTGCACCAGCGCCAGCAATTCTTGCACTTAATTCAGCCTTCTGCCTTCCATCACTCATGAACACAGCTCCGAGATACTTGAACTTCTCTACCTGCCTCAGTGGAGTTCCAAAATTATAATTTCATGCAAGAACTTTTGTTAAGTTAGGTCCCAAAGACTAGTTTAATGATGAGAAAGTTAGTTATGTTACTAAATACTTCCAAATACTTCATTATTTTCAAAATTATTTGATAACTATCAGCAATGTCTTTCATTAGAAATATTGTAACGAAAAAGTTAAAAAGCAAATGTTATGTATTCAATAAACAGCTTTAATTATTAATTTTTCATGGTGACAAGATACATCATTTATTTTCTCTTTTGTTGAGATACAATTTTATTTCTTTTTTCCTATTTCTACGCTCTCTTTCACTTTTATCTTCTTTTATGAGAGTTTAACTAACTGTCATGTTTATCTACAAATGCTATGTCCATTTATGGTAGCTGGTTATTTACTGTATATACTCAAATATAAGCCAAGAAATATGTGACCAAAAATCGATGGTAGAGGGGGGAAGGGCTCATATTCAGGGTCAATATTTTGGCAAGTTTCACCAACTTCAAATTCTATGTAAATAAGAGTTGGATTTTTGCCCATTTCTCATACATAAAATGGTGGGATCAGCTTATTTTCAAGCATGTACAGTATATATGATGTATTTAAGAGAGTTGTTATTCATAAACATATTTATAGCAGTTAACTGTTTACAAATATATTTATAGCAGTTAACTGTTGTTTACAAATATATTTATAGCAGTTAACTGTTGTTTACAAATCATATGTTTATGGAAGTTAGATATTGTTTACAAATAGTGTGTTTATGGAAGTTAGATAGTTTACAATATCTTATTTATGACAGCTGATTATTATTTACAAATGAAATGTTTATGACAGCTGATTATTGTTTACAAATGCAATATTTCCTCTTCAAATCGATCCATATGTTATTTAACAGTAGCAATAACATAGCGGGATTTAAAATGTTATATTCAATACTACTGCTCATACATCTGATACTCTTGACTAGCTCCAATAGAAATATTTTGAATTTGTCAGACTTATTGAAATTGGTGGATAATTAAATTCCTTGCTGCTATGGCATCGTGGCTGACACAATGCTGGAGTATTGGACAAACTGATTAGGTTGTCAGTTAATTCTATATTTTAAAGCCAGACAGACGATCTATGTATCTAAAAATAGCGAACTTCAACTTGTAACAAATTAAATAATAGACGATATAAGATAGAAACATAAACACTCAATACCTACCATTCAGTTATCCTTCCATTGCTCAGATCCCCACAACTTGGTGGATATATACCTCACATGTTCCTTGGTGGATATATATCTCCCATGTTCCATTCCTCAGATCCCCACAACTTGGTGGATATATACCTCCCATGTTCCATTCCTCAGATCCCCTCAACTTGGTGAATATATTCCCAACAAACCTAGCAGATCCCCTCAACTTGGTGGATATATTCCCAACAAACCTTACAGATCCCATGAATTTGTTGGATATATTCCCGACAGGCCTAAACAAGCCATGTTTACTCCACTTATCGAACACATACATTTCGACAGTTATCTTAACTCCCCCTCCCCATCCCTGATAATTGTGTATATCTGCTCTAGAATAGATACACATCATTGTGTAGCCTCTGAGGTCAGCTAAACCTAGGTGTGTGCTGTAACAACATGATAGGACTAAAGCACATATTACAACATCCAAGAGACCTCCTATGAGGTACAACTTCGTAGGAGACCGACTAAACCTGTATAGGTTTGAAATGTACATTTCATTTTTTCTCATTTGATATACGATTATTGCCGAATTTCGTTTTTCACTTTCATGATACTCCAAATGAAAGATTACTTGTAGCAGATATTTTGTGGAAGTTCCCTGCAACAAATTCCAACTAAAATCCTTCCTAAATTGAGTGCAACTCGTCTTCTATAGAACTAATGAGCAGTCGCGAGGCGAGACTCCATGACGTGGTGGACAAATCGTTACAGAATGAATTAGTGTTTTAGATAAACTTATTTAGGTATTTCGTGGGTAACGGGTGGTTGGATGGTTAGATAAAGACTGGTGACAGAACAATATAGTTATATTTATTTAGTATAGTGTGGTGTGTCCAATATGGGTAGAACAAAGAGACAGCCAGCGACTCAACAAGATAGCCTCTAGCCGATCGTTCGGTCAGCTAGAAACAGTAGCCAAATCTCTTTCAAATCACACCGTAATAGATCATGTGGTAGTGGCTGCATTGTGTCTATGAAAACTGGAATACTTTTAATTACTGGTCTGCTCGTACAGGACAAGATACAATGTGTTAACATATGGATGTCGTAAGATAAGAAAAGTCCTCTTTTTTATTCTATTATAATTCCATTAACATCTAGGATGCATTTTAGAGACCTACATGACTGGTACTTTAGTTTATCACACACACCTCAGAAGGATGAAACGTAAATTCCACCATGCCGGGAATTGAACTCAGAACGATAAGTGCTGTAACTAAAAGCCACTCTTACGATTCATTGGCCGAATCAAAATAAACGTGCAAGACAGCTTACCTTCCCTTCCGGTATGAACAACATTAATATCTTTGTTAGAAAGTTTTGCTGCGATTAATAGTTTCAGAGTTTGTAGATTATTGGCATCTGTATGAATAGTAGGATAAACCATGTTGAAATCTATTTCAACAATTCTATAGCGAAGGGAGATAATTCTGGTTAACACTCTCACTGCAAAGGTAATGACGAAATCACATGAAGTTTCTACATAGCCATTTGACCTGCTAGAAAAAGCAACCAAAAAAGGCTGGTCACTGTAATATTGATATGGGAGTAAAACAACAATATTTTATTGCTTTATAGGCTGAAGTTAATTCCAAATAGATTGTTTTGTTCTATAGAAAGTGGGATTCGAAATGTTGGCATTACCATGCTATTAGCTGTCAGAAGTGAAAGTTTCGTCAACCTTCTCAATCGTAAACATCGTTTATTTCCGTATTACCACGCGTTATTTTAATAAAGCATATCGATGTAAGTGGAGTTACTTAAATGAAAATATAGGTGGCCCTTAAAAGGGCAAAATTAGAAAACAAGTCATGGTTATCAAATAAATTGGATTTAATCATTTATATTTTCATAGTCATGGTTATCAATTTCATGTATAGGGTTGGTGAAAAAAATTTGATAACCATATATTTGTTTTCTAATTTTGCCCTTTTAAGGGCCACCTATATTTTCATTTAAGTAACTCCACTTACATCGATATGCTTTATTAAAATAACGCGTGGTAATACGGAAATAAACGATGTTTACGATTGAGAAGGTTGACGAAACTTTCACTTCTGACAGCTAATAGCATATGGTAGTGCCCAATTTTTATGTTAAAGAGGTTCACAAACTTGTTATATCTATTTATTCATTTTTATTTTACTATGCCTTTCCTAGCCAGCAAAGGTATCTCTATCTACTAGAAATAACACCAAAATCTCCCTTCAATCACACCTTTCACTTTTAAAGAAGGATGCTTTGGACAATATATTCCTTGGTTAAACACTTTTGATAATAGATCAGCGCTATGATAGTTTTAGGTCGCTCGCTATACATCGACTTCTAAGTTGTTTCGTTCGACAAAACAAGGAACAACTTAATTCATACATGATAATTTAAAAAAATATTATGCTTATCTCAAAACTAATTATCTCCATCGATGAAAATTACACACTATAAGAAATTGTATTATTTCTGTGTTTATTAATGTTGTGGACTTGGCTGCTGAGAGGATGTGCTTAACTAATCAGCTACCTCGTATAATGACCTGATAAATTAACTGACTAATCAAGATTGATGTATTAAGTGGTTGAAGGAAACCAAAATATCGTCTGCATTATATCTTTTGTTATCTATATATAAATTTGAGCGACTTCCGTCCGTCATACAATGTGTGTGTTTGTGTGAATGTATGTCTGCGAGTGTGTAATTTTGTAAGTGTGTCTGTGTTTGCTTATTTGTATTTATAAACTCATACATATAAATGTATACATCACCGTTTTGAAAATAACCCTAGTATTTTACAATGTGTAATCTCTATCCATGTCACATTTGGAATGCAAAGCATATTCTCACTGAATTAAATAACTTACACATACACACACACACATGTATATATATATATATATATATGAATGTATGTATAGTGTATTTGGCAATATACTATATGTTTAATTAAAAACATTTAGAAGACCATACGCTATTAGTTTTAAAGTGACTATGTCACTTACTTATATTTTCGGAAAAAGCTGGGAGAATGGCTGACAGCTGTTTCTCGTTGCTTGGCGTTTATCAAAACCACGAACTTGTGGCTTTGATAAACAGCTGTCGGCCATTCTCCCAGCTTTTGCCGAAAATATAAGTGAGTGACATAGTCACTACTTTTAAACTAATAGCGAATGGTCTTCTAAATATTTTTAATTAAACATACGGTATATTACCAAATATACTATACATACATTCATGTATACATCGCTATTTCAGAGCATCAATACTAATACCATATATATATATATTGTTATACTTTGGGAGGGTCATGTTGCCAATAAAAACACACACACCTGTTGGTTTTCACGTCAATTTATTATAACCTGAAATTTATAATAAATTGAAGTGAAAACTAACAGGTGTGTGTGTTTTTATTGACAACATGACCCTCCCAAAGTATAACAATATCTGTTTCAACACACGTTTTCAGATAAGAAATCTCGCAATAGAAATTCAAAAACGAAATATATATGGGTAAAGAAGTGCCAAGAAATTCCAGTAGAAGGAAGACTCAGTAGAGGAAGACCACGAAAAACATGAGCGGAGGTGGTGAGAGCAGACCTCAGATCGCTGAAGCTCACGGAGGAGATGACGAAGGACTGTAACAAGTGGAGAGATGCTGTGCTGATTAGGACCTGTTCCACCCTTGCAAGCAGGGAAAAGCGGACGTAAAATGATGATGATATAATAATAATAATAATAATTTTTAAAAAGCAGTTATTTTAGACCATCCCAATTTATTTTATTATACATATTTCGAAGATACAAGGCTTATGTATAACATAAGCCAAAACATGTTCTCTTCAGATAAAATCCACAGGAGATGTAGAAATTATTTGATATGCAGACGGTCAGATGAGCTATTCGGATCAGTGGCCAACAAGCATATGCTTAGAAAAAACAACCTCAGCACAGAAGATATTATATGGGTGGGGGAAATATTACAGTTTGTATTGACGTTTTTGAACTGGCAAGAATATGATGTTACCGGATTGGTGAAAAAAATCAAAACAAAAACAAATATTGACTGTTAGTCTATTTATTTATAACTTATATTAAATTAAATTAGATACTATACAAAAAAATATATTCGAAGATGCTAAAGTAATAATTGTTTCTACTTTTGGCACAAGGCCAGCAATTGCCTACATTACTGGTACTTTATTTTATCGACCCAGTAAGGATGAAAGGCAAAGATTTGGACTCAGAATGGCAAGGGTCATAACTCTATGCTGGAAAGCATGGTGTCCGACCCTCTACCGATACTGCCAAACTATATAATAAAGAAAAATGTTTAAATTACTAATTTCATAGACAATTTATCTTAGTTTATTTATACAATTTAATTTAATAGATATTATATATATACACACACACACACACACACACATATATATATATATATATATATATATATATATATCTTTAGCGCTACACAGTAATACGGAAGACCCGCCTTGCCTAAGTACAAAGCGAAACCTACAGTCAGTAGACACCTCTAACAAAAATACACCCCCGCCCCACCACCCACACCACCCCTTTCGATGTAAAGTTATGTTGGTACCACAACATCCAGTCCGAAATAAATAAGGTTGTGTAGGTGTCACGAAAAAAAAACACAGTCCACGCTGTAATGTGGCCGTGTAGGTAACACGGTAAAAACCTCCCAGTCCACACTAAATGTGGTTGGTGTTAGGAAGGGCATCCAGCCGTAGAAAACCCGCCAGACAGTCCTATACGAGCAAGACAACCAACCTGGCCTCAAGTGGGAAAACTCCTGTCCAAACCCATGCAAGCGTGGAAGATGGACGTTAAACGATGATGATGATGATATATATATATATATCATCATCATCATCACCATTTTATGTCCATTTTTCCACACTCGCCTGGGTTAGACATGTTATCTTGTGGGCAATGCTAGGTGACCATGTCTTGCTCATACAGAGCTGATTTTGGCTTGATTTCGAAAGCTGGATGCCCTTCCTAGCACCAACCTCATTTACAGTGAGTACTATTTTTTTTTTTTGTTGTGACACCTACACGACCACTTTACAGTGTGGTCTGGGAGCTTCACTGGATGTATACTTTGGCCTGTCCTCATGGGAGATGTATGGGAGGATGGGGTGTGATGGAGTGGTGCATACTGTATATATGATTCAGCTTCGGGCTGTGCCCATGGAAAGTCGGGTCTTCTGTATTACTGCGTAATGCCAGAGATCTCGGACCTGTGTCATTACCTTTGAAAGGTGCAATTGGGCAAGGTTGGCTTCTATCACCTCATCCCAAGTCTTCCTGGGTCTCCCCACTCGAAGGCTTCCATCGACTTTGAGAGCTCTGCACCTTTTTATTCAGCTGATATAATTCATATGCATCACATGTCCATACCAATGTAATCTCTCCTGCACACAGCATTTGATTCCTCTTATGCCTAGTTTCTCTCTCAGTTCATTTATGCTTTGCCGTTCACGTATATTACTATTACACATCCATCGGAGCATGCAAGCTTCGTTTCTTTCCAATCTACGCAAGTCTTCTGCACACAGCATCCAGGTCTCACTACTGTGCAACATTGCTGTTCGTGTGCACACATCATACATCCTGCCTTTCATTCTGAGGGAAAAACCTTTTGTAGCCAGCAGTGATAGTAGCTCCCTGAACTTCTTCCATCTCGTTCTTACTCTGGCTACATATATATATATATATATATGTATGCATTATATACACATATATATTTATATATTTATTATTAGCACAAATTGAAAGTTTAAACAAAGAGTTTCTGGAATTTTGTCTTTTTATTTATTATTACTACTATATATATATATATATATGTATATATATATATATACATACATATATGTCATCATCAATTTTTAACGTTCATTTTTCCTGCTAGCAAGCGTTAGATAGGTTGTACCATTTGAGACAAGTTGGGTCTTGCTCTCACACAATTGTTTCTGGCTTTGTTTCTATGGCTGGATGCCCTTCCTAACACCAACCACATTTTCAGTGTGGCCTGGGTACTTTTTGTCCTGACAGCTACACGACCACTTTACAGTGTGGGCTGGGTGCTTTTTGTCATTACACCTACACAACCACTTTAAAGTGTGGGCTGGATGTTTTATGTTGTGATACTAACTCAACCACTTTACAGCATAAGGGTGATGTGAACAGAAGTGGGTGGGTGTTGGGGCATAGGAAGTGTATGGAAGGTGGGTATAGTGGTTAAGAGGTGCCTACTAGATGTATGTTTCAGTCCGTGCACATGGGAAGGCAGGTCTTCTGTATTACTACATAACGCCAAAGATCTCGATCCTGTGTCATTGTCTTTGAGAGGTGTAATTGTGCAAATCAGCTTTTATCACCTCATTCCAGCTCTCCCTACTCTATACCTTCCATCAACTTTGATCGCCCTGCACCTTTTTAAACAGCTGTCATCCTTCATACACATCACATGACTATACCAACACAATCTCCTTTCTAGCACACTGCATCTGATCCCTCTTATGCCCAATTTCTTTCATTTACGCTGTGTATTATTACTATTACATATATATACTGTCAGAAGTATTCGGCTTTGCTTGGGTTATAGGAAATAATGAAATTTCATAAAAAACCCTTTTCTATGGTATATTTGAAAGTTCTAATATAGATGTTTCTTGTATGTAACATATCTTTTAGTTGCAATATGATTTCATACTTTGATACGTTATTCCTTTCATATCTTGTCTGTGCTTGGGTTTTCATATCACTGATGAAATACAGTTGTAAATATTTGGTTTTTCTCCTGAAAGTAGCTGAAGTGGTCCAATTCTGTGGTACACTTGACCTTGGATCTTGAAAGTGGACATAGAGCCACCTTCATGTATGACATTTGTACCAAATGATATCACTTGGAATACCTTATTGTACTTCTGAATATTTTGAAGAAAGTGTTTTGATTCAGTAGTTGTACCAATCAGCAGTCCCCTCAAGTTTTCTGGCAGTTCAGGTAATAGTTTAAACTTAATCTTTCCATTTAAACAGCACAATCCAGTTGACTCACCATTCCATTTTTTAGCACCACAATTTAGATTAATTTTGTTAATTGAAGAAATTTGAATTAAAGGTTCTGAGGCATAGTATTGATGTGGATTGTAACTAAAAGCAGCAAAGTTCCACTCAGCAACCTTTTTAAATCCCAAATCTTCTGTTCTTGCTCTCTGTACACATGGCCTTTGTATATATGCCACCTTTGAGCTGCTCCATTTCTCTCCATTTGCTGTCTGAATGATTTTCGTACATCTGGTTCCTCTTGACAAATAGTTGCTTCCATTGTCCTATCGTCAGCAAGCCTTTGTTCCTGATTCATCATCCTGTCTATTCTGTGCACTTCTTATTCTTTGTTGTTGAAGCCTTGCTGATCTTTGTACTTCTGATTCATCCTCTAAATTTTGTGCTGTAGTTTTGTACATTTAATTCCTCTTGAGGAAAAGTTGCTTTCCTTGTCCTATCTTCAGCAAGCCTTTTTGATCTTTCTTCTGATTCATTTTTTTCTTTATTTTGGTGGTGTTTTTCTTTGTTTTGGGAGTTTTTCTTGTTGCTACTCTTCACATGCATTCTCCCTTTGTAACTGCTTTGCCATAGCTATATGAGACTTTCTTCTAAATGCAGGTCTATTCTTCAGGGGCATTTTTAGTTTGCAACTTCCAATGTCACCATTATTTATCTAAACTTTTTAATTTTTCTGTTAATGATGGATCTAAGTCAAGTCAAATGTCATTGAATGAGGACTCACTGCATTAACTTTCAGTGATTTTATGGAAACAACCAAAAACTAACATAAATGAATATGCAAAATAATATTACAGGTTTTAAAAGTGTTATTTTTAGAAGTGTTTCCATAAATCAAATAAAGAACCCAAAATTTAATAAAAGGCTTATATACACACATATACATATGGAGCTATATAAGAAAATGTGGCATATATATATACACAGATGGGAAAGATAAGAAGATAGTGGTAAGAAATGGAGCTATATAAGAAAATGTGGCATATATATATATATATACACACATGGAGGCACATGGCTTAGTGGCCTTGCAAACGAAAGGTTGTGAGTTCAATTCTCAGACCGGGTGATGTGTTGTTTCCTTGGGCAAGACACTTTATTTCACATTGCTCCAGTTTACTCAGCTGTAGAAATGAGATGATAGGGACAGGGGTCCCTATCATTCCACTGCAAAGTGGTCGTGGAGGTGCCATGGCAAAAAAGCACCCAGCACTCACTGTAAATGAGGTTGGTGTTAGGAAGGGCATCCAGCTGTAGAAATTAAGCCAGCATCAGTTCCCGTCCCACCCTTGCAAGCAGGGAAAAAGCGGACGTAAAATGAAATGATGATGATGACAGATGGGAAAGATAAAAAGAAGATAGTGGTAAGAAATGGAGCTATATAAGAAAATGTGGCATATATATATATATATACACAGATGGGAAAGATAAGAAGATAGTGGTAAGAAACTCTCAGGAGGGCTGGACAGCAGAACATTTTCACAGAAAAAACTCCACTGTTGGGGCCCTTAACTTCTGACACTCTAAGGCAGTCAGGATATATCTTGGGTACCCTTCAGCTGACATTTAGCCATATGGATATCGGGGATATATTTACCACATGAAGATTTTGTGACAGGAATTCCTCTCTATTGCCTCTGCTTTCAAACTTATATCTAGAAGTTTTCTTGAGTTTGGAAAAATAACGTTGGTAGTCATGGTAACGGTGAGACGTCAACAGTGTCACTACCGCTGCCAACTACAAAGATGACTTACTTCCCTTAGTAAGCCTCAAAATACAAACACAATGCCCTCAAACTGTATGGAGGTATTTTTTGTTCACAGGCTAAACATGAAGAGGAAGGAGCAGATTTTAATATTAAAGCAGGCTTTATGTTGATTGAACACATGCCACTCACTTGTTTTAGTTGTACCTCCTTTCATGCAGGAGTGAGGCGATGTTCAATACTGAAGCAAGTGTGTGTTTGTTGCTTTAGTGTCGGCTACTCAGTTGAATGCGTATCACTCACTTTCTTCCCTTTCTTTATCTCTGTTTCTTTCTCCTCATTCATGCATTGTTAACTAACTTGCTTAGTTCCATCTTTGGTATTCAGTGCTCTATTTGATTTTACGTATGCTGGCTTTCTCTTCAATTCTCACTTCTTCATTCTCTCTATTTTCCATCAGATTCCATTGTAGTGACGACCACCTTTACCACAGATAGACGAACAGACAAATAAACAAACAAATGAATATAGATCCAAGTGTCAGGAAAACCTATTCCTGAGACTAAGAAATCCACAAATATGTATGTATTGAGTGCACAAATGTGGCTGAATGGATAAGAGGTTTGCTTCACAATCATTGGGTCCCATGTTTAATCTCACCATGTGGCATCTTGTGCAAATGTAATTTACCATAGCTTCAGGATGACCTATGTCTTGGCAGTGAAATTGAGTAGATGGAAACAGTTTGGAAGCCCATTAGATGGACTGCACCTGACCTGTAATTCAAAGAACCAGTCTTCCCACCCAATGTCATGCTGAATCTCTGAGGATTATGTTAATGGTACATGCGCCTGTAGAATGCTCAGTCACTTTTTCATGAGCAGGCTGTTTCATTGATTGACCAACAGGAACACACATAGTTGAACCGATGGAGGTCAATCATCATATTCCAGTGACTGGCATAACTGTACATGGTCTGTTACATGGACAAAAGAGATTCTTGAGGGAAGGAATATTACTAAAGCTTCAACTTAGGAAGCAGTTCATACCATTTATTCAGGCAGTAAGTAAATAAATTCTGTGAGGAATTTAGTGTCCTTTTACATGTCTCAGTCCACATTGCTTCATCACAATTGTCAAAATTAATCATCACGTTCAGTATTTCATGCTCCCAGGGAACTTGGTGGGTGCTTATCATCTGCTCCTCGTTGCCAGATGTGAAGAAAATCAATTGAAAACTTGCAACAAAAGTGAATATAATGAAAATAAAACTAAAGAACATATATAGCTTTAGTTAGGAATTAAATAAGACTAATTAAATATGACTACTGCCTTTTGTTTTCATTTACTTTCACTGGTCTCTTGACATGCTGGGAATGAAGAAATTGTTTCACTTAAGAAATGACTAACTCTTTTCTTGTAGGAGGCAAACACTCCAAAATAAACACGAGAGAGAGAGAGTGTGTGCGTGTAATACACTATGGACATGTATGTGTGCAATACAGCATAGAATATGTATGTAAGAGTGTGGGAATATGTGTGATACAGTGTAGATGTGTGTAATATAGCATGGATGAATGTGTGTGTGTGTAATATAGTGTAGAAGTAACACAGCATGGAAATGTGTGTGTGTGTAACATATTGTGGAAGTGTGTGTGTGTGTAACATATTGTGGAAGTGTGTGTGTGTGTAACATATTGAGGAAGTGTGTGTGTGTGTAACATATTGTGGAAGTGTGTGTGTGTGTAACATATTGAGAAAGTGTGTGTGTGTAACATATTGTGGAAGTGTGTGTGTGTAATATATTGTGGAAGTGTGTGTGTGTAACATATTGAGGAAGTGTTTGTGTGTAACATATTGTGGAAGTGTGTCATCATCATCATCATCATCATCAACGTTTAACGTCCGTGTTCCACGCTTGCATGGGTTTGGACGGGGGTAGTCCCACTTGAGGCAAGAGTGATTGTCTTGCTCGCATAGGACTGTCTGGCAGGTTTTCTACAGTTGGATGCCCTTCCTAACACCAACCACATTTACAGTGTGGGTCTGGGAGGTTTTTACCGTGTTGCCTACACGGCCACATTACAGCGTGGACTGTGTGTTTTTTTGTCGTGACACCTACACGATCTCATATGTTTCGGCCTCGATGGCGCGGCACCAACATAACTTTACATAGAACGGGGTGGTGTGGATGGGGTGGGGGTGGTGGCGGTGGGACGGGGTGTATTTTGTTAGAGATGCCTACTGGCTGGAGTAGGTTTTACTATATATTTAGGTAAGGCGGGTCTTCTCTGTTACTGAGTACCGCCAAAGGTCTCGGTCCAGTGACATTGTCTTGGAGAGGTGTAAATGTGTGATGTCGGAGTTTATCAGCTCGTCCCAGGTTTTTCTAGGTCTGCCTATTCCGTGACTACCGTCTATCTTTATTGCCCTGCACTTTGTTATACAGCTATCGACTTTCATGCGCATCACGTGTCCATACCAACGTAGCCTTCTCTCGAGTAAACAACATCTGATCCCTCTTATCTCTAATTTTTTCCTTAGTTCGTTTATGCTTTGCCGTTCACATATATTACTGTTACACATCCAGCGGAGCATGCAAGCTTCGTTCCTCTCTAGTCTGCGTATATCCTCTGCACACAATGCCCAGGTCTCACTGCCATGCAGCATTGCTGTTCGTATGCAGGCATCGTATAACCTGCCTTTCATTTTTAGTGAGAACCCTTTAGCAGCTAATAGTGGTATAAGCTCTCTGAACTTTTTCCAACCAGTTCTGACTCTAGCTACAGTACTTTCAGAGCACCCTCCCCCACTGCTGATTTTATCGCCCAGGTAACGGAAGCTGTCCACTATTTCTATAGAACCCTCTGCGCAATTGAAAGAGCTAGTATTTTGTGGGCACTTGCTGCTACTTATTGCACCAGAGCACCGGCCACATGTAAAATCTATGTTCTTAGTTAGCTTACCTGTGATCCCACTACATCTTTTATGCACCCATACTTTGCATTTAGGACATAAAATGGAGTTTCTACCTACGCCTTGTGTGTGTGTGTGTAATATATTGTGGAAGTGTGTGTGTGTAACATATTGAGGAAGTGTGTGTGTGTGTAACATATTGTGGAAGTGTGTGTGTGTAACATATTGTGGAAGTGTGTGTGTGTAACATATTGAGGAAGTGTGTGTGTGTAACATATTGAGGAAATGTGTGTGCCTGGCAATTCATAACTATCAGTTCCACTGACAATCTGAAGAATCAATAGATTATTTCAGAAAGAATCAATATTTTAGTAATGGATTTAAGATAACTTAAAAACAAAACTAACAACAATAACAATAAAAAAGTAAGAAAATCTTTTGAAAATTATGAAAGTAAACAACAGAAATTTTCTCTTTGTTTCTTTTAATTGATCATTTTTTTACACAGTTTGCAACAATTTACAAGGTGTTATCTACATAGTATGGTTTGCTTTAATAAAATACCAGGAGCAGGTAATATTAACGACTACGGTGACATTAAACATGCTAGCTTAGAATTGATTACATTACAAAAGCAGCACTGTCCACAGGTGTTTATCTGTCGTATGTGTAGTGTCCACAGACATGACTGTCATATGGTTAAGAATGTCAATTTGTCTGTCTAGTGTCCACAGAAAATGACTCGTGTGGTCAAGAATGTCAATTTGTCTGTCTAGTGTCCACTGACATGACTGTCATGTGGTCAAGAATGCCAATTTTCTGTCTAGTGTCCACAGAAAATGGCTGTCAAGTGGTCAAGGGTGTCAGTTTGACTGTCTGTATATATCCACCCCTCTCATCACTCAATGTCATGGCACATGCATAGCTTTCCCTATCAAACATTAAGCTGAAACCAGTCATGAAAATAACCTCCATTTTGTTGTGACTAGCCAACAGAGTGGGGTCCACGTTAAAATGAACACAGTCCGTGGAGTACAGTTGTGGTGTAGTTATTGCTGTGATTGGGATATTTAAGCACACATGCTTCAAAAAAGCAATAAGATGTTGTTATGTCTGAGAAAGACATGGTAAAATCCACAGTAGGGTGTAAGTAGATGTGCAAACCAAAAGCAGTTTACAGACAAATTTGAATTCTTAAAAATGTTCAATGTAGACAATTCAAAATGTGAATACTAAATCAAATAGGATGGAAGAATGACTGTACATAAGTGTATTTCAGACACAAATAACCATTTATCTGGCTTTTTTATGGCCAAGAAATATTAAAAATAGAAAGAATCTCAGTAACATCATATTAGTAGGGTTTAGAATTTCACTTTAATTTCTCACTTTCTAATCCGTAATAGGAAAATGCTTGTTTTTCAAAATATTTCTATAAGACCACTGTAGCATATTGTGTACATAGCACTGAAAGCCAGTAATTTATAGATCAACATTTTCTGTTGTATTTCTCAAATGATTCTTTCTACTAGGTATTATACATAGATACATACACACAAACATGCCTGTATATACACACACATCTTATCAGCAACATATCGCTCCATTCAGTCACATTTGTTACAAGAAAGATTTACATAAATTAATAAGTTAATTTTGAATTCCTGATTGAGTCAACATTTAAATCTGAAAATTTACTCTAAAAAGTGTACAAACAAATTTTAAAAAAACAACAACCTTGATTTTGGCAATTTTAAAAATTAGAAATGTGTTTTAAGGCTTAACAAAAGATATTTTTATAGCAATTTAGTTACATCTCAAACTTATAAAAAATCCCCCAATTTCTAAAATGTAAATATTATTTGAATTCATTAGATATAGTCTGCTGAGTTCAGACCAGATAGCAAGGGGTCAGGTGTCACTTTAAAGAGAGAGAACAGTTTATAGCAAGTGATCAAAGACCAGTTTATAACAAGGGACCAGGGACCAACTTATAGCGAGAGATCAAGGACCAGTTTATGGCAAGAGATCAGTGACCAGGGACCAATTCATAGCAAGAGATAAGGAACCAGTTCATTGTATTTTCACAGTGATTCCTTACTGATGATGTGTTAAAAGACAACAAAATGTATCTTCAATTCTAGAGAGTAGTAGACTAAAAGAAAGTTATATTTCACTCAAGTGAAAGTACAAAATAATTTTTGCTGAAAGTAAATAAGTAAAGGGTTATATATAATTAAATGTTGAATTAACATACCACAAAATAGTACATTTTAAGTAAACCAGTTATATTTGCTTCTCTAATCAGCAGTTGGTTAAAATGTGAAACTTTGTATTTAAACTTTTATGACCCTGTTTGTAATGAAATATGCATCCTGTGTATCCTTTAATATTTAAAAAAAAATTTTAAATGATGTTTAGAGCATAAGTTAATGAAAGTTTCGAAGATAAGATTATGATGGGAGGTTTTAATATAAATATGAAAATTTCAAAACGAGATTTTGTGTCATAAAACCAAGGTGGTTTCAGGTTGGTTGGTATCAAAAGGGTTAAATTGATGTTAAAACATAACTTAATAAAGGTTCAACAGCTTTCTATCATAAAACCAGGGATGGTTTCAAGTGGGTTGGTATCAAAAGGGTTTTTTAAAAACTTGTAAGTTTATAAATCTAATTTCTGAGAATGAATGTACCAGTTATATATGAGAATAGGACTGTAAAAAAATAATTAAAACAAAAAGCAAAACAAAATATTGTTGGTTGAGTTTTAAATACAGTCATCCCAATGCAAAAAACTATAATAATAGTTGATCATTATAAATAATAGTAAGGAAAGTATCACTGGAGGGAGAAAAATAAATTCAAATTTTTCCAGTGCTCTTTTGTTGGTTAATTTACAAAATAAATTAATATTAAGACAAGACCTAGTCTGATTCTTGCCTTATTATCATAACAGTAGAATAAAAAGCTTCTGAAAATATAGTGTTTGAGGGTTGGGTGGGTTATCATGTGATTGGAGGGAAAATAAATAGGAGTATACACAATGTTTCCAAAAAGTGGACCTAATTAAAAAATAAAATCTAAAAATTAGTTGCTGTGCTCAAAAACAAAATATGAAGGTTTTGGCATGGAAAAAAAAACATTCCATTTGTGAGATGTATTTTCATATGTCTGGGAGGTCAGTAACCCCGCTTCAGTATTGAATTGGTCTATGTAGCTCCATCCAACCCTTGCTAGCAGACAATGTGGACATTAAATGATGATGATGATGATGATATTTTAGGTTGTTATTTTTAGAATTATTAAATTAGGTATTACTGTATTGAAAGTTTCTTATGAGAGCTATTTTGAATGATAGTGAAAAAGAGATGATATTTTAGAGTGTGCCACATACCATGTGGCACATCATTAGACATGCCATTCAGAAAGCCAAATGTGCCACAATTACCCATGACTGCTTTAGGTATAATGTAATATGCCATGATGAGTAAATTGTCTGGAAACTTGGTGCCAATCATTGCTAAGACAAAGTTTGATGATAATAATAATGGTTTCTGTTTTAGACACAAGGCCAACAATTTTGGGGGAAGGAGCAAGTCGATTAAATCGACCCCAGTGTGTTACTGGTACTTCATTTTATCAACCCTGTGAGGATGAAAGGCAGAGCTAATCTCAGCAGGATTTGAACACCAAACGCAAAGGGACGTAACTATATATAGCGCAAAATGTCTGACACACTACTGATACTAATAATAAGTAAATAAATAAATAAAATGGAATGTGGGAATTGAAACATGTCACTAAATCAATTAACCAAGTGATAAGTTTAACTCTGAACATTTTGTAAAGATTTAACAGGTTTGCTAATTCAAATGTTTATAATATCTTTACATTTTCACAACAATCTGTTCACTAGTAAACTATAGATTAAATACTTTGATTTTTAACATGATGCAGTCACAGTGTTGTTTTCTACTTTTCAAGAATGCCTTGATAATATAGTTTCAGTTTGGTAAGTTTGCTTTAATTAAGATAAAATTTATTTAATTTTTTTTTCAAATTAAATTCAGTGAGAACGTTATTTGGGACAATAAAAGTATTAGAAATTTGAAGAAAATGAAATTTCAAACCTGAGTAGCATCAAGTTACATGTAAAAGATTGTTAGTGTTTTAAAAGAAAAAAAAAAAACAATGAGTAGCAGCAGCAGTAGCACAATAGGGGTCCTGGATCCAAATATGAGGGAACCCCAAAGTGGTCTCTATTGACTCCCAGGAGTGCCTGGGACCACCCAAAGGCACGATTGAACTTTTCAGATGAAACCCAAGAAATGAAAATACATAAAATAATAATGGTTTCTGATTTAGGCACAAGGCCAGCAATTTGAAGGGGAGAGTAAAGTCGATTAAATTGACCCTAGTGCATTATTGGTACATTATCTTATCGACCCATTAAGGATGAAAGGCAAAGCTAACCTTGGTGGGATTTCAACTGAGAACGTAAAGGGATGTAACTAGATGTCCCAAAACATGCTGTCCAATACTTTACCGATTACTGTCAATTCACCACCCTAAAAAATACATAAATACAATAAAATACAACCTGCTTCTACAGGCTTCTCATTTATTTAGTAATTTATTCATTTTTGTACATGTTGGGGTGGGGATTGATGAGGGTTTAAGGATTCCATAAAGAGTTTTATGGTCTAAAACGTTTGAGGATCCCTGGTTTTGATATAAGACACGGTCTTATAGTAGATCAGTACATCTTTTAAATGCACAATTTATTTAATTAGTTTTGATGATTAAATAATTAGAAATTGAAACAATATTCAAAAACCATTATAACAGTTTTAAACCAACGTATCGACCACTCTCTGATAGGTTTGTGGTAGAGCCTGTAGCAGTGGAGACTTCTGGTGTTCTTGGACCATATCCCTGCTCACTGCTATCAGAGTAAAGCTGGATGACCCAGCATATCTCCCTTACCATCCTCCAGAGCAATGTATTCTCAATCCTGTTAACCGAGACTAAGAGGTAGACGGAAAGTTAGTTGGAGATGGAGGATACTCATTCAGACATCACACATACTCAACCATATACACAGTCCAACGAATTTAAATATGTTTATAGCTGTTATTAACCCTTTAAATACCATATTTCTAATGAAATACTATGTTTCAATTAAATAATGAAACATTTGGAGGGATTTATTAAAATGATTAATTGTGTTATTGTTAAGATGGAATTTCTAATATCTCTTAAATGGTTCTTATATTAAATTATGTTGGAAAATTTTAATTTAAACAGGAACTTAAAAGGGGTGGTTTTGTTTCATATAACCTGTGGTAGGTTAATAAAAAGATTAACTTGTCAACAAAATTTAATGATTAGTAACTTATAGTGATAGTAGTTTTTTTAATCAAAATTAATTAATGAATGAATAGCAATGAGTTTATAAGAGAGAAATAGATTGCAAAAGAAGCTAAAAAAATAAGAGGATTGTTTTTTAATCCAGACATATAAACATAATTTTGAAATAAAAGTTTCTAATTTTGATTAGAAATAAAATTATGAGATATACTTTTATTATAGATCTTTTCAATCAGAATTTATTAACACTTTCATTAGCATATCTAATGAAATACACAGCTAATGTGTTTTAATTAATTTTGAAAGTGATAAAAAAAATTGAGTAATTTAATAAAATAATTTTTTCATTACTTATCTGGTGTTTGAAACATTAATTAACAAAAAGTTCTTACATAAAATTACAAACACCTTAAAATGAGAAATTTTATATCATGCAACAGGGGTGTTTTCTGGCAGGTTGGTATGAAATGGGTTAAAAAAGAAATTAAAAAATGTCTTTTTTAAGTTAATCAACTATCTAAAGTATCAAACTGAAAAATACTTCAATATCCCTAAACATTTTAACAATTCTCCTAAATTAGAATTCCTGCAAAAATGGTAAAGATAAATTGATATGAGATAAGAACAATGTCAAGTTCACCAAAAACCAAAGCGGAAAAAGCAGGTGATTCTCATGTCTATGAACTTATTACAGGTAGATGGTTGATGACCAAGTTCTAATTTTATTAGAGATGAATTATTATCATGACCTAATGTTTCCCCTCCCACTGTGGTATGACCCTTAACTTTAATCAATGCCGCCCCAGTGCTGGTGCCATGATAAAAATGCACCCAGCTTACTCTGTAAAGGAGTAGGGCTGGTACCACAACAAAAAGTGCCTAGTTCACCCTGTCAGGTGGGAGTGCCAGAATCACAATAAACTTTATTCAGTACAGACTGTAAAGTGGTTGACATTAAGAAGGATATCCAGCTGTTGTAACCAAGCCAAAAATGGAACATATGAGCAAGATATGTTTACAAGACCAGTTCAACCTAAAAACATGACCTGTCTAACCCATGCAAGCATGGAAAATAGATGTTAAACAGTGACAATGATTATGTGTCTAAGAAATACTTAAGAAATCAATTTGGTGGTAGATGGATTTGTTTCTATTACATATTACATGTCAGAGCACAAATGGTGACAATGGAACCATAAAGAATGTCACATTAGTTTCAAGTTAAATAAGGAGATAATGGTGAAGATGAAAAGGGACCAGCAATAATGTTTCAAAATAGGTAAATGATGTACTCTCCTTGAAATATTTCATTTATTTAGTTAATTATTTTTTTCAGAAGATAATAGAAAAGACCTGTTCACCAGTACAGGCAGTGCAACAGTAAATGTAAAGATGTTGAGAGATCAGAAGCTACAGTATTTCGTGATAAAACAGAGATAATGTATGGTCTGAGGACTCTTACGCCTGCACAATCATGTGACAATCTCCCTAGTGCTGGTGTCAGGATAAAAATCACTCAGTGCACCCTGTAAAATAGTGCTGGTGCCAAGATAAAACACACCTAGTCCATCCTCTAAAATGTTAGTGTTGGTGCCACAATAAAATGCACCCAGTTTACTCTGTAAAGTGGTAGTGTTGGTGCCATGAAAACAAAAACGTACCCAGTACACCCTATAAGATGGTTGGTGTTAGGGAGGACATCCAGCTGTTGAAATCATGCCACATGTGGAACGTATGAATGTGATGAGCTTGCTTCAACATGTCTGGTTTTGAACTGTAACAACCTGTCCAACCCATGCCTGTGGACATAAGTGGTCGTAAAAATGATGATGAAGATGACAATGAGAGAACACTGAGGAAATATATTCTATAACAAACCAACTCTTAGTTATAAATTAGTTTTATATAATGAGTTTAGATAAGTTTGTAATCTGAGAGAGACATTTGTGTTTTGAAATGTTAAAAATATTTTGTTTCTCACAGACCAAAGATCAGTTACCCAAAACACCAGATTCCTCTGCAACATACAAATATATCATACTCATGAACTTCACGGGATAAGTTTTGCCAATGCAGACCACCACCACTTTCAACACAACTTATTTCTTCCAGAGAAAGAAAGAGAGATAGTAAATTAGAAAGAGACTTAGAAGAAGAATTGACTCCAATATGAGACAGGTACTTAATTTATTGACTTTTAAAGGAGGAAAGGCAAATTTGATCATGGTGGGATTTGAACTCAAAGCACAAAGAGTCAGAATGAATACCAACATTTAATGACTCTGCCAATTCGTTCTATACAGCTGGTAGAATAAATGAAGTTGAAGACATAGAAAAGAGAATGGATGAAATTAGTAACTGAGAGGGGCTGCAATCTAACATACGTATTTCATGGGACACATATTTTTCAAAATATTATTATAAGATAAATATAGAGAGAGAGAGAGAGGGTGAGAGAGAGAGAGAGAGTGAGAGAGAGAGAGGGTGAGAGAGAGAGAGAGAGAGAGAGAGAGAGAGATGGACAGCACCATCATTACACTGCTTAATGCAACAGTATATGTGCTACAAAAAAAAACAACATATTCCACATGTTATATAAATTATATATATTTCATATAATACTTTGAGTCTGAAAAGGCTTACTGAACACAAGCCCAAATTGCTTGGCGTTACGGTTGGGTTTATACCTTCCTCTCTCTTTATATATACACATATATATGTATATATATATATATGTATATATATATATATATATATATATGTATATATATATATATATATATATGTATATATATATATATATAGACTAGCCTACAAATTTAGAAGGGCCCTAAAGAAACATAATCTCAATATTAAGATAGTAGAAAGACCTGGTACCTCCGTAAAAACACTTATTAGCAAGACATACCCGTTCCAAAGACCCTCATGTATAGATAAGAAATGTATAACCTGTAAAATAAGCCCCCATATTAACTGTAAAACTAGAAATGTAGTATATAGCATAAGATGTACTGAGGGACAATGTAGAAACAAAAATGTAGTGTACATAGGTGAGACAGCTCGTAGTATAGGGGAACGAATAAATGAACACTGGCGAGACCTCCAAGATAGTAAAGAATCATCTGTGCTCTACCAACATGCTAAGATAGAACACAGGGGTAAATTAGAGAGCATAGAAATAAAAATAGAATCCACACACAAGAAAGACGCAATGTTTAGGCAAATTACAGAGGCAGTAAGCATAAAAGAATTAAAACCAAAATTAAATAGAAAATATGAGTGGAACAGCAACATCACAACTTACAATTAAGGACAAAATGAAAACACACACACACATAGAACAAACAACTTACAATCGAAAACACACACAAAATGAAAACACACACAAGACAAAATGAAAACACACACACACATAGAACAAACAACCAACCAACAATAAATAAATAAATAAACAAACAAATAGAAAAATATAAATAGATAAATAGAAAAATGAACACAAACACACACAGACACCCGGATGTGGCGCATGCGCAAACTGAGCACGCAACCCACACACAAACAAAATGGCGTAGGATAGAAGAAAGGAAAGACACAGAAACGAAGAACGAAATCCCCAGTCACTGAAGAGGTCACAGAGTGTGTGACGAAAGAACTATGACTATATATATATAAACAACTATCTGGTTGTGGAACCAACCAACCAACCAGAAATTTATAAATTTGTAAATTTATAAATATTTAATAAATTAAATTGAAGTGAAAGCAACTGGTGCGTGTGTTTCTTATTGGCAACATGACCCTCCCAAAGTATAACAATATCGGTTTCAACACACGATTTCAGATAAAGAATCTTGCTAAACAAATTCAGAAACGAAATATATATATGTATATATATATATATATATATATATATATGTATATATATATATATATATATATATATGTATATATATATATATATATATATATGTATATATATATATATATATGTGTATATATATATATATATATATATGTATATATATATATATATATATGTATATATATATATA
>OZ024748.1:25600328-25685328 GCA_964016885.1 Eledone cirrhosa
TTAGGAAAATAAATAAATAGATATATAAACAGATAAAACTGTGGAGCAAATCTATAGCTGCTTATTGCTGAGTCAACTTGCGTTATAAAGCAGATCTATAGCTTATTGCTGAGTCAACTTGTGTTATAGAGCAAATCTATAGCTTATTACTGAGTCAACTTGTGTTATAAAGCAGATCTATAGCTTATTGCTGAGTCAACTTGTGTTATAGAGCAAATCTATAGCTTATTACTGAGTCAACTTGTGTTATAAAGCAGATCTATAGCTTATTGCTGAGTCAACTTGTGTTATAGAGCAAATCTATAGCTTATTACTGAGTCGTGTTATAGAGTTGCAACATACCTGTCATAAGGCAAGTGCATTTAAACAGTTATCTACAGTATAAATAAAGAAAAAGTAACCAGAATAGTATTTACCGTTCAGTAGAATTGAAATCAACTGAGATGAAAAGTTAATTTTCTTTCTTTTTTTTTTTTACAGCGAAGAGAAGATATACTTTAGCTGCCTATTCCTTTTCTCAAAAAACAACAAAACAAAACAAACCATTAAAGACTGAGAGAAGCTAAAACTTAAAGGTATGGTTATTATATCATTTGGAATGGCTATCATCAGTTTAGAATGGAAGCAAGCTTGGGTTTGACTGAAACAAGAATTGGGAGATCTATTATACCCAACACCCACACACACACACACACACACACATGCATATTGGCATTTGTACACTTACACACACACACGCACGCACACATGAAAACACTAGGCTTGGGCTGCAGTGCAAGCTACAATATATAAAAGAGAAGGCAGTCATGTGTTAAGGAGGAGGAGGAGGAAAATAAGAAGAGGAAGGAGGAGGGATAGAGTGCAGTGCTAGAGAAATGTAGCTACTAATTGGTTGCAGATGAGGTGGATGGCAGGGAGAGATGCAGGGTGGGCACCATAATACTGTTGGAATATTTGTGGCATTCCAAATGAATAACTGAGATCAAAATTTGAGAACAAGTGCTTAATGGAGGTAACTTAAATATGGAAATGTTTCAACATTTTTTGAGGGGTTTTTTGTTTACATTTTTTACTTTATCCCTCTGCCCCCAATCCCTAAACCCCAACAAGATTCCCCATATATTGTAAACAGAACACACTATAGCTTCTCAATGATTGAATCATAACCCACTATTAAACATCTTTAGAAAAATTAATTAGACATTGGCGTCAAGTCTATGACAGTTTGAAAAAAAAAACCCCCAAAACCCCGAAATAAAACAAAAAAAAAAAAAAACCCCTGAAACAAAATGAAGTTGTTTTTTTATTTTTGTTTGAAATAAATAAGAATGGAAATCAAATAAAAGACAAATGTTGGACTGACTAGAAAATAAAAGTAAAACTGGAATGATGTGACATCTGTCAGTGATGACTAACATATCACGTTATTATGCAAATAGTAACGAGGTAAATATACAAGTTTTGCTTAGACTTCCTAAACTCCATTAATAATGTATAAAAACAAAACAAAAAATGAAAAAAAAAAAATAACCAGAATTTTTTTAAAATTTACTTTAAAAATGAAAAGATTATACACTAAGACCAGAAACAATATCCTATAAGAATACTAAAGACAATTATGAACATTTTTTTCTTTTCTTTTTTTTTTTTTACAAAGAACATTTGATAACATTGGGACATAAATGAGGAGGAAAATATTGTGTGAAATTATTATTATTATTTTTTCTTTTTTTTTTTTCGATCTGAGAACCAGTTAGGTGTTGTTAGGCAACATAAGTGAAATACTAGTTGGCAGAGTAGAAAACCAGTAGCATTGGTCAAGAAGAAATAATAGTACATCTTTTGGATTCCAATTTTTCTTTGCTTCATTTTATTATTATTATTGTTTATGTCTTTTTTTTTTTTTTTTGCATTTTTTAAAATTTATTTTTAACAAACAATGGTAGCAGCAGCAGCATATGTGACAGTGTTGAGTAAAAATGTCTGAAGAAGAAAGAGGCAACCAGCCTATGGACAAAGCAGTGTAAAATAGATTCAGAATAGATTCATTCCTGGACAAGGAAGCTATATTGACCTGTGGACCTGCACACACCAAGCAGACTGACATAACCATTGTAATAATAATAGTAGCAGCAGTAGTAGTAGTAGTACTAGTAGTAGTAGAAGTAGAAGTAGTAGTAGTAGTAGTAGTAGTAGTAGTAGTAGTAGTAGTAGTAGCAACTGTTGATGAAAATCAGTCAGTGCTTTGATGTCAAGTTCATGTGCTGCAGCCATAACTGCATTACCTATCATTATCATTATTATCGCTATTATTATTATCACTATATTATTATTACTATTATTATTATTATTATCATCATCATCATCATCATCATCCTTTAACCACTGCAGCCAGAAGCCAACAAAGTTGCTTTGGCAGTTTAGAATTGCACTTTAGACCTTATTCGGCAAAAGAGGTTACTACTGGTCACAATTGGTCACTGTTGGTCACTATGACATGTAAGAGACTGGAGTAGGAGGGAGAGAGAGAGAGAGAGAGAGGGGGGAGGCAGACCATAGATCTCAGCAGACTATAGATCTCAAAGAAAAAACAAAAAAAAAAAATCCCCCCCAAAAAACAAAACAAGAAAAACATTCATTTTAACACAACTTGCTTCTATGCAGTTTTTTAAAGTGTTTTTGTTTAAAACATCTTTAATTACTAATCTCTTTGCTCTTGCTGATTGTTTTTTTGTTCTTTTTCAGTTTAATAACAAGCTTAACAGGTAAAAAAAAAAAGACCTTGCCCTTGACTATGTTTCATTTCAGGTTTTTGTTTTTTATTTTTTTTAAATTGTGGTATTTCAAAATCTACAACCTCTGAAGCTTCTTTCATTATCATAACACATTATACTGAACCACATTCGGCTAGGAGAGGGAAAAAAAAAACAAATAAACAAAAAAAAAACATTAAAAAAAAAATTAAATCACCTTTTACCAAAGCGAGTGATATTCAAAACAATGAGTGTCTATGATAAGATAAAAAAAAATGAGAAATGAATTTTAAAATGTGTTGATGGCAAATGTACAATTTTTAGTTTAACCATTTCAAAAAAAAAAAAAAAAGAAAAAAAAATCCTATTAAGCAAGTTACAGAGTGCCTGAATGAGGTGAATATATGAGCTCATGCCGTTTTGCTAAGCTTCATGCCATCTTTGCTACGATAGAAACTTTATCATAAGTCCCCAAAAGTAGAAAAAGAAGAGCAGCAACATAGTATATATATATATAGTGTGACAGAGTTGGCATTGCCTTCATATAGTAAGCCTCGTTAGCGAGTTGAAACATCAGGCTAGCTACCGGTGACCAATTAATCAGCTGAACATAATGCCTCTCTCTTAGAAAAGCAACTGCAGTGCAATCCGACATTTTTATAGCCCACTCAAGATCCCTATAGTTAGTTTGTGTGGGAGGGGGGAAGAGGAACTGTCTTCTTTTATCATTTTCTCTTTCAAACCGCTGATGCCAAATATTATCAGCTGCCACCAGATGAGAAGAAATACTAAATAACACTTGCTGGTAACTTGTCGAACATGTCGGTTTTGCCCGGTTGGACACTTCCTCGGCGCCGTGGTAAAGTTGGATGTTCTGGACAGCCATTTGTGAGCAACAGCGTGACACATTCAGGGGAACCAGAACCCCTAGCATACCACAATGCATTACGACCTTCATGGTCCAGCACTTTCACGTTTGCGTTGTACTGATGATATAAAGAAATAGTACAATTAGAAATTATATCAACATTTACAACACATTGTAACCATATCAACATTTACAGCACATTGTAATTATATCAACATTTACACATATTGTAATTATATCAACATTTACACACATTGTAATCATATCAACATTTACAACACATTGTAACCATATCAACATTTACAACACATTGTAACCATATCAACATTTACAACACAATGTAACCATGTCAACATTTACAACACATCGTAACCATGTCAACATTTACAACACATTGTAATCATGTCAACATTTACAACACATTGAAATTATGTCAACATTTACAACACATTGTAACCATGTCAACATTTACAACACATTGTAATCATGTCAACATTTATAACACATTGTAACATCATGTCAACATTTACAACACATTGAAATTATGTCAACATTTACAACACATTGTAACCATATCAACATTTACAACACATTGTAATCATGTCAACATTTACAACACATTGTAATCATGTCAACATTTACAACACATTGTAATCATGTCAACATTTACAACACATTGTAGCCATATCAACATTTACAACACATTGTAATCATATCAACACTTACAACACATTGTAATCATGTCAACATTTACAACACATTGTAATCATATCAACATTTACAACACATTGTAATCATGTCAACATTTACAACACATTGTAATCATGTCAACATTTACAACACATTGTAATCATGTCAACATTTACAACACATTGTAATCATGTCAACATTTACAACACATTGTAATCATATCAACACTTACAACACATTGTAATCATGTCAACATTTACAACACATTGTAATCATATCAACATTTACAACACATTGTAACCATATCAACATTTACAACACATTGAAATCATATCAACATTTACAACACATTGTAACCATATCAACATTTACAACACATTGAAATCATATCAACATTTACAACACATTGTAACCATATCAACATTTACAACACATTGAAATCATATCAACATTTACAACACATTGTAACCATATCAACATTTACAACACATTGAAATCATATCAACATTTACAACACATTGTAACCATATCAACATTTACAACACATTGAAATCATATCAACATTTACAACACATTGTAACCATATCAACATTTACAACACATTGTAACCATATCAACATTTACAACACATCGTAACCATGTCAACATTTACAACACATTGAAATTATGTCAACATTTACAACACATTGAAATTATGTCAACATTTACAACACATTGAAATTATGTCAACATTTACAACACATTGAAATTATGTCAACATTTACAACACATTGAAATTATATATAGTAAAGTTTAATTTCAAATGAAAACAGTTCTTATATTTTTTTTCTCTAAATCTTTCAAGCTCCATGTGGCTATGTCATACGTTGAGGTGGTTGGCATTAGGAAGGGCATCCAGCCATAGAAAACCAAGCCAAAAAATGGGAACATATGTCCACGGTATTGTGACCTGACCTGTCTGACCTCATAACGTGACAGCAAGCATGGAAAATAGACATTAAACGGTGATGACAATGATGATGACTCAACTGCCAGTAGCATATAATATGACACTTACCCAAAGAAGTAGTTGGACAAAAACGACATTGCCTAAAGCAGCCGCTATATGCAAAGCTGTACGTCCATCATCTTTGCTATAGGGGGCATTGATATCCTCAGCTCGTGCATGTCCCAGAAGTAGGATAATGTTTCTAATATCTTCTCGGACTAAGGCATCTATCAATTGCTGGAAAATGGAATTAAAGATAATAATTAATGAAAAAGCAATTACTCGAAAGTGTAAATAAAGCAGTTGACTTAGGAAGCATTTTGAAAAATGTTTAAGTTAAAATGTAGTTGTTCCACTGCAAATGACCATAATAAAAAAAGTCGATCAATAAAGTGATCCTGAAGACAGAAAAGGTTAGACAGTGGCAACTCTGTCCACATTTTTCCAGAGGCCCTTTACTCAATTTTCCTAACAATTATTTATAGCATTCAACTATTATTATGGTCATTTGAGTTGGTAAACTACATTTCAAATTTTAAATTGTGAAAATATCTGGGTGAAAGGAGGGGTGTACAAATATTTTCAACGTTGTGAGCATAAAATTAAAATATTTAATTATAGAAATCAGAAAACAATAAGAAACATTTCAAATAAACCTAAAGCTGCAGAGGGGCGCTAATATGTTTTTTTAAAATTCCATTTGTTTATCAAATCAAAATAAAAGGGTAAGACACCTATTGGTCATGAAAGACTATGGGTTTTGCACCTAGAAAGTCCCTCTTAGTGGCACAAGGCCGGGCAAGGTTGTTTGTGGAAGACCAGCAGTTGCCCATGTATACCAGTCTCCCCTCTTCACGCTACTGATCTTGTCCAAGGGAAAGGCAATGGCTGATACTACCTAGCACCAGTGACGTCACAACTCATATATACACTATATATATTATATATACACTGAATATGATGTTGTTCAAGGGAAAGGCAGAGGCCGATGCAGCTAAGCACCAGTGACATTGCAACTCATTTCTACAGTTGAGTAAACTGGAGCAACATGACATAAGGACACGATACATCACCTAGTCCAAGAATGAAATTCACAACCTCTCGATTGTGAATCCAACTTTCTAACCTCTAAGCCATGCACCTTATATATATATCAAACTACTTTACATTTACATGACACCTGCAGAATTTGCAATGAACCAAGCCAAAAATCCTTTCACCTGTAATTAACCATTTTTCAAAAGATACATTTCTAAGACTTTCACCTAATTTCCAAATGTTTGTTTATGCTGAATACTAGAGATGTAAAATATCAAATCTACTCACCTGATTGAGGGGGATATCAACATAGGGAGGGGGTGGGAGAAATTCTTTGCACTCATATTTGGCTCGAATCCACTTTTCTCTGTCCTCACTGAAAAAAGAAATTGAGGATCTCGAGAAACAAGTTTAAGAAACAAAATAAATAATTAATGATTTCATATTTTAGCTCAAAGTCAGCATTTTGGGGGAGATTGGGGATTATATTGACCCCATTACTTGACTGGTACTTTATTTTATTCACCTCGGAAGGCTGAAAAGCAAAGTTGACCTCAGCTGGATATGAACACAGAATGTAACAAGTTGGAACAAATATTTTATCTGTCGCTCTACTGATTCTGCCAATCCACCACCCTCAATTAATCTCTAATTTAGGTACAATGCTGGCAAATTTGGAGGAAGGGCAATGTTGATTAAATTAATCCCAGTACTTGATTAGTACTTTTGTTTATCGACTTCTGAAAGATGAAAGGCAAAATTGACATTGGCGTAATTTGATCTCAGAATTTAACCCAACCAATTCTGCCAATTCACCACCCTTTTAACAAATAATTAATAAGAATGTTGAAACTGCAATAATAATCATTAATCAATATAGTCTTCCTTTTTTTTAAAATAAAAATAAGATCACCAAAATGTAGGATATAATACTAAAATAATGTAAACAGTATTCTACAATTTTAACACTTAACAGCCTGTAATGAATTAGCAGAAAATATCTAAAAACAGATTAATTCAAATGTTTATAGTATCTTTACAAGTGGACAGATTGTTGTAAAAATATGCAGTATTAACTTTTAACATCCTGTAATAGTTGGATAACATCCATGAGCTTGGCTGGTCTCACTTGGGGATCCAAACAGATCAATTGGAGACAATTGCTTCTGATAGAATCCACTGGAAGGCATGCTTGAGGACTCTGATCCCCATAACCCTCACAGGAATAAGTCAGTGAAAAAGAAGATGAAGGGTTAATTCAAATCATCATCATCACCGTTTTACGTCCGTTCTTCCATGCTAGCATGGGTTAAACGGGTTGTCCTGTTGTGGGCAGTGTCTGGTCAGTTGACCATGCCTTGCTCATACAGGAACTGATTTTGGCTTGATTTCTACAGCTGCATGCCCTTCCTAACACCAACCTCATTTACAGTGAGTGCTGGGTGCTTTTTTTCTGTGGCGCCTACACGTCCACTTTACGGTGTGGGCTGGGTGCTTTTTTGCCGTGGCAGCCCCACGACCACTTTGCAGTGGGAGGGTGTGGGGGCATATTGTCTATATGCTTCAGCTTCGGCTTGTACCCATGGGAGGTCGGGTACTCTGTATTACTGCACGACGCCAGAGGTCATGATCTTGTGTCATCGCCTTTGAGAGGTGTAATTCGATAAGGTCAAATGTTTATAGTATCTTCCCTAATGGACAAATTGTTGTGAAAATTTGCAGTACTAAAGTCAAAACTTTAATATTTACTGTGATGCAGTCAAAGTGCTGTTTTGAACTTTTCAAGAAAGTTTTGCTAATGTGGTTTCATGTAGTTCAGGATGTTAAGAGTTAAACTGATGAGAGAGTTAAATTAATAAAGCAAATGTTTAGTAAACTGTTTAAGTTCTTACCGAGAGGCATTTACACCAGGTTTGGATCGACCCTTCAGACTTGCTTCCCATACAGAATTTACTATAATGTTGCCAATGGAGGTCATAACTTGAATATGTTCAACTCTGCAACATAGGAGACCAAATACTTTCATTATTATATTATTGCAGCAATGTTTCAATAGTTAATGTTTTCAGTTTATTAACACAATCAACAATTTTATACAATGAGTGTTTATGTTAATTTTGTTTGTTATTTAAATAGAAGGCATACAAATAAACACAATTTATATTTAAAAAAAGGCAGGGTGAGGGGAGACCCACACATTAAATCACATGCTACAAGGAGCACTGGAACTGCATTCTAATAATTTTTGAGGCAAGCTAATACTCTGGCAGCATTGCCATAAGTGATAGCAAGGCTCTGATTTTGGAATAACAAAGCATTACCCGATACATTGATAAGGTGAGCTGCCAACAGTGATAAAAACCTTGTTGGCCGTCCAGCCCTCCCAATTGCCACAGGCTGCAAAAAGTAGTTTGCCAATAATTGCTGGTATGATAAGAGGTGATCAAGTGAGGTGTAGGTGAATAATTTTCTGAGAACTACCCAGTCCAGTTAAGGGGAGAAGTTATGGTTATAACAACACAACAAATATATTAAACTCATGGCAGATATCAATTTAATTTTTGCTTTTAGACTCATCGGATATTCTTGCATACTACAAGCAGGTTATCATCTTCACATTTTAAAATTCCTTAAAATCGTAGGCAAAATCATGGAACCCAGAAGAAATAAAAACCAATATTTTTATTATAAGAAAAGTAATAGACAAATGTTCAACTTTCTGTAAGATCGAAAATATGGGATTTCAATCATCATCATCTCTTTACACCTGCTTCTCCATGCTTGTATGGTTTGGACACATTCTCTCCAGCACAGCTTGCTTCAATTTGTCATATTTCTTATCATCTCTTCTGTGACATTCAATATTTCAAGATCTGCTTTAACCACTTCTGCTTAGCTTTTTCTCAGCTTTCCTCCACTGCAACTTCCTTCCAGCCATTACCAAGCACTTCTTCACCTAGTATCCATATGCATCACATGTCCATACCAGTGCAGTCGTCTCTCTTGGACATTACATTTGATTCTACTTATATACTTTCTATGTTATGAAATTAGTGGAAATATCAATTACAGTGAGACTAAAAGTTAACACCTGTTTACTGCCGCATGTAAACTGTTGGTCCTAGTTTACTAGATGTCTAGCTATAAAATTTCCTTGATAAATCGCCTATATTTAAACACTTGATGAACAAGAAAAATAGATTTATTTATTCCTAGAAATACATACATTATAATAATAATAATAATAATCATGAAAATATTGTGTACAGTGCTCAGGTGCACTACAACTCATCAAAAAGTGTATGTATAGTACATAGGGTAATGTACAAACGTCAGGAAAATGAACAGTGCATGAGTCATGATATACACATGGTCTTGAAATTATACATATGAGCAGTTTAGAAAAAATATATTTCCATTAATTTAAGATTTCACTTGATGTACAAGAATACTTACGGCCATTCATCTAGATCTAGTGACCGTACTCGAGAGAGATGAGTTCCAAGGTTCCGATGAATTCCTGAGCATTCAATGCATATAAGAGCACCAAGATTTATACTGGCCCAGTCAGGATCTGGAAATATTCAGCCAAGAAATATTACAGCTATAACAAGAAATACATTTATATAGAAGCAACAACATATTATTTACTTCATCATCATCATCATCATCATCCTTTTATTGTTCTGCTTTCCCTGCTAGCAAGGGATGGACGAGTCTACATAGACCAAGTCAGTACTGAAGCAGAGCCACTGATCTCCCAGGAAGGCCAGGGACGGGATCTGTGTCTCACTTTATGTACAGTCGAAGCTCCACTGAGTGCACTGGAGAGGTTGTCATGATTTTGACACACCTGAGGGTCTTCCCGACCCTTTTGTTTAGCAGGATTTCTATGGCTGGATGCTCTTCCTATTATCAATCACTTTACAGTGTGTACTGGGTATATTTATCATGTAGGTCACTAACACTAGGGAGGCTGTAATGTCCTTGACACAGCTGAAGGGTCCTCATGACCCTTTGTTTCGCAAGCTTTCTAGGACTGGATGCCCTTCCTATCACCAACCACTTTATAGCATGTACTGGGTGTGTTTATTGTGAGGTCACCAAACACTAGGGAGGCTGTCATGTCCTTGAAGTAATTAATGGTACTGTCATGTCCTTGAAGTAAAACTGTTACTCCATGCAAGCTCCTATGCGCTGATACCCTAGTACTGATGATGATATTACTGTTATTATTATCAATATAAACATGTAAATACCATCATCATTTAACATCTACTCTCCTAGCTAGCAAGTGTTGGACAGGTCATGGCTACTGATCTCTCAGATGTACTGAGGAGCATGATTATATATGATACTTTAGCTCTACAGAGTGCACTGGGTGCATATTATCAAGACACCAACACTAGGGAGGTTGTTATGTCTTTGGCACAATTGAACAGTCCTCCACACCCATTGTCTCAAATGTAGTCAGAATTCTGCCTGAAAACTTACACTTCTCCATCTTCCCAGTCAATTAATTGATTTCACTTTGTGGAATATTTACACTAACTTTACACTGAACAGATCAATATTTACACTGACTTTACATTGCACAGATCAATTATTAAATTTTACTTACTGGTTGCTCCACAATCTGTACAGCAGTTGTTCCCTCGCACATTGCGAATAGCCTGAATACTGGCTGGGTCAGTTGCACTGGTATTCTGAAAATAACATTTATATATTTATAGAAATAACAATAACATATTTATAGAAAACAACATTTGGATTATGATCTTTAATGTAAAAAAAAAAAAAGATGAATCTTAAAGAATGTTTTAAGGCTAAAAAAAAACCCCAAAACAATGTAGATGTGTCCCATTGAGACAACATACGAAGAGGAGGCAATAGAAAAACAGGGAATTCACTGTAGGACACTGTAGAGCAGAACTACATGAAACTGATTCAACTTCTTTGTTAGATGATTTGTTGAAAGAAAATTACCAATTAACTTGAAACATGGTAAAATCTGAGTTTTTTAAACTACATTTTAATTTTAAAGTTAACATGAATAGTGCCATGGGGTGAAGAAAAAAAATCTTGCCACAAAGAACTTTTTAGTTAAATATTATCAGTATAATTATTCTAAATAATTCTTTAACACTCTACAAATATTAGAGTAAATTTGGAAATATTATGGCACTGATATGAAAGGGTGAGAAAAACAAAATATATAGTATGTAAAAAACTTTCTAATGTAAAATCATGATGGGAGTTTTAAATTTAAATATATAGACTTTAAAAGAAATAGTTTTGTCTTGGAGAAGCCAGTGTCAGTTGGTTTCAGATGGATTGGTATGAAAAAGGTTTAAATATTAATGAAGAGATAAAATTACCTTTGCCTTGCAGCTTTCATTTGCCTGAAGACTGGACAGTATCTGTTGTTCAATAGCACTCACCCATTCATCACGTTCCTATAAACAAATAAAATAACACATAAAAACTTGTAATAAAACACAAGTGGATATTAGAAGCTCGCTCTGCAATCATTAGCTCCTACGTTCAACCCCACACTGTGGCATCTTAGGCAAGCATCATGTACCATCATAGCCTTGGGTTGACCCATGTCTTGTAAGTGAAATTGCATAGACAGAAGCGGTTTGGAAGCCCATCAAATGGACTGTATCTGAAATTGAAATGGTCAGCATTGTCACACGCTATGTCCTGCTGAATCCTCCAAGAGAATTACATTAAGGGTACACATATCTGTGTAATACTCAGCCACTTATAAGTTGATTACAGGCTTTTCTGTTGATCAAACAACTGAAACACTCAACTGCTCCATTCCAATAAAAACAAAAAGAAAATATTACTTATACAATGAAAAGAAAGGTTAAACTGAACAATACCTCTACACTCTGAGCTTCAAAATGCCATTGCTTGCTATCAAGTGAAACGATGATAAATTCATAACCATCAGAATCTGAGAAATTTAGAAGAAAGAAATAAAAGAATAAAAGAAAAAAAAATTCTCTTTTCTTTCCCCTAAAATATATTTAAAAAACACATTTAAATGACTGTACTGTCTCTAGCTGAGTCCATATCACTTTTCATGTCTTTTATTTTTTATGGCAAAGTTTTTACAGTTGATGCCTTTCCTATCACTAACCATTTTACAGTAGAGACTGGATCTATTTTATTGTAACAATAGAACTAAAGTTATCTGTGTCAAAGTAAAAGAGTCTATCTTACTTTGTATCAGTTACTGCTCTGACGAAGCAGAAGTCCCATAACTCCTGTTTCTCCATTAAAAATTAAATAAACTGCATTCATCTATTTTATAAGTTAATTATTATGGTAAATGAGTTATTAGCATGCTTTGCTGTATTCAGTCTATCTCTCTGCACTCATGAGTTCAAAACTAGCCTAAGTCACATTGTCTTTCACCCTTTTGAAATCGATTAAAAAAAAAGTACCAGTGCAGTACTGGGGTTGATTCTTCCTCTATATCTTTCTCACTTTTCTCTCCCCTTCTCTGGAAAGAATTGGCTATGTTCAGACCTGGAGATAGGATGTGTTTCCCAGGTTTAAAATGGCCAAGAAATGTTGTATGTCACTGCGGCACCCCTATAATTCCATCAGAAGCTATGTGCCTATACATATTTACATCATGGAATGCTTAGCACTTGTGATTAAATTCTTACTCAGTATTTGTAAAGACTGATTAACAACTGAAAATATGTTTCAGGAGACGAAAAAAATTGCTTTATGCAGCTGATAATGATATATATTCACAATTATCTTATAAGAAATAGGGAATATACAGTATAACCCTTTCATTACCATATTTTTAATGACATACACTGTGTTTCAATTAATTAATGAAGAGGGGTTTATCAAAATTATTTATTATTTCATTAAGAAAGTATTTGCAACAAATGGTTATTATATAATCATGTTAGAAAATTTTAATTTAAACAGGAACCCTTTAAAATGGGTGGTTTTGTTTAATAAAACAAGAGCCAGCTGTGAGCAGATTGGTTTAAAAAGGGTTGACATAGGGATCTTACATAAAATTATGTTGGAAGATTTTAATTTAAATAAGAATCCTTTAAAACGGATAGTTTTGTTTGATAGGACCAGAGCCAGTTTTGGGTAGAGTATCAAGAGGGTTAAGAGAAGTTGATCACACTTACCATCTAACTGACTAGGATCAATACTTTTAAGGCCTCCACTTTTTGCTCGCCTGTGTCGTTTTTTCACATTAGGAGTTTCCGTTTTTGACCCTATATTTTTATTATCACCTGATTTCGATACAAATGAGTCCCCAACATTACCATTTGGAATTCCTGAAAAGAAGAAGAAGAAGAAGAATCCAGAAATGAAGTTTGAAAGTTTCAGACAACATTTATATCAAAAATATCATTATTAAAAAAAACAAACTAATCTAGAATATTCTGAAGAATATACAACATACAAAAAGAGTTATAATTGGAATAAATAGTCAGATGGAAATAAAAGAAAAGAAACAACAGATATTAATATGTTAAATAACTCCATTGTGTGTATGTGTGTGTGTACATAGAACCAGAGCTTGTGTGTATGTACACACACACACTCTGGTTCTATGAAATATTAAAGGTAGACAGAAACTGTTTAGAAGCCTGTCAGAATGACTGTACTTGTAATTCAAAAGGCTAGCCATGCTGAGTTTCTAATAATTTTTTCAGTTAAAAAAAAAAAAGTTAAATAATATGCCCCTTTATATAGATATTAATAACCTAATTATTATCTAATTACATCAAGCGAATGCACCTGATTGTTATTACACATACAGGTATTGATTATCTTAATCTGAGTAATCCTTAAACTGTATAATTACTTATAAATGACACAAATGTAATTCTAGGGCTTGTCGCACTCCTATCCATCTACTAAACAAAAAAAATCAATAAATACAATACACTCAACATATATCTATATACATATGTATATATACAAATATATACCATTATACACACACAGACACGCACACACACATATACATACAGACGCAATAGCTCAGTTGGGAGAGCATTAGACTGAAGATCTAAAGGTCTCTTGTTCAATCCCGGGTTTTGGCAGGTCAACTACTTTTGTGGGGTGGAGAAGCCCCCTAAGTCCAGTAAGACGACTTCCCTAGTGCTGGTGGCACAAATAAAATCACCCAGTCCATGCTGTAAAATGGAGGTAATGGAAGTGGCATTCAGCCATTAAAAACAATGCCAAAGTATGGGGTGGAGAGGGCCCCTGAGTCCAGTAAGACAACGTCTCTAGTGCTGGTGGCACGAATAAAAGCACCCAGTCCATGCTGTAAAATGGTGCTGGTGATAGGAAGGACATCCAACCAGTATATTATTAATGCCAAAAAATTATGAGCACAACATTCAAAAGTAAAATGAAAATGATACAGATGGTGGATGGGTGCTACACGAGAATGCTGAGGATGGTTCTGAACATTAAGAACATGAAGAACTCAGAGCTGTAAGGGAGCCTCCCAAAAGTCAGCTTGAAAAGTAACACAGAGGAGACTGAGGTTAGCTGGACATACTCACTGACATTCAGAGTTGACACTGCACTCAGTGGTCCTGTGAGAACCCCTACATGGACACACTAGAAGAGGGAGACCAAGGATGACATATTGATGCCCTAAGGACAGACACTGGTCTCTGGGAGACGCAGGACATGGAGGTGATGATGAGGGACAGAGACTGCTGGAAAGACTTTGTCTATGGATCTTGGGAATTTTACTTGCCCTAGATAGATACATATATGTATTTATACATATATACATATATGCATTATCATCATTGTTTAATGTCCATGGGTTTGACAGGTTTGTCCTATTTAGAGGCAAGTTGGGTCGGGTGACCGTGTATTGCTCATATAGGACTATCTCTAGCTGGTTTTCTATGGCGGGATGCGCTTCCTAGCACCAACCACATTTACAGTGTGTGCTGGAAGTTTTGTGGACCCAACTTAGCATACACATATCATCATCACCTTCGTTTTATGTCCATTTTCCACGCTAGTATGGGTTTGACGGGTTGTCCTGTTGTGGGCAATCCTAGGTCAGGTGACCATGTCTTGCTCATACCGGACTGATTGGAGCTTGGTTTCTACAGCTGGTTGCCCTTCCCAACGCCAACCTCATTTACAGTGAGTACTGAGTGCTTTTTGTCACGACGCCTACATGTCCACTTTACAGCATGGATATATATATATATATATATACACACACACACATATATATATATATATATATATATATATATATAAGGGATAACAAAATATCGTTGTAGGTAATCCGGTTAATCCGTATCTAAAATTGAGTGGCACTGCTTCAAGTGTTCAGCAATATTTAGACAACTTAATCAGTGAAACAATTGTCAGACTGTAAATAAAAGCCTTTTTTGTACTGTTGATCATGTTATTCTTCACTCTTTCAATATATATATATATATATATATATATATACACACTTTGATTACCTGTACAGGCAATATTTATTAGAATACTGTTGAAGTGTATATATTTGGGGGGGGGGGACACCCTGTGTGTGAATATATATAAACACACACACACAGACATATATATATATACACATGGGAGCGGTGACCAATCTCTCAGAGGCTGAGGTCGCAAGAGCAGTCAAAGAGCCCAAATGGGATTCCTCCAAAGTGTCTTGGGAGTAACGTTACTCGATAAAGTGTGTAGCTCAGAGATCAGAATCACTCGAGGTAGAGCCACTACTTCTCCAAATTGAGAGATTACAACTCCGATACTATGGGTATTTGGTTAGAATGTCTCAGGAAAGAATTGCTGGACAGATTTTATGAGAAAAATCAACTGGTAGAAGACCTAGGAGTAGACCACAAGCAAGATGGTTGGATAACATCCATGAGCTTGGCTGGTCATTCCTGGGGATCCAGCTGGATTAGTTGGAGATGGTTTCTTCTGAGAGGACCCACTGGAGGGAGTGTTTGGGGACTCTGCCCTCTCAGAAATAAGTGGGAGAAGAAGAAATATATATATATATATATATATATATATATATATATATTTAAAAAGTAAACAGAAATAACAACACAATCAGTACAGTATATGGAAGGAATATATTAGGTTAACGCTTGAAATAGCAGGAAGAGAGTTTTAACGTTTTGGATGCTAGTCCTTCATCAGAAGAAAGAATGAGAAATAAGATAGATTGAGGAGACGGACAGGTTGGAATTGGAAAAAATGTCTTTAGATGAAAATAACAGGTCCATTCATGTTGACATCTCTCTCTCTCTACACACACAAACACATAAATAAATAAATACACACACACACACACACACATATATATATATAAATTAATAAATCACATGAATACACCAATTTCACAATTGAAGGACTAATATTTATTATGTAAATGAGACATGTTTCATTAATATGTAGGTGAGCATATCTAGAACCGCTCTTCCGAGGTAACTTTTCAGAGAATTTGAATTCTCATAAAATCGGCCTTAAAATTGCGTGGTATGCAAATGAGGCTAATCAGCCAATGTATACATTTGAGAATACTATGTATTCTCAGCAGTTCCAGCAAGTAGCAAGCAGGAGAATACACAATCTTGACAAGGAGCAAGACACTCTGAAACAATTGTCCAATTGTTTTCTCTCAGCTACTACTGGAACAAAATGATAATGGTGTCATCGACCACTTATGAGGCTGTTTACTTATAAATAAACTGGATATTAATAACATTATGATATTACTATAATATTATTATTATTCACTCACAAATACATTTCGGTATCCACCACGTTAAGAGCAAAAACAAATTTTATTTTACATTATATATATATATATATATATCTAGGGCGGGTAAAATTCCCGAGATCCATGGACGAGTTCTCTCCAGCAGTCTCTGTCCCTCATTATCGCTGTCATGTCCTGCGTCTCCAACAGACCAGTGTCTGTCCTTAGGGGATCAGCATACATTAACCTTGGTCTTCCTCTTCCAGTGTGTCAATGTAGGGGCTCCCACAGGAGCACTGAGTGCAATGTCAACTCTGAATGTCGGTGAGCATGACCAGCTAACCTCAGTCTCCTCTGTGTCACTTTTGAGCTGACTTTTGGGAGGCTCCCATACAGCTCTAAGTTTTTCAGTGTATACTGATTAATGTTCAGAGCCATCCTCAGCATTCTCGTGTAGCACCCATCCACCATCTGAGTGAGTTTCTTGGCCAGTGTCCAAGTCTCAGACCCGTACAGCAATGAAGAGGCGGATTTCAGGTCTTTATGAAGGTTCGACTTCCACACCGATCTCAAGCTGTGGCACGCCGCCCAGGCTTTGCTCTTCCCCTCAACCACATCATCTTCCATATTCCCAATCTTTGCTCCCAAATACAGGAAGTCCTCAACCAATTCTAGCGGTTTCCCGCCTACATTAGTGATCCCCTCTGGCTTCTCAACATTCTCTACCAGATATTTTGTTTTAGTCTCATTCATTCTCAGCCCCACACTCATCGACAGAGTCTCAACCTCCTGCATCAAATCCTCTGCCTCCTTCACTGTATTTGTCACCAAAACTATGTCGTCGGCAAATTCAGCATCTGATACCTTTTTCGCCTTAACTCTCCTGCTCTGAGTCGGTGCTACAGTAAAGCCAGAGTCCTGGTGTTTCTCCAGTGCAAGGCACATACAATAGTCCACTACGATGATAAAATATATATATATAAGTATTGAAGTTTCCGTTGAAAATTGAAAAAGTCATAGGAGTGAAGAGTGCTCTATGTAAGTTACAGAGCTAAATTTAATGTATAATAAACAATACAATATAATTACCTCATTACCAGAGGTTTCCCGAATAAGACGAATACAAGAAACGTCCTCATTCATTCGTCAGACAAGGCAATTTAAAACAATGTTTTAAATTGCCTTGTCTGACGAATGAATGAGGGCGTTTCTTGTATTCGTCTTATTCGGGAAACCTCTGGTAATGAGGTAATTATATTGTATTGTTTATTATACATTATATATATATATATATATATATTTGTGTATCATAATCAATCGACCCTCTGAAACGATCGTAAAACAATGAACTAACTACCTACCTACACCTGACTTCTGTTTTTTTTATTGTTCTATACACAAACATACATATGTGTACATATACACACACACACATATATATATATATATATATATATATATCACTATTATTTAATGTGTCTGTTTTCTCTGCTAGCAAGTGTTGGGAGGGTCAACATGAGGCTGACATAGAGGGTCAACATGGGGCTGACATAGAGGGTCAACATGGGGCTGACATAGAAGACAATTACACATAAGGTTGTGAAACAAACTTCTGAAGCAGACAACCATGCAGAAACAACAGAAACAACCACAAGACTGTGGTATGTTCATGTAAAGAGCTTAAACAACCATTAAAACAGTAGTATGTACACATAAAAGGCTTACAGATGGCTAAAGAAATGTTTCACGAAAACAGTCTTGATACTACAAATAACACATATTACACAGAAAATTTTTTTGGGAATATTCTGAGAGAAATATAACAAGCAATATTAGAGAAAATCAGGTTAAAAGAAGAAAATGCAATAAATAAATCTATAAAATGTGTAAAAAATGAAACAAAAAAATACAACATAAATAGATTTTAGTTGTAATAGTTAACTGAAAAAGGTTTAAAATGTAACGGGTTTAAAATACATGCAAACCAAAAATATACGAAATACATAAAAAAAAACAAAAAAACATTGTTATACTAACTACAAAGAAAAATAGTTCTACTGTATTTTTGTGAAATGAAATTGTGTGTTATATTCTAGCAGTTGAACTGTAAATGTTATTTCATATATTGAGGATACAACAAACATCTTAATGTTGTAATAGGGGTAGTATTGGTGCCATGATAAAATACACCCAACCTGCTCTGTAAGGTGCTGGAGCTATGATACAAAACACACTGTCCACCCTGTAAAGTGGCAGTGATGGTGTCAAAACAGAATACACCCTCTCCATCCCGTAGGATAGTAGTGCTAGTGCCATGATACAAAACACTTAGTTGATATAAAAGTCTAACATATTTTATATCAAATAAGTTTACTAAACTTGGTTGCGTTGAAGCACATGTACAATAAAATGAAATCACATCTTATTAAAAATACGATGAGACAGGAAATATGCCATTAAGTTTTCTTCACAATCTAACATGATAAAATAATCAGTTATTTTTTTACCAGAAGAATTTGAAGCGCTCAAAGTAAACTTACTAAAGTCTGAAATTAAAGTAAGAAAGAAAACAGGACCCTGCTACCCACCACCACCACCATCATCATCATCATCATCACTGTTTAATGTCTGTTTTCCTTGCCTGCGTGGGTTAGCTGGGTTGTCATGTTTTGGGGCCAGTCAGGAGCTTACATATTCATCATACATCCCATTAGTGGAATGGTCTCTACAATTGGATGCCTTTCTTAACACCAACCACTTTACACTGTGTACTGGGAGAATGTTATCATGTTTATTTATTTTTATAGTTATGAGAGATAAAAACTATCAGATTCCCTTTACTAGTTATATCATGCTACTTATAACTTTACTGATTCAACACATGTTTAATAGAACTAACAACAAATATACACAGATATTTGTTGTAAAGATATTTTCTTTACCAACAAAAAAAAAACATTGATTAAATCTTTCATTCAACTAAATTATATAATAATATACTTGTGGAGAGAATGGAATCAAAGTGCTAAATAGAATTTGCATTATCTGTGTGGTAAAAAATAATTAACTAAAACAAATAAAATATTATTAATAAATATATGAAATAATAAGTTTCAGGGTTTTTAAAAATTGCACCATTAATAGAAATATCATGTATGCACACATACACACACACATACATACAACACACACACACACATATATATAGTAGTGAGTCAGGGCCTGATGACTGAGCTCTTGCCATTTCAACAGTAAATTCCATTATATATATACTTCATTCCTGTACCACCCACAAGACACCACATCTATGATAGAAGATACACATGATGTTGAGCGCTTCATCATTTCATTTCATCATTTCATTTTACGTCCACTTTTCCCTGCTTGCAAGGGTGGGACGGGAACTGATTCTGGCTTGATTTCTACAGCTGGATGCCCTTCCTAACACCAACCTCATTTACAGTGAGTGCTGGGTGCTTTTTTGCCGTGGCACCTCCACGAATGATAGGGATCCCAGTCCCTATAATCTCATTTCTACAGCTGAGTAAACTGGAGCAACGTGAAATAAAGTGTCTTGCTCAAGGAAACAACACATCACCCGGCCTGAGAATTGAACTCACAACCTTTCGATTGCAAAGCCAATGCTCTAACCACTAAGCCATGTGCCTCTTCTTTTTTATAATTACTCCACAGGCAACTGATTGGAATGACTGGATCACAAACCCAGCTACCTATTAGTTAAACCATACAATGTAAAGAATATGATATATATATATCACTTTTGTTTTGCAAAAACCCTTATAGTATGTGACAATAAAATATACTAAACACTGGACTCATGCACCATTAGCTAAGACATAAAAAACAACAACATCAACAATATAAATATTAGTGTATTTAATGACTATTCTGGGATAAAGTGCATGAAAAATGTCTTACCATCCATTTGATGTCCATGGATGTGAGAGAATGGAAGAAAGAGAAGGTAGGTATTAGAGTAATGCTATGAGGAGATGATGACTTAGCTTGAGAGAACAGCTACAATATGATGTAATAGATTGATTAATATAGCTAAAACATAAATATTATTACAATGGTTGCCCAGCAATTCCTTATCCCTATCCCAACATAAGATGATGACGATGATCGTGATGATGATGACGATGATGATGATGATGACAACTATTTACATAACAATTTGATTATTTAGAATTGTGTCATTTTCAACAGTTCAAGTGAAAGGCTTTAATTACTCCATGTGAAAAATTTATTTTGGAGAAAACATTTTGAATCTAAATGAAAAGGAAAGGAGCTGATCATCAGATTGGACCAAAGAAAAAACTGTTTCCATAGGTATTTCTATTGCTAATACTATCTGCTATTTGGAACTCTTGCCAGAAGGAGGCAGTATTTAGAATCAGAATGTACAAAACTGAATCAGATACCATAAAGCAACACATTAAACTCTTCAACAATTCTATCAGTTCACCACATCCCCTGAACTATGAGCCAGAAAAGATGAAAGTTAAAGTTCACTTTAATGGGATTTGAACTCAGAGTCTTGTGAACCAAGTCAAATACTAGTAAGTGTATCAATTTTCCTTTCTTTTATTTTTTTTTATCACATAACAACCTCCTTAGCACCTTCAATATATGTACAACTGTTCTACAATTACCCCCCCCCCCCAAAAAAAAAGATGGGGTGGTGGCTGAAAATGTTCACAAATAGTAACATAAAAGACAATCATAGATAAATAATCTTAATGCAATAGTATAATCTCAAGTTTTTAATATGTGACAATAAAGGAATGTGGCCTAGTGTTTAGGGTATTGGACTTAAAATCGTAATGGTGTGGCCTTGTGTTCCTGGACTGGGTGGTACATTGTGTTCTTGAACAAACACTTCATATGCGCCACTATACTCAACTGAAAATTAGTATCAGCAAGCTGGGAGTTTAACGCTGCAATGGATTCACATCCTGTCCTGGGGGAAGTATTGTACTCTCAGTCACTTAACACAAATGAAGCTGGAATAAGCACCAGTCTAATGAACCTCTGGGCTTGGGACATATATTTTTAATGACAACATTCTTTCACAAGAATATATTAAAACCCAAACTAAACTTACCTTAATGTTTTGTGCCAAATGAAAATATCAGTTATCTGTTCAGGGGACAACTGACATGATAGATTCTATTTATTTGTATTGATGAGTGTGATTTGATCCCATTCATCAATGCAAAGTGAGAAATATATTACATTTTAAAATACAATCAGAAAACATATAAGTCTTGTATTATGAACTGACTCATGTTTAATGCTTTCTCATAGTAAAACACTGCTCTAAAGGACACAGTTGTTCTCAAATTATTACATTTACTGAGTATTACAAGCAACTAACAGCTCTGTTAACCTCATTTCACTATCACACTTGGTTGAAAAATTTAAAAAGAAAACCAAAAAGCTTCAAGATGTCACTGGAAAGAAGTATATCTATAATGGTATAGGAAGATTTTCTTTTCAGTTATTATGTAAAGAATGAAACAAAAAAAGCTTCATTTTGAGAAATTAGTGAGAAAGAAAAATATGAATGAAACAGAGAGAGTAGCAATAAGAGATGCTGTACGTAGAGGGCCAAATATTTTTCAATTAATCCTTATGATTTAATTTAAGTGCCTAACCCTTTCATTACCAAACTGCAAGAAACTGCCCCTGGTACTATGATACAAAGCTGTTTGTTTTAAAGTGTTTATATTTATCTAAAAACCTTCCATTATAATTTTATATTAGAACCTTTGTCAAGTTGTGCTCCGATTAATGAGAAAGTTAGTTATATTATTACAAAATCCTTCCAAATTCCTGATTATTTTCAAAATAATTTGAAATTCATGTCTTTCATTAGAAATATGGTAATGAAAGGGTTAAAAATAAATAAGAAAATATAAATATTTGAACAAAACAAAGATAAGAGTGAAGACTTTAATAAAATTATTTTCCACTAACCAGGAGTAATAGAGGAGTTAGAAATCACAATTGCATCCTCCATATTAGTCTGTAGTCGTTGCTGGCCGTCTCGAAGGCCATCAAATGCTGTTAACATAACATTCTCTTTTTCTTTGGTACTTTTACCTATAAAGAAAAAAAAAAAATTATTAAAGGTTTCGCCTTGACATAACTGTAAACATATAAGTATGTGAATTTTGTATATCTAATGATAGACGGTATCATCATCATCATCATCATCATCATCATCGTTTAACATCCATGTTCCACGCTTGCATGGGTTTGGACGGGAGTTTTCCCACTTGAGGCAAGAGTGGTTGTCTTGCTCGCATAGGACTGTCTGGCAGGTTTTCTACAGCTGGGTGCCCTTCCTAACACCAACCACATTTACAGTGCGGAACTGGGAGGTTTTTACCGTGTTACCTACACGGCCACATTACAGCGTGGACTGTGTGTATTTTTGTCGTGACACCTACACGATATGTTTACGAATAAACATTTTGAAAGCCCTTTAGCTAAGAATTTTTGCAGAAGAGGATAACTGTCAAGGCATTTCTGGCTTATGGCTGTCATTAGGACAGTGCTTCCCCCACCGTTTTCTGCTGGAATTTGATACAGGTGAAAATATATAGTTTTTCACCTATGTACATAGGCTGATCAGCCTCATTTGGAAATGGAGCAGTCAGGCTGGCTAAGCCTGGAAATAGAATTAAAGTTTTCTCTCCAAAATAGCTGTATACATATAAGTATGTGAATTTTGTATGTCTAATGATATATGGTATGTTTACGAATGAACATTTTGAAAGCCTTTTAGCTATGAATTTTTGATGGCTAGTGGCATCTAGGGGATTCCAGCAGAGAGCAGGATGGGGGACCACTGTCCTGATGATACTCATAAACCAGAAACATGTTGAGAGTTATCTTCTACTGTTTCTGCTGGAATATGCTAGATGGCGCTAGCTGTCAGCTTTCAAAAATTCATAGCTGAGGGACTTTAAAATGTTTATTTGTAAACATACCGTATATCATTAGATATACAAAATTCACGTACTTATAATAATAATAATTGTTTCTACTTTTGGCACAAGGCCAGCAATTATCCTAGTGCATAAAAATGGTTTCTGATGTAGGCACAAGATCATCAAATTTTTGGGGATGGAGAAAGTTGATTAAATCGACCCTAGTCCATTACTGGTATTTTATTTTATCAACCTGTTAAGGATGAAAGGCAAAGCTAGCCTCGGCAGAATTTGAACTCAGAACTTAAAGGGACATCACTAAATGCTGTAAAGCATGTCTAAGACTCTACTGATACTGTCAATCTGCTACCCTTTATAATCATCATCATCACCGTTTTACATCCATTCTTCCACGCTAGCATGGGTTAGATGAGTTGTCCTGTTGTGGGCAATGCCAGGTCAGGTGACCATGTCTTGCTCATACAGAACTGATTTTGGCTTCTCCAGCTGAATGCCTTTCCTAACACCAAACTCATTTACAATGAGTACTGGGTGCTTTTTTACCGTGGTGCCTACATGACCACTTTACAGTGTGGACTGGGTCCTTTTGTCATGACACCTACACAACCACTTTACAATGGGAGGCGAGTGGGGCCATATTGTCTATATGCTTCAGCTTTGGCTTGTACCCGTTGGAAGTCGGGTCTTCTGTATTACTGCGTAACGCCAGATGTCTCGGTCCTGTGTCATCGCCTTTGAGAAGTGCAATTGGGTAAGATCAGCTTTTATCACCTCATCCCAGGCCTTCTTGGGTCTCTTCACTCCAAGGCTTCCATCGACTTTTAGCGCTCTGCACCTTTTTATGCAGCGTCACCCTTCATACGCATCACATGTACATACCAACGCAACCTCCTCTCCTGCACATAGCATTTGATTCCTCTTATGCCAAGTCTTTCTCTCAATTCGTTTATGCTTTGCCATTCATGTATATTACAATTACTACAACTACTAATAATTATTATTATTTATTTTTATTTGCCACAAGGGCCAACAATAAGGGGACAATACAATAGACAGGGACATGGGGGGGGGGTGTTACACTGAAATCAAGAAGAAAGAAATTAACAAACAAATAACAATGAACAAAAGAATTACAACAATGAAAATTCCCCAATAAGGGGGTGAGGACTACCCAGTGTGAACTAGGAACCCCACAAAACCTAAACCACCCGACGCTTGAAAAGGACCCTAGGAGAGCGCCCCTATCCTCTCTAAATTAGCCAGCCTTCAGGTGCATGCTCAGAGTAGGTCCTTTCACACAGGTCATTCTTGCAACATTCACCTACCTTTTAGAAAATGTACTGGTGGGGGGGTCAGCACTTCTCACTCCTTCAGCACTTCTCACTCCTTCCTCACTTCCTTTCCAAGTGAAACTTGAAATGGTTGATGTGGGATTGGCCGAAGAGAAAAGTATCTCTCTTTAGTCCTTTGAACCTGGTCCACCAAACAACCTCTTTCACTGTGGCCACCAGATAAAAGAAAATTGCCTGCCTTTTCCGGCCCCAAAAAGGTGGTAGGGTGATCTTCACTAAGCACTCAGTCGATAGCTGGATCAGTCCTACCTGCTGTTTGACATGGCTCCACAAGTCAGTAATGCATAGACACTGGACAAGTGCATGCAGAATGGTTTTATCGCTCTGCGCACATCTCAGGCAGGTCCATCTAACAGCACTTCCATATCTGTAGAGTTTATCTTGAACTGGCAATGCTCCCCAGTAGCACTGCCAAGTGAGGGATTTCTGAAAATTATCCATAGTCCCCAGCTTGAAAGTCATCTAAAACAGACAGGTCAGTTTAATTTCATCAACGCCCAAAGCTTCTCCGAGAGCATCATCGGGTTTGCCCACCATTAATCTTCTATAGAACTCAAGAGTGGAATATCCACTGACCGTATTGCCTGCGTGTGCCTGGCAACATTCCAGATGCTAGGCACCAAGTCTCGGTCTCTTCTTCACCCAGGATGCAGCTCAGTCAAAGAGATGAGCAGCGGAAAGGCCTGTCTCACAAACGGAGACCACACCTGTTCATCGTTTAAGAATATTTGAAGATGCCATAGCCTCAATGTGTGCTTGCGTATCATCAGCAACGGCAAGCCCAGCCATCCACGTAGAGGGTGCTGGCAGTAGATAGACCACCTCACCAATGGAATCTGTGTCTTCCACAAAAAGTGGAGGAGCAGATGTTCCAACTTGGTGAGTTGTGAACAGGGGCAAGGCACAATGGTCAGATGGTAGATGACTGACACGATGTACACGTTCACTCTGCCTTTCAGGGATAGCTTGCCCTTGGCCCATTTCTGGATGAGAATGGCTATCCCACTCATTACTTCCTTTATATTTAATAAATTATTGATGTTCTGATATAAAGTGAAGTCAGTTGGGCAAAAGAGAGACCAGTAATGCAACATTAAATTTAACTAGTTACAAAATATAATCGTAGATATCACAGTAAGTAGCAAGATTTCACTATTTCATACTTGCAATGAGAAAGGTGTTTAACTCTTAATATCCTGTACCATATGAAACCACATTAGCAAAATATTCTTGAAAAATACAAAACAGCATTGTGACTGCATGACATTAAAAAGTGTTTACTCTAATACTACAAACTTCGACAATGATCTGTCCACTAGTAAAAATTGAAGTGTTTATTCTAATACTGCAAAATTTCGCAATGACCAGTCCACTGGTAAAGATACTATAAACATTTGAATTAACAAACCACATGAAACCACAAAAAAACTCCCTAATGTCTTAAAGATGAAATAGACTACATTTGAAAATAATATGAAAGAGTCACTCTTGGTATTAGGTCTACCTGATCTCAGCAATACATACAAACACACACAGCTAGTAACTATTTAACCATCTACTTTACTAATCTAACAACAAAAGAAGCCGGATGAATAACATAAATATTTCAATCACATCACAACAGCCTCTCCAGTGCTGGTGCCATGAAAAATACAACCAGTAAACATTGTAAGGTGGTTGGTGAAAGAAAAGGAATCCTGCAGTAGAAACCATGCTAAAAAGGGTTGAGGGATCCTATAGTTGTGTCAAAGATATGATTCTGTAGAATGTAGGAGCGAGATGCAGCCCCGGCCAATCTGAGAGATTAGTAGCTTCAATTAAGTACTGACTTGGCTTGTAATGACCCTTCAACCCTTGTTAGCAGGGATAACAGATATTAAATAATGATAATGGTGGTGGTGGTGGTGGATGTGTTACTACTGTAAAGGAATGACAAGCTGAATAAGCCTTTCCATCAACAACAATCAGAAACATGATTTCAAGATCTTTTTAAACATACAAAGTTTACCTATAAATGCAAGCTGATAAAAACAAGCTGGTTCAAAAATCAGAAATATCAAATCCCAAGTTAGTGCTAATTAGACTTTGGTGAAATTTCAACTTCCAATATAATTTGCAGAGTGTTTTTAAGGGGTAAAATATTTCTAATACTAGAGCATAGAAAATACCATTAGTTGTCATACTTGCTGGCCCCATTACAGATGGATTGGTTGATATTCCACGACTGCCCTTTGGCCGCAGACCAGGAATTTTTACTGTCGTCCGCACTAAATTTATCTCTTTACCATGCACTTCATCCATATAGTCCTGGTAATAAAAAAAAATATATATTATAAAAGGAAATTAAAATAATTCTTTTAAAATTATCATTAACAATATATATATATATATATATATATATATATATATATATATATATATATATATACATGTACACACACACACACATAAAATAGTTTAGACAAGTTGATAATACAACCATATAAGGCAGAATAATTCTAAGCTCAAATGTGATTTTATAGTCCACAGCAAGATAAGTAAAAGACAGTTCAGAGTTTAATCTAATTGGTTAATTTCCAATCACAGTAGTTTTACAATAAAACAGACCATATATAAAAAGCATAAAAATAACCAGGATTAGATGACACTAAATTATTTAATTGATTTACAAATGTTTCTATCAATATAGTAAGAAATTCAATTTCTTCCTCTGTACTGATTTCTTCAGAATCTATTAAACAACATATCACAATTACCAATGATGTCTGAACATCTCCAGTCCGAAAATGTAGAGAGGAAAATATCATATTTTTTACTGTATTAATAGAAACGTTTATAAATCAACTAAATAATTTTATTCTTTATATATATATATATATATACACACACACACATACACACAAATAATAATAATAATAATACGTCCTGAATATCTGAGGCTGCAGGTAGCGGCTTGATATTCATTTCAACAAACTTTCCAGTTAAATAACATCAATGACTGAGACTCAAAAAACAATAATAATAATAATAATAATAAAAAAAGAAAAATATGGAAGTTGAGAACTAAAACAATACCAGTAGTTGTAGGCGCTCTAGAAATGTTACCTAAGGGGTCTAATGATTACTTATCGCAAATCCCAGGAAACCCGCGTATAGGAGAAATACAAAAAGTAGTACTAATGGGAACTGCTCATATACTAAGGAATATTCTGTCAATATAAATACATCACAAGTCTAAACACCTAAAGATGCATGTGTGTCTATGTATGTTCTTTCTTGAACATGGCAGACCTTGTTGTCTCTTGGTTGTGACTTGGTGATAACTTGTATGAACATAAAGCAAGATAAATGCAACTATAATAATAATAATAATAATAATAAAATCACTGGAAGCTGTAGAAGTTAATATTAATTGTGGAATTTTTCAGGGTGACTCTTTATCACCGCTTTTATTCTGCATCGCACTTATACCATTAAGTAAAATGCTCAATGAAACAAAACATGGATATAAAGTCTATGACTTATCTAGGTGTTTATGAGGGATATGTAATCAAGCACTCGACAATGAGGGAAAGGATAAGGAAGGAATGTTACCGCAGAGTAAGAGCAATCTTAAGAACGGAGTTGAATGCAAGGAATAGGATCAATGCCATAAACACACTTGCCATACCAGTAGTAACTTACAGTTTCAATGTCATCAACTGGTCAAGCACAGAGATCCGTACGCTCGATACAAAAATTAGAAGATTCTTAACCATGCACAGAATGCATCACCCTAAGGCAGATACAGATAGAATATATCTCCCTAGGAAAGAAGGAGGACATGGATTAATCCAGTTAGATACTGCTTTGAAAACTGCAACAATTGGATTATCTACATATCTAAGGGAATCACATGATTGGATGATCAAACTCGTTTTGAAACATGAAAGCATCAAAAGATCATACTCCATTACAAAAGATGCACAAAGATTCAGTAATGAACTACAAATTTCAGAAGTTCCCTTTACTGCTGAAATGAAAAACACAGAAAAAGCAAAGCAGGTAAAAGTAACTGCAAAGAAAGAACTGCTATAGAAACTGGCTAAGAAATGGCAAGAAAAGCTTCTGTATGGAAAATACCCAGAAAGAGCTAACAATCCTGATGTTGACAAAACTTTAACCCATCAGTGGTTGGCATCCTCTGGACTGAAATTGGAGACTGAGGACTGATTATATCAGCACAAGATCAGTGTCTGCCAAACAAAATAAAAAATGGATGCAAAAACAACCAGAGACCATTGATCATATAATTTTAATGTGCAGTCCTATAGCTCCAACCGAATACCTAAACAGGCACGACAGTGCTGCACAATACATACACTGCGTAATGTGTAAGCATTTTGACCTACCCCATCAAAAGAATTGGAGGGCGCATCAACCACCTCCCATACTTGAAAAAGATCACATCTCAATCTTGTGGAACTTTAGCATCCAAACAGACCAAAAAATAGATGCAAATAGACCTGATATAATACTGAAGGACTTTAATGTTATTTTAATAAATATTTGCTGTATGGTTTTATATATTTTATATATATATTATCCTTATCGAGTCCTCTTCGGATCTTAGTCTTCACATGGTTGATAGCTTCCGATACCTAGGTGATCAGATTAGCATTGTTCCGAGGCCATAGTATCTAGAATAAGGATGGAGTCGGAAGAAGTTTAGGGAGCTGCTTCCTCTGTTGACAAAGAAGGGTTTCTCCCTGCGTACGAAAGGCCGGTTATATGATGCCTGTGTAGGATGCATGGTAGTGAGACATGGGCAGCAACTGCAGAGGATAAGCGACGGCTGGAGAGAAACTGATCAACCAGTCTGTTAATATGCAAATCAGGCCGATCAGTCACTGTATATTTTAGAAAATATCATATATTTTCACTAGCTCTGACAGTTGGCAGGGGAACAGTAAACTGTACTGATGAAGGGTAATACCCAGAAACATTAGTGTCTGCAGTTCTGTTTACATGCCAACACAAGAGCAAGAATGAGGGGCTCATTCTACTGACATGGCTTTAAAAATGAGGTTTGTTTGCATAATTGCAAACAAATCGAGTCGATAAAATAAAGTACCAGTAATGCACTGGGTAATTGCTGGCCTTGTGCCTAAAGTAGAAACAATTATTAATATTAAAAAAACTCAGATTACATTACATATATATATATACTATAAAAGGAAAATAATTTTTTTTTCAAAATCTATTATTAACAAAAACAAAATATTCTTTGAAAATAGTCAAAGTAAAATGAAGTAAGCAATTAGAATGAAGAGTCTCATAAATGTAATATTTTCCTTTAACTTGTTAATGTCATGTATCACATGCAACCGTATTACATACAAGACAGTCTTCAAAAGTAAAAAGGAAACAGGTCCATGTCTGTATCACATCAAAAATTGAAGTCTTTAGTTTACTGTAAATTTTTACAAGCTCTTCACTTGTAAAGATACTATAAACATTTGAATTAACAAACCCATTTTAAGATATTTTCTGCTAAATAATTACAGTATGTTAAGAGTTAAAATACCTAACACTTTGGCGACCATATTCCTCATGAAAACCTCTACATTTCAATTCATTAATGAAGAATTTGGAGGGATTTACTCAAACTAATTATTTCATTAACCCTTAATATTCTGAATTAGTAGAAAAAATACATTTTGTTGTCAAAAACCTAAATCATCATGAAAATTATTGCAAAGTTTTAACCAATCTAAAATTCACCTTGAAGTTACATAATGATGATCATCACCATTTAACGTCTGTTTTCTCTGTTAGCATGGGTTGGATAGGTTGTCACTGACCTAGTCAGTACTTAATCAAAGCTGGGGCAGGGGTTTGCTTCTCACTGACATACATCCCTGCACTTGACAGAGAGCACCAGGAGCACTTGATTGTGACCCCAGCAGGGAGGTTATCATGTCTTCAACACAGATGAAGAGTCAAATCCTCCTAACAGGTTTTCTATGGCTGGATAACTTTCCTATCACCACCCACTTTACAGAGTGTACTGGGTGTAATTATTGTATCGATCAGTAACACTAGAGAGATTATTGTGCTCTTGACACAACTAAGCATCCTTATTATGTTGACAGAGGAGTTAACCATGCTAGATTTACCATAATAAACAAGATCATTACATAAATATCATTAGGTACTTACATGTAAACTGGGATGATAGGTCAATCTGCCATCATCTAACAAAGCCACATACTTTTTCTTCCATTCTTTATTCAAGCCATGGCTTCGTTTATATAAATAACCCTGAATGAAAAGACATGAAAACAGGTTTTTATATATTTATATATATATATATATAGTGTAGTGTAATTTGGTAACGAATATAGAAAGTTGGGAGAGCACAGAATTCATGGGACAAATTGTGGTATATTTACAAAATGCTGTCAATAGAGGCTGAGGATATATGCAGTCCAAGAAACATTTGTACCTAAGTGACAACATAGTTAGTGTAATAAGTCTCTCTCTCTGTCTGTATATATATATATATATCATCATCATCATCATCGTTTAACGTCCGTGTTCCACGCTTGCATGGGTTTGGACGGAGGGTTTTCCCACTTGAGGCAAGAGTGGTTATCTTGCTCGCATAGGACTATCTGGCGGGTTTTCTACAGCTGGATGCCCTTCCTAACACCAACCACATTTACAGTGTGGGGCTGGGAGGTTTTTACCGTGTTGCCTACACGGCCACATTACAGCGTGAACTGTGTGTTTTTTTGACGTGACACCTACACGATCTCATTTGTTTCGGCCTGGATGTTGTGGCACCAACATAACTTTACATTGAAAGGGGCGGTGTGGATGGGGTGGGGTGGGTGATACGGGGGTGTATTTTGTTAGAGATGCCTACTGACTGTAGTAGGTTTTACTTTGTATTTAGGTAAGGCGGGTCTTCTCTATTACTGAGTACCGCCAAAGGTCTCGGTCCAGTGACATTGTCTTGGTGAGGTGTAAGTGTGTGAGGTCGGAATTTATCAGCTCGTCCCAGGTTTTTCTGGGTCTGCCTATTCCGTGGCTACCGTCTATCTTTATTGCCCTGCACTTTGTTATACAGCTATCGTCCTTCATGCGCATCACGTGACCATACCAACGTAGCCTTCTCTCGAGTAAACAACATCTGATCCCTCTTATTTCTAATTTTTTCCTTAGTTCGTTTATGCTTTGCCGTTCACGTATATTACTATTACACATCCAGCGGAGCATGCAAGCTTCGTTTCTCTCTAGTCTGTGTATATCCTCTGCACACAATGCCCAGGTCTCACTGCCATGCAACATTGCTGTTCGTATGCAGGCATCGTACAACCTGCCTTTCATTTTTAGGGAGAACCCTTTAGCGGCTAATAGTGGTATGAGCTCTCTGAACTTTTTCCACCCAGTTCTGACTCTAGCTACTGTACTTTCAGAGCACCCCCCCACTGCTGATTTTGTCACCCAATATATATATATCAATATCATGCAGCCACTGTATTTGGCAAGTTGTAAATTGCCCTTGCCGAAGCATACTGCATTACCAATATATATAGTAAAGGTCCAGATATAAAAGTGCAAATGCCACAATACGATTATACAATTTGTTAGCACTTTGAGACCAGTTTTGCTCAATACACATTCAAACCATATCTCATTGAGTGAGTAATTGTGACCAAACAAGATTATAACTATTTGCCACAACATCTATATTAACAGTTAACAGAACAACCAGAAATGTAAGTAGACTGTATTGACATCCTCTTTACCTTTGTGTTTTTCAATTTTCCAAAACTGCTGAAGATCTAAGATATGGCTGTATATTCAAATTTTGAATTTTTTTTCTGCCATTTAGCACTGCCCTATGGGGGTTGATATGCCATTCTCCCTCACATGACATCACTGCTTGCTGCAGAAAATTGTATTCTTTTATGCTCATACAAAATGAACAAATTCACTCCTCTATAGTTACTAGGTCTGCTGATGAAACTAATGCAGAAAATGCCTTGCATCATGCAACCACTCTATTTGGCAAGTTGCAAATTGCACTTACCGAAGCTTACTGCATTTACAGAAACCAGACATAAAAGTACACATGCCACCATAAGAATATGATAATTGTGATCAAATGGGATTGGCAAATATTTCCCATAACCTCATCAATATGTGTGTGTGTATTTGTGGGTGATTAATAATATCATAATGTCATTAATATTTGGTTTGTAACAGCCTCATAAGACACCATGTGGAGAGATGCTGTGCTGAATAGGACCCGTCCAACTCTTGCAAGCAGGGAAAAGCAGACGTAAAATGATGATGATGATGATATACATGCAAATATCATCATCATCATCACCGTTTTACGTCCATTCTTCCATGATAGAATGGGTTAGACAGGTTGTCATGTGGGCAATGCCAGGTCGAGTGACCTTGTCTTGCTCATACAGGAACTGATTTTGGCTTGATTTCTACAGCTGGATTCCCTTCCTAACACCAACCTCATTTAGAATGAGTGATGGGTGCTTTTTTGTTGTGACACCTCCATAACCACTTTGCAGTGGGCTGGGGGCATATTGTCTATACACATATGTATACATCATATATTGCTAGCGTGGAAGATGGACGTTAAACGAAGATGATGATGATGATGAATTGAATATAAAAGAGATAAACACAGATATATACATATGTGTTCAAATTGTAAGGGACCAGATTCGATAGGGTGAAAAGAATACTAACTATGAACAATGCGGCTTGCCAGACTAAATTTAAGAATAAATTAAGAAAAAAATCCCCAAAATCCACTGTTACGCTCAAGGTACACCTTCTCGTGCCTTTAACATATTCTTTTGATTGGTCTAAAATAGACCAATCAATTTCATATGGAATCCCAAGCTCTTTCATCTGCCACATTCTATTTGCCAGCGCCGTAGTTTTCTTTTTATCCTGGTGTTGAAAGGAAGCGACATGCGCAAAGTATCTTTTTTTAAAAGTATCCTGGGTCATGCCCACATAACGTTCTCTGGTAGAAGGTTGGTTGGTGTGGATAGGCCTTATAATTGCCTCATATACAACGAATTTGATGTTGCATTTGCCTTGCAAAGGACATTTGCCTTGCAAAGGACATTTGCCTGGGTTTCTGCATGAACATCCTGGGATTCCTCTGCCAGTTTTTCCAGTGATGTTCGATTTTATGAAAGCTGTTTATACTTCCACTGGACACCTACATGCATGTATCTATTTGTAGTTTTGTGTATGTGATTGTAGTTATGTATAACTCTGTGTGTGACACGTCTCTGTATCATTTCGTATATATATATATATATATATATGATATATGTGAGTGCGTATATGTATTTGTATATGTCTGTAAGTATGTCTATATGTTTTTATATATATGTGTGTGTGTCTCTGTATATTTGCGTATGCATATATGTATGTTTGTATATATACATATATATATATTTTACTTTTATCTGAATGTGTGTGTATATGTATGTACACGTCTTTTTCTATATTGCTACATATTTTTTATTTTTTATATATTATTTTTCTTACCCTTCTTTTCTTATGTATATTTCCCGTTATTTTTCCAGCCTCACTTCCAATTTTTAACAGATTTTAAATCTCATTTCATATCTTTTATCCATAACATCTCTGACGACCGATCCAGGCATGTATTATTATCGTCTGTGATCCAGAAACCTTTGGTAATGGACTAGTTATATTTTGTGTTGTTCAATTTCTAATTAAATAGCTCTATTTTATAGATAGAGCATTCTTTTTTCCTTCGCTGTTCCTTCGTAATTACCTACCTACACACATATATATATATATATATATACGTGAGGTGTTCAGGATTGCTAGGCAATGCGTCAAGGAAAACCGTGATATTGTCGGGGAGAAGTGTGTACTAAACGACGATGGCACACTTGCCATCACCGACGCTGATAAGAAGGTAGCTTGGAAGTGTCACTATGAAAGGCTTCTAAATGAGGAGAATAATTGGGAGAAAGGCAGTCTCCCCCATATCGACCCAATAGAGGGACCAGCAGTGTTAGTCGAGGGGAGTATAATAAGTAAGGCAATCAAGGATATGAAGACTGGTAAGGCGGCTGGGCCTTCGGAAATAGTTGCTGAGATGCTGAAGGCATCTGGCACGGTGGGACACACCATGGTCACCCGCATAGTTAACCAAGTCGTACAGAATGGGGTTGTTCCGAAGGACTGGCATAGCAGCATCATCGTTAACTGTTATAAGGGTAAAGGAGACGCCCTAGATAGGAGTAACTATAGAGGCATTAAATTAATCGACCAGGTCATGAAGGTCACGGAAAGAGTAATAGCGCAACTAATCAGAGAGAGAATTGACCTAGATGAAATGCAGTTCGGGTTTGTGTCAGGCAAAAGTACCACAGACGCTCTTTTCATAGTACGACAACTACAGGAGAAGTACCTAGCTAAAGGTAAACCCCTCTACTTAGCTTTTGTCGACTTGGAGAAAGCCTTCGACAGAGTCCCCCGCTCCATTATCTGGTGGGCTCTTAGAAAACTAGGCGTTGACGAATGGCTTGTGAGGGCTATACAAGCCATGTATAAAGAAACAGTCAGCAAGGTTAGAATTAACAACGAATATAGTGAAGAGTTTAGCGTAAAAGTTGGCGTCCATCAGGGCTCTGTTCTCAGTCCACTACTATTTATTATTGCCCTTCAGGCTATAACAGAGGAGTTCAAGACAGGCTGCCCATGGGAACTCCTATACGCAGACGACCTGACACTCATAGCGGAATCAATGGCCGAGCTAGAGAAGAATTTCCAAACATGGAAGCACGGCCTAGAGTCAAAAGGACTTAAAATTAACCTGGCTAAGACCAAAGTACTAGTTTGTAGGAAAGAAAACAAGGCGGCGGTCCCTTCTGGGAAATGGTCGTGCTCGGTGTGTAGGAAAGGCGTAGGTAGAAACTCCATTTTATGTCCTAAATGCAAAGTATGGGTGCATAAAAGATGTAGTGGGATCACAGGTAAGCTAACTAAGAACATAGATTTTACATGTGGCCGGTGCTCTGGTGCAATAAGTAGCAGCAAGTGCCCACAAACTACTAGCTCTTTCAATTGCGCAGAGGGTTCTATAGAAATAGTGGACAGCTTCCGTTACCTGGGCGATAAAATCAGCAGTGGGGGAGGGTGCTCTGAAAGTACTGTAGCTAGAGTCAGAACTGGTTGGAAAAAGTTCAGAGAGCTTATACCACTATTAGCTGCTAAAGGGTTCTCACTAAAAATGAAAGGCAGGTTGTACGATGCCTGCATACGAACAGCAATGCTGCATGGCAGTGAGACCTGGGCATTGTGTGCAGAGGATATACGCAGACTAGAGAGGAACGAAGCTTGCATGCTCCGCTGGATGTGTAACAGTAATATACGTGAACGGCAAAGCATAAACGAACTAAGGAAAAAATTAGAGATAAGAGGGATCAGATGTTGTTTACTCGAGAGAAGGCTACGTTGGTATGGACACGTGATGCGCATGAAAGTCGATAGCTGTATAACAAAGTGCAGGGCAATAAAGATAGACGGTAGTCACGGAATAGGCAGACCTAGAAAAACCTGGGACGAGCTGATAAACTCCGACATCACACACTTACACCTCTCCAAGACAATGTCACTGGACCGAGACCTTTGGCGGTACTCAGTAACAGAGAAGACCCGCCTTACCTAAATATATAGTAAAACCTACTCCAGCCAGTAGGCATCTCTAACAAAATACACCCCGTCCCACCACCCCCACCCCCACCCGATCCACACCACCCCGTTCTATGTAAAGTTATGTTGGTGCCGCGCCATCGAGGCCGAAACAAATGAGATCGTGTAGGTGTCACGACAAAAAAACACACAGTCCACGCTGTAATGTGGCCGTGTAGGCAACACGGTAAAAACCTCCCAGACCCACACTGTAAATGTGGTTGGTGTTAGGAAGGGCATCCAACTGTAGAAAACCTGCCAGACAGTCCTATGCGAGCAAGACAATCACTCTTGCCTCAAGTGGGACTACCCCCGTCCAAACCCATGCAAGCGTGGAACACGGACGTTAAACGTTGATGATGATGATGATGATGATGATATACACAAACACACACACATATATACAACCCAATGCTATGGTAAATGGCAGAGCAAAGATATGAAATATGGACCTATTGAAGAACAGTTTTGGCTGCTGTAGGTTTGTAAACCTATTGTATTACAACTTAGTCATGCTTTTGGTGGTGTTGATCATAGTTTCTTGCCAAAAATAAACCAACACAAGCTTTCTGTCTAGGCATGTAAAGTTGATTGGTAAAAAGGTGAGAGGAGGGTGGATTAATGATACAAAGACAAAATTGCTTGAATCTTTTAATAAAATAAACTATTTTCTCACCTGTTTTATAGGTATAACTCGACCACTTCCTAGTTTTTCTGTTTCTAACTTTTTCTCATCGTCCTTTTTCTGTAGTAAGAAAGAGTGTTATGGATATCAGAGAATGAAAAATGATTGGCAAGACAAATTTGTAACCAATATTGACTGAAAGGTAATTTTTCACCATAGTCATGCATATGTATTCTTCCCTTCTCATCTAGAGGGTAATGCTTTCATTTTTTCCACAAGTTTATGTCTGTTTACTTTCATTTTGTAAGCATTAGGTTACACCAACGTTGAACACAAGTAGGAACAAATAATATGAAAATAACAAAACAAAAACAGTAAAAAAAAGTAGATGAACAAAGAAAGAAGCCATAATGATATTTCTGATTGATAATTACACATTTTTAGCTTATCAGATTTTCATTGATTAGTTTAATATCAATAATTTTCATAGCATTTTGCATGCTTTTTACAGTAACCTGTTTTAGGTAGCTCTTTCTAGATAATTATTACTATTACTACGACAATAATGTCAGAGCAGTAGAATTACATTAAAGCCTATTTTCTTAAATAATTGGTGATTAAAGCCTATGGTTTGTAATTCAATTTCAGGCTTAAAAATCCATTTTCCTTACATTTCAAAGATCAGTGATTATTATGTGAACATACAATGGATGTTTTATATTTATATTTAATTGGTTATTAAACTCATCCCAACATATTCTACAAAACGTTTGCCTTGTGAATAATAATAATAATATGAAACCTTGTGAGTTGCATTAAAACATTGTAAGTTAATTACATACACATCAAAGAGTTATATTTCTGTAAAAAATAAAAAAATAAAAACACCCTTAAATTTCACCCTACTGTCTTTTTAAAAAAATGTACATATTGGATTACGTGATCTTAGATATACAAAAAAGAAAGATATTCATGGGTGGAACTTTTGGTCATAGCTCAACCTGGAATGATTTAGGGGCTAAACAACAACAACAATCTTTAAGAACATAAAACCAGAGAATAAAAAAAAATTTTTTTTAAACCTGAAGGGATTGAAACAGAGAAAATGAAAGTTACTAAAGCAGACTACTTTTTTTTTTTTTTTTTTTTTTTTTTAAATGTCTAAAAATGACAAAAAATAACCCAGAATTATGGGTGAAACACTTCAGCTGTACACAGTACAGTGTAACTGATTGGAAGTCAGATTTATTATAGTATCAAAATCAAGATAAATGTTAATCATTGTGGTATCAAGTTCAAGGTGAATGTCAGTCATTGTGGTATCAAGTTCAAGGTCAGACATTGTGGCACCGAGATGCAGGTCAGTCAGTGTGATATTAAGTTCAAGGTGAAGGTCAGTGTCATTTCATATCAAATTCAAAGTGAAGGTCAGTGTCATTGTGGTATCAAGTTCAAGGTCAGATATTGTAGTATTGAGGTATCAGGTTCAAAGTGAAGATCAATCATTGTGGTATCAAGTTCAAGACCAGACCTTATGATGTCAAGGCCAGACTGCTATAAAGTTCAAGGTCAATCATTGTGGTATCAATTTCAAGATGATGGTTAGTCAGTGTGGTATTAAGTTCAAGGTGAAGGTCAGAGTCAGTTCATATCAAATTCACTGTCAAGGTCAGTGTGAAGGCCGGAGTCAAGTGTCAAGGTAAAGGTCAATGTCATTATGGTATCAAGTTCAAAGTAAAGGTTAATGTGGTATCAAGTTTAAGATGAAGGCTAGACATTGTGGTATCAAAGTGAAGGTTAGAGTCATTGTACTATCAAGTTCAATGTGAAGGTCAGTGTCATTGTGGTATCAACTTCAAGGAGAGGAACATACTAACTGTGGCATCAGGGTGAAAGTCAGTGTATGACTTCTCTGAGTTCAAACTCTGTTAAAGATGACCTAGTCTATTATTGGCTTAGAGGCTAATAAATATAGGAGGAGTTGAGTTAATTATTTAAATTGTTTTTGTCTACAATAGACGAATGTGACAAAGATATATATTACTATTGTTTATTAATTCAAATATGAGATACAGTTTCAATTTCCAGTTGAAACTACTTATGCTACTCGTGCTTTTGGGAGAAACATCACAATTCCTACTTGATCTCTCCTAAACCTTTCAGAAATCATCCATTTTTAAGAAACAATTATTTCCATTTAGTTAGTAAAGACAATAAAAGATGCCATAAACAGATTTATCTATATATTCTTTGTAATCTACATTTGTAGGAATAGAAACCAATTTATAGATAGAACACATGGACATGGACTCACTAAGCTCAATGAAAATTATTGGAAAGCAGGATATATGAATCTGAATTTTGCAGCCGAAATTCCAAGCATAACTCGAACTATTTCCGAAGAGTAGCAGAAAAACAAGCATTATAGAGGTAAGATGAGAGAAACAGGCAATATAGAGGGAAAATAAGAAGATAGGAAAATCAGGGTAAAAAGATGAGTATAAAATAATAGAAGATTTTTAAACAGTATTTTGCAAACCTAGTTAAATGTAAAGGCACATATAGCAGCAACATTTGTAATAAAATCTTTGTATGTTTACAAAAACAATCAGCCTAAAGAACTGAAGAGAATTTAACAATATTATTTAAAGGGATTTTATATATTCTTTACAAGATTCTTTTATTATCATAAATTGATATAAAGGTTGAAAGTTTATACACGCACAGATACACATACATAAGTCTAAGATTAGCAATACACTTTTAATTAATACAGGTAGTTTGCACTTACATGTTAATTGATTAGCTAATTTAAAAAAACATTTCATTAAATAATACGCGATATATAAAGGCCATTAATTGAAATCGAACCTATGAAATGAACTGGTAATCAAGCAAATGTTAGATTAATAACAATTATCATCTTGTTTACTATATAAACATAATGTTAGCTTTCCAACTGAAAAATAACTCAACTTATTAAATGGTTACTTTCATCTTTATATAACAATATTAATAATATTTAGATATATAATAATGAAAATATATATAATGTTAACTGAAAATGTATTGGGTAATAATGCTTGCTATGATCACGAATAACTATTTGGCAGATTACTGCCAAACAATTATTGAAAATAAACTGATTTTATCTAGTTTACACTTGAAAAGATGTAATATTTTGAAAAGAAAACAACATTTATATCCAAGTGAATAAATACATCTAATGAAATTTTTAACTAATTTGTGAACTAACTATAGAGTTTTCACAGAAACAAATCTACTGTGTGGGTTTTTTTTTTAATATAAGAATAAATTCTTCCTTCTCAAATGTATCTATGTAGAAGTAACATTAGAAGAACAGAATTTGAAAATGGTCATAAACAAGTTAACAAATAGAAGAAAAGGTTTGTGTCTGTGACAAAGCCTTACCAATAGGCTTTTTAAAAAAAAAATCGCTATTTAATATATATATATATAAAGTTTTTCCAAGTAACTCTTTAGATTACGACATATTGTCTTTCTATTTGCCAAAAATATCTATGAACCCTCCTGCAAAGTAAGAGACTGGTTATACGATTTTGGCAGCAACAGAAAAAAGGAAGTGATGATTTTAAGGAACAATAAATAAAAAAACAAAACAAAGGGGAAAAATAAAAATAAAAAGAATAGTTTGAAAAAGTCTCAAGAAACAAGCAGGGCAATAATAATGGTAACAAGAAGACGATGAAAGAAATGAAAATGTTCCAACATTCTGTCCAATAGAAGAAACTGATCAAAGACAATACTAAAATACAGGCAACAGAAAGCAAATGGAATGAAAGCTGTGAATGGTGTTGAGAGAAAACACCAATATTTAAAATGCTGCTAACTGATATTTGCAAAAATACAAAAGCAACAATATCAAATAAAGAAGTAAAATAAAGAAGTTTTGCGGAGCAAAATAATTATGAAACTTATAAAATCTAATAAGATAAAGAAAAACTTGATAGGAATATAACGACAACATCAAGAACAACAATAATAAACTGAAAGCTCACAACATAACTTTAAACCACATATTTTCTAGTTACAGAATTAATTTCTTTTATTATTTCTTTTAAAAATAATAAAAGGAAAATTTAGTCTCTCATGTTTTTACGTTTGAAATGAATTCCTGAAACAACAATAGGGAATAATCGCAAAATGTTCTATTTATTCCTTTTTTTTTTTGTATTTTTTTTGTTTTTTAGATTGTCTTCTTTTAAACTGGTAATGTATCTTATAATACAAACCAATATCTGATGATTTTTAATTTAATCAGCAACAGAACAACAATGAACAAAATTCACTTACAATGGGATAGGAGAAACAATTTTTGGTATTTTATCAAATTAGAGGGTTGGTTGGTTGATTGTTTCATGAAACACATTGACTGGATCATAGTCATTTTGTATTTAACGTTAAGCAATTTTGTTTTTATGGAAGAAAACATGATGAACAAGAAAAGAAAGAATTAAGAGAGACCCATCTAAAAATTGTGATAATCAATTGACAAGACGTAAAACAGGATATTCGTAAGATAGTGATTGGCGGAAAATGTTTCAAAATGAAACTGTACATTTAAAATAAAAACAATAAGCAAATTACAATCTTTGTGATATAGATTCAACAAAGATTGAACGAAAAAGAATGTGAAGAGGATAGCTATGAAGTTGGCATCTGGTTTGAGATGATTACTGTTATAGCATGTATCCTAAATATTAACAATAATGCAATGGTTGGTATTAATGGGAGCTCTGGTTAAATAAAAGAAAGTATCTCTACAAGCACATAAGTAGCATTCATTTTCTATGCTGTTATGAAGTTAAAAGATGACAACACTACGATAGGTTTTGCAATACATTTTCAGTTTTTAACAATATATACCTGCCATGGAGTTCAGGACATTACAAAGTATAATATGAATAAAAATTACGTAGTTTTGTATATTTGAAATACTAATAATATTTTGTATGATTCCAAACAAAGCTTAATCAGATTTATCATTATTGGTCAAAGGAAATAAGATTTAGTTTGAAAAAGAGAAGTTCCATATTTTAATTTTTTTAAATAAAACTAATTCATATATGTATATTCTGAAGCAATAAGAGTTTCCATTTTGTTTGAAAAAGAAGTTTCACATATAAATCTTTTTAAAATAAAATTAATTGATATATTTAGAAAGTGAAACAAAAAGAGATTATATTTTCTTTGGAAAAAAAAAATGTTTCATATTTTACTTTTTTTAAAAAAACTAAACTTGAGGATATATGTATATAGTGAAACAAGAAGTTGATGTGAATGATATTATGTGATAACATAATTTTTTTTTTTAAATGTGAGAAATAAAATAATTGATTTTAGCAGAAAATAAACTAAATACAGAATATTTTTCTTTCAACCTTCTCTATATTAGACGCCAATGAGGAGACAACATTATAATTAAAATTATTAATAGACTAACTACTTATATAAGCTTCAGTTGGAAAGCTAATATCAAGAGCTTCATTTCTTTTCTATTTAGATGTTTGATTACCAGTTCATCCTACCAGACTGTTTACATAGTGTTACCAAATATACAATTTAGAAGACAGCAGTGGCCAGTCTGAATCAAAGGATCAATTATGTTTCTGATAAGGCTTCCTGAATATAGGTTACAGCTAGAGAAAACTCCACCACAAATATAGAACAACATCAACATAATCATTGGCATCTTCAAAGGTGTATGAAAACATTTGAGAGACAAAATAAAAATAAAAATTATGGGTAAAAATGTAATAGAAACCTGTAGAAAGTTGTAACCATACTTAAATTAAAAGTAACATTTCTAAAGATATTAATGTAGGTTCCTGGCTAGGAAATTCAAACAAAAGTATTAAAAGATTCTTCTACTTTTAGAAACTAGTTTAATTTTTTTTTATATACTCTAAAAGGTAAAATGGCAGTGTCCACATTCTACATATACTGCATGTGTATGCAATCAACCGAATAAATTATTTTCCTATTTCTATTTCCACACTCTTCAACAAAGTGAAGTGAAATAGTTTAGTCAATGAAATTCCAAGAGAATATAGTGGTTTTAAAAATACCATATCTATCAAATTTACAAAATACAATACAAACAGTATGTTATACTTTAAGATAATTACTCTAATAAATATGGGAGAAAAATAAAAAGTTAAACATGGAAACAGAGTTATTTAAATTCATTCAAAAATATGAATTTAAATAATAAATGATGTTGAAACTTCATCACTAATATATTCTAAACTAAGAATCTTCATCAATAATACTGTATTCATTAAAGATATAACTTTGTAATACATAACTGAGTGCAACAAAATGTGGGTATGGTGTATGTTTCACTATTTTAATCTAATGTTTAACAAAATAAAATAAATAAATAAAAACGAAAAGATTGCTTTAGCTTATTCTGTGATTTCTAATGAAATTGAAAGAAAACAAGAACAATGCCTCCACCAAAAATAGAGAAATGTACTGAGAGAGCCCTTAGTTGTGTCAAAGACATGACAACCTCTCCTATGCACTTGGTAGAACATGAGACCATACATAAACAAGACAATAGATTCCTGGATTGTCTGGGAGATCAGTAGCCCTGCTTCAGTACTGACTTGGTCTATGTAGACCCATCTAACTCTTGATAGCAGGGAAAGCGAATGTTAATGATCATATATATGTGTGTGTGTATGCTAACAAGATTTCTAAATGGAGAACATTATGTCCGCCGAGGTTAACTTTGCTTTTCATCCTTACGGGGTCAATAAAATAAAGTACCAGTAATGTACTGTGCAATTGCTGGCCTTGTGCCAAAAGTAGAAACAATTATGTATTATTAGAAAAAGGTTTATTTTCTTTCTATTGTAAGCCTGCTTCAGTGGGTTTTTTCTCAACAGCTGCAGTAGATTCTACTTCATACATCTTGGATTTGAAATTATCAAAAGGGGTGTGGATGGATATTGATATAAAATAATATACAATGTTTATTGTAATTTGTGATTTAGTCAATTGGTAAAATCCCTGTCACCAGATCGTCATATTAAGATATGATATTATTGTCAGAGTCAGAGCAGACTAACTTCCCAAACACAGTTATATGTGATTTTTGGATTACAGATATTATTGTCCAGAAGACAGACTGGTCTAACTTGACAAACTCAGCTATGTGCTATCTACATCTCATTTATTAGTTAATTATAACTTGGAGTAATTACAACATTTTAGATCCCTGCCTCCTAAATTCACTTTACATTTATCACTTATTTCTTGGTGTCAAAATTTTCATTGCACTGTTTGTGAAATATGAACTAATATGTCTGACTAATTAATCCTTTTACAAAACTTTAGGATTGTTAAGGTCCTAACTTAGCCTTGGTGCCTGCAGTCATATCATCATCACCATCATCGTCGTTTAATGTCAATTTTCTACACTTGTATGGTTTAGACAGGTTGTCATGTTATGAGACAAGTCAGGTCAGGTGATTATACCTTGCTCATATGGATCTGTATTTTAGCTTGGTTTCTACAGCTGGATTCCCTTCCTAATGCCAACCACATTGCAGTGTGGCTCTTTATCCTTGCACCAAAACAACCATCTAACAGGGTGGACTGTTTGTCATGTCACTAGCAGTGGATAAAATATAAAAACAATAACAATCCAAAATGTTGATGATAATCTATTACAGGTAACTTAATTACCCTAAATGTTCCAGCTATATGAACGAGTCATGACGATCATCATCAAGTATTTTGGATAAAAGCACAAAAGAAGACTTGCAGTGATTTTAAATTCACAGTTCACAAGTTCAGAGTTTAATAACTCATCCACTTGAACTGGCAATTATTTCACTTATATAAGCTAACTGACTAAGGAAAAACAATTACTGCCAAGCATATGTAGAGTAGTAAGCTAGCTATATATCAACTTTCATACAAAATTATATCAAAAAGCAAGTCATAATAATAAATAGATTCCTGTACAAATACTTTGAGATTATTTTACAAATGCAACTATTGTTCTAAGACCAACCAAGTTTGTTTAAGGTTTCATACAAATTTTCTTTTTTACAAATGCAATTATTGTTATTTTACAAATGCAATTACTAAGACAAGTTATAGCTATAATTTGTTGAAGATTTCATATGAAATATTTCTTTAAGGAAGAATATCTATGTTGATAAGATATCCACCTGTAATGATAACTGTACAACTATTATTCAATATAATTTAATTCACATCTAAATAGAACAAGATCAATTAAGATTAAGACTTTAACTATTATGGCATAGGAATTACAAGATTTGTAAAAAAAAATTAGCAGAAATGTGCAAACATTCATTTAGATTTGACTAGAATCATTTAGAATTATTAATGATGCACAATAGGTCACAGTTATTTTAATATCCATACTACAGAATAATCAGTTATAATAATGCAAGTATTAGTTTTAATAATTCAAACTTTTTTTTTAGATAATAATGCAGCAAAGAGAGGATGTAAGAGAGAGAGAGACTTTATGATAGTGTCTTCATAAAACATATACAATAAATATACAGAATTTGATAAAGATTACATATCTTCACAGTATAAAGACTTAGAAAATCAAAAATGATATGGGAATATTCAGATGTAGGAAAGAAGAAACATTACTGTGATTTTTTTTCTCTCTTAAAGACAATGCCATAATATAAATATAAAATAATTGTGGCCGAAATTTCAATGATTTTAACTGATGAAAAGAGAGAGGTATTAGTGGAAAGGGGAAAATGGAGATGGTGGGACTAAAATAAAAATGTATATATGATGAGGGAAGGGAAGCTGATGGATGCAGATTTCATATATGGAATGTCTGCTTACATTAAAAAGATTTGATCTCCGCCGATTTTTCCTACTCTGTGTAGGCGTACTGCTTGGTGTGGGTAAATCTTTTCCCTCCGGTCTGTCCTGGAAACGTAGTATATGTTTTATAGGTTAGTTCAGACAGCAGAGCAATATAGCTGATCCTTAGCACCTCATATACATTTTTACACAGATTTGTGCAGATCACCAAGGATTAGTAAACATTAGTTATCTCTTAAATACCACTGTAGTGACTTCAACTGGGATAGATAGTGAAACCAGTAGCAAGCATGCATTTCTTGAAAGATTGGAATAAAACTATAAAAAGGCCCAGAATTGAGTATAACACAATATCACATGTAATAAACAATAGATAAATAAATACAAATACAATAGTCATAATAGTTATAAGCCATGCTGTTAGAAGACAATTTCAAATGTTCATGCAGCCATATTTATATGGAACATCAAGCAGACTGGTCAAACATGCTACCATATATGTATAGACACACCAGCTGCCAGCATTTCAGAATATTTATTACAAAGTTAAAAGAAAGGTATCATTAAAGAAATTCACCTGAAATATTTATTCAACATGGATAACAAGAATATTTTTTATGAAAACTCAGAGCCAAATGACTGCAGAGTCTCTCAAATAAAACTGATGCAGAAAGATACAGGAATTTTGTAAATTTGTGATTTTCTGTTGATCAATGTTTGAAAATAGGAATTTATAACACAAAATATATTCAATATATTGATATAATAATAGGTATGGATTCAAGGTTTTTAGCTTAGATTTTAAAGCATCAAACTAATAGTGGAAAAGAGAGAAAGAAAACAAAACACTTAAGTTGTTTGCATAAGTTATGTCTTAAGATAGATCAAGTAAACACTGATTTTATATTTTGTGTGTAAAACCAGAGAACTTTTAGCATTAAGAAAAATGTTAGGTTTATGGAGTAGATAAAAATGAGGTTTTCTGATGAGCATACCTTTCTCAATGACATTAAAGGACATATATGGAGTGAAATAGCTTCAACTGGTTTCCACACACACACATACACATGCACACACATATACATGTACACAAAGATACTTGTTGTGCATGCAATAATTTGAAAATGTAAAAAGTAAAAACTGAATAGAAAAAACTGAATAATTGATAGTCTTCAGTTTAAAACTGTTACAAACTATTTTCTTCATCTCTCAAAAGAATCAAGACAAAGGTAAAATACCCAGTCCATGGTGAAGTGGAAAAATGAAATGTGAAAGATTAACGTGTAAACTATATATATATACACACACACACACACACATATATATATATACATACACACACACACACACACACACACACAATGTGCATCATACAATAATAATAAATTTGAAAGACAAGTTATGCATCTAATGAGTTACTTGGAAAAGAAAAAAAAATGTATATTTATAGCAGAGTATTGTCAAATTACACGATTGTCAGATCACACAATATATTTGGATGATTACATTATGTAAATATAAGTTTATGTTCTAGAAGTTTGATAGCTAATTAGTGAGCCAGCCTAGTAATATTTCATAAATTTGAAAGATGTTACCTTTTAATATATAATGAATGAATGTATATATAATTGTTGTCCAATAGGAAGGACTAAATTATAAAAATTCAAACCACAAACTAAACTGGAAATATAACATCATAAAAGCAATAATTTGTCATCCTTAAATAAATAAGAGTTGGTTGGCTGAGTTGAATAAGTCTGGAGTATTGAAAACTGAAGGATAATGTAAAGCTGCAAAAGTAGAAGTTCATATTTTGTAAATATCAAATATTTCAGAAAACTATTAATAAAAAAAATAGATAAATAAATAAATAAAAATAAGAGTATACAAATGGAAAAAAAATGTTGAATTTCTTATATCGTTTTGTTTATATAGGTAAACAGCACCCCTATCACTAAATTACTAATGAAATTTTAAAAATTAAAAAACTTTTTTTTATTCTCAGAACCTAGACATTATAGCAATATCCAAATATTTTACTAGGTTAACCTGAAAGCATATTTTGTAGACATTTTCTAAAGTAATATTTTCATTTTTTTTATAAATTAAAAAAAATATATATTTTGATACTTTTTAGAAATTGGCTTTTGTCAGAAATATTTTTATATTTAACTCTTAACATCCTGTACCACATGAAACCTCATGTACAACAAGGCATTCTTGAAAACTACAAAACAGCATTATGACTGCATTGCATGAACAATTGAAGCCTTTGGTTTACTGAAAATTTTCAAAACAATCTGTCGCCTAAGACACAATAAACATTTGAATTAACAAACTAGTTTTTAAACATTTTCTGCTCAATCATTATAGGATGTTAAAATTTAAAGTAATAATTCTTTTTTATAAGTTTTTTACAGCTTTTAGAAATGGACTTTTGTCAAAAATATTTTAATATTTAAAGAAATGAGTTTAAAATATATATAATCTTATATAAAACCAATAAAACTAGATAATTTATATATTTGGATTGTTGCTATGTAAAACATATTTAATTTTTAATTATAAAAGACTGGCTCTGAGAAGGAAAAAAAAACTTTTAATTTTTAATTAAGTGAAGAAAAGAACAAATTAGGTGCATTTTTCAATGTCTACAACAATGCAGAGTGGTCCCTTGTCAATTAAAATGGCGTTGCAAGTGTCTGCATATTCCAGAATAAAATCAAATCTAAGATCTAGCATAACGAAATATAAAAATTTTCATTGTGAAAGATTTTCATTGTGAAAGATTTTCATAACCAATAAACAGGTCAAGGCATCAAATTCAGTTTCTTTATTCTTCCTACAATTTTGATTAACAGATATCAAATAAAAAAAAATAATAAAAAAAATAAAAAAAAGGAAACTCCTTGAATGCCTGATAATCTACAAGTGTATGAAGATGTGGCATTTACAACTAAATTTCCTACAATGTATTTCTGATAAACATCATATCTAATTCTGAACCACAGCAAAAGATGAATAAATGAAGGTAAATATTACTAAGATTGAAGCTATTTGAAATGGAATATCACCATTGGTATTAGTGTTGCTTCGATAAGTCGGCAGATGATTAGTATCAACCATATCGGCCATTAAAACAATGCTGATCAATCAGTAATCGGCCAAATTACTTATCAGTGCATCCCTTAGGGATATATTTGTAAAACTATTCTAAAAACAAACTGTATGTTTACATTTTAATGTTTTTAGCAATGTCAACTTCATAAAAATGAAAAGATCGTATGATAATAAAGACAGAGCTGGCAGGCAGAACTGACAGACAGCTAGCTAATTTGGCGGAAAGATAATAACAATTTCCTACATATGAGAAAAAGAAAATTCAGATATCTAGTTAGGGGGAAATATATGATATGTCAACAAGAAAATAATGAGAAAAAGGAAGTAAAGAGAATAAGTTAGGCAAAAGTAATAACTTTAGAGAGCAGAGTAATTTAATATTCAAAGAGAAAAATGAGCTGAAAAAAAGGGAGAAAAAAGAACAACTATTCTACCCAATTGTCAAAGTCAAACTCAACATGTATGGATATGAAATAAGATTCACTTTAAGAGAATATGTTTAGATGGGGAAAATTACTAACACAAATGTTTTGTTTCTCAATCTTTAACAAAACTTGAATCTACTTGTGAGGAACGTGTGCAAAGTTAGTAATTCAAAGATGTTAAATTCCTTGAAATTAAATTAGTTAGTTCAGTCTATACCATTTTCTCAATGAATTTTGCTTCATGTTGACCACGACTAAAGCAGTCAAGGTTGGTATTTAAGCAGTGTTTCTCTGAAGCCAGTTTTTTTAAAATAGTTATTATAGTTACCTCCCTTTACACTCTCTAAAAGTTATATTTATTTACAGTTAAATTCTAAATTACCTGCCCTTGAAGAACTCATGTAATTTTTAAAAACCTCAAATCATTCTGTGGATGTAGCCATTTTCTTTTTATATAACAAGCTAAATTAGTTGGAGTTTATAACCCAACGAAACTTAAGTACCTGTATATGTCACTGTTGTAACTAATTATACTTAACTCGGTCCTATGGACTGAGTGCTCTTACCCGTGGATATTTCTACCAAACATATACTAGTGTGTGTGTGTGTGTATATATATATATATATATATATATATATATATATATATAAACTTAACTTTTCTGCTCGACTCCTCACATTGTCTATGCAGTCTGTACAAAGCCCTTTCAAAATCAAAATCAAAATATTTGTTGCCACTCTGAAACAACAAATTCTTTCTATTTTATCTTTTGGTGCTGATCGAGGCCATTCCAGATTTATCGATTCATGTTTCTTTGGGGCAATGATGATAAAATGATATATATATGCCCTACCCATGCTAATGTGGAAAATGGACACTAAACAATGATAATTATATATATATATATAGTAATAATAATAATAAATGTGAAGACTAAAATCCGAAGAGGGCTCAATAAGGATAAATATATATCAATATATATATAAAGAGAAAAGAGGGGAAAATATTAAAGCCTAAATAAAAAGTCACTGCAGTGGTTTATGATGAAGGATCAATTAAACATATTCAAAGGAAAATGTGATATTTTAATAAATTTATATACAGATGATGATTATATTCTGATCTTTATTACCATATTTCTAATGAAAGGCACTGCCTATGATTTTCCAACCATTTTGAAAATAATCATAAATCTGGAGGAATTCAATAATATAACTAACTTTCTTATGATTAAACTGGCATTAGGAACATAAATATTTTTATATAAAATTATGAAGGGCAGTTTATAGTTTTATAGATAAAAGTAAACACTTTAAAATAAACAGTTATGTCTCATAGAACCTGGGATAATTTATATACAGTTTTGTTCCATAGAACCTGGGATAGTTTATATACAGTTATGTTCCACATAGAACCTGGATAGTTTATAAACAGTTATGTTCCATAGAACCTGGGATAGTTTATAAACAGTTTTGTTCTATAGAACCTGGGATAGTTTATAAACAGTTTTGTTCTATAGAACCTGGGATAGTTTATAAACAGTTTTCTATCATAAAACCTGGTGCAGCTTCAAGTAGTTTTGAATCAAAATGACTGACACCAGTGATGCACAGAGACTTTCAGAAGATAGTCTACAAAATTCACAAGGAAAAAATACATAGATCACCCAATGTAAATCTACTTTTAATTGCATTATGCAACATAGTAGGACAAAGATATTTCAATTAAGAAGTTACCTAGGTAATTGTATAAGATACTGATTTAGATTTTAAACAGTCTCATGTAAAATAGTGACTTTCTTGGTCTCATGGAACTCACTGTAGATCACCAAAGTTTGGCCATGCTGTGCATTAGAGTTTTATACAATTAGTTAGCCATAGTTAAAGGGTTGTATTGAAAATTCTTAATATTAAAAAATGTTAAATAAAGAAAGTGAAATATTCTTCATAATTTTGCTTTTAACTTTCCTCTTTCTGCATTGGTATGCATGTGTACATGTGCTTGTACACAAATGCATGTATGCATTCATGCAATTGTATTGTATGCCCTTACATATGATATCTAAATTACTAATTGCTATTTATGTCGATACAATCTGTAATTGGTGCAGGAAGAAATGAATTTACCAATGAAAGAATTAATGCCTTTATATTTTTTCTGAAATGAAATTCTAATAATTTTGGGGTAAAATGAGAAAAGGAATCAAGTCAATAATATAATGATGATGGCAGAGCAATGTTCAGGGTTGAGCTAGCTCATGCAAAGGTTTTGTTTTGAGGCAGCACACACTCACAAGCAGACACTTAGTTGACATGGTTCACTCCTGATGCAATTTGTTTTGTTGCTCTTCTGAGCCACAATGATTCAACTTGAGCCTCTAATGAGGAGGGATGATAAAGAGATGTTTTGACAGGGGGCGCTGTTTACTAATCAGCCTACATGCACAATTTTTCAACAGCACGTTTATTGGTATTGATGATTGGTCTAAGCAAGTCTCTACCATGGACAGGGATGGACAATTACTTGGGTGGCTATTGGTCGAACAAGTGGCAATATCAAGAGGCAAGGTTTTTGTGACTGCATTAACAGACATATGATGACCAACAGATGGAGGAGAGACACTTACTATGACCAGGCTGGAGCGGACTTGTGCCATTCTAGTCAGAAGAGGCGTGAATGGACTACTGTTGTGTATACTGAAATCCATCATAAACTTATCCATTTTACCCTACAAAGGATGAGCAGTCAGATTCATGAAACAACATGCTAACAACTAAAATCGAAGTAGAATTGTATATAAGCATTAATTCACTAGCAACAGACCACAACAGAATTGAATATCAATATTAACTTCTGCTTTTCTTGTTCAACTGAAATGTAGATGGATTAGAATAAAGAAAAAAAAAAATGAAAGAAAAAAAAACAAAGAAAAACGTAGCAACTATAAAAATGGCAAAATGAATAAAATAGTTTGAAGAAAATAAATTAAAAAATTTTTTTTAGATAGATTGATACAATAAGAACTCTAAAGAGAAGAGCTACTTAACATGTATTTTATAATATATTAAAATATCTAAATATTTAATCATTTAATCAATGATCGTGGCATATCATTTCAGCTGTCAAGCTGAATTGAAGAGAGGGAATTTGATATGTTCAAAAGGGTATTGACAATCATGATTATCTCTTTCTTGTTTTGTTGGACACCTTGCACCATTATATGAATCTCTCCATCCCACCGTCGCAGTAATGAAATGATGACTATATATATATATATATATATATATATATATATACATACACAGATATATATGTGTATGTGTGTGAGTGGAAATCATATTATATCTGTTTCGTAAACATCTATCTATTCTGTCTACAAAAATATAACCTGTAGTTGAACCAGGCGAGAGATGGAGCAGCAAAAGGTAAAGAGCGTTTCACTAGGTTAATATTTCTTAACTAGTCTTCAAGTATCATCTATTTCACCACTTAACAACACTGGCTATCTCTCTTATGAAAACTAAACAATTAGTGATGGTGGGATGGAGAGATTTATATAATGGCGCAAGGTGTCCAAATGGAACTTTGTATATACATACACGAATATGTTTATATACACATAGACATATACATACACACACATAATAAAGTGTGTATATATATATATATATATATATGGTTATGCACACTAAATTCTTCATAGAATTCATTGCTGGCTGTCACATTGCTAACTATGCCTCTATACATCGTTTCTATGGCCCTCACAAGTCCTTTGGCTATTTTAATGCATTTCCCTTGCACAACACTTTCTCTATTCTGTCCACTGGGACATCAGGTTGGCTTGTGTCTGGCGTTCTACACATCAAAGGATGTTCACTGACACAGTTTGGTCTTACGTCATTGGGGTAGCAATGATTCAGCCTTTCTCATATTTTTGTTAACGCACACACCATATACATAAAAGCATACTTATCACAGGAAAAAAAACAACTATTGTTACTAATCTGCTTAACTCTAGTTTCCTTAGCAACCAAAAGATTACAGAGTATACAACCCCCGTCAAACACCTTCTCCAGATCATTGGAGGCTGAGTATAGGGGACTTATTCTTAGTTGAGTACTTCAGTGAATGTCTCGGAAGGAAAATGGCACAAAGCTAAACTGCATCGCATCAAAGTTAATTCTGTTTCTAATCAATTTTCATTGTGAGTGACTAACCCTTGTTCTATTCTGCTAGACATATTAATCCTTTCAGTAACATCCGCTGATCAATCAGCTGCCTTCTCTGTCGTTATGTTCTTAATTACACTTGTTATCATAATACTGTAAACTGGTCTCTCTGCTAAGTCTATTTGGGGTAGACCTTTTGTCCCCCATGAATCCTCTTTATTAAAAAACCACTTGTAATAAGAACTTTCAAACTCCTTTCTTTTGTTGTCAATAAAACTAAGTGTATCGCTATGGACCCCTATAAAACTTCCCTCCAATAATGTTGTAACTTTCTCTGTCACTACCTACCAACTGAGAATGCTGAGAATGAAAGGTATTCCCTTTTCTTTTAGCTGGCAGACCTTTTTTTTTATTTTTGGTAACATGAAAACCACCACACCACTGGCAAAAAGGATCTATCAGCTAAAAAAAGGGGAATACCTCATGACATCACATGGAAAGTGCTCGAAAAGTCAACACCGCATAAAAAATGCTCGCTCTGCCTAAGTGAGAAATTCACCGGATATTTACCTAAACTCAAAGACAGAAATCTTCAGGTCATGTTTACACCAAAAATCCCAATTTTTATCAAACTAGAAGCCCACACCGCAAGACACCATCACACGAGACCTCCTGGACACTACTTATCTCTAGTACCCCTCAACAAGCAAACCACACACATACACAGATTGGCGAATTGTTGAAAGAGACATTAACATTACAGCATCACACTGCAACCAACAACCACACAAACATGCAACCTTATACACTTCAGAACTTAAAAATTGGTGAAACACTAATAAAGACACAAATTCGAGTGAATACGCGTGTTTGTGCATCTATATCTATATATGTCTGTGTGTGTGTGTGTATATGAATACATAACTACACATACAGTTGTGTGCAAAGTTATACATGCATGAGCACACGTTTGCACACTAATCCATGTCTACCCTTTAAATCGCAATAATTTCTTATGTGTGTGTCCATTTATATGCAACTTCTTAACTTAATCCTTTTAGCAGTCAACGAAGTACCCATAATTTCATGAGTCTCCTCCCTTTACTTGGTGGACAGAATAGCCCCAGAAATTTTTTATAAATTGGTACAAAGACAGATTTCAAACCAGGGTTGTCTCCCTTGTTTCAAATATAAGTCTCTACCATTTGGAGAAAGTTTTAGTCGAAGGACAACAGCTCTTATTCATATTTTTGTCCACTCGCTTGAAGGAAAGGCCAGTATAAAAGTGCCTCCACCATTATACAGTGCTAGCCATGACTGGACCCCAAAACCAATGGTAGCACATACATGTTAAGTGTATGAAACTTTGTTTATACGAAATAAGCTCTCTTCCGACAGATTGAACACTGTTTTCCTTGATCTACAGAGTTCTACCAACATGTGTATATATATATAAAATTAAACTCAACAAAGATTCAACAAACTGGGAACTTGCTGAAGAAGTAATCTAAGATAATAATTTGACATACCACAATTTCAATGGCAAAAAATAAATTATGTAAAGAATAATTACAGAAAGAAAATATAAGAATAAAATAAATTTTTTTAAAAATCAAATGAACTAATTTAATGAATGTGAATTTATAAATGACAAATTTTACTAGAGGCATGGATTATTATATAATTATTATTATTAACCTGTGCAAAAGACTGGCTTACATAGTCCATAGCTGCCATGCTCTAATAATAATGAAAAGATATTTTTTAAATCTAGTCTGATGCTTTCCAGTTTATATATATTAAAAACAAGAGAAGGGTGGACTGGAAACATTCTTTAAAGTTTTAATGTTGCGAAAACACTATACGTATTTCAATTGCTTAGTTTAATTTATTGCATCATGGTTTACTTCACAACATTAAAAGTATGTTTCCAAATAAATAACTCCATTCTTGCACCAGCCACTGGATACCACATCTACGATGGATGACTTACATAATGTCAAATGCTTTAATTTAATGCATCATCGTTTACTAGCTGAATTGACCAGTTGTACCCACTGGTAAACCACGCAACATAAATGGTGTATGTATATGTGTGTGTGTGTGTATATATATATATATATATACAGAACTAATAAAAGAGTACAAAATATGAGCATGAGAGAAAATCAAAACTTATGAGTCTAAAGATTTTGTCAAAAAGACAATTTTAGACATTAAAGTCAATCAACATTTTGATTTTTAGTTTATAGAAGGTACCCCAATTATGATTTGATAAGGTGGAAAACAATTAAATGTAGATCTCTGAAAAACCAGTAGTCTATGATGAAGTCGACAGAGGACATAAAAGATATAGACTATACAAGACAAATCATAAACACTATAACATATTTTACAAAACTTATACAGATTGACTTTAGTTTGTTTAGAAAATATACATTCACATCTTCATTAAATCTGATAGATTAGTTAATAATAAAAATGAAGGCAGGCGCAGGAATAAAAATATGCTCTCATAACTTTTAAACTTAAATATTCTTTTCAAATATCTTTAAAATTCAACCAAAAATGAAAAACAAAAGCAAAAATTACCAAAATATTTAAATGAAAATTCTATTTACAGTGTATATAGTTGATGAAAATATTTACAGCAGTAGGAGAGACAAAGGGGTGAATTGTACAGGGATGTATTGTGCTGTTAGTAAATTATTCAGGAGGAATTCTCCAGATATCCCTTACAAGATATTGAAATTATAACTTCCTATTATCCATATGGTTTTTGTTCTTTTTTTCTTTTATAATAATCAACTATAGTCTAAGAGGTTATTATTCCACCTAAATAACAATTTACTACAGGCCAAATTTATGTAAAACTTGTCTGTATGCAATAGTCTTTAAATTATCTGCTTATATTTATCAAAATAAGTTGAGGAATACTGTAGAGACAAAGGAGATAACTGAAATCTATTTTTTTGTTGTTTTATTATCATTGTTAAACAGCTTATATTAACATTTTAGCTCACACAATGTAAATAAAATTGTCAGTGAAGAAAGTAAAAGAAACATTTTAGGGGTCAGTGAGAAACGAATGAAATGTAGGCACAAAATATTGTTGAACATCAATAGGTAATTCATATTTTCTTTAAAGATTTAAAAAAAATCTAATAAAGACAGGTGTATACTTCATGTAGATATGTATCTAAAAACACGCGCGCACGAACATAAATTTGTAGATGTATAAGTGGAAAATATTTAATTGAAATGGGGAAAATCCCACAATAAAACTGAAAGAAAAGGAACACAAAGTGAAACCATGATCTTGTTATGTAAAAAAAAAAAAAAAAATTAGTTACCAAATATTGAATATTCTGATATATTAGTTACTATATATGATATATGTCAATGGTAGAGAGTTGGAAATAAATACAGTGAAATGATACACAGATTTATTTTAGGTATTACTTAGTGAAGGAGGAAGAAACAGGAAGGTAACAGTAAAGGGTTGATTGAATACTTCTTACATTGGCAACACAGGGACCTTCATGCAACCATCATCAATAAAGGTAACTAGGAGTAAAAACAGGGTGAAGAAAACCTAGAATGCAATAAGATAAGTTTTACAAACAGGGTGAATTAGAGAAGGCTACCTTTGTTGATGTATTTCCATTCTTATTGGAATTGAAATATAGTATTAAAAAAAAAAATTAAATGATCATGTGAAAAAATGTAACCTTTATATGTCCTAATGTTTAAAAATACTTTATATTATCTTGAGGGAATGGAAGAGAAAATATTTTGCTTTACACATTCTACTCAGTAGAAAACTTATACCAATACACTGTTAAACTGAATGTCGGTGTACAAAATTTATTCCAAACTTCATATAAAATATTCAAATGCCAGGATGAAAAAAATCCATGCTAAAATATTCTATTTTAAACACAATAAAAATCTGAAAATTCAAATAAAATATCTTACAGTATATTAACATAGAGTAAGTATATTTGAAATGGTATATGTTATAAAAATTAAATAATGATGAGAAAAAACTCATGATAAATGTAATGTTAAGATTTTTCGAACTAATATGACTTCAGCAACACTTTTTTCCAAGCTATATCTAAGGAAAGCAACACATGCAGAATATTTAAGGAACAACCTTTGCATAAAAAGCAGTAATAATTCCATGTCAATTCCATTAACTATAAAATAAAGTTATTCATCAACTGAAAAGGATTAACCATCAATAACTGATGCCAGTTTTAGCCACAATAAGTATTGCCTAAGAATGAAGATTGTGGAAACAAGTTCTAAAGCTGGATCTTTAACATATGAGGAAATATAGTTCAGCCATATAAAGATCAATGTATCAATGTAGCGTTGCAGAGTCTATAATGGTCTCCATGATTTAAAAAAAAGAAAAAAATGCTAAAAAGTACCAATTCCAGTTTATTAGAAAACTTTGATATGAATTAGGGTTTAAGTGCTATTATAACAATACACTAATTAACAGAGTATTTGTCAACCTAATCGCAGGGTTTCATTTAATAAAGTGCGTCAAACATGTAATTTATGTCATGGTGTATGCATATATATTATATATTTCCATGCTAATGAGGACCTGGAGACAATACCAGAATGTCTTCTTTTCTTTTTTTTGTTACCTATTATCACCAAAGAGTTGCAATGGCCATCCAAAAGGGTAGCCCCATCATATACTAGCATTATTTATCGTCTACTAAACTAATTAGTAGTCACATATCAATGATTCAACTCTTCAATAATAATAAGTTGAATTATATTAATATATGTATAATATATTTTAATCATATGATGTTTTAGAAAAATTGCAGAAAAGTTCAAATTAAGTTAAATGAGGAGTGCCATAATAAAGTTTACGGAACTAAACAAATGAATTCAATGGATGAAGTATGTAGGAATCAAAACACAGAAGGAAAAATATCAAGTTCTTAATTAAAAAAAGGTAAAGAATAAAGAAAATTATATTGGAGAGAAAGAAATAAGTTAATGAGAAAAGTAAATCCCTCAATGTCAAGGGTGGTTGTCATATTGACATGATGAAATAAAAGAATGAAAGGTATTTAATATCAAAAATAAATAATCTAGTTTTAGTTGTTGTTGTTGTTGTTGTTGTTTTAAGTAGCAAATTTTGATTTAGTATTGAAGGAACAAGAAAAATGAAAACAGCATTAAAATGCTAATGAATCATCTGAACAAACTGTTTATAAACAATTAATAAAACTTGCAAGATAGTTAATAAAGTATATTTTCTCCTTTAATGTAGCAAATGAATACTAGTAATATTTATTAAGTAATGATGGTAAAACCACAATGACAAAGGGGGTATAGTCTTTGTGAGATGTGAAATAAAAGGGTGTTATGAAAATCTGACCAGAATGTCTTCTGGAAAAGCAAGTTTGAAGTATAAAATATTGAATAAAAATGTAAAAGGAATTATCAATAAAGTATAACATGGGGATTATATATATATATATATAATATATATATATATAATATAAACCAACTGTAGAGAAGGATCCCATTTTGAATCTGCTATGGATTTAAATAGTGCATTGTTGTGTGAAGACAAAGAGGAATTAGTACAGAATAGGATGATGACTAGCTTTCTAAGTGGGACTTACAGTCAAAGAGTTAGATTTGATTTTGTTTTTCCAACCGAGAATAGGAGTGCTTGATGGAGTGGGTGGCTGCCTTAAGTCACTTGCACCCTGCAGAAACAAAAATAAAACAAAGCATGCACCATGAACAGCAAAAAATGACGAATATGAAAGATGGGAGAAAGAAAAGAAAAGGGTGGGATGCAGGTAGGAAGAAAAAACAATGAGTTACATGAATCATGGATTACTGCAATGGTGGGTTTGAGAAAAAAAAAAATAAAAATAAAAATAAGGTGCTGAGATTAAATTTGAATTATGTCTGATTTCTTCAGCTTATTCAAAACTTTTCTTTCTTTTTAAAAAAAAAAAAAAAAAAAAAAAGAAGTATTTACAAAATATCTGCTTCAAAATACAATGTGAACTAATTTGATAAAGTATTTCAATTTACAGCAAGCAGCATCTCACCTTTAATGTAAACCATCTAAATCTTAAGAATAAGGAAACAAATGAGAAATATACTTTTTATTTTATTTTTTGGTTTTCTTTTACTAATACTCAAAATCAGTTAAGGTAAAATGTAAAATGAAAATATTTTGAAATTTTTCAATCTATGAAACAGATGTTATGGGGGGAAATGATATGGGTTGAACACCATAATAAAAACAGATGTTTGTTTGATATTAAGCTTTCATTCAGGTTTTATTAAGTTCCGGAAAACTTAGACAAGAGCTGAAGCAAAAGTCAAATCACCCATGTTTCTTTTGTGTCTCTTTTTTATTAAAATAATTGAAAATTTAAAGTTAGATTTGATTAATAGTAAACGATGACACTAAATTATTTAAAACTATATAACTTATTTATAAGTTAATTACAGGTATGCTGGAAAGTGTCATTTGTTGAAAGTTTCAAAAACAGCTCAGAATATAATCTTATTTTATTAAATATCAAAGCCACCTTTACTGCATCACTGGAAATAAGTGTTTTGTAAGCAAAAACAACATTCTATTAAGTTATGTTGCTGTTACAGTAATAATAATAAGACAGTCATTCTCAGATTAAATTGAATTTTGTAATATTAGCACACAGTTCATTGTGCTCACTAATTTCAAATAAAATACACCTTGGACTCTCAACAAAATTGATTTTATGTATCACATTATCTCAATAATATTTTGACTATTATGCCCACTGACAGATATGATTTGATTATTGTTATTTATGAAATAGAAATGTAACATATTTTCTTATGGGCTGAAACAGGCCAAAGAGTCAGTAAAATGGGGGAATATTTACAAGATTAAATTCAAACATTGAATATTAGTTTTTTAAATGCCAGCATGCATATTTTCACACAGGTATTTAGGAGGTAGAATTTAGATGGGAGTGTTTAGGTGGTGATGTTTAATCATTTGGTTTTTAAATTTTGCTTCTATTTACTATGTTAACGGGAGTGTGATGGTTTTTGAACATTTAGATACTGGAATATGATTGAAGCAAGTGATTTTAAAGCTGGAAAACTTTCTCACTGCAAGCCATTAAATGAAAGTGGCAACTATTTCTAGCTGAGGTTGATTCAGACAAGTATTGTTATACACTATGATAAGAAATACAATAAATGTAGCATAGCCTTAACTCTTGACCACATGATCACATTTGAGTAGCTTAACTCCTTAACATCTCATCCATTGTGCTTCTCTACATAAACTATAATATTTATTAAATTTAAGACAATTTTCAAGCTTTCAATCTATTGTTATCATCATCTTCATGGCATCTAGAGAAGTTGTCACATCTTTGACACAACTGAAGAGTCCTCTTATCCTTTTTTGGCATGGTTTCTACAGCTGGACGTCCTTACTATCACCAACCACCTTACAAGGTATGTTTTTTCATGGCACCAACACGAGAGAGGTCTTTGTGTCATGGCTGAGGAGGCATTTCTTAGAACAGCAATATTTCCTAAGACAATGTTTAGTTTGTATCAAAGACAAATGACACATTTTAAAGAAACTGTTAAATTACTTTGAATAAATACATTTAAAGAATTATAAATCCCCCTGCTGTATGTAAATATATAAGTGTAAGCTGTAAATGGTTTGGTTTTATGGAATGAAGCAGATAAGAGATAAATTTTCCATTGGCAAGGAACCCCATGTTTCACAGGTAAGATGCCCCCTCTCACCAAAACTAAGTGATCTGAGGGTAACAAAGTGGTTTACTAACACAACACAATGAAATATCTACAGCAGATCTGAGATTATGATATATAGAAGAGGTGGTAAAGTAAACATTGCAAGGTCAAGGTCAATATTTGCTTCTTTTTGATGATTAGATGCCACACCAACTTCATGATTAACTAGGTTAACAGCTACTTCTATAACAATTGCCATCTTTATATGTGTGTGTGTGTGTGTGTGTGATATATATATATAAATGTAATCTGAGTTTTTCGAATATTAATAATAACATTTGATTCGTTTGCAATTTTGCAAACAAGCCTCAATTTTATAGCCATGTCAGTTCTGTTCACATGCCAACATAAGAGCAAGAATGAAGTGTTCATTCTCCTGACATGGAAAATAAAATTGAGGCTTGTTTGCAAAATTGCAAACGAATCGAATGTTATTATTAATATTCGAAAAACTCAGATTACATTTATTGTATTCAGCTATGTAGAGCGAAATTTTCTTTTATATATATATATATATATATATATTAAAAAAATAAATATATGTATATATATATATATACACACACACACACACATGTATGTAAATGCTAAATATTCCACCCAAGCCAGCATAAATGAGATCAATGATTAAAATGATATGTAGCTTTATACTTGGTGCATAAATACATTCTAATGTGTAATATAATGAATCAAATAAGACATTTTCTTCTTATTTCTTGAGTGACTATTTCTGGAAATGAACTAGATAAAACACATTGGCTAAAAATGAGATTGATAGTATTACAACATATATATAAAAAGAAGAAAAATAATCTTCAGACAAATAAAGAAAGAATTTGGAGTCCATGCTGAAGTTATCAATATTTGATCTCGTGTTAAGAGTTGTTTTAAAATGAATTGTGTATCTATGTCTGTTACAAGATAATAACACTGATTCAACATCTCAGGCAAACAAATTTTTATATCAAGATAATATTGAATTTCATTTTTGTTTGTAAATTGAAAATAAAATGTTGTTTCTACAGTGAGTAAAACAATTTCAAAACCATGTTCATATTTTTTTTAAAAATGAACTTCACATTAAATAAAACAAATATAAATTGTTGTTGGTATTGTTGTCTTTGTTATTATTAATAACAACTGTATTGTCATTATTCTAAGGAACAATTTTAAAAAAACAGTACTGTGCAAGATAAAATTCCTTTTCAGTTTGAAATTAAGATTGATAAAATTGACTCCACTTTACTCTTGTTGTTTTGCATAAACGTAAGAAATCATTATTAGTATTCAATGCACTGGGTAATTGCTGGCCTTGTGCCTAAAGTAGAAACAATTATTAGTATTCAAAGTGTCTTATATACTTAGTATACTACTATGTATGGACGTCTATGTGTGATTTCACTGTATTGATAGTACTTCATGTAATGTATGTGTTTCTTGTAAGTTATAAGCCACAGAAGTTTGGTTACCATGCATGTATTTGCTTCTATCATTTCCAGTGCACCTATTAATGCTGGAATTGCTTCTGTTTTTAATCACTAGATTCTGCATATCTGTTTCAAGACACACACACACACACACATATATATATATATATATAAACAAGAAGTCAACAGGTTAAAATTAACTTTCATTATTCATAGTCGCTGTTATATATATTTGAGTGATAACCATTATGCAACAGCTATGACCTCATCAGACAGCTAGAATTTGAACAGAAAAACAGAAAAACATAACGATGGAATAAAGCTTACTTCTGTTATTTCAATTTTTTTATATGCTCAGCCCTGAAATTTAGTGTTGTTTTCTCAAGGCACCAATATATATATATATATATATATATTGGAGTTGTATTTGTCTAGCAAGTAATTGATAATTACTGGATAGATGAGTAATTTTAGCCATTAAAACAAACTGATAACTATATAAATAATCAATTTATTGTCTGGTGTTAAAATTTTAGTTTTAATTTTAGTTTTAGCCATGCATATATAATCATCATCATCACCGCATTGGTGCAGGCATGGCTTTGTAGTATCAGGTTCCATCCCACTGTGTGGCACTTTAGACTTTAGTCTTACATTGATCAATGTCTTCTGAGAGAATTTGGTAGATGGAAACTGTTAAAGAAGTTGATTTATTTATTTGTGTGAGTGTGCACATGTGGATGTGTATGCGTGTGTGTGTCTGCGCATGTGCATGCACTGGTCTTGGCATGGTACAAACCTGGAAAGAACAAACTAAATACTGTAAAGTATTTTCATCAACACTTCACCACTACCACACCATTCAACACGCCACCACTACCATACCACCCAACACTTTACCACTACCACACCATCCAACACTTTACCACTACCACACTATTCAACACTTTACCACTACCATCCAACACTTTACCACTCCAATAAACACTTTAACATTGTCATTCAAACTACTTTTACTATCAAATATGATGTAGATGATGAATGATAATAATTATGGGAATATATACAGATACAAGTTTGTTGGAATTGAAGTTATTTTGTGTAAACCTCAAATTTATCAGCTGAAAAAGCAATATCACATATTTACCAAGATAAACATTTACAGAAAATTATTCTTAATTCTCCCAGATATACCCAAATCAATGCCAGAAATAACTATTAATGTTTTCATTACTATATGTCTAATAAAAGTCACTCTCTATGGTTTGATGGAAGGTGTTCAGATAAATAGAAGCATTTAAAACAAATAGTTTTGTATTACAGAACCAGAAGCCGTTTTAGGCAGTTTGGTGTGAAAAGGGTTAAATGACATAAACCAGAGTTTGGATCTATTTTGAAATATTATTTAGTAATGAAAATAATTGTTTCTACTTTTGGTACAAGGCCAGCAATTATCCCAGTGTATTACTGGTACTTTATTTTATCGACCCCATAAGGATGAAAGGCAAAGTTAACCTCGGTGGGATTTGAACTGAGACCATAAAGGGCCGTAACTCTTTGCTGCAAAACATGGCGTCAGACCTTCTACCGATACTGCCAATCCACCACAGTAATAATTGTTTCTACTTTTGGCACAAGGCCAGCAATTACCCAGTGCATTACATGTACTTTATTTTATGGACCCCGTAAGGATGAAAGGCAAAGTTAACCTTGGCGGGATTTGAACTCAGATCATTTAGTAATGAAAATAATGATAACTTGGAATATGAAAGTTTTATTTCAGATGAACACATCACATTGAAGCATGGATACATAATGTCATTAATAGCCAAGTATAGCCACTAGAATCCATAGAGCATAACAATGATTTATCACATGGCATATTAATATAACAACCATCATATTTTGCATTATGTATATGTATACATGGTATAGTCGGAGAATTGGCAGTCGTTAGAACATCAGATAGAATTTTTTGCTGTATTCATTACAGCTCTCTGCTCTCAGTTTAAATCCTGCTGAGGTCAACTTTGCCTTTCATCCACTTGAGGTCAATAAAAAAAAAAGTACCAGTCTAGTACTGGGGTTAATTCTTCCTCTATATCTCTTTCTGACTTCCATTCTACTGTACTAAAGCCTGGAGAGGGATGGGGTCTGCCAGGTTTAAAAATGCCCTAGAAATGCTGTATGACAATACGGCACCTCTGCAACTCCCATGCACACATACATGGTATATATGTGTATACATACACATCTACACATGAATAAATATCAAATTCCTGTCATTCTCCCAGAAATGGCCATTAAACTATATTAATTCTATGTAGAAAATTCTCTATGGTTATCAGACAGGATACAGTGTTAATGGAACTTTTTCGACATATTTCACATATAGAACAATGTATGTATATGACAAGACCAATTATTTCATGTAAACCTTTCGTTACTGCCTCAAATAATCACGGTCTTACCCCCCTGCCTGGAATTAATGGCAATATTGACATCTCATTATAATGCTAGTGATAACTCATGAGTTCATTAACTCTGAAAGTAGCACATGGTACTGAATTGGTAAGATATTCTTAAAAAGTACAAAACAGCTCTATCACTGCATCACAGTAGATATTATAATTTTTACTTTAGTTTACTACAAATTTTTACAATAATCTGTCCACTAGTAAAGATGCTCTAAGTATCTGAATTAACAAACCTGTTTTTAGATATTTTCTGTTAAATCATTACAGGATATTAAGTACATTGTCCAACATTCTATAAAATGAAATTTGTGATCGCTGAATTTTTAAAAATATATTTTTCCAAAACTTTTATATAACATTTTACACTTTAAACAAATGGATTCCAGCTTCGCATTCAGTAGCAGTGACTCCAAATTTGGAGTATTTTTGAAAGAAGAAGGCAGCAGTGGTAACAAATATTAAAGGCAAGACGCATTGTCATGTAGAGGAATTCAATTTCTGATTGTAATATTAACTCTATCAGCGATTTTGAAACAAATATATTCTAGAAATATGATGGAATGTAAATTTATGGAATATATATATATATCTCCCTTAGTAATTTTTTTTAAAGAAACCAAGTACAACCATAGCCTTGTCAATGACTTGAAACCAATCATTTCATTTATTTTTTCCTATTGCAATATTCCAGACAATAACTGCAGAAACAAATTATTACATAGAAAAATTAAGAGGGCAGATTAGGGTCCAATACATGCTTGGATGAATTTCAATCATTTCTTTTGCAATAAATATATTAATGGACAATTGGAAGATATCCAGAGAACTCTTTTGCAAACCCTACATTTCCAATATGGCGACCAAAACACAGTTTTTAAAGTTGTGTCAATATGAGATCCCATCACATACAAGGAAGAATATCATGAGCCCTTATTTAAAGTTGTGTCAATATTTACATGTATAAGACACCAGCAGTTACCCCAACATGTGGGGAAAGAATACTGGGCATTGTACAAAAGACATTTAAGTTCTATTATCAAACTGAAAAACCCCCAAAAAACTGTTGATTAATGAAGAGATGATTAGATATAAGCGCTGATTATGTTTCCAACAATATATGGATGAGAAATTTGTGAGGGTACTTTTGTGGTTTTAAACTTTATATCTAACGTATATATTGAGAGCTGTATATAAATAAAAAGTCCCATTGTTGTAATTTCATACAAACAGGATAAAAAATGAATTTCACTACTATTATCCTCTGCTCACCAGTTGAAGTGATTCCATCTATAATGTTATGTTTAGACAGTATGTATGAGTAGGCAATCACACATTCATCTAGTACAACTTAATAATGATAATGTCCTAGTTGGTTGTAGGTGAAACATAATGCCATGTATTAATATTATAGCTTAATTGGTTTGTTATATATAATTAGGAAGTGATAAAGTACATTTTTAGAAAATAGGAATTTTGGAGGGAACCAAATACATTTTTCTCTTTATTTTTTATTTGTTGTTTTAGAATGGAGAACTTATAAACAGAAACAGGGCAGAGAAATTTGAATATTTTAGTTTTCAGAAGAGCTGGGCTGCTGACAATGAGGTTCTATAATTTTGGCAGCTCCTTTTATTGACATATCAGGTGATGCCATCATCCACGGAAATGTGACAATGAGGTTCTTATCATTGTAGCAACTTGCTTTACCAACATATCAGGTGATGCTTGGAAGGGTGCTTCGTCATTGAGCCTTGCCATCACCCTCGGAAATGCTGAAAGTGTGTTGGCTTGCCTCACAAAATATTAGAGGGTAAACTCCAGCACCCATTGTTGTGCAGTGTGATTGAGTGTGAATATCTTTTACCACTTTTTTTCTCTTTTTTTTTAAAATAAAAAATAAAAATTGTATTTACTTGTATGCAAATTCACATGAAATAAATAATGATTTCTTTCTAGTGGTTTAAAAGAAGGAAAACTTTGATGAAGTTTTTGAAATCTTGAAAAATTAGTGGAACAAAGACAGTACATAGAATGTTTTAGATTTTAAATGTTGAATGTTAAATTTGATATTTACTGATGAGCTGTGAGTTGGAATGTAGGGAAATTCCTTTAAATGTTTTGTATTTCAAGAAAACAATTTATTTACCTAAGATAAAAAATAAATAATTCTGAAAAAATAAATAAAATTGGGCTACATTGAGTGATATTTCTCACATCACAGATGAATTCAGTTTAACTTTGCCACAATTATTTTTAGTGTGTGTGTGTGGGGGGGGCAATGTATGCATTACACACACATTAAATAAATCAGGAATCTATAATCAACTGGTTTAATTTATAATATTAATGTGTGTGTGTGTGTGTTTACACACACACACATATAAAAGGTGATGCTCTAATATGGACACAGGCAAAAGACTATCCGCACATACAGACACACATTTCAGAATGATGATGATCAATGAATTAGTTTTACTTGGAACTGTGAATTCGAAATCAAAAAGATGTTATGGACATCAGTAGCTGTTTTGTTTATATTGATGACCGGCGTAAAGGTTTTTTTAAAAAAGAGAAATAAATTGATATTTAGATTATATTAAAAGTAAATTAAGACAGAAGATATGTGGGAGAGAGAGAGATAGACTTACACTGAAGGAGTTGGACTTGTGCACAGAAGGAGTTCGTTTGTTCTTGCGGCCAGCCACTGGTGTTGAACCAGGCAAAACCCTGAAATCCAACTTAGAATCCTAAAAATAAAAGTAGCATGCAGCATGCATTGTCATTAAAATAAGATATTTTTAACATAACAACCAGCACAAGTTTCTTCAAAGGTCACTCTCAAAATCAACAGCAGCAAATACATGCAAACAAATTTCAAAAAAAAAAAATAAAGAAAAAGAAAAGAACATATTTTTAAAAAAATGTTAAAAAACACATTAATAGCAACTTCTAACATTTCAGAACTTCATAATATATTGGAATAGTAATTAATAAGAGTCAACTAGTGGTTCCAGTCATTAGGGTGTTATAATAAAAGTTGTGGTGTCTGTGTATGCACACACACATACGCACATGTAAAAATATATAAAGCTATTTTTCCAATTGTCTTCCAGTTAATTTTAAAATGAGTCTTTATCAACAGATATAAATGAGTCTTTATCAACAGATATAAATTGAATGTGTCATGGTAAAGACAGCAACAGATATTAATTGAATGTGCCATGGTAAAGACAGCAATAGTTATGTTTAATGCGTCAGAAATGTTTTAATGTGTCACACACTGGAGGACTAAATAGCACAAATATTAGAGGAAGGGTGCGAATTACTGGAAACTAGAGAACTCTTTGACTGGACTTCAATACAATAAATGTTGAAGAGACAAAAGTAAATGAGACAACAGAAACGATAAATTTAAACATAAATAAATAAATAAACAAATAATAATAATAAATCACAACTTTCTCAAAGGCTTGAAAGACATCTAGCCAGAAAAACTAATAATGGAATCCAATGAAAATACTCATCATATAAAAAGCAGAAATAATTTAAAAGTCATTACCATTCTGCAATCACTTTGTTTTAGAGCTATAAATATAAGGAGCATCATGCCTTTGCAAGTGTTTAGTACTTTGTCATTGGGTATTTTAGAAGTTTTAAAAAGACAAAATTGCAAGTAGAGTTGAAAACACCTATATCAAGAATAATACTGAGAACTGGCACAAAGTGATTGCTTGTGATGAACCAGAGCCACTTGAAGAAGATATAAAATATTTTGTGTATATTTGTGTTTTTCTGTGGTTTTTATTCATTTACCTTTTTTATAACATGCAGACAATACTTTCTTATTTCATAATAAGAGATAAATGAAAACTGTGCTTTGGTTAATAGGAAAAATTATGATTCCATCGAATTATAGAGCTAGCAAGGTGGCAAAAGGATGAGGAATAGCTACTGGCTGTGTATGTACATAAATATTGCATTAAGAATGTACATAAATTATTATTATTAGCTATTTTTACAATTGAATTTATGTAAAACATTTGGACAGAATGAAATAAATTTAATCATAAGAGAATGACAAACAACTTAGATATAAGTATTTATAATCTAACATTAAATGCTTCTAAATTACACATTTATGGGGAGTATCTAAAAATGTATTTTATAAATTAACTTATTTTAAGATATATTTATTTTGAAGCATATATAATACAGTTAACTCTTAAAGTCCTGTACTGCACAAAACTGCATTAGCAAGACATTCTTGAAAAGTACAAAACAGCCTAATGACTTCATACATTAAAGTCTTATCTTTAATACTGCAAATTTTCACAAAAATCTGTCTGCTATAAACATTTGAATTAACAAACCTGTCTTTAGACATTTCCTTACAGGATGTTAAGAGTTAATATTCCTAAATATAGATTTGTCATAAAATTGAATAAGATTAACAAATAAAAAAACCAGATTGACTTAAAGCTCTAAGTATAATATTTATTATAGTTAGATTATTTTAAAATGCTGGCAATATTGCTGCTCTAAATTAATCAGGCAAATCTTAAATAAATAATAAATCAGTTATCAATAATAGCAGTGATTGAAAGATTTACCTATTCATTGCAAGTATAAAACATTTAGCAATTGCTCATATTTATGATTAGAAATAATAGTTGGCTAATTTCAGCAAGTTCTAAAAAGGCAAATATTTGGAAGATTAGCATGAGAAGCTGGCACTGTATATTTTCAAATATACTAAATTCTTGTTTAACATGTGTGTATTTGTGAGAGCATAATTGGATGAAAAACACCACTAACACATATTCAGTCTAATAACAGATAAACCAAAAACTGCAGGTATCTTACTTGGAGGAACAGTGGTACATTCAAAAGCTGTTTAGACAAAATAAGAAATCAAGTATGGCATAGCAGAATATTTATAAAATGTTTTAATGTTAAAACAATGACACACATTAAGAAAATATCATGAATAAGTAAGTAGTAACAGTTGTTTGTCTCTAAAAGTCTATAGAAAATAATGAATACCCAAGCTAGGTTAGAGCAGCCTGAAAAGACATGCAATAGTTTAGCACTCCAGAAGAGATGTCAAGAACAATAACACACACTTAGTACACTGATTATCAAACTGTGTCTATGCAAGGTGTGTGTGTGTTTGTAAGTTTGTATATGCCTGTGTGTAAATATATGTACACACACACAGACAAATATATATATATATATATATATATATTATATATATAAACATATATCTATTATATGTATGTATATATTATGTATACATATATATTTATTATATGTATGTGCATGTATATATGTATATATACACACACAGAGGCAAACACAGATAGATATGTATAAAAAAACACACAAACACGTCAAACACAGATCAGATATGTGTGTCTATATATATATATATATATATACACACATACACATACATTGTTTCAATGCTATACTGTTTAAAGACAGACATCTACAACATTTAAAAAGAGAGACAGATTTCAAAGAAGTACCACCAGTAGAAGAGAAAAAGAGACAGAGAGAAACAAGAGTTGATTTCTTCAAATGTTTGTCACTGGAAAAAGCACCGGAAGATTGAGATACTCATGCAGGAACCAAATCATTTACATTAAATATACTGTTTGTTTCAGTTCAGTGGCACATTGTAAAATAGTTTACTAATATACTAATAAATACTAAGAACATGCCAAGTAGTACTAATACTAACAAATCAAATCTCATTGGTTGGTATACAAAGTAAAATTTAGATGAGTTTTTTTTATATATTTTTAAACCATTTTATGAAATATAAAAAATAGTGAATGGAAATCTTCATAAAGATTTACATAAAATAATATGAAGAAAATTTAAACTTAAAGAGAAATGTGATAACTTCATCATCTAAAAGTACTTTGGAAATATATATGAAATTACCATATTTTCTAATGAATTTGGAAAATAAGAAAAGTTTTAACATAAAATTATGATGGAAGGTTTTTAGATAAATATAAACACTTTGAAATTGTAGAACCAGGGGTGGTTTCAGGTGATTTGGTACCAAAAGAGGTTAAAAACATTTAAATTAAATTTCTTTTCTTCTTAAGATTACATGGAAAGCTGAATTAAAAGATAATGTAAAATATACAACTTTGTACAGAGAAGAAAGTATTAAAAAAATAAAAAAGCACAATTTTGTTGTTCTATTATTAAACAGTCAATCCTATCACCACAGTTGCTAGTATATGATCATTCCTATATCATTAATGTTGGCAGTTTAGATTTTAAATTGCTACCATCATATGATCATCATCATTATTTAATAACTAAAATTGGCAGTATCAGTAGAGCGTCAGACACCATGCTTTGCAGCATAGAGTCCAAATCCCACCGAGGTTAGCTTTGCCTTTCATCCTTATAGGGTCAATAAAATAAAGCACCAGTAATGCACTGGGGTAATTGCAGGCCTTGTGCCTAAAGTAGAAAAAATTATTTAAGAACTAATAATATGTAAACAGGAACCTCCAGTTTTGCGATCCTACCATATTTGCAGGGCTTACTGCATTAGTTGTGTATTTCTCTGTTGGCTGAGATGGGTGTGCAAAATCTTTGAGAATGATTCTGACTAGATTTGAAACTTCAGTTTAAATTATTCACACTTCATCAGGGTGCAGAGAAATCCATATAAAAAAACACATTTATTACATTAACACTTTATTAGTGTGCAGAAAAATCTGTATAAAAGACGTGTTTATTACATATGTCAGTGTATTTATGTATTTACACAGTTACACAGCTTCAGTTAAGTTTTGTACTGTTTCTATACAGATATGTATTTACAGTAACTGCATTAACCACTGCCAATTCTAAGAACAATAACTATCAACCTAACCTCCATCCCTGAATTATCTTCAGCAAGATATATTCTTTTATAAAGGTGTAAGCACAAAATCAACTGGTGTGGGAGGATTTATTAAATTTAGTGAATATTTCGTTTCTCCTAATCTTCACAAAACATTTTCTTCTTGTATTCCTATTCAGCATTTTGGTTGATTATATATTAAATAAGACCCTGTACACCATCATCATCATCATCCTTTAACATGTTTTTCCTGCTAGCATCTTGCTTACATAGGTGTACCAGATGCATTTTAGTATGGCACTAGCACAATGGAGATTGTCAGGCCTTTGACACAACAAAAGAGTCCTCTATGCACTTTGTTCAGCATGGTTTCAACAGCTGGATGACTTTCCTATCACCAACCACATTACAGAGCATACTGGATATGTTTTGTTATGTTACCAACACTAGAGAGGTTGTTGTACCCATGACACAACTGAAGAGTCCTCTCAATCATTGTTGGCAAGGTTTCTACAGTTGGATACCTTCCCTATCACTAATCACATAAGTGAAGAAGAAAATACTTCAGACTTTGTTCATTTCAGTAATGAAAGGTGAAAAACATCATGGGTATATAAAGGTGAAAAACATCAGGGGTATATAAACAAATTGGTTGTTTGATGAAAGAAACAGTGGTATATTGGTTTTTGGACAAATGCCATCAATGAATATGAAATGAAATAAAATATCTTTCTCTTAATATGTCACTCAACATAATCCACAAATTAACTGAGCAATGAGAGCTGTTACTCAACGTAATCCTATCTTTCCTCCTTCTTATTATAGCACACTTAGTATTTTAGATAATGCCATCCAAGCCACATCAGAACATTTTACAATAACAGAGTAGTATCAAGAAAATAATGATATAATTAGGAAAACCCTTCAAAATAAGACATTATCTCTTTCATAACAGAGTTTTATATATTTATGACTTGGTCTCAGTACATTCTTTGGAAGGTCACTTTCATATTATCCTTCAATCAAAATACTGTTTAGAGACTTCACTGTACAAGAGCTGAATTTTACAAATGATGAAGTTAATACTTAATTTGGGTTTTTTTAAATCAAAATGTATCAATATTTTAATATATGTATATAAAATATATGTAGTTATCAGAGCATGATTTAAATACAATGAACAATTACAAATTAAAAGCTAAATTAATAGTTATTTTCTTTAGTTCTTAAACCTTAAATGTAATATAAACTTATAAAAAGTATTTTAATGAAAATTAGAATCATGCTCAAAATTTAGTTATACTTAGATAAATATTGTTGTTATATGAATTAAAGTATAGGAAACATCTGTATGGGCTAGACTTAACGAAGCAGCAATCTACCTGCATATCTGTAGATGGTGGTCCACTATCAGATTTCTCTTTCTGTCGACGATCACCTTTTTCACCTTTTTCTCTCATATCTTTCTCTCTAGACATCAGATCTTTGGAAGAAGATCCTGAAATCTAAAACAAAAATGAAGAAATTATTAAGACTTAATGTCTTCTACCACATGAAACTACATTCTTGAATAATACAAAACAGCTCTATGACTGCATCACATTTAAAGAATTAACGTTTTTACTCTAATACTGAACATTTTCATAATGAACTATCCACAAGTAAAGATACCATAAACATTTGAATTAGCAAATCCATTTTTAGATATTATCGTCATCATTTAACACCTATTTTCCTTGCTAGCAAAGGTTGGACAGATGCACCAGCACTAGAGAGGGAGAGTTGGGTTGTGACTGAAGGATCCTCTCTACTGTTGAGAGGAGGGATATGGTGGGGGTAAATAGGGAATAGGATGGGGGAGGTAAGAAGGATGAGCAGTATATTATAGGTATTTGGGTGGGGGGGGGGAGAAAGTATATCATTTTCTGCTAAATCATGGCTGAATGTTGAGAGCTAATAATATCTAGTTGCAATCAAAAATAACAATAGAAAATATTGATGGTCTTTTCTTCTCTGTCCATTTATTTAACTTGTTTCTGGAAGAGTAAACTTATAAATAAATGATAAAAAAAAAAGACTGCCTTCAATAACGAATGACCATTGGATTTGCACATAGAAAGTTCCCCTCCAAGGCCCAAGTCCAGGCAAGGTTGCTTGTGGAACACCAGCAGTCTCCCCTGCATAACAATCCCCCTCACTGAGCCTCCAATGTTTTTCAAGGGAAAGACAAAGGCCGATACAACTTGCCACCAAGGACCTCATAACTTATTTCTTCAGCTGAGTAAACTCAAGCAACATGAAATAAAGGGTCTTGCTCAAAGACACAACACACCGCCTGGGCCGAGAATCTAACTTACAACCACACGATTGTGAACCCAATACTCACACACCCGTAGATTAATAAATCACTATTGATATTTATGATAAGGGTGACATACCTTGTAGGATATTTGTAGAATAGGAGATCTCAGACCAGAAACTAGATTAAATTGGCCAAGATATTACCAATTAAACTACTAATAATTAAAAATTTTATAACTTAAATTATAAAATATAAACTAGCAGAAAAAAAAACAGTCAACCAAATAAATAAAATTACACTGAAGAAGTAGTAAATGCATCATTTATCATGATGATGATGAAGTAGCACTTATAATTAAATGGTGCAAAGAATAATATACATTAACTCTTTTGATACCAAACCACTTGACACTGTCCATGGTTCTATGATAAAAATTTGTTTGTTTTAAAGTGTTTATATTTATTTTTAAAACTCCCATCATAATTTCATGCAATAACCATTTGTTAAATTATGATCGAAAAACCAAATTAATAATGATAAAGTGAATTAAATACTAAATCCCTCCAAATTCTTGATTATTTTCACTTTATTTGAAATTCATAGGAGGTGTTTCATTAAAAATATACTAATGAAAGGGTAAACAGATAACAAAGATTTATTTAACAAACTATTTTATGAATTAATTGAAAACCTAATTATTCTTTCCTTACACAATTCTAATCAAAAAATCCAAAGTACCGCAACAGAGTGTGTTGTTCAATTTTGTAATAAAATTTGGTGAATATTCCACAATCAGGTCTGACAAAGCAATTCATGAAGCAATGGTATATCAGTCTATATACCAATGGTATCTTGGTTTATATACAGATGGTATATTAGTCTATATATCAGTGGTATACTGGTCTGTACAGCATTAATATAGCAATGGTATACTAGTCTATACAGAATTAATATGGAAATGGTATACTGGTCTATATAGCATTCACAAGGGACTTCCTCTAACAGCTTCACTTCCTCTAATTTCTTATCAGTAAGTAGCATAATGCGGATTCACACGAACTTTATTTAAATGATGATGTACCAAACTTAGAATGAATGCATTGTATCGTAAATATTTTTCATTGATACAAGTGAAAGCAATGTTACACCAGACCATGGTTGAGAAATGTTTGTTTGTTATTTTTTTCTCTTACAAGTCAAGGTCACACTCAATAACTAAATGTACAGTTATTATCAACTACTCATATGCCAGGCCTATCCTGTAATATTATTACAATAATAAACATTGTCCAAAGTTAAAAATAAAAGTACTTCCTGTTCTGTAGCGAATAATATATTAGAATGTTATACTGATACCCAAAATATTCTTACATACAAGCATATAATGCTACATATTTAATGTCTTCATCACCATCATCCTTATTTTTACATCTGTATTTCATGTTGGCATGGGTTGGATGAGTTGTCATGGTCTGAGACTTGCTCATGACATTCCATATTTTGAATGGTTTCAACAGCTGGATGTTCTTCCTGATGCCAACCACAGGATATGGTGGGTGTATTTCTCGTGACACTTGTACCACCACTTTACAGAGTGGATTGGATGCATTTCATCATGGTACTAATGCAAACACTTTAGAAAGTGTACTGGGTTTCCTTTTATCATGGCACAGGCACAAAATACTAGAATATTTTACCGATATGTAAATATTCTAACATATAAGGAAATAATACAATGTGTGCAGTATTAAATGTAAATATAGAATGGATTTGTTGGTTCCGACAATGATTGTTCTAGTTGTTCAATCAACAGAACAGTCTTCTCATGAAATGAAGATGTAAGTGGTTGAGCATTCCACAGCCACAAGTATCCTTAATATAATTCTTAGGGAGATTCAACATGACACTGTGCGTGACAAGGCTGGCCCTTTGAATTACAGGTACAGTCCATCCGACAGGCTTCCAAACAGTTTCTGTCTACCAAATTTCACTCACAGGGTTTGGTTTGACCCAAGGCTATGGTAAATTACATCTGCCTATCATGCCACGCCATGGGATTGAACCTGGAGGCTAATGATTGCAAAATGAACATCTTAACCACCCAAATATACTACAGACATACACACATTTACAAACAGTAGTACAAAAAAAGCAAAGACTACACAATACAAAAGTAGAGTGCAATTATTTCGCTAGAATTGATGTTACTTTAAGCAATCACTTGCATGCATATGTATGTGACTGTGTATGTATGTGTAATTCATCATCATCATCATCCTTGTTTTTACATCAACTTTTCCATTCTGGTATGGGTTAGACAGGACTTTTCAAAGCAATGTTTTACAGCTAGCTGACCTTACTGATATCAACCTATTTAGTTACTTCTTAAAAAATGCAGGGATATGGTGAACCTATTCTAAACCAGATGGTTTATATGTTTATATTAACATACTAGCCACACAATTAAGAAACTAAGAATTGAAAATTTAAAATCTATGAAACAACATTTAGTAAATTAAATTACCACCCCAACAAACATATAAGAGTATATTTCTTTATCTTGTTGGCACTTGAACTACGATAAAAATACTATAACCATTGCTACAAATCCATTGACCAGATCAAATTACAACTAAAATTCTACTACTATGATGTTATCAACATCTTACATTCAGTCACAACAATTTCCATGCCCCTATCTGGTCCCTATGTTCTAACACACATCCAAATAAAAAAACTATATATAGGATAAGGCTGGATAATATCTCAGCACTTCAAAGGCTTAGTGAACTACTAATAAGCTTTGCTGAAACATCATAGCTATATTGTAAAAGATATATATATATATATTTTCTATACTTTTCATTTATATATATATATATATATATATATATATATATATATATATATATATATATATATACTATATATAGAGAAAGAAAGTGTGAGAGAGTTATATTATATATACATGAGAAGAAATATTGCCTATATATATATATATATATATATATATTTTTTTTTTTCCACACGAGTCTATATTTTCAGATTTCCCTGCTAAGCTGTTTATTTCACAGGAACCAGCAATAGAAAATCCCCTTTTTACACATTATTCAAGTCAGACTTTCATATCTAGTAATATTGGAACTTATTTAGTAACTTCACTAAAAATAATTTAATATAAAGTCATATCTTGGAACCATCTTTGAATCTTTATGTCCTGTACTATTTGAAACCACATTAGCAAGACATTCTTGAAAAGTACAAACCAGTTCTATGACTGCATCATATTAAAAATTAAAGATTGTATTTACCCTAATACTGCAAATTTTCACAACGCTTTCTCCACTAGTAAAGACATTATCAACCTTTAAATTAACAAACCTATGTTTTTCGACATTTTCTGTTAAATCATTACAGGATGTTTAAGAGTTAATTAATATCAATAAAAGAAAGACTACTTGCCACAATTGTAGGGAATGTAAATTAATCCATAGACATTGTAAATTATTCCGTTTTAAATTCAGAAACATTAGAAAGAATGTCATAAATGTTTTTATATATATATTTCTTATTCACAAGGGAGTGAAATAAGTAGGAAAATGTAGTGCCAATCATCTCCAGTTTAGACAAAGGACAAAAAGAGACTATGTTTTATCACTAGCTGCAAACACTATTCAAATGTACTGTTTAGCAGAGTTAGGAGGAGAGATCATAGTAGTTTCTTAAGACCATAGAAGAAAGTAAAGAGAGGACCTACTCCATGTCTTCTTTGTTTATCATATATACTCTTAAACTAATCATACTTGCAACAATTACCTATTGGAAGGAGGGGTTAAATAAGAGTAAGCATAATATAACCCTAGGGGAAAATAAGATGATTATTTGTGTTGTATTTATTTCTTTAGGTATAAATATAAAGAAGGTTTAAGTAATAATGACAGAGAGGGGGGGGGGTGTATGAGAGAGAGAGAGAGAGAATAAGGAGAAGGGAGAAAGAGGGGGGGGGGGGGGGGGGCAGTATAAAACCACCTGTTTGTTACTTTTGTTTCAGAAGCTAAAGGATTATCAAAGATAACACTTAAAAACAATTACCTTTGTTTATAACTTTTAAGATAGATGAAAAACTGTGCGACTGAAAATTATGCTTTAGATAAAATTAAATCTCTATCTCTCTTGTGTGTGTGCACACACTGAATTAATGTTATGATCAAAATTTTCATTTACTTTCAATAATTAATATTTCCCCTTTCACCCAATACTTAACACTTTTACTTTTAACTAATTGTACACTTGAAAGGCTTACAGATACAACTGAAGAAGTGTTGTTATGTCTATCTCTTAAGCCAGCCTACTCAAGAAACTTGATGAGTCATTACATTATTTTAATTATCATATAACATCAACCAGGATGTTCATTAGTCAGTTTAATAAAGCTAAATAATAGAGGAAAAAAATTAATCAGCTGTGTTTGTAAATTAAATGACAATCATTATTAACTCTTAACATCTTGTAATGATTTATCAGAAAATATCTCAAATGGGTTTGTTAATTCAAATGTTTACAATATCTTTACTACTTGACAGATCATTATGAAAATTTGCAGTATTAGCTGAGACCTCTAGTCTCTCACCACATTTACTTTTAGTGTCACAGTTTCTTTTTATTATACATAGCACAGTAAACAATACTTTCTTCCTGGAACTGAAACCCTCTGGAATTCCATTCCTACACCACCTAGGTTTTTCCTGCAGACATCAAACTGAACATCATCATCATCATCAATCTCAGCAGTTTTGAGGAGGCTTTGAATAAGACAGCCAAGGGCAATATTCTCATCCTCTGACTCACTTATTAAAAGAAGGGATTATTCTAATACCCAACTTCTGTGTTTTTTCGTTATTACTCATCCTCAAACCAAACATATTTTATACTTTATAGGTTCTCTGTATTTATCAACATTATCAAGACCAGAATCTACAGTGTTTGGTAATCGAATGGAGAAAATGTAAGGACTGAGAGGACTCTTCAGCATGGCTTAACATGTGGCAACCTCACTAGTACCACAATAAAAAGCACTCAATATACACTGAGGTGTGTTAGTGCTGGTGCTACAATAAAATGCACACTCTTCAAAGTGGTAGTGCTTATGTCACAAAAATTGCACCCAGTATAGCCTGTAAGATGGTTGGTATGGAAGAGCATCCAGCCATAGAAACCATGCCAAATATGGAACATAATGAGTTGGCATGGGTTGGACCATGACAGCCAGTTCAACCCATGCCAACATGGAAAGAGGACATAAAATGATGATGATATTTTAAAATACCTGCGTTCATTAGATATGTCACCCACATATTTACTATATCACAATAGTTTCAAATTGAGTTTTCTAATATTGATTAGTTTTCTAGATTTTAATGATTATTATATATTTGTAATTAATGAAAAATAATTCAAGTAATTACAATAAAACCTAAGAAAGCTTCTGAGTTTTAAGCTAAACATAATTCCCCTCTATATTAATGTCATAAATGCATATAATTATCATAGTACAATTCAAAAGCTTCTTTTACAAATATGGACATTAAAAAAAACTATTTATCATTCTTATATAAAATTTAATATAAACGTTGCTATTTTAGATGCTGTTGCACTAGATATTGATTTCTAATTTAGGCACAAGGCCAGCAAATTTTTGGGAAGGGCCGAGTTGACGGAGTCAACTCCAGTGATTGACTGCTACTTTATATTATTGATCCCAGAAGGATGAAAGGCAAAGTTGACCACAGCAGGATTTGAACTGAGAACCAGAAAAAATAATACTTCAATGGCATTTTATCCGATGCTTTATCAATTCTGGCAATTAAGCCCCCTTGTTGCACTAAATATTAAACAATTCCATTCATGACTGTGTTGACAAATGGAATGATTCCCAAGTTTTCTTTATCAAGGGAAGCAATTCAGTTTTTAAACAAATTAACACCCTTTGCACATGTATAGTGTGAATGTTATGTTATTGTGTGAGTGACAACAAAAGCCTGCAAGTTGAACACAAGAGAGATATAAATTCTTTCTATATCACAGCCAATATTTTAGTTCAAACTGATTTCGTTGTAGAAGAGCACAGGTGAAACACTTTGACCATCAGTTTCTTCAATATCATCAATAAATTAGACATAAAATCCTCCTTCTGCTTTCCACATTGGCATTGGTTTGACTGGTTGTTAAGGACTGAGATCAGACAAGTCAGAACATATTTTCAATATTATTACTGCTTAACGTCTATTTTTTTCCATATTGTCACATTCTGAGGCTTCACTGGTTGGTCAGGTGACCATGCATAACTCATATGTTTGATTTTGGGCATGGTTTCTATGGCTGGATGCCTTCCTAATGCCAACCACTTTACAGTATGACTCAAGCACTACCAATTTATAAGCTGGATTGGGTGTTATTTGTCATGGCACCAGCACATTACAACACTAGGCTGTTCATTGTGTCATTGGCTATGCTGAGGAACAGTGATGGGAGTGAGGGGTGTAAGATGAGAGGAGGGTGCAAGCTACATGCTGCTTGGCAAGAGAAGGAGGTTTGTCCCATTTTGGGAGAGAAAGCATTGGGTCATGTCTTATATTAGAATCATTAATTTCACAATGGAATAATGTGTACACACATAAACTTGAGGCCTTTTTAATCCAATGCCCTAAAGTCTTTACCAATTCGCCACCTTATTTATAGAGTAAGCCAAGTAAAAAATATCTGTCATTTAGAGCACTTCCACAACGAATAATTTGAGTGAGACTCATGTAGTTGACTATTTTGCTACCTGGTTCTCTGAAACAAAACCACACATTTTAATGGGTTCCACTTTAAATCAAGATCTTCAAACATAATTGGATATAAGCATCTTTTCTTAATGTTGATACAAATATCATCTTAACAATAAAATAATTAATAATTTTAGTAAATTCATCCAAATTCTTCACTAATTAATTTAAATAGAAATATGGTAATTAAAGGGTTAATATTCTTTCAAGTTGAAATGAAATGGAGAATGTGCAGTTCACACCTATGTAGGTTTAGCTGACCTCCTACAAGGTTTCTCAAGTATTTTTTGTGATAGAGGTCTCAGTCTTATTATGAAAATGTGAAATATAGTATCTTGCTCAAGAAAACAACATGATGCTCAGTCATCCAGGAATCAAACACATGACTTTATGATTATGATTCCAACAACATCCTGACCAGCAGGTCACACAGCTTTGGAAAATATTGTACTGAACTTGCAGTTCCTATGGGCTCATTTTCAAGGCCAAATGCCCTTTTATGGCTGGAAGTCCTTTCCTGGCCCTCTGTATATGTAAAATGTGAAATTCTATAGTTCTGTTATTAGATAAGAAAACTAAATTCTTTCCTACCAGTTTACAGGTGTAAAGGATTATAAGTCTATATTATATTATCACATTTGCCAGTAGATAAGTTTGGAAAATTAAGAAATATTTTTGTAATCATCATTTTTAAAATCCAAAAGGATTAACGCATTTGATATCTTCACTGGTAGAATATCATTAATATACCTTCATTAGTGGAATCATAAATATGTCCTGAATATATTTTTTATCCAGTTAGTAAAAGAAGTTGGATTACTTTGAATAAATATTGAATGAATATTACATAATTTATGTACTAAATTTCGTAGCTGTTGATTAAACATAAATATTCTTATATACAATGATTGCTTATTTTAAGATTCACTTCTTTTAAAATTTTCAAATGTCAACACTTCCGGTTATGATATAACGGATGCTATATTATATTGATTATATAAACGTTCATATATTTGCATCGTTATATCATAACGTTTATATTTCTGTCGCTAATTTTCTCCTTTTTCATTTTCATTACATTTCACCGTAATGCAGTTTATATATAATATTATCTTTTTTAAATGTATCATGGATTACTTTACTGATTACAGAAGAGAGTGTAACACAGTCTCTCTTCAATTTCTGTGCATATTCTCAATTACGATTTTATTTGACATATAATATCTACACCTGAAGGCTGGTTTTCTGCTAGTATCATTAATGTATCTTCACTAGTGGGATATCATTAATGTATCTTCACTAGTGGAATATCATTAATGTATCTTCACTAGTGGGATATCATTAATGTATCTTCACTAGTGGGATATCATTAATGTATCTTCACTAGTGGGATATCATTAATGTATCTTCACTAGTGGGATATCATTAATGTATCTTCACTAGTGGGATATCATTAATGTATCTTCACTAGTGGAATATCATTAATGTATCTTCACTAGTGGAATATCATTAATGTATCTTCACTAGTGGGATATCATTAATGTATCTTCACTAGTGGGATATCATTAATGTATCTTCACTAGTGGAATATCATTAATATCTTCACTAGTGGAATATCATTAATGTATCTTCACTAGTGGAATATCATTAATGTATCTTCACTAGTAGAATATCATTAATATATCTTCACTAGTGGAATATCATTAATATCTTCACTAGTGGAATATCATTAATATCTTCACTAGTGGAATATCATTAATGTATCTTCACTAGTGGAATATCATTAATATCTTCACTAGTGGAATATCATTAATGTATCTTCACTAGTGGGATATCATTAATATATCTTCACTAGTGGAATATCATTAATATCTTCACTAGTGGAATATCATTAATATATCTTCACTAGTGGAATATCATTAATGTATCTTCATTAGTGGGATATCATTAATGTATCTTCACTAGTGGAATATCATTAATATCTTCACTAGTGGAATATCATTAATATATCTTCACTAGTGGAATATCATTAATATCTTCACTAGTGGAATATCATTAATATATCTTCATTAGTGGAATATCATTAATGTATCTTCATTAGTGGAATATCATTAATATCTTCATTAGTGGAATATCATTAATGTATCTTAGGGCGGTGGATTGGCAGTATCGGTAGAGGGTCGGATGCCATGCTTTCTAGCATAGTTACGTCCCTTTACGGTCTGAGTTCAAATCCCGTCGAGGTTAACTTTGCCTTTCATCCTTACAGGGTCGATAAAATAAAGTACCAGTAATGTACTGAGTAATTGATGGCCTTGTGCCAAATGTAGAAACAATTAATATATCTTCACTAGTGGAATATCATTAATATCTTTGCTAGTGGAATATCATTAATATCTTTGCTAGTGGAATATCATTAATATCTTTGCTAGTGGAATATCATTAATATCTTCACTAGTGGAATATCATTAATATCTTCACTAGTGGAATATCATTAATATCTTCACTAGTGGAATATCATTAATATATCTTCACTAGTGGAATATCATTAATATCTTCACTAGTGGAATATCATTAATATCTTCACTCGTGGAATATCCTTAATAATTTCAAATGAGAAGTGACTTCAATGAATCAGAAGACCAGACTGTAGAGTGACATCTTCATCACTTAATGTCTGCTATCCTTGCTAGCAAGGGTTGACTTCCTATTGGAATATCATATATATTTCTAAACAAACAGTGGGATCCAGTTTTCAACATCTGCAAAGGCTAGTTACTTTTACAGCATCAGAATTAATCCAAATAAATGTGGGAGCAAGTAAAGTAAAATATGGAGAG
>OZ024748.1:25687828-25725328 GCA_964016885.1 Eledone cirrhosa
AAGCTGAAATAGGTATAGATTTTTGGAATGTATTATTTTTTTATATTTTTTTAATTATATTATTTTCATATTTTTTAAATATATCACATTTAAAAAAATATATTTTTATATTTCTAAAATATATTATTTACATTTTTAAAAAAAGGTATATTATTTTTTTAACTATATTATTTTTATATATTTCTCCCTCTCATCTATTCACATTGTAAATTATTGTAGGGATTTTTTTTAATCCTCAATATTAATTTTATGTCAAAAAGTGATATATTATTATTAAATCATGAAATAAGGTATGATACACACAAATAATTCAACTTAGAAGAGGGTTGTAAAATTATTAACACTCTTATTTCTATTGAGGACAGTTTTAAAACTGCAGTCATAACAATTGAGATTCAAATGATTTAGACTAAATTTTTTGGCCAGTTTAATAGTTTTTGTTTTTCAAATATTGCTTATCTATTTACAATGTGTGTAATCTTACAAAATAGAGTATAATTAAATTTTAACAATTGTACAATAATAAGTTTCCTGCAGCTATTAATTATGACTGACTGCAACAATTAAATTTACTGGCATTAATTATTAATCTATATTAAGTTCTTACCGGGGGGGCGCATTATAATTTCATCATCATTATCATCATTTTTACATTACATTCAATTTTTCCATGTTGGACAGAAAATTGTTTAGGTCATTGTTTTATTAACCTATATTAAGTTTCTATCAGGAGTGAAGTGTGAGCATTTTGATTTCATCATCATTTTTACATTCAATTTTCCATGTTGGCATGAGTTGGATGGGAATTTTTTTGAGGCTGTTATTTTATTAACCTATATTTCATCATCATCATTATTTATTATTGGCATGGATTGGACAGGAATTTTAAGGAATTTAAAGCAATTTAAAGGCCATTGTTTTATAGCCAGATGGCCTTCTTGATGTCAACCCATCTAGTCACTTTTTACAGCACACAGATATGCTGCACATACCTATAAGTATGCATGTATTTATGAAAACTAACTCAACATTAGATATGTCACCTAATTAGTAATTTAATATTTAAACTTGTCTCTAATTTGGCTAATTGTAGGAACTGACTAAAATGCTGAGCAGAAAAGGAATTTAATAATTATAAATGTTTTTAGATAATTTTGCATGTATCGGTTTTTAGAATAGGTACAACCTATCTTGGCATGTTCTATGAGGCAACTAAAGGGGTGTCAGGAAATGCATCCAGCTGCAAAACATTGTCTCAAAACATCTCTTCCAACTCATACCAGCATGAAAACGTGGATGTGATGATGATGATGATTATTTATCAAGATATGTTTTAAAAACAATCCACAATAAAGTGGATATATCTGACCACCAGTTAATATCAATATTTTACTGAAACTACTTGTAATGTTGAAACTATTTCTCACTTCTAAGCAATTAGATGGCTTGTAAATGAGAAACAACAATTCTTTAAGATGTTAAATGATAATTGTTTCTACTTTTGGCACAAGACCAGCAATTACCCAGTGCATTACTGGTACTTTATTTTATCAACCCCGTAAGGATGAAAGGCAAAGTTAACCTCGGCGGGACTTGAACTCAGAATGGAAAGGGGCGTAACTCTATGCGTCAAAGCATGCCGTCCGACCCTCTACTGATACCGCCAATCCATCTCAATGATAATGATGATGAAGACATGCCACTCCAAAAACTCCCACACTTTTCAACAGACAATCTACATTGATCATATGGAGGAAATATTAACATAAGAACTAGAAAAAAAAACATTTAATTTATGAATGAAACTATTCACTTTTTGCATTCCTAAAAATAGCAGCAATTCAAGAGAGCAGTGAAATCACAATATTGCTACACATTACCAAATCCATTATAAACATAGCTGCTTTGGATTTGTTTTTTGTTTTGTTTTTTCTTGCCTTTGTTTGTATTGGAAAACTATATCTGAAGATATTTGTATATTTTAGACATTTTTTTCCTAATGATAATGTATTTTAGATTAAAATTATGATAAAAGGTTAGTGAAGGATGTGATGTAATGAGGATAGTGGCCATGGAAACACTATCATCACTGGTTGTGGAGATGGCAGGGAAGAAATAAGCACTAGCATGGTTGTGGGGGTTAAAAGTTCATTCTGATACCATGTGGTAATGTGGTTTGGTGGGTACCTCCTCACTATAGCCTAACATGTGACAACATCTTGAATGTTGATGCCATGATAAAATCCCCCTGTACATCATGTAAATTGTTAGTGTTGGTGCCACAATAAAATACACCCAGTTCATTCTGTAATGTGGTACATCTGGTGTCATGAAAAAATGCACCCATTACATCCTGTAAGGTGGCTGGCATTAGGCAGAGCATCCAGTTGTAGAAACCATGTCAAGTATGGAATATAATGAACAAGCTGAGTAGTTCTGAACCATCTGGACTCGACCATGACAACCTGTCCAACCAATGCCAGTGTAGAAAGTGGATGTAATGATAATGATGTAATGATGTGTGTATACACATGCATGCTGACACACATATATATATATCATCAACATCATCATTGTTTAACGTCCATCTGCCATGCTAGCATGATATATATATATATACATATATATATATATATATATGATAAACTTGGGAAAATTAACAAACAGGACAAGACAACAAACGAAAACAAGGTAAAACGAAAAACAATTTTTTTAAGGGGAAACCTCAAAAAATTATTTTTTGAAAATAAAAATACAAACGAAAGACAGAACTCCAGGGTCATCAGCTGTTGAGAGGGACTTTCGCAGTTTTGACCCGTACTAACAGTACTACTGGTCCACCCAGGGTCACAGCATCTGACACAAGCCAAAGTGCTGTCCAGTGGAGTAAGAAACAAAACAGTAACTTATAGCAATTAAGCTGACAAGTACACATAGAATTTTATGTGACACCAGGGAGAAAGTATTGTACTTTTGTAGCACGAAAGTCTCATGAGTGAAACAAAGGAAAAAAAGAAGGAAGGAAAGGGAAGGGAAGGAAAAAGGCAAGAAGAAGAAAGAAAGATATTGTGTTAAAAAATGTAAGCCATTGAAATTAATACATATAAACACACGGGGGGACCCATGCAACCATAACTCTAAAACACATGCCGAAGTAGAAACTTGATTGAAATTAACATTAGTATCAACATAAGTGAAAGGAATACACATTTGAAAAGGTTTAGGGTTTATCAATTAAAACTATGTCTAAGTGCAGGAAATGTGAAGATGATCACAGTCCCAGTGTAAACACATTAATTTCCATTACCAAATTCCAATGGAAGGTAATAATATAAACAGGAAAAAACATATATTAACATTAGTATGCTACTGGAAGCAACACTTTCTATAGACTGTACTCTGTTTATGTCTTCTTGTAAACACTTCACCTAAAATACCATTCCAAGAAACGGGAGAGGTGTTTGAGAAAATAGAAATATTTAATAGATACGGGTTTTCTTCTAGGATTATGTAATGTGCATGGATGATGATTGCTGGGTGAATAAATGCCATGTAATCCCAGTGGAGGGCAACTGCAGTAGAGGAAGAACAAGAAGACCTGAATGGAAGTGGTGAGAGCTGATCTCAGATTGCTAAAGCATACAGAGGAGATGACAAAGGAACACGGCAATTGGAGAGATGCTGTGAGAAGGATCCATCCAACCCATGCAGGCAGCAGAACAATAGATGTATGATGATGATAAGTCAAAATATGAAATGATGATCTTTTGATAAAGATATATTCCTAAAACTCTTAAAAAGAATGTTATAAGGTAGCGGAACAAATATTTGGATCAAAAAAGAGAATTAACTTTTCCGATACCAAACTGCTTGAAACTGCCTCTTGTTATATGATGGAAAATTGTTTATTTTAAAGTGTTTATATTTATCTAAAAACCTTCCATTATAATTTTATATAAGAACCTTTGTTAAGTTATGTTCCAAACACCAGCTTAATAACAAGTAACTTATATTAATAAATCCCTCCAAATTCTTGATTATTTTCACAGTTATTTGAAATCATAAGCAGTGACTTTCATTGTAAATATAGTAATGAAAAAGTTAACATTTTTGAAGAGAATATCTTTTGAAAAGTATACAAAACTATATTTCTAAAGTGGAACACATTGGCTAGAATATTAAATGTTTTGCTTGTTTGTTTGTGAGTGGTGATGGAAGGATTAATCTACAATGACAGCTTGGTACTCCACTGGAGATACTAGATAAGATCTTTTATCAAGATGACACAGTTCTTGGGGTAGAATTAAAGCCAGGGTGGAGTAATTTAAGGTGACTAAAATGAGGTCTGTATGGAAGAAATATACCTAATGCAAGCTATTAGCAGGTATGTGTTAAAGGTGTGATGTTTATAGTACATGTGTTTTGTTTTTTGATTTTTAACTTAATCCAGAGAAGCTGGACCAAGTTCACTTGCAGTCCTTTCTAAACTGAAGAGATTGATGTGGTTGCTGATCAGCCTCAACTTAAGTATATTGGTGAAGGAAAACACTGAGATGGGGAGTGGGGGATGTTTCAGAGAATTGCACTTTTATGATGAAGTGTTTTTTAGTTAATCTGAATGAAAAGAATAACTAATTCAAAATAACATTTTCCAAGTTCATTTTTTCTTTCAACCAAATATTGAGCAGTTTTTTTACTTCACTATTAAAAATGCCCATAAAAAATATACCCTTAAAAACACACTCTTAAAAAAATGTCCTTAAAATATACCCTAAAAATATGTTCTTAAATTTTAAGATAGTTTAATTGAGAAACATTTTATGACATATATGAACTTTGAAGATTTGCAGAGGTAAGAAGAATCCTGAAATAATGAACAAAGCAACTTAAGAACAATTATTGCTAGTAGGCTTCAGATCTTCATATACATTCTATCATTGCAGTTGTGAACATCACAATTTCATGAACAAACACATCTGTGAAGGGTTTTATCTGGATAATACGTTCTTCAGATAAATAGCTACAACAGCAAGAATGTAAAATACCATCATTTATTTGTAATGGTACATATAACCCATTTATTATATAGTTAATGGCACTGTCTCCAACACAATGTCCAAGAAATCACGCATCGACAAAATATTTCTCTTTAATAAAGAGAAACGGTTTATAGTTTACAGATAACGGTTTATATTTGCAGATATTTACAGTGAAAATATGGGATATACTGTTATAATTATGAGTTTATGTATGGGATATCACTCTACTTATATAGTTATGTAGGATATCACTGCTATTCTTATAATTATAAATACTAGTTTAGATATATATCACTGCTGAAGTTGGTACATTTGTACAAATTTGGTACTAATTGCCCTTAATTTGACTTTTCTGTACATTTGATACCAGGTCCAGATTTTTTGGTATGTTTTAGAGAAGGGGCGTGCAACAGGCAGCCCGCAGGGCACAATCTGGCTCGCCAGATCAGTCAGAGTGGCCCGCGATGACCATTTAAAATTTTTACCTTGTAGACTTATTCAGAATTTTTTTTTGTAACTGCAATACAATTTTCTGTTAGTTGACCTACACTAAAGGGCTTTACTGATAAGGTTGTGTGTGTTACAATTTCCCAGTTCCATGTTATGGAAAGAAGTTGTGGTGAATCTTTGGAATAGTGCTTAATAAATATTAATGGCTCTAATAGTTGTTCCAATGTTCAAAAGTGGCCTGCCAATGTAATATGTTGCACACCCCTGTTTTAGAGAGTGTGGTGGCTTTGCAAATTTGGCGTAATTGATAATCTAAAATCACCATTTAATGATTTAACATTTATCAGTTATAACAACGTTTCTACTTTTGGCACAAGGCCAGCAATTACCCTAGTACTGGTACTTTATTTTATCGACCCCGTAAGGATGAAAGGCAAAGTTAACTTCAGCAGGATTTGAACTCAGAATGTAAAGGGCCGTAACTCTATGTTGCAAAGCATGGTGTCCAACCCTCTACTAATAATGTACCATTCACTCACAATTGATAAGTGGACGCTTTACTTGAATAGTTTCTGCTGATAATATGCAAGGACATCTAAATATAGATAGATTAAAACAAATTCTTGGAAGACAACCTTATCAGTTCAGTTTAAGCAGTTGTGCACAGTGTACAGTGTGCTTTGGTGGTGTCATCTTTCAATATCTGAACTGTTTTGCTTTCTTAAGAAACATTTGGACCCATTACGAGTGGGGAAAAAAATTAATATTAGAATATCATTCTGATAGTAATGAAAATGACACTCAGAAGAAAAAACTGAAATCCACTTTCTATGAAAGAAAGGTTCAGCCAAAATTATTAAACAATGAGAAATTTTAATCATGGTTGGAATTGAGTAAAAAGAATGCAAGTAAAGGCTACTGTAAATTGTGCAATAGTGAGATAGCTGGTAGCTTAAGTCAAGTAGTAAGGCATGAAGAGACAGAAAAATATCCAAAGAATGCAAAAGTAGTGAAACAAACAGTGAAGGAGACAGATTTCATAAAGCTTGCTCAATGTTTTGCTCACTTAATGAAAATAGCATCAGCTGAGCTGAAACTATAGATTTATTGCTGAGCACAACCTACCCATTGCTATTTTGGATCATTGGCCTGGCCTTATTGCCAATAAAATATATAAAGTAAATGTAAAACATTTTCTTTTTTAATATTTGTGGGGTTTCATCATCATCAGGAGTGTTAGGATGTGGGAGGTGTATGGAAGTGGATTATTGGATTTGGTAGGCTTTTGTATATTTTGGTACTTTTTAAACAAAGTTTTTGGTACTATTGAGAAAAGATTTCAACAGCCCTGTATCGCTGTTACTTGTATAATTATAATTATTAGTTTAAATATAGGATATCACTGCTATTTATATAGTTATAAATATCACTGTTATTCATAGAGTTAGCATATCACTGTTATTCATAAAATTATTAATATTACTTTAAATATAGAATATTACTGTTATTTATATAACAGAAAAACATTGCATTTGCTATCAAATCTTATGGAATAAAAAATAATTGATACATACCATCCTGAAAGACACGTTCGACATTGAGTCCGTATGTTGCACAGGTTTCGTAATATGTACATCTTTTCAAATCTATTGCAAGTTTACGGGCCCTAACATCATCAATCACACGTGGATTGCTTTCACTGATAGCATCTAGAAAGTAACAGAATTTGAAAATAATAGAAAATTGGGAATAATGGGTCATGGAATTCAAATTCAAAAGAATTCATTTTTTTTCTTTTTTATAAACAACTGGTTGGCTTAAGAAGAATTGAGAAAATTTGAAATGTAAATGTCAAAAGCAGAAACAACGACAAAAATAATCAATCAGGAAGCACCTCTCTTTGTTTACCTTTTCCATCTCTAGGAATACTTTACTCAATTTCCTCAGCTATTATTTATAGTGATTGTCTATTATTATAGTCATTTCTGTGGTGGGACATCTACATTTAACATTTTTTTTAATATTACTTAAAATGTAAAAAAATAATATAAAGAAACTATTATAGGGTAAATTTTGTTCAGAATTTCAACATTTATCGTATAAAAATAATGAAATTCTGTTTAGTCTAAATGGTAAAAATTTTACAAATAGTTCTTTCTATAAACAAGAATACAGAAAGTAAAAATATAGGACAGTAAATGGTATTTATTATAAAGTCACCATTATTTCAGATGTCAAAGGATTCTAAAATATTGTTATCAAATTTAATGGAAAAATAAATAGACATTCTAACATTTGAACTGCTGAACATCCTGTTCCACAAGAAACCACATTACCAAGTATTACTGGTTCTGTTTATATTAAAGTTGAAAAAAATAACCATGGCTGCAGTCTAATATGACTGAGACAAATAAAAGAATTGAAGAAGTAGACAGTGAAATATTTGAAAGGAGTGAGAATTTCCTCATGAATAGTAAAAAAAAAAAAAACCTTCAACTAACCATTTTGATACCAACCTCCCTCAAACCACCCATTTAAATGAAATCCTTCTATCATTATTTGATATCCCGCCGAGGTTAACTTTGCCTTTCATTCTTATGGGGTAGATAAAATAAAGTACCAGTAATGCACTGAGTAATTGCTGGCCTTGTGCCAAAAGTAGAAACAATTATTTGATATAAGAACTTTTTGTTAAATTAAATTACAAATACCACCTTAATAATGAAATAATTTATAATTTAAGTTCCCAGAAATTTTTCATTGATTAATTAAAATACAATATATATGTGTGTGTGTGTGTGTGTGTGTGTGTGTGTGTGTGTGTGTGTGTGTGTGTGTGTGTGTGTGTGTGTGTGTGTGTGTGTGTGTGTGTGCGTGTGCGCGCGTGCATGCATGCATGCATATGCTTGTATGTATGGACCCATAATTCCTGATGAAGTTGTTGGAGATCCATAGTGATATTTCAGCATGTCTTGGGAAGTTTTTTAAAAGCCTGGCAGAGGCCATCCTTCTCCAGGTGTGAACACAGCTGATATCTTCCAGAGAAAGTGAAAGAGAGAGGATGATTATTTGGCCACTTCCAAGAACCACTAGCCCTGGTAGCTATAACTTAGAAATAATATTATTTTGGCCACTTCCAAGAAGCACAAGCCCTGGTAGGTATAACTTAGAAAGAATATCAACAAATCCCAATATTTGACTGCTCTAGATGTCTGCTAGTTTATTCTTTTTGTGGAAGTGCAGAACAAAAAAAAAAAAAAAAACTACAACAAAAGTTCTGCTATTAAACTGTGACTTGTCAATATTACCATAATATCCAATAATTTAAAGAGATTCTGAAGAAGTTGTCAGTTTGAGTGGATATCAAATATAAAACTGTAACTGAAATAATCAATAACTGAGTTACTGCATAGCACAGTTTCATAAGGGGAGGTTATATGACAGGGAAGGGGTGGTATATAGCGATAGAGGGAAGTTATATGACAGGGAAGGGGTGGTATATAGTGATAGGGGAAGTTATATGACAGGGGAAGGGGTGGTATATAATGATAGGGGGAAGGTGTTATAGTGATAGGAGGAAGTTATATGACAGGTGGAGGGGTGTTATATAGTAACAGGGGGAGGTTATATGACATGGGAAGGGGTGGTATATAGTGATAGGGGGAGGTTATATGACAGGTGGAGGGGTGTTATAGTGATAGGGCGAGGTTATATGACAGGGGATGGGGTGTTATACAGTGATAGGGGGAGGTTATATGACAGATGGAGGTTATATAGTGACAGTAGAAGGTTATATAGTGACAGGAAGAGGTTATATAGTGACAGAGAGGTTATATAGTGACAGTGCGAAGTTATATAGTACAGGGGGAGGTTATATAGTACAGGGGGAGGTTATATAGTACAGTTGGAGGTTATATAGTGACAGTGGGAGGTTATATAGTACAGTTGGAGGTTATATAGTGACAGTGGGAGGTTATATAGTGACAGTGGGAGGTTATATAGTGACAGGGGGAGATTATATAGCCCTAGCGGTGGATTGGCAGTATCGGTAGAGGGTCGGACGCCATGCTTTCCAGCATAGTTACGATCTGAGTTCAAATCCCGCCGAGGTTGACTTTGCCTTTCATCCTTACGGGGTCGATAAAATAAAGTACCAGTAATGCACTTTGTAATTGCTGGCCTTGTGCCTAAAGTAGAAACAATTATATAGCCCTAGCGAGATTATATAATCATTGAGAGGTTATACAATCATGAGGTTATATAACCATGACAAAGTTATATAGTCACAAAGAGGTTATATAATCATGGGAATGTTATAGAGCACAGTTTCAGGGGGAGGTTATATAGCACAGTGAGATTTTATAGTGTGGGGTTGTTATATAGTATGGGGAAGTCATAGGGAGGTTATATAGTCACAAAGGTTATATATTGACAGAAGGTTATATAGTTATGATGATACAAGTTTCATATAGCAAATCTGAGTAGCTTATGTTTTCATCAACCTCTGATCACAGACAAATGTTGATATTTCAGTTTTAACCCTACCATTACCATGTTTCTAATAAAAGATACTGCCAATGATTTTCAAATAATTTTGAAAATATTTAGGAATTTGGTGGAATTTAATAATATAACTAACTTTTTATTAAATTGATTTCTGGATCTTACATACAATTTTCATGGAAGGTTTTTAGATAAATATAAACACTTTGAAATAAACAGTTTAATAGTATCATAGAACCAGGAGTGGTTTTGGGTGATTTGGTATCAAAAATGGTTGCTAAAATATATATATATACAATCAGAAAATACTATACTGACTTTAACATTTTAAAAAAATCTACAAGGAAATATAATCAATGAAATAAAATTGACCATCATTGAATAGGGTGCAAATTAGAAATAAGAGAATGTGTTGAAAATAACATTGCTGATGAAAAAGATCCAGTGCGAGTCAGACCCAGGAAAGAATAATAAGAAATCCTTGAATATTTTGTGTGACCCAGAATTATTCATTTCAGACTATTGAAGAGAGAAGGGGTGGAAATAAATATCTTCCAGAATGGAGTGCAAAATAGAACAGCTTCTTCCCAAATTGATGATGAGTGTCTTTCCTTCACCAAAAGTCCAATCCATTCATGCTGAGAACTTGACACTTACCTGATTTACCTGGCAGTATTCACTTTCATGTTGCTAACTCTCAGTTGAATTACACAAAGGATTATTAGTTTTGATCCTTAAAACAAGTGAAATGCTTGCTTCTTTATATCATAGAAAAGCTCATTATCAACTGTTCTTAGCAGATGTGGAAGGTAGCTTTATAAATAAAGGAAAAACTACCTTTATTTATTAGTTAAAAATAAAACCTTAACACCAATCTTCTTCAATGAAACTTCAATGTTATTGAGACTACCATATCCTGTCAAATAATGTATATTTTTGACACAAAATATAGGAGTTATTTCCAAATATTTTAAGTTATTTCAATTGTGGAACATAACTTCCTATGTTTTCAACTAGCTGTTCTATAATTAGTCATCTCTGGTCAACATTTCCTCAACTGACTTCTCTGACCAGTATATATCTCCAGTCATCTGACCAGGACTATATCACTCTCCAACTGACATGTTTATCTCTCTTACAAACACTAACTAATACATCCCATAGTTAGTTGGTAGATTTCGAAAACAGCTCAAACCCCATTTTGCTTCATGATTAGGGTGTTGGACTTATTTGTGATCATAATGTCATGAGTTCAATTCCTAGACCAAGTAACACATTGTGTTCTTGAGTAAAACACTGAATTTCAAATTGCTCAAGTACACTCAACTGAAAATGAGTACCAGCAGCAACTGGGAGTTAACCCTGTAATAGAATGGCATCCTATCCAATGTTATACTCTCAGCCGCTTAATGCCAATGAAACCAGGATAAGCACAGGACTAATAAGCCTCCAGGCTTGAGACAACTTTTAATTTTTTTTTTGGGGGGGGGGGGGGGGGGTAATTAAAATAATAAATAGGAAGAGAGAAAAAAATTAACGCAAAATTGGGAAGGGGGTATATCTCAGCTGCACCCTCATGAACAAGATGGTGAATATATTCCTGCAGAGAACAACCAGTGACACTGGGTCAGCCATTTCATCTTATGGGGCTCCTTCCTCAAGCAAGATGCACTCCTCCCAATTTTGTGAAGGAAAATGGTGATCCGGGGACTGAGGACAGGGGAAAGGGCATTAAATGAGAAACTGAAATTTCATTTCCAATAATAAATATCCTTAATTTAATTATGTTCTTTCATCTTTATAAAAATGAAAATAGAATGTCTAAACACTTACCCTGTGTCCCCACGAGTATTAAGGGGATTTCTGTAGGATTTCGGTAGTGTGCCATTTTGGCATAGTAGCTGTAAACTGCCTGGAAGCTCATTTCATTTTCAAGACTAAATACAAAGATGACTGCATCCACCCATTGAGTAAACTGTAAAATATAATAATAATAATGTTTCATATATTGGCCTCAATAATAATAATAACAACAACTCCAAACATTGCTACAAACTGTACACGGATTCACAAAAGAAATAGGCATGAAATTTGAGCTAGAAAAATGTGCCAAGGCAACTCTGAAGAGAGGGAAACTATTGAAAAGCACTAATATCATGTTAGATAAAGAAACAGAAATAAGGGAACTAGATCAAACTCAAACATACAAATACTTAGGAATCAACGAACTAGATAAGATTCAACACACACAGATGAAAGAAAAGATTAGAAAAGAATATTACAGAAGAATTAGGTTAATGCTCAAAACTGAACTAAATGCAAAGAATAAGGTGATTGGCATCAACACTTTAGCAGTCCCAGTAATGGGCTACACCTTTAACATTTTGAACTGGACACTAAAAGAACTAACTGGAATAGATAGAAAAACAAGAAAAATAATGACTGCATTTAAAACACACCATTCAAAATCAGATGTAGAAAGATTATACCTACCAAGAACACAAGAAGAAAGGGGCCTTATGCAACTAGAAAGCTCTTATAAAATGTAGGACTACAAAAATACCTAATAAAAAAACAAAGGAAAGCTAATACAAATAGCCACGAAACATGAACAAAACAAAAAACTGTTCTTGGTCTTCAGGGAAGCCAAAAAATTCAAATCAGAAACTGGACTAACAGATAATTGTGAGGAAAATGAAAACAAAGAAAAAACAACAGAAATTGTGAAAGACATAAAATTTAAATTTAAAACTGACATCCATAATGCCATGTTAAAACGATGGCAAGAGAAATCCTCACATGGCCAATACCCCCAAAAAGTTAAATCGAAAAGTAGACAAAGAAAACACAAAACTGGCTACGAAGCACTGGGCTAAAAACAGATGGAAGGATGTCTAATTTCAACTCAGGACCAGAGTCTACCTACCAGAAACTACCAGAAGTACATAATAAAACAAAGCACTATAAGTAACTGTCGAATATGTGGAGATAGGGAAGAAACAATCAACCACATAGTCTCTGGATGCCCAGCTCTAGCCAAAAAAGAATATATCCACAGGCGTGATAGAGTTGGGACCTTCATACACAGGAAATTATGGTAGCATTATGAAATACCAACAGAAAAAAGATGGTACTAATACACACCAGAAAAAGTGTCAGAGAATGACAAAGCAAACATTCTCTGGGATATGCCAATAAGGTCAACCAACCAGATATTATAGTCAAAGACCACAAAGAAAAAAAAATGCCTTCTAATAGATGTATCTATCCTCACAGACAACAATATATCTTCCAAGGAAATAGAGAAACTCTCCAAATATAAAGATCTAGAGATAGAAATAACTCAAATGTGGAAAATGAAAACAGAAACAATAACTATAATAATAGGTGGTCTAGGAATGATAAAAAAAACACACAGACAAATACATAGCCAAAAGCCCAGGACTTACAAATATATAAAGCATACAAAAGATAGCACTAGTAGGCACTGCACACATATTACGAAAAGTACTATCAATACAATAGAAACAACACCAGCAAAAACTACATTGCTCATACCCAAAGTGCACAGAGCTGTACTCGGTAAACCAGTAACGATGCGCAATCTTAATTATAATAAAGAAAGGAGTGCGGGACTGCATCCAGAATATATTTTTTTACCCCGTTTGTAAAATAAGTTGGATTACTTTGAATAAATAATGAATGAATATTACATAATTAATCTACTAAATTTCATGGCTGTTGATTAAATATATTTTATTGCTTATTTAAAGATTCACTTCTTTAAAATTATCAAATGTCAACACTTCCGGTTAGTGGCCGTTATATTGTAACACTTATAATCGCATATATTTCCATCGCTAATTTTCTCCTAATGCAGTTTATATATAATGTCTTTTTTTAATGTATCATGGATTACGTTACTGATTACAGAAGACAGTGTAACATAGACTTCGTTCAATTTCTCTGTATGTTGTCAATTACGATTTTATTTACATACACATATATTTGTGTATAATATCAATATACACACTCCACATGCTAGCAGAAAACCACCCGAAGGATCGTTTTTCTGCTAGTAAAAATAATAATGGAAATAATAATGGTTTCTTATATAGGCACAAGGCCATCAATTTTGGGGGAAGGGAAAGTCGATTAAATCGACCCAGTGCATGACTGGTACTTTATTTTATCGACTCCGGGAGGATGAAAGGCAAAGTTAACCTCGAAGAGATTTGAACTCAGATCATAAAGAGCCGTAAATCTATGCTGCAAAGCATGGTGTGTGACGCTCTACCGATACTGCCAATCCACCACCCTCTATAATAATAATAATGATTTCAATAAAAAATACTAAATACATAGTTTTTTCTCTTTTTTCTTTAAGAATTTAACTTAAGAACTCTCATACAGATATGAGCTTAAACCATGGAATCAGGAATCCTAATGCCTGCTAATCTTAAGTCATTTGTTAATCTGGAAAGTATTACAATTGGTCTATTTAGTTTACCAATAAAGATATCATAGCTACTTAAATATCCAGTAAATATGCTTATGGTAGAAGATCGAAAATGGCATCAGATGATGGATTATAAGATGGTGATTGGCAGTATCGGTAGAGGGTCGGACGCCATGCTTTGAAGCATAGAGTTACCTCCCAGTATGATCTGAGTTCAAATCCCGCCGAGGTTAACTTTGCCTTTCATCCTTACGGGGTCGATAAAATAAAGTACCAGTAATGCACTGGATGGCCTTGTGCCAAAAGTAGAAACAATTATTACTAGTATTACTAATAAAGAAACCATTATTACAAGTATTACTAATATATATATGTGTAAAAAAACACACAGTCCACGCTGTAATGTGGCCGTGTAGGCAACACGGTAAAAACCTCCCAGTCCCACACTGTAAATGTGGTTGGTGCTAGGAAGGGCATCCAGCTGTAGAAAACACGCCAGACAGTCCACGCTGTAATGTGGCCATGTAGGCAACACGGTAAAACCTCCCAGCCCCACACTGTAAATGTGGTTGGTGTTAGGAAGGGCATCCAGCTGTAGAAAACCCGCCAGACAGTCCTATGCGAGCAAGACAACCACTCTTGCCTCAAGTGGGAAAACTCCCGTCCAAACCCATGCAAGCGTGGAACATGGACGTTAAACGATGATGATGATGATGATGATGTGTGTGTGTGTGTGTGTGTGTGATCCATGATCAGTAATAACTTATTGTGTGTTAATAAGTTAAGTACTAATACCATATTAACCCTTTTGTTACTGTATTTCTAATGAAATACTCTGCCCATGTGCTTCAATAAATTTTGAAAATAATCGAAAATTTTGAAGAATTTAATAAAATTCCTTAAATTTTTAATTACTAAGCTAATGTTTGGGACATTACTTTAACAAGAATTTCTTAAAATAAAATTACAGTGGAATGTTTTAATAGAAGTATGAACACTTTAAAATGGGCAGCTGTACATCATTAAATCAGGGTGGTTTCAGGTGGGTTGATTATCAAAAAGGTTAAAGCAGGAGGAAATAAATTTTAAATTCTCTCCCTCTCTCTCAACAATAATGTTACCATTAACACCAACATCATTATTACTGTTGTTAATCAGCGATCCAATAACAGACTAGGTAGAGTATCCAACTATTTGCCTGAAGCTAAATCAGAAGTATGAAGTAACTGAATAAGATAAGCAATGTTGTTGTTGCTGGGTTTTTTTTGGGGGGGAGGGGGGGGAATACAAATATATATATAAAGAAGGTAGAAAATATATAAAGTAATGTGAACAGATCTTATTCTTGATGTCATAACTTCACTAAATTTCTTCTTAAAACATACATGTGAACTCTTCCTACTAAAACTGATGGAAGTTAAAATCATAGAAGCCATAGATATAGTGCTTAAAATATATCAAGTGTGCAAGAACACATAAAATAAGTGTATGATACATTTAGCTGGTTTGAAAGTTGTTAATAATTCAAAAGTTTAAACATAAATTTCACATCAATTTAAAGTTTTAAACTTTCTAGTAAGTTCTTTTTTTATTCAATAACATTTCATTATTACATTTTTTTTTAAAAAAGCAATTCTAATGTAAAATTATTAAGTTAATTTCTAATGGCCTTTAAAAAAAATACAACAAATATTTAACCCTTTTATTACTGTATTTCAATTGAAATACACTGCCAGTGTTATAAGTCATTTTGAAAATAAACAAATATTTAGGGGAATTTAATGAAATAGCTAAGTTTTTTTATTAGTAAGATTATTTTAATAGAAGTTTTTTTATTAGTAAGATTATTTAAGAAAAATTTCAAAAACATAATTATAATGAAAGGTTTTGATATAAGGATAAACATTTTACAATGAACAGTGGAGAAACAGTAGTGATGGTGTTTAATTATATCACCAAGTTCAAAGATTGTTTCTGTATAAGTTTGGAATATTTTGACAATTTCTGCTTTAGAAAAATATATAAAATTTCCTTATAATAGCATTAAAGAGGGGTGGTCTATGATCTGTAATATAAATGTTCTCTCAAACAAATCATTTTAGTTTATATCTAATGGTTTTCTCACAGAGAATTCTTGTTTTATGTTTTATGATACAAGCAAGGCTTTTATAATGAATGATACACATAAAAAAAAAGCACAGCTGAAAGGGACAAAAACAACTGTCTGTCTATCTCTCTGGTGATATTCTTACTCTACTCCTGTGTGACATAAACAGCAAGTTAAAGCATTGTAGCTGCTTAGGGGGGTCAGGCACTGCTCTTATTTCAAGGCTCCATATCATGGATTAATTGATCGATTGACAGACCTTAGATGTCAGGCCTCAATCAGTTTTGACAATGTTGTATTACTAAATTCTTACAAACTCTTAATTATTTTCATTAGAAATTATTATTTTTGAGAAATATGGAAACGTCAAGCTGAGAAAGTGGATGAAGAATAAAAGTTGATGGATGATGATTTTAATGTAACAATAGTTGTGCTAGCTATACAAGGCAGGAAAAAGCATTTGTAAACGATATGAAATATTTCAAAATTACTTAGAATTGTAATACTAAATCTCTCCAAATTTTTGATTAATTTAAAAATTATTTGAAAATCATAGGCAGTGACTTTCATTAGAAATATGGTAACAAAAGGGTTGATATTAGAGCTAAAAAAAAAATAATCTTAACACACATATATATATATATACATACACACGTGTGTGGGGAGGGGGGAGGGAGGAGAGAGGGAGAGGGGGGGGGGGGAGAGAGAGAGATTCACCTGTCAAATTTATTGGGTATGAGGAATACAAACATTTCCATTTTTGTATTAGAAAAATGGTAGAATAATAAACCAGTGAAACTTTTTTTTTTCATGTTCCAATGTTTTCATTAGATCATTTTGGTGATATCTCAAACTACAGCAGTAGGGTAAATGAGTAACTGAAATACTTTCAAAACAAACTCACCGTTTGTTGATTTCTAAGGAGGGAGACCTTCAAGAATGTTTCAGCTAGTATGTTAACACATACCAAATTTCTAACAGTAGACATGCATTTTACAATGTAAAGCACTCTCTTATAAAAATCATCCTGGCAACTATCCAGTTAGTTGTCTTCAAGTAAGCCTATAAGGATTGTTTTTTTGTTTGTTTTTGCTTTGCTTATTACTATATACAAGGCCAGGTTTGTTGTATGCGATGAGATAAAGCTAATTAACTATTTCTACCCTGGTTGTGAATCTCATCAGTTATGTCTGAAACTAAAATATGCAAAAAGGCATTTCAACTTGTGCTCCCTCCCAACATTGGGTTATATAGCACAGATATCTTTTCATACTGAGGTTAAAATATGTTTAGATATATTGAATAGATTTAACTTAATAGTCTGTATAGTATGTGAGGCATTCTCAACTATGCCTTAACTATTTTTAGTTAACTTTGCCCCTATTTTTCTTTAAATTGAAGGCTCATATATGGCAGCAATAAACAAGAAACCTTTGAAATTCAGTTATGTTATGACTAAATAGACTTCAATGAAAAGTGAAACAGATTATTAAGTGTGACTGATAAATATATTCTCTAATTCACTTTAGGCTACAACTCAGAAACACTTCCACAGCAACAATATATATATATATATAACATTTAACACAATACATATGGAGTTTTAAGGAATTTCTCTCTCAACTGGTTCACTACTTGTCTGCTAGTCTTTCACCATAGTCTTTGTGCTGATCAATTACAACAGGAGGTATGTGATGGACTCTGTGTAATTCAAAATTTAATGAGCAGATAGATGACTGATAGATCTGAATTTTGTTTTATTTGGTGAGCCAAACTTTAATGGATTATGCAGAAAAAAGAGAGAGATGTTTCTTTATCAGCTATTCAACAAGTGGGATAAAGAGGTGTTCTTTCAATAAACATGATACTACTTGAAATAAATCAAATAGTTCATCAAACTAGACTGCAACCAATGAAGTGGTTCAGATAGAAGAATAGACATAAGCTATGTTTTTACATGGGTAGATGGACTTAATGTTTCAATACTGCCAAATGATGGTCATTTTCATTAAGCTGGGACACAAGATAATTGCTACATTCAATGTTTCAATATCTCCAAAATCTGGGGCACTAGATAATTTCTGTGTCAATGACCACCAGAGAATAGACATACCCATATGTTTACAAGGGTAGTTGGAAACTTAATGTTTCAATATCTCAAAATTTTGGAGCACTAGATAATTGCTATGACAGTGACCAACAGAAAATAGAAAAGTACTATGAGAAGTATGTACATACTAAATATTAACTATCTCTATAAGATTTTGTGCATCCTTTGACAACAGGAAATATTCCAGGCAGTGAAAACTCATAACTGAATATCATTTATCCTTCAATGGCCATATTTACTTCCCATCTGTTCAGTGGATGTCCTATTATGGAATCCTAAGGAGTAGTTATAGCACATTCTAGGAAGACAATGCATTACAATAAAGAGATACTTGCACACTCATGAAAATAATTATTAGGCTTAGAGTTAAAGTACAAAACATTATCATCAACAAGCAATAATTTCCCAAATATCAGTATCACATTCTGATTATATATTAACAGTACCACTAACATCGCAGGATTCAAAATAGGGGCATATATGAAAGCATATGCAATATGTTTATGTATAATAAATATACATACCGTATATACTCGAATATAAGCTGATCCCCCTCCCCTCCTCTATTTTATGCCTGAGAAAAGGGCAAAAATCCCAACGGAATCCAGATTGAAGGGTCCTTTTGAACTCTGCATTGTATCTGTTCAATTGCCAACACTAGTCTCTGGTCCTCATTACATTTACATGGTTAAAAAGAAAATGTTAGACAATTTATGAATGTCTAAAGAAGTTTCATAATGTTGTTTTGTTTTATTGTTGTTCTTTTTTTTTTTAAGGAAATATAACAAAAAATATATATATATTTACCTGCATCTCTGGTGGACCCCCCTCATCTCGTATAAGAAGAAGATAGCTGTGAGCATCTAACATTACTTCTTTCTTGAATCTACCACCTGCAATGATAATTAGAAAAATATGTATAAAGTATATTTCTTTATAAAATATATTTCTTGAGAAAGTACATTTCTTCATAAAGTATAATTCTTGATAAAGTATATTTCTTTATGAAGTATATTTCTTTATAAAGTATATTTCTTTATAAAGTAAATTTCTTTATGAAGTATATTTCTTCATGAAGTATATTTCTTTATGAAGTATATTTCTTTATAAAGTATATTTCTTTATAAAGTATATTTCTTTATAAAGTATATTTCTTTATAAAGTAAATTTCTTTATGAAGTATATTTCTTCATGAAGTATATTTCTTTATGAAGTATATTTCTTTATAAAGTATATTTCTTTATAAAGTATATTTCTTTATAAAGTATATTTCTTTATAAAGTATATTTCTTCATGAAGTATATTTCTTTATGAAGTATATTTCTTTATGAAGTATATTTCTTTATAAAGTATATTTCTTTATAAAGTATATTTCTTTATAAAGTATATTTCTTTATAAAGTATATTTCTTTATAAAGTATATTTCTTTATAAAGTATTATATCAAATGTAATTATATAATACACTTTTATTGATGTTGGTCATTTGACAGCAGCCATGCTGGGGCACTGCCTTGACTTAGCCAATCATGTTGATCAAAAGTCTTAATTTTATAAAGTTTGGCAAACTACAAAATTACGAAACACAAGACAAAATGTAATGTAATATAATGTAATGTAGTATGTGTGTGTGTGTGCGTGTGTGCACACACAAAGTCATGATGACACCTAATATAGTATTTATTTCAAAAAGTAAAGAGAAGAGAATATGTAGAATTCAATATTAATTTAAACAGCAGAAACATAAAAGATGAACATTTTTAATTTGTTGATTATTAATGAGAAGATGGAGGTAGAGTTGTTGTTGATTATTACGCTGAGTAAAAAGAGACAGGGTCATTTTTGGATTTAAAAAATAAAGATGATATTTATGAAAACATATGAAAGACATATTTATATGATTATCTAGAAGAAAAACTATATATTTAGTACAGGACTTTGGAGATGTTTAAGCTTACACAGATAGAAATGGGGTGTAATGGTGTGTTTTAAATTTCCTTCTCTTCTCTTTTTAGGCATCTAAATTTGTCGCATGAAGGAATTTTAAAACTTTTCAGCAGGACATAATATATTCAGTTGAATATATTAATATGTCTTTATAAGGACAGCTGAATAGTTCTATGAAAGCTTACTAACGACAGCTGAGTGGTTCTATGAGAGCTTATTATGTATTTACTAAAGACAGCTGAGTGATTCTATGAGAGATTAAAATGGGTGGTTTTGTCTCGTAGAAACAAGGCCAGTTGTAAATGGATTGCTATCAAAAGGGTTAAACTTCATCTATATTTATTTATTAAATAATTAAAATCCCATTTATGAATTTACTAAAAATCTATATAATTTATGAAAAAGAACAAAGATATTGTTATATTTTGAGATTTTTTAGAAAACAATGTCCTATATAAAGAAATATATACATACAAATATATACACATACACACATAATGTATGTACACATATATAATACATGCATGCTAATGTGTACACACACACACAGAATGCTAAAAATCTAACTAATATACATATTAGATGCCAGCATAGAAAGATGACATGATGATGATGATGACAAAGATTTCTGAAAGATAAACACTGATGATTTTAAATAGTGCATTGTAATATATCTTGAAGCATTCTAAAATTTTAAAGCAGAAATCTGTATTCAAGTGAGCAACATTCTTTCCTTTGTCGACTATATTTAGAGGCTAATGTAAAAATATTTATGCATGAAATGAATAGAAAAATAAAATGAATTCCAAGCCCCAGAACAAAAAAAAAAAAAGTTTTGTTATCAAATAAGAATCTATACTCCTTTTAAGAACTGCAAACAACTCAATATTTATGGCATTTCATTAAGTATAGCATACATTAGGGAACTTAGTCCTGATAGATGGATAACAGAATCTAAAAATATCACATTAAGTAGAAGATAGAGCAAGATCCAAAAAGCCTGCATTGCAAAAGAAAGAAGTTATGTATTTATATATATGACTTTCAGAGAAGCTCATATTCAGCAAAGTCTACTTGTGGAAGAATGGTAATTAAATATAAAAAATAGATGCCGCAACTCAATATTAAAATATACAAAGAAAAATTAAACCTTTGAATAATGAAATTTTGAATTATTAAATAGAAGGAAAGAAATAATAATAATAGTAATAATAATTTATTTTAAACAGAATTTTTATTTTAGGAACAACTGTTTATAGAGCTATAGAATTTATATTTAGAAACATCTCATTAAATAAATCAAGTCTATAGGTGTTGAATAGTCAGAAATAATTCTTAGTAGATAGAAGCCAAAACTTCCAAACATTGCTCTTTTATCTAAAATCTATTTAATTAAGTCAGGACTTCAATTATATTTCTTCCTCTAATCTATAATGTCTGCTATTCTAGTCCCTTCTTGAATAGCTTTGAGGTTAATACTGTTAACTTGATCTGTAAAAGGACACCTAATCTCTATTTACATTATTAGTATAAATAAATATAAAGCTTACTAAAGACACCAAAACCATAATTCTCACTATTAAAATAGTTGTCACTCTATTCAATACAGAAAAAAATAAATGGACACCTATGTTCATAGAAAATAATCCTTTTAGAAAAAGAAGAGGTGAAAGAAAATATATTAAAAAAATATTTATCTTCCATATGTTGAAACCTAATATAAGAAGTTAGTATGTCATGTTTCAAATACTTCCCTTCTCTATATTATAAACATGCTGAAAATAGGAGGAAAACTAAGTGTTGCTTTTATATATATAGATTGGATTTTCCTTTTTTTTTTCTTTTCTTTTTTTTTTTTTTATAAAGAAAAAACTGCTAAAACAAAATTTTGTCTCCTTTAGCTCAACATCTGTACTTCATGATAACACATTAGTAAGATATTCTTTAAAAAAGTACAAACTAACACTGTGGTTGCATCATATCAAAATTTAAAGTCTTTACTCTAATACTGCAGATTTTCACAATCTCCCCACTGTTGAAATATTATAAACATTTAAATTAACAAACCCATTTTTAGATATTTTTATTTTCTGCTAAATCCTTAAACCAAACCCAGCCATCATAAAAATATACAAATTGGACAATGTAGTCCTTGATATATAAGACAGGATTGTCATGCCTGGAATACTTTTTACTATAGCGCTGCTCAATATACCAAGAATAAAATAAACTAAATTTGTGAAGGGAACTATGATTGCTAAATATATACAATGTTTATTTATAAAAAAAAAATAGAATAAAGGTCACAAAATAAGGTTACCAGAGTCTACTCTTAACAAATTTTCAAAACCTAGTCAGAACTTAATCTGAGCTACTGATCTCTTACATACAGTTCCTTATTCTAAAGAGTGCACTGAGTATATTTTATGTGATACTGGCACTAGGAAAGAGTCCTCTCGACCCTTTGTTTGATTAGTTTTCTGTGGCAGGATCCCTAACCACTTTACAGAGTGTACTGAGTGTTTTATATCACCAACACAAGAGAGACTGTCATTCCCTTAATACAGCTGAAGCGTCCTCTCAACCCTTTGTTTGACTAGTTTTCTGTGGCAGGATACCCTTCTTATCTCTAACTCCTTTACAGAGTGTACTGGGTGTGTTTTATCATATTTCCAATACTCGAGAGGCAGCCATGCCCTTAACGCAACTGAAGAGTCCTTCCAACCCTTTGTTTGACAAAAAAAAATGAGAAATAATTATTTGATATGTCATTGCCTCAATATTAATAATTGTTTCTACGTTAGGCACAAGGCCAGCAATTATTACCCAGTGCATTACTGGTACTTTATTTTATCGACCCCGTAAGGATGAAAGGCAAAGTTAATAATAATACATCTCAAACAAAATGTCAATATTCAACAAGAATTTAAAACATTTCAAATTTAATTAAGCTAAATCTGAAAAATAAATTCATAAATTACTCTCTATATGAATATTTTGTTTAACACAATAGAATCCTGTTAGTTTTATTATCAGGAAAATACAATTAAATTCTCTATTCAGTAGAAGAGTATTTTCTATTTAATGGCAGTGGTTAATGCCACCTTGACTTATGTCATTAGACTTCTGTCCTAAAGTCAATTGAGATTGCTGATAGAGCCTGGAAAAGTGGATATATGATGGTGGTGGTGGTAGTGGTGGCGGCGGCAATGATGATGAAGAAGATGACAATAGTAATGATGTCGACAATAATGATGTTAATGATGATGGGGGGGGGGGGTGACAACGATGTTGGTGATAATAATGATGGTGATGATGATAATGTATAGCCTCTCTACATAATTTATATTTAAAAAAGAAAAGTAAAACAATGAAAGTGAACAAATAATGCACCCAAATCATGATCAATATTCTAATGAACAAAGTTAATAAAGTTAGATATAAAAATTAATAAGTAAGTTTCACTGGTTTAATTAATTCAATATATAAATTTGTTCCAAATTGCAAATTGATCTTTTACTAGTATACATATATTTATTTTTTTCACTTCTCAATTTGGAATTACTCCAGTGTGTATATGGAACTTTTGAATAAATTAGCAAACTAAAAATAATCAATATTCATTTTAGTATAGAATATCAATACTGCAGTGAATCCAAACAGAATCCCAAAATGATAATATCTTGTGCAGAAAAAGCCATAAGTAATTCATCCAGTATTCCTTAATTTCAATTACAATACTTCAATGTGGTTCGTGGTATCTACACAGTATTAAATAACAATAAGTTTAATAATAGCAATAATAATATGAATAATTTATTCAAATGCACCATCATTATCAAAGAACAGACATGTGTTTGAGAAAAATAGGGAAAAGACAGAGCAGTAAGAAAAATTGCAAAGAGAAAGAAAATCAATAGAAGATCAATAGAGGATCAATTGCATAACAAGTAAATAGGACAGTCGCTGCAACAATGAATGATGAGAAGTATCTGTTATATTCTGTTACTGATTTCAGCTGGGGCACCGCCATCAGAGTTCAATATTAACAACTTGTAGAGTCATAGTGGAATGAAATGGACTTTTGTCAGTTTCAAGGATGAATGCTCCAGTTGTTTGATCAATGGAATAGTTTGCTTATGAAATTAACCTGTAAGTGGCTGAGCATATCACAGAGACGTGTACCCTTAACCTAGTTCTCAGTGAGATTTAGTGTGACAAGTAAACTTGTCATACCTGCACCAATATGCTACAAATGGTAAAACTATAGAAATCAAAATAAGAATGTCCATTAAATGTTTCTAGCCTTGATATACCCTATATTAAATTAATGAGGCTACTAAGCTAGGGAAACAGAAACTCTTCTAAAATATCCTGCTAACAACCTGTATGACATTTTCAAACTACAAACTTGAAATTATCTTGTCTATTATCATTATGGGAGTTAATTATATTTCCTTTGTGTTAGAAAATAAACAGAATGCTTTCTGTGAGCATGTCAATTTCTTAAAAGAAAAAAATTTAAACACATTTACATCAAGTTAATAAACAAATGTTCTAAGTGCCAAGCTAATGCAGAAATCACCATCATCATTGTTGTCACAATTATTGTCATCATAATCATTGTTAATGTTTTTATGTCTGCATCGGAAAAGCTTGTAGAAATATGAAACAAAACTATAAAATGGCATCTCATCAAAAATTCATCTTTCTATTATTTCTGTTAACCTCAAATGTCTTTAGTTTTAACTATCTTATCAACAGCCTTCCAGAGCTGGAACTATCCAGGAAATCTTTAGTCTAAACTACTTTATCAAGCAGGAGGCTGGAAAACCAACTACAAAACTTATTTGTGACTTCTCATTAAGAGTTTACACCATTTAATATCTGGGAAACAAAATGAATATACATATTCCACATCTACTACTCTCATGATTTTTGTCGGGGTTTTGTGGAAGGTTTTTAAGCCTTTTGTTACCATATTTCTAATTTAAAGGCGCTGTCTATGGTTTTCAAATAATTTTTTAAATAATTAAGAATTTGGAAGGATTTAGTAAACTAACTTTCTTATTATTAAGTTTGGAACATAAATAAAGAAAGGTTCTTACATAAAATTATGATGGACCATTTTTTAAATATGAACACTCCTTCATTGCCATATTTCTAATGAAAGGCATTGTCTATGATTTTCATATAATTTTGGAAATAATAAAAACAATTCTCATTATTCAGCTGTTTGGAATATAGACTTATAAAGTTTCTTACATAAAATTATTATGGAGCATTTTTAGATAAATATAAACACTTTAACCCTTTCATTGCCATATTTTTAATAAAAGACATTGCCTATGATTTTCATATGATTTTTAAAATAATGAAGCATTTGGAGGGATTTAGTAAAATAACTAACTTGCTGATATTTCTTGTCTAACATCACTATCCCTCCATATGTATTAACTCTTAACATCCTGTATCACATGAAACCAAACAAGAGATTCTAGAAAAGCACAAAACAGCACCATTATTATGTCACATTAAAAATCTAAGTCTTTACTACAATACTACACATTTTCAAAATGATCAATCCACTAGTAAAGATACTACAAACATTTGTATTACAAACTTGTTTTTCGATATTTTCTGCTAGGTTACTACAGGATGTTCCTGTTGGCCTTCCCTATTTAAATTTTTATTTTTACCTTTTTTTTTATATTCACTTATCTCTATCTTGTTTTGCCTTTTTTTAGTTTTTTTTTTTTTTTTCTTAACTGTAAAAAGGACGAGACACTTCCCTTAATCTGCCATAGCTTACTAGCTCTATGCAGACATTTAAATCTATAAAATAAATAAATATGAGTTACAATATTGTCCTGTGTTTTGTCCAAAGAAAGACTGGATTCCTCTTCAAACTATTAATCTACTCTAATCAACAAATCTGTTAAAGTAGCAAATGATATTTAAACTGGGTTAGGATACATCAGCTGTGATAAAAAAACATTTGTGCACTGAGAATACCAAGCCTGCTTTAAATAGCTTTTCTGCACTGATTACATTATCTGTACAATGTACAACTTAATATTTTATCAGATACTGAACTAAGTCCTTTTTCTAGCTTTCTGTGAATGCTACCAATTTGAAATGGACCTCTGCCAGTTATTTGATCATGAAATTAATGTGTTAGTGACTGAGTATTCCATTCCACAGACATGTGTACCCTTCATGTAATTCTTAGGGAGATTCAGCAGGACACAGTACATACGTCGTGACAAGGCTGACCTTTTTAATGACAGGTACAGTTTCCATCTAACAGGCTTCCAAACAGTTACCATCTACCAAATTTCACTGATAAAGCATGCGTTGACCCGAGGCTACAGTAAATGACACTTGCCCAAGATACTATGCTGTGGGATCCATCCTGGGATCTAATGATTACCAAGTGAATTCCTTAACCATTCAGTCATGCTACATCTATATACTAACGTATTACTATTAATTCCCACATTAGTATTAATTAATTGCCAAATCGTTTAATTTTTAGAGAACACAGCACACAGAATTTCCTTTGAATACCTATGAAATTCCTCAGTCAATATCATCAACATCATTCACTTTACATCAGTTTTTCTAAGTAGATACCATTACATGTGTAAAACACAGCATCTTTACACATGTCTCAAGTTTGTGTTACACATTTAGATGCCAATCATCATCATTATCATACCTCTATTTCCCCTGCTAACATGGGTAGGAGGGGTTATCATGATCTAAGATCAGATGGATTAGATAACCACATTATGCTTATAAGTTCCATATTTTAACATTGTTTCTATGGCTAAATGCCCTTCCTAATGCCAACCACTATACAGAATTTATGGGGTGTTATTTACCATGGCGACAACGCTACCATTTTACAGAGTGGGCTAGATGCTTTTTATCATGGTCCCAGCACTACCATGCTACAGAGTGGACTGAGTGCTATTTATCATGGCACCAGCACTACCACTTTAGAGTTTGAACTGAGGTCTATTTATCATGGCACCAGCACTACCACTTTAGAGTGTGAACTGAGGTCTATTTATCATGGCACCAGCACTACCACTTTAGAGTGTAAACTGAGGCCTATTTATCATGGCACCAGCACTACCACTTTACAGGGTGAACTGAGGCCTATTTATCATGGCACCAGCACTACCACTTTAGAGGGTGAACTGAGGCCTATTTATCATGGCACCAGCACTACCACTTTAGAGGGTGAACTGAGGCCTATTTATCATGGCACCAGCACTACCACTTTAGAGGGTGAACTGAGGCCTATTTATCATGGCACCAGCACTACCACTTTAGAGTGTAAACTGAGGCCTATTTATCATGGCACCAGCACTACCACTTTAGAGTGTAAACTGAGGCCTATTTATCATGGCACCAGCACTACCACTTTAGAGGGTGAACTGAGGCCTATTTATCATGGCACCAGCACTACCACTTTAGAGGGTGAACTGAGGCCTATTTATCATGGCACCAGCACTACCACTTTAGAGGGTGAACTGAGGCCTATTTATCATGGCACCAGCACTACCACTTTAGAGTGTGAACTGAGGCGTTTTTATCATGGCACCAGCACTACCACTTTACAGAATGCTCTGAATGCTTTTCTTTTATTGTGGGACCAGCACTTCCACTTTACTGAGTGAACTGGGCACAGAAACAAAAATACCATTGACAAAGTAACTGAGGTGACGAAGTATGACCTTCCAGGACATAATCTATATATTTGATCACTTACTGTTTTCTTTGCAGTATTTCTAAAACCAACATTTCCAATGAGATACTAATCAACATACTAATAACATTTAATAGTTGATTTGTTTTGAAAAATAAAATGGGAGGAGGAGAAATGACTTCACACAAATAATTTTCATGAGTTTTCATGCCAATTAAATAATTTCGAACATAAAGAGTATGTAATTAACAAATCGTTGTGTCATAAGAAGTATATGTTGACAACTTTTAATATATTGTTAGAGCTTTGATAATTCGCTGTCTGAGTGGCTAGAACAAATAGTGGTGGTGATGGTGATGGCAGTGGCGGTGACTGTAGCAGTGGTGACAGTGATGGTGGTGACAGTGGTAGTGGTAGTGATAGTGGTGGTGGTGACAGTGGTGGTAGTGGCAGCAGTGGTGGTGGTGAATGTGGTAGTGGTGGTGAATGTGGCAGTGGTGACAGTGACTTTGGTGGTAGTGACAGTGGTGGTGGTAAGTAGGATGAGATGGTGATATTGTGAAACAATTGTAATATAATCCATGTTAGATATACACACAGACACTGGGATATGTACAGAGACTGGAGATAGGATAAAACACATTATTTCTATTAATTACATACATTAAGTGATATTTACATGAAACAAATATAGTTGATAGTCATATGTAGCTGAGAAGGGGATATATATATATATATATATAGATATATATAGATATATATATATATATATACTAGCAGAATGGCCCGGCGTTGCCACGGATTTCCTCTAGGGGTCTTATATATTTGATATATATTTAGCCTTATCGAGCCTTGTGAAATAAATACGTTTGTTTATATTTTGTTATTGTGTATGCAAAAATATCTGTACACGATAATATAATTATATATATATATATATTTGATTCCAGTTCCTCAGAGAAATAACAACCCAACCAGGAGCTGGACATATCGGAGTATTGACGGAGTAAACCACTTCAACAACATGTGTACCTGTCTCTACCACACCAATTCGGACTGCCTGAAGAGGTCACAGCCAATGATGGCTGTCACCGAAATATATAGAGCAGTACATCTTTAATAAACAAAGCCAAATTTTAAATATTTGTCTTAATTATTTGAATATATATATATATATATATATATATATATATATATATATATATATATATAAAATAACAGATTAAAGTTTAAGCAAAGAATCACTGCTTTCACCCTTAACGGGATCTTCTGAAACTAAAAAAAATCAATCTGTGAACGCAGAAGTAAATATTTCGAAAAACGTTACACACACTATATATATATATACACAGACTATATATACATATACACACAACACACTCACAGCGACGTCATAATGTCGTAATGCAGACAGATATTATAAGGGCGCAACGTTATATCTATGTATCTATCTAAAAAGAAAGACTGAGAATTATAGAGAGAGATCGCTAAATCGCCTAATACGGTCCCTAGAGCATTGAAAATTTGAAATATGTTTTGCTCAAAACACTCACAGGACTATAAGTGTTACATGTGTAAAGTTTGAAAACAATCGGTTGGGTGGTTCTCGAATTTTAGAGAGCTGACAGACAGACATATATATATATAGTTGATAAGGTTATATATAGCTGAGAGGGATATATATAGTTGATAGGGTTGTATATAGCTGAAAGGGACATTATATATGTGTCTAGAACTAGCTGTTGAAACAGCAAGGGCTTAGCTGTCAGACCTGACACTTTATGATATAACCATACTCTATTGCCCTAAGTATTGAGTACTATGTTGAGTGATGGCCTAACCAGTTTCAAACTGAATCCATCCTGATTTATATATAATTCACTGTACAATAATGAAGAATATCAGACATTAACTACAGGATCTGACCAATTCTAACTAGACGAGTGCTATTGTAAACTGTTGCAATATAGCCAAGAAAATTAAATCAAATGGTATAAGGTGCCACTTTATCTTGGTTACCAAATAAGGTGCCACTTAATATCTGGGTTACCAAATAAGGTGCTATTATATCTTGGTTACCAAATAAGGTGCCACTTAATATCTGGTTTACCAAAAGATTACCGTGCCACATAAACTGGGTTACCAAATAAGAACGAAGATGATGATGATGATGATGATGATGATGCCACTTTATCTGGTTACCAAATAGGGTGCCACTTTAATCTGGGTTAGCAAATAAGGGGCCCATGCTGAATCTGAGTGTGCAAAAGATTGAGGTGCCACTTTATCTGGGTTACCAAATGATAATTTACTCCTGGTCAATCGTATGTACTCAAGCTATAAATACATAAAACACATTTCAAAGTTGTTTTGCTTTTCTTTTTTTTTTGTGTGTTTTTTTTTTACAATTATTTATACAAATATTATTATTATAATAGTTCACAATTTCCTGTAGTTTGCATGTGGAGGATTCTTTCTCTCTCCTCTCTCTCTCTCTATATATATATATATTATATATCATCATCACTGTTTAACATCCATTTTTCTACACACGCACACATCAGTTCACAATTTCCTGTGGACTGTGTACACATGAGTTACAACACATTCTCTCCCACACAAATAAATATTACAAACTGTATAAAAAATATATATATTGTTACGTTTAACCCTTTGCTTATAACATTCCAGATGAGAGAATTCAATGGACACCCTAAACAGACTCTTAATAAAAGTTAAATGCAATAAATTCATGTAACTTCTACTATACATACATACACATACATTACATGCATACATACATTCTTTCATGTTTGCTGGAGAAACATAGATAAATTATATTTTTAGTAAGTATTATTTATTTTACCACCCACTTTTATTTCAAATGCATTAAACCAATCTCTTAAAGCACAACTTCCTTCTCTCTCTTTCTCACTACAAACCTTTAACTCAAAGTCCTGTACCAGACCAAACCACATTAGAAAGACAATCTTGAAAAGTACAAAAGAGCACTATGACTGCATTATATTAAGAATTAAACACTTTACTTTAGTTTACTGAAATGTTCACAACCAATAGAAACATTTGAATTGACAAACACATTTTTTTTTTAATATTTTCGGTTAAAACATTACAGGATGTTAAAAGTTAAAGCCAGACTAACTGCTTTGATCAAGTATTTCTTTGAAATTCAAAAAATATTATTTGGTGAAGAAAACAGATTTTGTTTCTGAATTCCATAAATATATAATGAAGGATTCTTAAAAAGAATATGCAAGAAAGAAACAAAGGGCAAATTTGGTAATAAAGGGGGCAAACCCAAACTTTCTATGTTTGTTCTTCAAAATGTCATTAAATGTATATATTATGTAAAAGTTATTCCAAATAAAGAGTTTAGAAGATTTTCTTTTCATGCATCTCAACTCCAACTGACCAAAAATGCAAATCTTATTTACAATGTGAAACAAATGTGTTTTCTTTTCTTTCTTTTTTTATGTTCTTTTATTATTTTACAGGCTGAAGTATCTCATTAAATACACCATACTGACATCCTTCATGGATTCTCTCTCTGACTACAGCAAAGTCTGCAGCTAAGATTTGAAGTTCAGCTGCAATATCAACATTATACAAATAGAAAAGAAGAAAAAAAATGGTTGAGGAATGTAGAGGTTTTATCAGAAATATGCTGCTGACAGTTGTTGAGGAGAGAAGTCTGGTTTAAAGCTACCCCCAGCTGGAGATGAGTGAAAAGTAACAAGATTATTAGTGCCAGCATAATATGGAGCTACAAAACACCTTTCGTCTAATATAAACAAATTGCATATTAGAAATTCCAGCAATATAGTAAATAACTTAAATAAAATTTATATTTAAAATTAAAGAAAAAAGTATATTAAAAAATGAAATAAACACCTATAAAAGATTTTTTGAAAAATAAATTGATAAATTTATGAACTCTTTTGATATTGAACTGCCTGGAATGGTTTAAAGTTACTCCCAGTTAAAGCTGAGGGAAAGGTAACAAGATTATTAGTGCCAGCATAAAAACATGAAGCTACCTTTCGTCTAATATAAACAGATTGCATATTAAAAATTCCAATAATATCATAAAACAACTTAAATATAATTTATTGAAAGAAAAAAGTATTTTCAAAATAAACATCTATAAAAGAATTTTTTTTTAATAAATTGATAAAGTTATAAACCTTTTTGATACCAACCTGGCCCTGGATTTATGATACAAAACTACGTTTTAAAATGTTTATCCTTCTATTAAAACCTTCCATCATAAGTTTATTTTAGGAATTTTTCTTGAGTAATGTTCTAAATATCAGCTTACTAATGAAAAACTTAGTTATTTTATTAAATTCTACCAAAATTTGGCTATTTTCAAAATTAACTGAAACAGGCAGTGTATTTCATTAAAAATACAGTAATGAAAGGGTTAAGGATGATAAAATGAGGAAAGCAGCAAAGTAAGCACTGAAACTAAGTATTGTGTGAATTTGGTATAGTTAAGAACTAAATTATTAGACACTATTTTTAACCCTTTAGCATTTACATTACTCTATATATACTGTTGTATTTTCGCGGTAAAGGCTTTACCTCACATAATATTGAATCTATGAGATTTTTATATTATATATTTTGAGAACAATACCTTAACATCAGTATGAGTGGACAGTTACAGCCAGTTTGAACAGAAAGAGGTGAGAGAATTCTGGCTGGCTACAGCTGGTTTAAATGTTAAAGGGTTATAGTAAAAGGAAACTCAGGTGAATAAAAATGAATGAACTTGAAAAAAAAAAATGAAAAGTAAAGTAAAATAAAATGCTGACGTGAGAAAGGACCCTAAGAGAAATTATTAAAGATGTTTCAAACATGAAAGGAAAGTTAATCAATATGCTAATGAGATAGATTTAGTTAGCTGAAATAGAAGAATGGAGAGCAGGGTTAACTAGTTGCAGGCTAGAGCCAAACTGGGGTGGGGAGGGTTTACTAGTTACAGGGCTGCAAAGGTTATGTGAAATCTAGATCAAACTAAACAATAGTGTTATCTGATGTTAGCCATCCTCATGACCACCATCACCACCACCACTACCATCCCAACCATCATCATCACTATTACCACTAACATCACCATCACTCACACCACCACCATCCCAATCATCATCACCATCACTCACACCACCACCATCCCAATCATCATCACTCTCACTCACACCACCACCATCCCAATCATCATCACTCTCACTCACACCACCACCATCCCAATTATCATTACTCTCACTATTACCACCATCACCAACACCACCACCACCACTCACACCACTACCATCCCAATCATCATCACTCTCACTATTACCACCATCACCACCACCACCACCACCACTCACACCACTACCATCCCAATCATCATCATCATCACTCTCACTATTACCACCATCACCAACACCACCACCACCACTCACACAACTACCATCCCAATCATCACCACTCTCACTATTACCACTAACATCACCATCACCACCATCACCATCACTATTTGTGGTGACGATGACACAATGTTTTACAAGCTATATTTGACAGTGACATAGGTTGGATGTGCCTGCAGGAGCAGTAGTACTCAATACTACAATATTAATACTCAATACTAGCTTTCAATACTTTCCAAAGTCAGAGTCAGCTAGTTCAAAGTAAGTTTTTCTGAGTCGATATGTAACAAGCATATATAACAAATTGTAATCACCATCACCAACATCATTTCATGTCCATTTTTTCCTGCTAGCAAGGGTTAGGCAGGTAGTCACTGACTGAGTCAGTGCTCAATTGGAGCTACTGGCCTCTCAGATGGATGGTGGGGGGAGATGGCAGTTCACTTACATATGTCCATGCATTTTACTGAGTACCCTGTCGGCATTTTATCATGGCATCTGCACTAAGGAAGTTGTGCTGTTGGCAAGATTTGAACAACCATTTGTGTCATATCATGTTATGTAAGTTCTGGAATAGTGAACCACAATCCTGCACATTAACCTAAAGTAATAAAAAGGTATCACTCCTATTTCAATGATAAAGATTTTGCGTTGTGAAAGACATATTGTTGTTAAACATATCTATTCCAACACTTCCTTAAAGATATAACTGGCATATGAAAATCATCATTATTTTATGTCTCTTTTCCATGATAGCATGGGTTAGACAGGTTGTCATGGTCCGAGTTCAGATGGGTTGAAGTAACCCATCTTGCTCATTACATTCCATATTTGTCATGGTTTTTACAGCTAGATACCATTCCTAATAGCAGACACTTTACAGGGTGTACTGGGTGTGTTTCTTCATACCCTAAACACTTTACAGGGTGTATAAAAATATAAAATAAAATATATAGTACCATCTCTCTCTCTCTCTCTCTCTCACACACACACTCACTCATGCAGGTAGAGCAACAAAACCCACTGGCTTGTGGTTTTGAGAAGATAAAATTCTATTGCGGATTTAAATATTTAAAGGCTACAGAAATGAAACTGAACAAAAAAGAATTCCAATTAGAAAAGTTTAGAATGATAAGAATGTCAAGAGAGTAACAGCTGATAGTGGTGTGGGGGTGGGGTGGAGGTGGGGGTTAATAGAATTCTTTAATAGCTATAAGAAAATACAAACAAATGAAATATGAAAGTATTTTGAAATCAATTGTATTAATTCAATAGTATTTAATAAAACTATCCCACTGTTTATGAAGGTCGCTAACCTTTCAGGTCGCTTCTCTGACTTTTAACATAACCTTGATATTTAGTCAAGATTGAAGCTTCAGATTCTTGCAAATAAATATTTTAAATTGTTGAGATGATTAATAAAGTTTTTCTATTTAGATATAATTTATAAATGCATAGAATTTTTGAAAACTAGCAAAAAAACACCACTGATTTGAGAAAGTGGAATTAAGATAAAACTAAGAAAGAATTAATAATTTCACACAGATTTGCTATTTTTGTATTTTTCAATATATGTTGATTTTATCTATCAGTAAAACTTTGCTAAGTTAACCTAATTCATAATTATTTGCTATATTGAGTAAAATTAATAAACTGACTATACTACTATTGGAAAGAGAATGAAAGAAATAAGGTAAAATGTAAAGAATATAATAAATTTCTAAATGATTTGTGGATGATAAATGATAACTGTGTCTACATTGTTTGTAATTTTTACTTCTTCAACTAAGAGAAAATATGATTTTTGTTAGTGATTTCAATTAAAAATGAAAATCAGTTTAAAATATCATTTTTCTCCAGGTGTTTCATGACTAAATAGTTAGCATGAGGTGGTTATTTAGAAATTAGATGACCCAGGATTATATACCATAATACAAAAGACCCATCCACAAAATACAAGTACTGGGCACTAAAAGTAAATGTGGTGAGAGTGGAAGCTACAGTGACTGGCAATTAAACAGAGATAATATAGGATCTAAACTCCCTAATGTTGGAGCCACAATAAAATGAATGCACCCAATCTACCCTATAAAATGGTAGTAGTATGCCATGATTAAATACACTCAGTACACTTAGTAAAGTAATAATGCTGATATCACTATAAAAAATCACCCAGTCCACCTTCTAAAATGATGATAGTATTAGCACCAGGAAAAAGTGTATCTAGTAAGGTGTTTGGTGTTAGGAAGAGCATCTAGTCATCATGCCAAACATGGATGATAATGAGCATGATGAAGCAGCTTCAATCCATTTGGCCCCAGACTATGACAACCCATCCAACCAATGCCAGGAAAGCAGACATAAAATGATGATGAACACTTAATTTCTAAACACCCTTTATTCATAAACTGAATACATAATTGATATAGTTTATGAAAATAATAAAAGAAAGACGGAGTAATTTATTGTTGAATAGAAGTATAAAATGATAGAAGTATTTTTTTTAAAAAAAGGCATTAAAATAATAAACAGGAGAAAAAAAAAGAGGGAATCAACTAATGAAAGGGAGGAAAGAAAGGGCAAAGTCTACAACACTGTCTGGGCAGTCTATCTCTGATAAGATGGCAAAAGGGTTGCCCGGAGAACAATCAGCAACACCCACCGAATCAGTCATGGGGCTCTTTTCTCAGATGCAATGCACTCCCTCTGACTTTACACAGGAAAATATCAATGTTGAGATTGAGGAAGGATACCAGAGGTCTTAACAGTGATCAGTACAAAAAGGAGAGTTGCTCAAGTCGCAGTTTTTTGGTTATCTTCTGCTCCTTACTGCATTATGGGGCGGCAGTTCCTAGGTGTGTGGCCAAAGTGATAAGATAATGAAATATATAACAACTTCAATTAAAAACTGAAGTACCGATTATAAAGTTATACAGCAGAGATTTCAGTGATAAACATATGGAGAATGAAGGAGCATCAGATTTCTAATAAAACAACAAAAATACTCAGCCAAAGGTGAGAAAGGCGAGATACAGCTGGCAAACAGGTTTTCTATCATAATTAAAGAACACTATAATATCTGCCATGCTTACAATTCAGGTGGTGGTGGTGGTGGTGATGGTGATGATAAGCATGGGATATTATGAAGATCTCTAATTATGGTGGAAGAAAACATCTGACATTAGTGAGGTAAGCTATTAGATGAAGCAATGGTGATAAGAAACTTTCAACAGTCATCATTTTCTTTAAGCCACCAGATGACATCACATTTCTGTCTGTCAAAAACACTAACAATGAAAATGATTTAATGTAATAATAGTTTTCAATATAAACTATAACATATCTGAGGTCTTCAACAGATGTACAACATATCTGTGAAGATCTTCAACAAATATAAGCTATATTTAATTGGTAGAGAAAAATGTAATGGCTGATTTATTTCACCAATATATAACAGAGACTAGTCAAGTTGACATCATCATCACCATTACCATCATTATCATCACTATCATCATCATCATCAATTAACATCCACTTTCTCTGCTAGCAAGGGTGGGACAGGTCATCACAGACCAAGTCAGTGCTGAATCAGAGCCACTGGTCCTGCACTTTACGGAGTGCACAATGCATTATATCATGACACCAGCACTAGGGAGGTCGTCATGACACCACTCAGTGTATAATGGAAGGTTATTGTATGGAAGTAACTCAGGTTTTACATTCATAGAATGT
>OZ024748.1:25730328-25787828 GCA_964016885.1 Eledone cirrhosa
AGCACTCGAGAGCAGCCTCATACACAGAGAGAGAGAGAGAGAGAGAGAGAGAGAGAGAGAGAGAGAGAGAGAGATGTGTAAAATCCCAACCGCTACACACCGCCATCTGGATTTTACACATCTTTATACGCACTCTACATTTCCCCATGTATTGAGCACTCTTATGGTTAGTGTTCACCTTGGTCTCAGCATTGCATACTCTATTTATTTATATTTATGTGTGTGTGTGTGTGTGTGTGTGTGTGTGTGTGTGTGCGTGTGCGTGTGCGTGTGCGTGTGTGTGTGTATCACTTCCCATCTCTGTCAATCTTTCTCTCATTCATTCTCTGTTCCTCTTTCTATCTCTCATTCACACACACACACACACACACAAACACTCTCTCTCTCCCCCTTAACACTACACTACTACATGCATCCCTCAATTTATATCATACACAGTCATACACTACCCATCTCTTCATAATCTTATCAGATCAACATTCTATACTGAAAACTCTCTCTCCTTCTCTTTCACTATTTTAATCTGTGACAATCTAAGTATGTTTAGTTAAGTTAGTGTTAACATACTTAATACAGGGAGTATTAAAAAAATCTAACCAGAAATAATTATGCAGTGAGAAAAGACAATATTAGTCAGTGACTAAAATTATTTTTAATGCAGTGTGGTGAGAAGTCTAATTAATATTATCCTCTTTATTCTTCACACATTCTTTCACTGTTTGTTTGTTTTTTGGGGGGTTTTTCATAAAAGGTGTGGCTTTACTATCATTACTGAAGGCAAATCCTTTAACTCTTTTGACACCAACCAACCCAAAACTGCCTCTAGTTAGTTCTATGAAACAGAACCTTCCATTTTAAAGTGTTCCTATTTAAATTAAAACCTTCAGGCATAATTTGATATAAGAACATTTTAAGTTGATAGAAATACCATCTTAATAATTGTTTCTACGTTTGGCAGAAGGCCAGCAATTACCCAGTGCATTACTGGTTCTGATTTTAGGCACAAGGCCAACAATTTAAGGGAGGAGAAAGTCAATTAAATTGAACTCAGTATGTTACTGGTACTTTATTTTATCAACCCCATAAGGATGAAAGGCAAAGCTAATCTTGGTGGAATTTGAACTCAGAATGTAAAGAGCAGAAACAATATACTGCAAAGCATATTTTCTGACGCTCTACCAATTACTGCCAATCCACTTAATAATGAAAATCAAAAATTCCAGTAAATCCCTCAAAATTATTCATTAATATAGTGTATTTCATTAGAAATATGGTAACGAAAGAGTTGCCAGGAGATATACTCTAAAACAAAAACAAATGAATAATAAAACTAATAATTGTTTCTACTTTAGGCACAAGGCCAGCATTTACCCAGTGCATTACTGGTACTTTATTTTATCGACCCCGTAAGGATGAAAGGCAAAGTCAACCTCGGCGGGATTTGAACTCAGATCGTAAAGGGACGTAACTATGCTGGAAAGCATGGCGTCCGACCCTCTACTGATACTGCCAATCCACCGCCCTAATAAAACTAATAATGCAAGAGGTCTTTTTTGTGTTTACTCAACCTGGTGGAAATAGCAGCAGAATTTTCCTCTACCGCTTTACTAATGGAAGGATCACACTGGGCCGATGTAGTCTTAGATATACATAAGATAATACTATAACATAGAGCTAATATACATGCAAAATACAACAGGAAATATGAATATTAAATTTATTTGATATTTTTTGAAATATTATCGTCCCAACAACCATAATAATAGTCAATCACTATAGATAATAGCTGAGAAAATCGAGTAAAGTAACCCTGGAGATGGAGAAAAGTGTCACAGTTGGTGCCATGATAAAAAAAAAACACCCAGTCCACATTGTAAAGTGTTAGTGCTGATGTCACAAAATATGCATATCCTGTAAGGTGGTTGGTGTAAGTAAAGACATTCAGCTGTAACAACCATTTCAACAAGCAATATTGACTACTCCAACCTGTCTAGTCTCAGACTGTGACAACCCATACAAGTTATGCCTGCATGGAAAAGAAACGTAAAATGATGATGTTCAAGTCTTGTTAACAGGGAAAGCGGACGTTAAAATGATGATGATGATGTTCAATTCTATTTATAAAGCCAAAAAAATATAGACACTGGTATGTCTATATTCCTTAGAATCAAATAGACAGACATTTTTCAACAATAGTAAAGGATTTGATGTTTGAAGAGGGAGAAATGGGTGCTGCCAAGCATTTCTAAAAGTCATTGAAATGCCAAGCTGGACACACAGCCAAACATCTAGAGTGGTGCCCCAGCAACTGGTTGCACCAGTTACAAGAATTTCATTGAATGAGTAACGTCATTAAAAACCATATTCACTTACAGGATTTCAGTAAAAAAAATCGCAGTGAGTTAAAATAAATATGGCTTCACTTTAATCCTTTTATTACCATATTTCAGATGACGCACACTACCAATGATTTTTTTTTAAATGAGGCATTTAGTAATATAACTAACTTTCTCATTATTAAGCTGGTGTTTTGAGCATAATTTAACAAATGTTCTTATATAAAATCATACTGGAAGATTTTTAGATGAATATAAACACTTTAAAATAAACAATTTTACATCATATAGGTTAACTTCAGGAAAATCTCTCTATCTCTCTCACTCACACACACTCTCTCTCTCTCTCTCTCTCTGTCGTCTAAGGAGCTCTGTTCTCAGAAAATATATAAGATCTGCTATCTTCCACCTCCATCCATCCATGTATGTATAGACAGTGATCCTGTACATTCTATACTTGAGGACAGAAGAAAAGCCTTGTTTGTTGTACCCTAGCTTTTGGTAGGAGAGTTAGAGTGTGTGTGGGGGGGGGGGGGGGGACACAAAGACACAAAACAGACAAAAATAAGGGAAAAGAAATAACAAAGAAACAATAGTGAACCCCAAACTTTTCAGCAGTTATATCTGACACTGGACAAAGATTAGAAATATATATTTACTAATTCAAAGACATCATTCATTAAATAAGAGTAAAGCCTTAATATTGTGAACTAGTTTGTCTGGGTAAAGTATATATTGTTGTCTGTCCCTCCATAGAGAAAGGGAGGGATAAGGGGAGAGAGAGAGAAAGTGAGGGAGATGGGTGAGGGGGGGGGGGGGGGGGGGGGGCAAGCAGAGAGCGAAAGAGTCTCCCTTTTTTATCTCTGGTTGATTACATCAACCCTGATACATGACAGCTATTTTTATTTTACCAATCATGAATGAGTGAAAAGTAAAGTTGATCTTGGAAGGATTTGAACTCGGAACATAAAGAGCATTTTGACTGAGGATCTATTTCTGCTGATCCACTGCCCTTTCATAATACAAATAACAACACAAGACAAAATAAAGGGATTTGGGTGGGGTGCTTTTTTGTTTGTTTTGTTTTAGCTCTTCAACAAACTAAAATAAAATAACTTTTAAAAGATTAACGGCAAGAACCAAAGTATGTGAAAATAAAATAGCTGTGCTCAAAATAGAAAAACTAACTTCAGCCTGTAGTTAAATTTGCCTTATTAAATGTTAATTAGAATAGTTAATACCATGAACTATTTCTATGAAATTTGAGAAAACAAATCTATCCATTATCTATGAGGAAATAACAAGATAAATAGAACTATACAGTCTAAAAGACTATTATAGAAATAAGCTTGAAGGGAAACCAAATCTGATAATAGTTGACCAATAACAAAAATAATACCATAAGCTGGATGGTTGCAGACCAATAAAATGTAATCACCATCATCACCATCTAATGTCCATTTTCCACGCTAGTATGGGTTAGACGACTTGTTCAGTTGTGAGACAAGTTAGATCAGATGATTGTGTCTTGCTCATACAGAACTGTTTCTGGCTGGATGCCCTTCAGATATAATATATATCTTTAACCCTTTCATTGCCATATTTCAAATAAAAGGCACTTCCAATGTCATTAACCTTTTCATTACCATATTTCCAATGAAACACACTGCCTATGATTTTCAAATAATTTTGAAAATAATCAAGAATTTGGAGGGATTTAGTAATATGATTAATTTTCTCATTATTAAGCTAGTGTTTCATATAGTTTGGTACAAAATAGTTAACAAAATAAATGACCAATAAAGTTTTGAAGTTTTTTGTTTCCCTCAGAATGGATTTTGTTTTTGTTTTTTTTTTTACTTTTACATTATTAATTTTTTCAATTCTCTAAAAATGTTTTAGCTTCTTTAATAAGAACTATTTTTTATTTGTTTTTGTTCATTCTATTTATACTGATAAGTATATTGGAGTGACTACTGTATGCATAAAATTCTAAAATGACTACAAAGATCCTTATCTTCTACACATATATGAAGGTTCTTTCCAACCTTTGTTCTTTCCAATATTGTGTCTAAATATGGAACAAAAAATGCTTTTGCATCTGACCAATTTCAATGCTAGTGTATACTGTATTTTCTTCCCAAAATAGTAATAGCGCTATTATAAATATTCTATTTTCATACTTAGTTTACAAGTTTTTAATTTTGTTTCACAAAGCCTTTCACCAAGGAATGATAAACCAAATTTCTGGAAACATTGTTTGGATATGAACAAAGAGAAAACAAAAATATTCTCATTGACCTTGTGGAATCTATTGAAAAGAATAAAAGCCACATATTTAGTCCATCTCCAACTAGGAAAAATCTATTTTAGGAAACTCATTAAATATTCAAAAATAATACCTGAAATGTGAACTGTTTTCTACTTGTATTGACTTGTAACTCTTGATGGGGTCATAGGGCCACCATCATTACATACAGCATGTTTTGGACATTTAAAAAAAATCTGATGGAGCCCATCCCCTCTCCAGATTTAAACACAGCTAATTTCTTCCAGAGGAGAGAAAGTGAGAGATATAGAAGAATAAATGACAGTACAAGACTGGTATATTTTTTTTGTATCAATGTCCAAAGTATGAAAGGCAAGTTGACCTCAGTGGGATTTGAACTCAGAACTCAGAGAGACAAAATGAATACTGCAACACATTCAATCCAATGTTCTAATGACTCTGCCAATTTAATAAAATTCAAATTACTTCAGTGGATATGTTAATTCTTTTGTTACTCTATTTCTAATGACATACACTGCTTATGTGTAGCAATTAATTTTGAAAATGTGAAGAATTTCATGAGATAACAAACTTTTTCATTTATAAGGTGATCTGTGAAAGATTTGATCAAATAGATCAAGTGAGGTGGAACGTGTGAGGTGGAACTAAGTGAGGTGGAACGTGTCAAATTATACCAGAAAAACAATGTTTCTCTTGGTATTTCCATTGCTGATACTATCTACTGGCAGAAAGAACAAGAAACAAAGTGTCTTGCTCAAGGACATAACACATCGTCCAATCCAGAATTTGAACTCACAACCTAACGATTGTGAATCCATTTCTCTAACCACTAAGCCAAAATTTGTAACATAAAATTATTTCTAAAATATAATTATGAAGGAAGGTTTTAATATAAAGATGAACATTTTAATGTGGGCAGTTGTGTATCATAAAACTAACAGATTTTCAGGCAGGTTGGTATCAAAACAGTTAAATATAGTGATTGCATTTCTAATGAAATACAAACTATTTCAATTAATTATTTCATTACTAAGATAATAACTCAATATAAGGTTCTTATTTAAAATTATGTTGGAAGACTTTAATTTAAATTGAAAATCTTTAAAATGGGTGGTTTTCTTTCATAGAATCAGAGCCAGTTTTGCCTAGGTTAGTAACTAAAGGGTTAAAAGAATATATAATAAGAATATGAGTTATTAGAACAGCATAGAAAGCTGAATATTATACTGAAATGAAAACATTCTTTTTACATCTATTAATTGCATGTATATGCAATTGCTTGCTCATATTTAGACACAGAATCACCTAGCTTAGCATAGCCATTAGCAGGGAAAACAAACATTAAATGATGATGATGATGATGATCATCATCATCATCATCATCAACATTATGACACCCTATGATGAGTAATATCCCTTAAAGTTTTGTAATGACAACCAGCTTGATCAAGTGGCAGTTCAAGTATTATTTTTTTTCTTTCTTTCTTTAATATTCTAAAAGAAATGCATGATAGCATATGTTTATAACTATATAAACAGAAAAGTATCGAATGCCATGTCTCATTTAAAATACCTTCATTCAGACATGTTGTCTCGTTGAATGGTCAGCGTCATAAGCAGTATGTGAACTGGCAGCTGAAAGAAGACAATCAGCCTTGTCATTAGATGAGGGCATGTAATTCTGGTTATTACATACACATGTGTGTATGTGCACATCAATGTATGTGCACGTGCACACACACACAAATTGTGTCTACACACACACATATTGTGTCTATACGTGCACCTTTATCTACTATAATAACAGCAGAAATAAATAAATATGTGTGAAGAGAGCAAGATATATTTTCTAGGGAAGCAACTTTATAAGATGAACAGAATTGATAGCAGATATTTATTTTAATGTTGGTAAAAGGGTAAATGTTTAATTCAACTTTCTGAAGAACTGCATTCCTAAAATGTGAAACGAAACGAAATTATTGTAAAACATGCAGTTCAATTCTTTTTCTGCCTGTACGAGCTCTAGGAAGAAAAAATTATCAATTATCTGAGTTATCAGTATATACCTATTTGAAGGTAATGTAGTCTAACAGTTTCCGCTTTACAGACAGTAGCTGTAACTACCTGTATGAAGAAGTAAGAAACTTAATGTAATCTACAATAACAATTTTCACTGCTGTATGCTTGAACAACTATTTTCAACACTCTGCAACCAGCAAAGAACAAATTAAATGTATTCATAGATAATAGAGGCATGTGTGAAAGTATAATGTTTATGTATATTAAACATACATAGGCATGTGGCTTAGTGGTTAGAGAATTGGATCCGCAATCATGAGGTTGTGAATTTAATTTCCGGACTGAGCGAAACAAGCTTGATTTCTTGAGCAATATGAGCTTGATTCCTTGAGCGATACAAGCTTGATTCCTTGAACAAGACACTTTATTTCACATGGCTCTTTTTGTCAGGAGTTGCAACTGGTAAATAGTATCAACAATGAAAACAGTTTCCTTAGTCTGATTTGACGAGTTTGACCCCACTCAGTAAGCGAATGAGGTCAATCAATTTGATTGATCGAAACATACATAAGCCTCACAATGAATGTTTTAAGCTGTGATCATATCATTACTCCCTTAATAGCTGTGTGAGAATATCAGACACTAGTGTTTCAGGATTTATACTGAAGCAAGAATAAGCTACAGCTTATATAGATTTTGTGTATGGTAGATCTACTGGAGATGATCATTTACATATAGTGCAAACTTGATGGGCTGGTTTTAATTAGTTGTAACACAAACAATGTGATTCATAATAGAAATGTCCCAGCATAAAACACCCATAGCAAGTTTTCATCATCATCATTTTATGTCTGCTTTTCCCTGCTTGCAAGGGTGGGATGGGTCTTCTTCAGCACATCATCTCTCCATTTGTCACAGCCCTTCGTCATATCCTCTGTGAGCTCTCACCACCTCTACCCATGTCTTCTGTGATCTTTCTCTACTGCGTCTTCCTTCCACTAGGATTACTTGACACTTCTTCACCCAGCAGTCATCATCCATGAGCATCACATGGACATACCAATGCAGCCTTCTCTCCTGCACACTGCAGTTTATTCCTCTTATACACAGTTTCTCTCTCAACTCATCCATGCTTGGTTGTTCACGCATATTGACATTGCACATCTATCGGAGCATGCTTGCTTCATTTCACTCTAGCCTTCACATGTCCTTCGCAGTTGCTGCCCATGTATCTCACATAGGCATCATACAACCGACCTTTCCTTCACAGGGAGAAACCTTTCGTTGTCAACAGAGGAAGCAGCTCCCTAAACTTCTTCCATCCTGTCCTTATTCTAGATACTATGGCCTCGAAGCAACCTCCTCCGTTGCTAATTTGATCACCTAGATATCAGAAGCTATCAACCACCTCTATACTAATTATGTTAATACACATCAGATGGTGGATAGGCAGAATTGGTAATTGCCATTTTTTTCATTCATCCTTCCAGAGTCGATAAAATAAAATACCAGTTGAGAATTGGGATTGATTTAATCAACTTTGCCCTTTTCCCCAAATCTGCTTGCTGACCTTGTGCCTACATTAGAAACCAACAATCATATATACATATACATAAAATAATCGTTTCTACTTTTGGCACAAGACCATCAATCACCCCATTACTGGTGCTTTATTTTATTGACCCCGTAAGGATGAAAGACAAAGCTAACCTCAGCAGGATTTGAACTCAGAACGTAAAGGGCCATAACTTTATGCTGAAAAGCATGGTGTTTGGCGCTCTACCGATACTGCCAATCCACACCAACATAAAATAATTGTTTTTACTTTTTTGGCACAAGGCTAGCAACTACCCAGTACATTACTAGTACTTTATTTTATCGACCCCGTATGGATGAAAAGCAAAGTTAACCTCGGTGGGATTTGAACTCAGATCGTAAAGGGACATAACTATGCTGGAAAGCATGTCCAACCCTCAAAATAATACAAAGTAAACAGCCATTTTAAAATAAGCATTTTAAGCAGTTCTTACTTAGTATCATAAAAATTACAAAATATTGTCAAGATATAAACACGATATTTTAGAACTGCTATGTTTAGTGAGATAAGTAATAAATAATGAATGTAAGCTCATAAAATGAATTAAATTAAATAATATATGTGTGTATATATATATATATATTTTTTTTTTTCTAGGAGCTGAGATATTTTATTAACAAGAAGCAAATAGCAATGACATCCAGTTGTCACTTGTATGGCAATGAGATATCTCTGAACATTATCAGTCCATAGCAGCAAAAATATCATATGGATTCTATCAATTCTACAGACATGTTTTCTATTGCAGCAGTATTATCAAGTAAGAGATTAGAAAATTAGAATTCTTGTTCTGGATTTAAATACATGAACATTCAACAAATAAACGCAAAATACTATAGAATCTTTTTTTTTTTAATTAAAATAAATAGCATTAAAGAAACTAATATTTTCAGTGAAATATATATGTGGGAGAGAGAGAGAGAGAGAGAGAGAGAGAGAGAGAGAGAGAGAGAGAGAGAGAGCAATATTTTCGAAGATGAAACCTTTAAGAAATAATAAATATATTTGGGAAGTATTTTATCAATTGTTACAAGAGCTGAAACAGTTACGCTGACTAAGTAAATATAATTGTTAAAATTAGTATAATTATCACCATCACCATTTAACATCTAACATCTATTTTCTATGCTTGCATGGGTCAAGCAGTTTGTCGCATGCTGAGGACAGACCAAATAGGTGACCATATCTCTCTTGTATGCTCTGTTTTGGCTTGGTTCTTATAGCTGGATACCCTTCCTACACTAACCATTCAAAAGCATGTACTGGTAACATGCTTTCTATGGCTGGATGCTCTTCTTAATGCCAACCACTTTAGAGCATGTACCGACATCATTTTATCATGACTCTAGCACTACCACCTTACAATAATAACCTCATAATAACACCTGCACTACCATCTTACAGAGTGAGCCAGGTGCTTTTCATAATGACACCTACACTAGCACCATACAGGTGACCATATTTTTGATAAAATACACTACCTATTGGTTTTAATCAATTTTGAAAACAACCAAGAATTTAGACAGAAACACCATTTTAATAATGGGAAATTTAGTTAATTTTACTAAATCTTTCCAGATTCTTGATTATTTTCAAAACTATTTGAAAATCATAGGGAGTATCTTTTATTAGAAATACAGTAATTAAAAAATTAAATATTCCCTTATTCTGTTTTATAGCAGAAAATCAGGTAAAAAAAGCAAAAAACAAATGAGAAATTGAACATCAAACTAGAAAACTACTGAACAGTTTGGAATGGTAAAGTGTTGGTGAAACTTAACAGCCTGAAGAACAGCCATGTTTAGAATATATCAGGAAAAACAAACTAAGAATTCCCAAATACAACACAGTGTTAATGAATTTTGCTTCAAATGCCAAATTATAAGTTGTTATGTTAATTAAAAGCTAGAAATATATAAATATGATCATAAACTTCATTACACAAAGTAAACAACTTCCATTTATGTGTTATCATAATAATCATGTGTTGAATAATATTTATAAAATAACATTATCAATTTTCATTTAATAAAAAAAAAAATCAATTAATTTGAGAAAGAACATTTTTTTCTTAAGGAGAGGAAATATAATTAGGTTGTTTAATTCCAATATATTATTAGTTTTTACTTAATTGAATTTAAAGTGACAAAAGATTCAGACTATTTCAGAGAGATCTCTAGACTGAGCAGCTTCCTATATCAAACTACTGTAGAATATCTATCAGACAAACACAGAACCTTCAATCAAACAAGCTACAGTAGAATATCTATCAGACAAACATGGAACCATCAATCTAACAAGCTACTGTAGAATGTCTATCAGACAAACACAGACCCTTCACACATCAAACAAGCTATCAGACATCTTTACTACTGTTCAGACTACCTTCATACATATAATAACAAAATTTGTTTTAAAAATATAAATATAATTAAACCTTCTCCAATTATATAACAACAAAATAACAGAACCAGGTTTAGCCAGCCTCCTATGAAATTGCAGCTCATAAGAAGGTTCTTGGGTGTTTTAATGATAGGGGTGCCAGTCCTATGTAGGTTTAGTCAGCCTCCTATGAATTTGCGGCTCATAAAAGGGTTCTTGGGGATTTTAATGATAGGGGTGTCAGTCATATCATTTTTTGTTGTTACAGCTCACACCTATTGTAGGCTTAGCCAGCCTCCTACAAGGTTGTATCTCATGAGAAGGTTCTTGGGTGTTTTAATATGAAACCTAGTCCTGTTATTATATATATTATATTAGAATCTGTTAGACTAGATGCTAACCAGCATTGCATTGAAGCAAAGCCTATAATAACAGATAAACTAAAGAGTTGTTTGGATGTCAATAGAACCATAAATATGTATATATACAAAAGGTGCCAGGGTTCGAAGTGGAAGAATGCTGTGAAAGAAGAAGACCAAGAAAAACATGGGCAAGTGTGGTGAAAACTGATCTCAGGTGGCTGATCATCAAGGAGATGACAAAAGAAAGAAATAAGTGGAGAGATGCTGTATTGGAGATATATATGATAAACTAGCTAAAAACTTTTCCTATTTTGAGTTATTGATTTCTTAAATCTATAGATATATTGAACTGATTGGACAAAGTATTTGTTTATATTCTAAGGAAACCCATCAGCTGACATTTTCTATCTAATATTATATAATATACTCTGCAGATTTTAATGACAATTCACAGAGGACTATGTTAATGTTATGGAGGCAGAATATATAACAAAAAGCATTTACTGACACATAAATATTATTTATGAAGCTTGAAAGATGTATTTATGTAGAAATAATGATCTTGAAAAAAGGAGAGAGAGAGATAATGTTATCAAACTTTGAGAGCTATTATCATGGACTTGACTATGTAGCAATTCTCATAACTTCGTAAGTAAAAATTGAATATCTTAGACTCATTGTAAAGAACACTCAGCCATTTCTATAGATTTATCAAGCAATACCATTCAAAGTTTTGGGAAATACAAGTTTCTATTTCCTTTCATTTACTTCTGCTCAATATTTTATTTTTGTTAACTCTTCACTAGCATTCTTGAGGACTTTTCAGTTGTACGAAAGACATGACAACCTCCTTGGTGTTGGTGCCATGATAAAATACACCCAGTACACATTGTAAAGTCATTCTATGGCAGGATATACTGCCATAGAAAACCTGCTAAACAAAGAGTATAGAGGACTTCAGATGTGTTGAAGACATGGCAACCTCCCTAGGTCTGGTGCCATCATAAAGTGCACCCGGTTCACTCTGTACAATGCAAATACATAAGTAAGCAAGATATGGGTCCCCAGCCCATCTCAAAGGCCAGTAGCTCAAGTCAAGCATTGTCTTCGTCTGTGATGACCCATCCAACTCTTGCTAACAGAGAAAGCAAATGATGATGATGATATTGATGATGATGATATTTCTGACAGATGAACCACTGTCAGATTTCAGGACCTGTAGTTTATTAATCCTTATCTAAACAACAGTTACATCTAAAGAATACACTAACATTCATATATATTTCAAAGAAAGACACTGTATGTCACTAGCTATTTCAGTATTAGCTGGTTACATCTGCTAATTAATGACTGAACAATTAGCAAATTTAAAGACATGGGAGCAGTAATGATTCTAAAATGTTGTGATCCTATTAAACATTCTAGGTCATTATTACACAATTAGATGAAATTTTCTAGATAGCTATTATTATGGGTTAGCTAGATCAGTTATAAAGATTGTAATTTAGCAGGAAATAATGTTAATAACCCTGTAATTGTGTATGGAAGCATTTTTTTTTTCTAGACACAAATACCAAATGTTATGCATAGTACAGTAATAACTTTCCATAATAAAATACCAAATGTTATGCATAGTACAGTAATAACTTTCTATAATAAAATACCAAATGTTATTCACAGTACAGTAATAACTTTCTATAATAAAATACCAAATGTTATTCACAGTACGGTAATAACTTTCTATAATAAAATACCAAATGTTATTCACAGTACAGTAATAACTTTCTATAATAAAATACCAAATGTTATTTATAGTACAGTAATAACTTTCTATAATAAAATACCAAATGTTATTCACAGTACAGTAATAACTATCTATAATAAAATACCAAATGTTATTCACAGTACAGTAATAACTTTCTATAATAAAATACCAAATGTTATTTACAGTACGGTAATAACTTTCTATAATAAAATACCAAATGTTATTTACAGTACAGTAATAACTTTCTATAATAAAATACCAAATGTTATTCATAGTACAGTAATAACTTTCTATAATAAAATACCAAATGTTATTCATAGTATAATTCAATTTTTAGTCAACCATATATAGCAGATAATGAAAGTTGAGAGCTCTTTCATTATGCTCTATACGTGATTAGCTAAAAATTGAATTTTTTTTTTCTTTTAATGTTGTTTTCTTTTGACCCAAAAATAAAACTCTGCTTATTAGATGCTGGAAACCAAACCCTATCAATAATATTAAAAAATTAGAATTAAAAAATAAATAAATAAAATCGCTCACCTTCAGGTGATTCCTCCTGCATATAAGATCCAGTCAAGTAACGGTGAACCAATGCAGACTTGCCGCTTTGCACACTACCAAGAATACCCTACAATTGTACAAAATCATTAGTAGCTGACAAAACTAGTCTTTTGGGGGCTTTTTTTTTTTTGTTTGTTTCAATAAGACACTATAAATAACATATAATACATTTGAGCATTATTAACACATCATCAATCATAAAATTTAATACAGAGATAGGCAGCAAGTTGTAAGTGAATAATTTAGAATCCAAAATAGATGAAAAAATTCTATCTTCAACTCTTATGTTGTAAAAATTTAGCAGGAAATATCTAAAAACAAGTTTGTTAATTCAAATGTTTATAATATCTTTAATAGAGGACAGATTGGCTCTGAAAATGTGCAGTAAACTAAAGAAAATATTTTAATGTGATTAAGTCATGATGCTGTTTTATATTTTTCACATGAGGTTTCATGTGGTACAGGATGTTAAGAGTTTAGTGAATAATTTAGAAACCAAAATAGATGTGAAAATTCTATCTTTAAAGAAACATTTCCACTTCTGTAACTTAAGCTAAGAACACAGAGATGAATCTCTTCTTAAAATGTTGCTATTATTTTCACTAAGGTGACTAGTGCAGAAAACTACTGAGTTGTGTAAATAATCTAAGTGATGATTAAGAAAATATCTTCTGTAAAAACTTTCAACAGTAGATTAGTATTTTAGTGAACAAAAATTTATTTCTTGTCTTATTTTCACTGATTTTTTAAAATTCTTTTTTTTTATTTTTTATTACACTTCCCAACTAGCACTAGAAAATAGATAAGAGGACAAACTTAGTATATATAGTAACATGGTTTTTAGTTGATAACGAGGAAATAAGTTAGAGACAACAGTTGATGTTTTATACCAATATGACCAAATTAATGAGAAAATAAATTTACTAGGGACATCAATCAGCTAACTAAATAAATGTAAAACAAGGGAATATATTATTAAGGGACATGTCAGAAAATTAATTGCATGAGATCTCATGCAATAACTTATAATTAAAAAAGAATTTCATCAACTCTGGTTTCAACAATGAGTGTTCTAGTTGTTTGATCAATATCCTGCTCATGAAACTAATGTGCAAGTGGCTAGGCATTACACAGACTTGTGTACTCATAATATAATTCTCAGGGAGATTCAGTATGTGACAAGACTGGCCCTTTGAACTAAAGATACAGTTCATCCAACTGGTTTCCAAGTGATTTCTGTCAACCCATTTTAACTCTCAATGGAGGTTGAGGTGACCCAAGGTGATGGTAAATGACATTTGTTCAAGATGTCACACAGTGGGATTGAACTTGGGACCTAATGATTTCAAAGCAAACCTCTTAACTATTCAGCCTTACTTCATCCACACTGACAGTATTATTGTTGGACAAATGGTAAATATTGCTTCTTAGACTCTTCTTCCAGCAACTATCTTTCTTTTTAATTTAAAAGGGTAAGATTATTCATGTATCTTTAACCCTTAACATCATGTATAAAACAGCACTATGACTGCATCACATTACAAATTTAAATCTTTGCTTTAGTTTACTGCAAATGTTCCCAAGAACCTGTCCACCAGTAAAAATACTACACACATTTGAATTAACAAACCTGTTTTTAAACATTTTCTGCTAAATCCTTACAAGATGTTAAGAGTTAATTAAAAGCTGCATTTAAGTAAATAAAAAAAAAATGTAAATTCACTGCATTCCTGATCATTAAATCACTGTACTTTCCTTGTAATTATAATCAATATGGAAATCTATTACAAAAATAATCATGTGTACTAAAATTAAATCAATACACAGTATTAATCATTGAGTAATCTGCTGATTCAGTATACTGAAGGTTAGTATGTAGTTGTTTGTTTAGCATGTAAACTAAAGGTATTGATGCATCATCAACATCACCACAACTACCATCATCATCATCACCACCACCACCATCATCTTTATACCCACTGTTTATTTGGTACGTAAACTAAATATATTGATCTTCATCGGCACCACCACCACCATCTTTAAATCCACTTTTCCATCCCAGCATGGGCTGAATGAGAACATTCTGAGGCAGTTTTATGGTCAGCTGCCTTTTCTTATGCCAACCCTTTTTACAACATGTAAGGATATTGTGTACCTATTTTAAACACCAAAAAATACATGGTGTGGCTAATTCACAACATGTAGGGATATGAAGTACATATTCTAAACACCAAAATATACATGGTATAACTAATTTACAACATGTAGGGATGTGGAGTATATATTCTAAACACCAAAATATACATGCCGTGACCACTGGATGAAGACGTGCCAGGAAATCCCAGTGGAAGGAAACCACAGTAGAGATAGACTAAGAAAGACCTAGGCAGAAGTGGTGAGAGCTGACCTCAAATTACTGAGACTCATAGAAGAGATGATGAAGGAATGCAGCGAGTAGAGAGATGCTGTGCTGAGAAGGACCCGTCCAACCCATGTAACTGTGGAAAAACGGACATGATGATGATGATGATGATGATGATAACTAATTTACAGCATGTAGGAATATGGTGCACCTATTCTAAACACCAAAATATTTGTGGTATGATTAAAAGGGCAGGATTCCCCAGTCATCACCCAGTTAAGTGATAACAAGGCTCCATGTCACTTAACTATTCTTATACTAACCCAGCCAAAACCAGCACTAGGTCTATGAAACAAAACCACCCATTTGAAAAAGTTCCTATTAAAATTTTTATTTTCCAGCATAATTTTTATATAAGACCCATATGTTAAATTACTATCTTAGTAAAATGAAAATAATCAATAACTTTAGTAAATCTCTCAAAATTCTTCATTATTTAATTGAAATAGTGTTTCATTAGAAATGCGGCCATGAAAGGGTTACCTTTATATTCTTAATTCTTAATGTCCTGTACCACATGAAACCGCATTAACAAGACATTCTTGAAAAGTATAAAGCATCACTAAGACTGCATCACATGAAAACTCATAGCCTTTATGCCAATACTGCAAATTTTCATAATGATCTGTACACTAATAAAGACACTATAAACATTTGAATTAACAAACCCACATATAGATATTTTCTGAGAAATCAATACAGGATGTTAAGCTATAGCTCTATCTTGGTTTTTTCTTTTATAATGTAATTCATGAAAACTAACTTGTATTGTTTATAATCAATGAGAATTATGACAGTTTGTCAAAAGGATTGGTCATATTGAATGTTTTATAGCAATCTTTAGTCATAAATATGTCTTTGTGGTTAGAGAATTGGTTTTGCAATAGTGAGGTTGTGAGTTTCATTCCCAGACCAGGAAATTTGTTATGTCCTTGAACAAGACACTTTATTTCACGTTGCTTTTTCTGCCAGGAGTTGTGACCAGTAGATAGTACCAACAATGGAAACATTGTTTCCTTGATCCGATCTAATGAGTTCCACCTCACTCTGTAAGAAAATGAGGTCTGGGATCTTGTCAATTGATTAAATAATAAAAAAAAAAGGCTTTGTAGCTATAAAAAAATAATTTTGTAAGTTATAAGTGAAGAATAGTAGTGCAAATGGAGATATTAAAGCAGATGTTTAACATATATTTACCAATTCCCTGACCATCTTTCAACCAGGAAGTGTGAGTAATACTTATCAAATTCCCTTGATATCTTAATTCAAGATTCCTAAGGATATTGCGGTTTTCTTTAAATAACTTAGATTACAATTTAGAAGGGAAGTCAAGAATAATTTTAGGAAGTGAGATGGGAAAGAAATAAAGTTTACTTAGGTAATAAAGAGATATATGTATTGCTGCTACAATAAAATGCACTCAGCCCACATTGTAAAGTATTGGTGGTGGTGCCATGATTTAAAGTGGTTGTTCTGGTGCTACAAGAAAATGCTTCCAGCCCACACTGTAAAGTGATGGTGCTGGTGCCATGATAAAATACACCCACTCTACACTATAAAGTGGTAAGAAGAGCATCCAGTTATAGAAACTCTGCGAGAATGAAACATGAGCAAGACACCATCATCTGACCTGTCCAATTTTAGAATGTGACATTTGGTTTCTATGGCTGGATGCCCTTCCTAATGCCAACCTCATTTACAATGAGTACTGGGTCCTTTTTGTTGTGACGCCTACACAAGCACTTTACAATGTGGAATGGATGTTTTTTGTCATGACACTTACACGACCACTTTACAGTGTGGACTGGGTGCTTTCTGTCATGACACCTATACAACCACTTTACAGTGTGGACTGAGTGTTCTGTCATGACACCTACATGACCACATTACAGTGTGGAGTGGGTGCTTTCTGTCATGACACCTATACAAGCACTTTACATTGTGGACTGAGTGCTTTTTGTCATGACACTTACACAACCATTTTACAGTGTGGACTTGGTGTTTTTTGTCATAACACCTACACGACCACTGTAAAGTAGTCGTGTAGGTGTCATATTGTGATAGTAAATAATAGTTTAAACATTAATCAAACAGGATAAGTAAAACATGTCAATTAAATTATTCAAAATCTAAGTTGAGACTTCAAGCCTGTAGTTCAGAATTAACAAGCCTGTAATTCAGAATTAACAATGAAATTTAACCATTTAAACCAGCTGCATCCGGCCAGAATTCTCTCGCCTCTTTCTATTCAAACCGGCTGTAACTGGCCACTCATACTGATGTTAAGGTATTGTTCTCAAAATAAATATCAAAATCTCATAGATTCGATATTATGTGAGGTAAAGCTTTTACCTTGAAATTATAATAGTATATAGAGAGTAATGTAAATGCTAAAGGGTTAACCCTTTTGGTACCAAACCACCTGAAACTGGCCCAGCTTTTATTATTCAAAACTGTTAGTTTTTAAAATGCTTTATATTTCGCCAGGACCACGAGGCGGGCTGACCCTTAATTTTCATTCATGGTGGTGGCATGTGGAATACATTTATTTAAGCTTCAGCAACATAGTAACTCCTTAAAGAATTTTTCCAGAACTAATTAACCATTTTCGGTTTATTTCTACAAATTTCAACTAAACACTTTTTGTCATAATTTTATGTAAGAATCTTTGATAAGTTGTTCCAAACACCAGCTTAATAAAGAGAAAGTTAATTATATTATTAAACCATTCCAAATTCATGATTATTTTCAAAATAATTTGAAAATGATAGGCAGCGAGCGACCTTGGCGAGATTTGAACATAGAATGTAAAGAGCTGGAAGAAATGAAATAAGGTGAAGTATTCACAGACATTCTAACAACTCTGCCAATCTATAATGATAATAATAATAATAATGATTTCTACTATAAGCATAAGGCCAGCAATTTTAGGAAGAGTAAAATCGATTAAATCGCAACCCAGTACATTACTGGTGCTTTATTTTATTGACTCTGTACGGATGAAAGGCAAAACTAACTGCGGCGGTATTCAAACTCAGAACATAAAGGGCCGTAACTCTATGCCGTGAAGCATGGTGGTGGTGGTGGTGATGATGATGATGATGATGATGAATGAATGACCACATAGTACACAATATGAAGTGGTTGATGACAGGAAGGGCATCCAGCCATAAAAAACCTGCCAAAGAGTCAGGAGACTCCTCAGCTATGACAAAGACATGAGAACTTCCCGAGTGTTGGTGCCACAATAAAATGCACTAAGTACAATGTGAAATCATATGTTGGGCCCCTGTTCCACCTAGAGGTCAGAGGCTCCTATTGAGTATTGACCAGTGTGTGACGACATGTTCAACCCTTGCTAACAGGGAAACTAGACGTTAAACAATGATGGTAATGATGATGATGATGATGAATAAACTTGCTGATATTTCCATTGACTAGTAATTGATATTAGACCTGCTAAATTCCTAACTATCAAACATTGAAACCCATCCATAATAATTAAAAGCAAATGTCACCAATACTATGTAAATGCTATGTAAATTCTATAAAACAGTAAAGATAACTAAAACAAATTTCAGAAACATTCTATAACATTTCCTCTAAAATATCACTAACAATTACACATATAACATTTTAAATATATATGGTGAAGTTTAGAAAAATAAACTACAGTATCTTTTGCTATGTTATGCTTAAGGAAATAACTTTATCCAAAACTTGTTATATGAGAGACAACAAAAACAAAACATACATTTATATATTTTACTTCAGTTTTTAAATATCACAGTTTTCTTTTCTTTTTTTAATGCATTTTTTACAAATTTTCAAGAATTCATTTTTACTTTGATTTCTATCCTATTGCATGGCATCTTAAGCAGATGTCATGTAGCCTTGTATAGACACAAGCCTTGTGAGTGAAATTTGGACAGACAGAAACTGTTAGGAAACCCATTGGATGGGCAATAGTTGTAATTCAAAGGTCCAGCATTGTCACACACTGTCACACTAAATAACAGGCACAGTCTATCAAGTAGGATTCCAAATAGTTTCTATCCACCCAATTTCATTCACAAGGCTATGGTAAACAATACCCAAGATGAAATGCAGCAACATTGAGCCTGAGAACTAATGATTGCAAAGTGAACTTCTTAAACCACATTTTATGGAAGAGTAGTAAGAGGGTATAAACTAACATGAATTTATTTATATAGTAAATGGCTGAGATATATTCTATAATATATCAGATCTATAGAGGTAGAAGATCCATGTCTCTTCTAATATCCCATCACATTAACTGTAGTAGATATTTTAACCTGTGACCTTCATGTTAACGCACAAAAAAATCTATACTAAAGATATAGTAACTGATTTTATCAAGTAAGCTGCCATAAACTCTACCAACAATTGATTTTAAATAACAATATAACTTGGTTACTTGTTTCTATTTTTAAACTTTATTAAAACAGTAAAATTGTGCTTTGATTCTTTTTAAAGAGATATTTCAGAAGTAAAAACATTGTTGAGACTGGATAAATATCAATGACTTACCAACTTTAAGTCAGGAACAGCTCTACTCAATGTCCATTCCTGACTATTCACAAAGGAATCTGAAAAGAAAATATAGACATATAAATATGTATATACATAAGACAATTATTCAATAACAGAAAATATAGACATATATGCATGCATGGTTCCATAACTCCTGAGAGAATTGTAGGGGTGCCATATTGAGATATAGCATTTCTAGGGCATTTTTAAACCTGGTGGAGCCCATCCCTCTCCAGGATACATCAGATTTCTTCCAGAGAAGATAGTGAGAGAATGGAAGTGAGAAAAATATATAGAGAAAGAATCAACGCCAGTATTTGACTGGTACTTTTTTTTTTATCGAACTTGAAAGGATGAAAGGCAAAGGTGACCTCGGCGGGATTTGAGAGCAGAGAGCTGAAAATGAATACCACAAAGCATTCTATCTGCCATTCTAACAACTTTGCCAAGTCACCATCTATATAGACATATATATAAATATAATATTCTTTATTATGGCTAAGTGATGAGTCATGTTACACTGGAATTTCACATGAATAATCTTGTCTGATGATCCTGTGGGAGCACAGGTGAAACTCCAGAGTAACAAGTCTCACCACTTAGCCATAATAAAGAATACTATTAAACTTTACTTTGGTATTGAGTACTCATTCTTGCATCCATCAACATCACACACACAGAGAATATAGTGTAGTTAATACAAATCATTGTAAGATACATAATAAAAGACCGAAACGTTTGATTGGGTACTATAATGACTTCGTACACATAGGCCAGTGAAAGATGATCACATCAATTGTTTGTTTTTGTTTTGAACCATTTCTAATACATACAAGAGGATAATAACTCTGAAATAGCATGTTGAAATATATTTAGTTTGTTTTATTTGTCATCCTTCACCCTTTGTATATTTCTACCGCATTGTACCGGTTTTTTGAAACTTATCAGTTTTTTTATTACATATACATATAATTATTCAATAACAAAAAAATATATATAAAAAGGAGAATATGGTAAATAATTATTATATATATATATATATATATATATATATATATATATATATATATATATATATATCAAAGTGTTGTTTCAAAAGTAAAGCTGTCCAAACAACTACTAGTTTCCTATGGAAGTATACATATGAAAATCATCCAGAGAAAACATCTTATGAAAGCTAACTTTATTGTGAGCACTTCAAGTGGTCTTCAACACTTGCTGAAATAACTGACATATTTCTCATTCATAATTCAATCGAATTCAGTAATAAATAATGTTCTTACTTCACAAATACCTCTTGCCTTGATATCTCATATAACAGAATTGCAACAAAAATCAATGGGAAACATTTGGGAATTTAGCAAAATAGCAACGTTTTATATTAACTTATACAAAATATCAAATAATATCAGTGAAGTATGGTATGGCATGGTCCTGGAACTCCTGATGTGTACTGTATTGACATACAATGTTTCTTGGGCATTTTAAGCTTGGCAGAGCCCATTCCTCTCCGAACCTGAGTTCAGAAGATTTCTGCCAGGGAAGGATAGAAAGTGAGTGAGAGGAAGAGAGGAAGAGATATAAAGGACTGATACTTTTTTTATCGACCTAAAAAGGATGAAAGGTAAATTTGATCTCAATGGAATTTGAACTGAGAGAGCAGAGAGCCTGAAGGAATGGCACAAAGAACTCTATCCAACGTTCTAATAACTTTGACAATTCGCCACTTTCAGTGATGTATAAAACACCATACATTTAACTAAAATGAAATGTAACTATAACGAAGGACATTATTCATGTTATAATAATTCAACATAGGTCATATATATTTTAGACCTTTAACTGTTACATAACATTTAAAATATCAGCACTCAATTCTATCTAATCTTTAATCATTTTAGCACACTAACTGAATTCAAACTATTTTGAACTTCATTATACAGTAGAAAAGATTAGTGACAATACTTTTTGAAATTATCACTCGATATTATATTTGACAAGGTTGTGATGAGACTTCTAAGAGTATCTGGAACATCATAACCAGCAAACATCATATATATTTATAATTTCATTTTGACAAAGTTCTCGTCCAATCTTTGCTATCAGGGAAAACAATCATTAAATGATGATGATGATGATGATGATGATGATGATGATGATGATGAGATTGAGTTATGATATTGTGGAAGTTCACCAGTATCCATTGAGACTCATCTGTGGAATAGACATCATAAAGACTCTGATAAAATTGCCATGATGTATTTTGAAACAACATAGTTTCAAAAAATGCCCCACTTAGATACCTAAATGTCTCTTACTGATTCATCTCTATAATGACCTCACAACTTTTAGAGATCACCCACAAAATATTCGACGAACTCGGAAGAAATGTCAAAAGAAATGTGGTGCTAATGAAACATTATTGCCATAAATGGGATTGAAAAGTTGTCATTCTGGTGCCACAATAAAATGCACCCAGCCCACACAGTAAAGTGGCAATGCTGGTGCCATGATAAAATGCACTCAGCTCACACTGTAAAATGGTAGTGCTGGTGCCACAATAAAATGCACCCAGCCTACACAGTAAAGTGGCAATGCTAGTGCCATGATAAAATGCACCCAGCCCACACTGTAAAGTGGTAATGCTGGTGCCACAATAAAATGTACCCAGCCCACACTGTAAAGTCATATGAAGAGCATCCAGCCATAGTAACCTTGACAGAATGTAATGTATGAGCATGATACAGTTATTCAGTGTGTCTAGCATCAGAATATAACAACTCATCTAACTCATGCAAGCATGGAAAATAGACATATGATGTGGTACACATTATAACCCAAACTTAGTTTTTGGTGATGATGATGATATCTGTAAAAGATATTAGATTACACTGAAAAGTTTTTAATAAAATGTTATATTACTGAAATGATACATAACACCTAATAAGCATGACTTCCTCTGATATTTATTTTAATTCATAATAATTGTATATTTTAGGTCACCACACACACACACACACACACACACACACACACACACACACACAGTCATATCCTTATCCACACAGAAAATATCTCCAGGGAAATGCGTTATTTATTAAAGTTTAAACCCATACATTCTTTAGTTTGTTACCATATGCAGTATTCCTTATTTCGGTGCTTTCATTCTGAAAGTTTGCATGTAGTAATGTTGCATGTGCAATGTTGTTGATGATAGACAACACTGATTAACATTAGTCAAGTAGAAATATCACAACAGCAGTAGTCAATTAAAACACTGTAGTATATAAAGCTGCTAGCATGATGATAGTTATGTTTGGAGAGATTATAAAGCTGTAAGACCAGAAGCAGGTAGGTGTGTGCTGTGTACAGCAGCTAATATGAGATGGAAAACTTAGTTAAACACCTCACGGCCAAGAATCTTTATCATCATCGTCATCATTTAACATCCATATTCCCTGCTAGCATTTTATTGTATAGATCACCAACACTGTCTTTGACATAACTGAAGAGGCACTTCATCCCTTTTTTGGCATAGTTTTACAGCTAGACACCCTTCGTATCACCAACCACCTTACAGTGTACAGGGTGCAATATCCGTGGCCCCATCACAAGAGAAATTGTCATATCATGACTGAAAAGCCTTATCTACCAGATTCTCTTGGATAGGTAACAATACTAGAGTGGGCGGAGCAGACATATAGTTGGAAGGAGAATGGATAAATTGAAGTTATCGGGGTATTTGACAGAATGATTAAACTGCATCTAGGCAACAACAGCTACAGTAATCTCTACATATACACTACAATCAGGATTGCCAACTAATCCTAGGCAACACAACAACTACAGTGATCTCTGTATAAGCACCATAATCAGGATTGCCGTATGAGGCTATCTTAGAGACAAGCTCAATAACAGATGACAGGTGATCTCATTATCACAGCTATTGATTTTAATGGACTAATGGACATATTGACCAGCAGAATGATGATTACACTGATGTGCATGGTGTCTGTGGATACAGTAGATAGAATGAAGAAGGATCAAAGTTCTTTGAGCTCTGTTATGCAAATAACCTAACTTCGGTAAAGCAGTCAACCACCTGATCACCTACCAATTAGATGAATCTGTAAGCCAGGCCAACGCCATACTCATCAAGAACCAGAATAGACAATTGGTTGTGAATATGAATTCCTTCTCCAATGAAGAATCACATAACAGACAGAGGTGATCCTTAGGGAACACACAGACAGGTGATCATTAGAATAAAAGCTGGACAAACTAAGAGACATAACACAATCTGGGAAAGTGTATGAAAGCTGAAAGATCCTTCAGCTCCACATTGATTCAAAGAAGTACTTAGGCAATGATGAGGAGGGGATACAGATTTATAACACAAAAGAAAACTGACAGTTTCTACAAAACAACTTGTTGTAAGCCACACATCAAAATATAGTATAGATGTAAATATTGATTTGTAACAGCAAAAATTTAAAAAAAAATGATTTTCATCTGTAAAAAAGCAGTTAATAGTCTGAAAATTTATAATTTTACTGCTAACTCATCTGAGACATGTAAAAATTTGTATTCACCGATAATACTTCCAACTGAGACAGTATAAAACTTCTTAGAAATTGTAATCCTCCTTTCTATTGGAAGTAAGATATTTTGTAAACTACTTTTAGATTTTATATATCAATGTCTACCCTTCTATTCTTATCTAGTATCATTTTCAATTTCCTTAACTTATTTTTATACAACATAAGTTCTTTTAAATGAACCAGTAAGATATTTTTCAACTTTTTTTTTTAATTCTTCATACAGATGAAAACTGTTTACAAAATAGCAGGCATAAAATGGTGATGAAGTTAGCTGAGCTTTGCACAATAGAATCCATTCTAATGCTACCATAAAGAATTATGACTGTACACTTTTGTTGATGAGATGTAGTAAAATGAGATCTTAAGTAATTATTCTTAGAGAATGTATTTGGGCAAGATGTGTCTCCCAGCCCATCCGAGTGGTCAGTAATGCTGACTGAGTATTAGCCTAGTCCTTGATGACACATCCGTCTCTTGCTAGTAGGAAAAGATGGACATTAAATGATGATGATAATATCAATTGGTCATTTCAGTATAAAATGGTTCTCTACCACACTGACTGTGTTGGATCAATGAAAACATTTATAAATGATTTTTAAAAATAGTGCACTTATTCTACTACTTTATGTTTGACATTAATTCAATCAAATAAAAAACAACAGAACTATTTATAAGAAACTACTTCTTTACCATCAATAATAATGATAATTATAATAATAACAACAATAATAATTTCTCTTAATTATTTTATTTGAATCTTTTAATTATTTTTTTTCATTTTATCTTTTGAATTTTTCTTTTATTTAAAATGTAAATCCATCTCGAAATAAAGATCAATGCTCATAAAAAAAAGTAATGATTTTAAGATTAACACATTTATTTTACTTACAAGTCAGTTGTATAATCATTGTAGAAATATGGGAAGTATGTAATTGTGTTGTAATAAGTTGTACAGACATATTGAAATTTAAAAACTAGTCAAGTTGTAGAGGAATAATTTCAAGTAAATTCAGTTGAAATAAATAAATAAATAAATGTATATATGTATGTATGTATATGCATGCACGTGTGTGTATATGTGTATGTATGTAAGCTGCTAATGGAAGAGCCAAATACAATTTGATAGTTAGCAGGAGAAGGTCAATGTTACATTGATCTGCTGCTAACTGCCAACAAAATATGTTAAGAGAAACATAGAAACAGAGAAATTATTTGATTAAGTCAAGAGATTATAGAATAAAATCAGGAGTTTACTGATAATTTAAAAGACATGTCAGCTTGAACAAAGATGTTCAACGGAGATCAACAACATTTTAAAGTATTTCTAAGAGAAACTATATATAAATGTCAATAGAAACAAACAACAAATTGAATTATATAACAGACTATTTGATAAACAATCCACAAAAAATATATTTTGGAACAGGAAGCTGCTGTAGAGGAAGACCTAGGCGAAGTTGGTGAGAGATGATCTCAAATGGTTGAAGCTCACAGAGGAGATGAAGAAGGAACACGTTGAGTAGAGGGAAGATATGTTGGAAATGACCCATCCAACCCATGCAAGCATTGAAAAAAAACAGGTGTAAAAAGAATTATGACGATGATGATAACAAAATATTTAAGGTTTGATGGAAAATAGAGGTTGTATATTTTTTAACCATTAAGTCAAAATATGTGTAATTAATTAGTTAAATATAGTTTGATTACTTAGTTAAATATAGTTTAAAGATTAAACAGAATATAAAGATCTCAGGACCAAACTATGAATAGCTTTACCTACTTTCCAAATTAAATAATACAGATCAAATGTCAACTTATAAATAGAAACTTTGTTATCTTATAAAGTCATAACTATAAAACTGAAACTATTGTAACATCTAAAATTAACTTTTTTTAAATACAATCCAATGATGACTACAAAATCCAATGATGACTACAAAAAAAATATTACAAATAAAACAACATAAGCTCTCTTTTATATTTAACAATTATATAGATAATTGTACTTTAGATTTGAACATTTAACACTTAACATCCTGTAATGATTTAGCAGGAAATATAAAAAAGCAGGTTTGTTAATTCATAGGTTCGTTAGTGGCATCTTTAACTAGTGGACAGATTGTGAAAATTTGCAGTAAACTAAAAGTAAAGACTTAAATTTTTAATAGTGTTGTTTTGTATTTTTCAAGAATCTCTTGCTAATGTGATTTCATGTAGTACAACATGTTAAGAGTTATTATTGTGAATTTTAATCAGCTATTCCATAAGAATTTTGAAAAACTGAAAATTACTGGATCAATCAAGAGAATTTAAATTAATGCCTAATAGTGGGAAATAAGAGAATTGTTAAAATTAGTAGACAAGTGGTGAACAACAGATTCTATTTTGACTTGGTTAAATATTGTTGATTTATCATTCCATAATACACTGCTGTAGGCAGAAATTATTCCTTTTTCTATTTACAGATATTTCATGTTCACACTATTAACAACCATAATATTGATTTATGACATTGTCACAAGGGTAGGGGTAGGAAACAGTTGATTAAGTCAACTTTGGTAAATTACAGCTACCTAGTTTATTGAAATGAAATTTACAGCTCACAACTATGTAGGTTTAACTGGCCTCCTACAAGATTGTATCTCATAGGCAGTTTCTTGAGTGTTTTAATGATAGGGACCTCAATCCTGTCATTTTGTTGTTACAGCTCACACTTGTGTAGGTTTAAGTAGTCTCTTACAAGGTTATATCTCACAGAAGGTTTCATGGGTGTTTTAATGACAGGGACCCAGTCCTATCATGAAAAGTAATGTGAAATGAAGCATTTTACTTGAGAACACAACACATCAGCCAGTTCAAGAATTGACCCCTCAACCATATGATCGTGATAACACCCTAACCACAAGGCCACACACCTTCACAAGTTTATTGGTCAAAGAAAGCTGAAAAGCAGAGTAGACTATGGTGGATTTTAACTAAGAAAGCAAAGTGATGTACCTAAATGTCATGTACTATGTTTCTTATCACTCTACTAAATCTACTGTATACCAACCCAACTACAAAGTATCTATCTACACTTCAAATGCCATGTACTATGTTGTTTAGTACTCTACTGTCTGTCGTATGGGTCCATGCAAGCAATCCTAACATCTGAATTGAACATGCAGTGTGTCACTGCCAAATTTGTCTCCTGCCTGCTGACCACTAAGCAGAAAGAACATTGTGTCGAAGTCTGTCAAGATTTCCATCAGTGTGCCACTGATGACCCATCCTTCATGTTGAGGATCATCTCCAGTAATGAGAGTTGAGTATGACCCTGAGACAAAGCAGCAGTCGACACAATGGAAAAGCCCTTCATCTCCATAACCGAAAAAGGCACGACAGAGCTGCAGCTCAATTAAGAGCATGCTCGTCGTTTTTTTCAACATCCGTGGTATTGTGCATCGAGAATTCATCCCCCAGGGTCAGACCATCAATCGAGAGTTCTACTGCAACATTTTGAGGCATTTGAGGGAGGATGTTTAGCAAAAGCAACTTGATCTATGGAATGTGAAGAATTATATTCTTCACGACAACAATACACCCTATCACCGAGCTCTCCTCACTCATAAGTTTCTTGCCCAAAACAACGTTGTATCGCTTCCGCAACCGCCCTATTCACCAAATTTAGAACCTGTGGACTTCCATCTCTTCTTCAAGCTGAAGATGCAGCTCAAAGGTTGCCATTTTAACACCATTGTAGAGATCTAGAGTGAATCACAGAGGGTCCTCAACTCGCATACGGAAAACAACTTCCAGGCCGGATTCCAAAAGTAGCAGGAACATTGAGATCGGTGTATTGCTGCACAAGATTACTATTTCAAAGATGATGATGTTAAAACTGAGGTAAATATATATATATTTTTTAAAACATAACTAGTCCGGGAACTTTTTGATACCATCTCATAGAACAAACTTTGTGAAAGGGTGTAGTGTGTTTTGAGTTCTTAACTCTTAACATTCGGTAATGATTTAACAGAAAATATCTAAATATCAAATTCAGGTGTTTATAGTATCTTTACTTGTGAAAATTTGCTGTATTAGAATGAAGGTCTTAATTTTTAATGTGATACAGTCATCGTGTTGTTTCATACTTTTCAAAAATGTAATATGTAATGTTAGTGTTGTTTTGCACTTTTTCATGAATGCCTGGCTAATGGAGCTTCTTGCAGTACAGACTGTTAAGAATTAAGCAGCTTAGTTACTAAACTTGAATTGTATATACTAAATTTGCCAAACTGTGTAGTAGCACTGCTTGTTAGAAGGCACAGATGTTTAAAACATTACACCCTTGGTGAGGTGGCCTATTTGGTGACAAACCCACCAAGGCCACTAGAATTGGTTAATTATAGATATTGAATAGTGGTTACCATGAACAATCCCTGAGCGGTGGTTTCTTCCTCCATTTCTCACCACACACCCACCATCACCAGTCTGAGATGTTTTGCAAAGGTCATTGGTGCTGCATTTCCTCATTTGACTAAGCCATAACTTTTTTTTTTTCTTTTAAAGCTACATTTCGTAGGTGTTAGGTTTAAAACATGTCATAAACAGTATATTCTGCCTTTCCTAGTTCAAAGCTATCTAACTACTAATTTTCATGTTAGAAATGTGATTTGGCAGTAAAACTCTTTTGTTCGGAGAACATATGGGAAAAAAAAGTGCAATGCCCTCTGATTTTCCTTTTATGTTACATTATTCAATACAGATGTCTTTTGTTAATTATCATGAAAATAATTTTAGAAAACATTGTTTAAAAGTTATTATTAAAGTTACAGAAAGCCAAATGAAATATGTTTCATATCAATATCTAGTTAAACATCTGCTTGAATCCCTTTATAATCACAGTTTATATGTTGCACTATTCATAAAACTAATATCTGGGGAGAGGAACTTTCGATTAACTTCAATAATGTTGGTTTCTACTCAGCTGTTTTCAATCCAATGTAGTATAGGTCCTCAGAAACTATGGAGTTTCAGCAACTATGGAAGCTCAGACACTATAGATCCTCAGTAACTATGGAAGCTCAGCAACTATGAAAGCTCAGAAACTATGGAACCCCAGCAACTATGCTTCAATAATGTAGCCAAATATTTAACTCTTAACATCCAGCAACAATTCAGCAAAAAATATCTAATAACAGATTTGTTAATTCAAATGTTAATAGTATCATGAAAATATGTAGCATTAATGTAAACACTATAGTTTTCAATGTGAAGCAGTCATAGTGCTGTTTTTGTGATTTTCAAGAATATCTTGCTAAAGTGGCTTTAAGTGGTACAGGATGTTAAGAGTAATTTATAATACAATATTATATTAAAATGTAATTGTTGATAGATACAATATTTAACATGAGAATATGGTGATGAAAACTGATCATTATTTTAGTTTTCCTGGTATTTTTAACACTTAACAACCTGAAATGATTTAGCAGAAAACATATAAAGGGTTTGTTAATTTAAATATCAATAGCATCTTTACTAGTGGACAGATTGTTGTGAAAATTTCCAGTGTTAGAATAATGACTTTAGTTTTTAATGTGATGCACCCATAAAGAATTCATGAAATACATTAAGTGGTGCCACAATAAAATACACCGACTACATTATATGAAATGGTTAGTGTTAAGAAGGACATACAGCCATAGGAACCATGCCAGAACAAGATGTGGTCATCTGACCTGTCTCAGAAGAACACTTCAACCCCTCCAAGTCAAGCCAGCATAGAAAACATGTAAAACAGTGATAACGATTATGCTGATGCTGTCTTAGTGTTGTTTGTACTTTCAGGGATGTCTTGCTAATACAGTGATTTCATTTTATACAGGATCATCATCATCATCATCATTTTAACATCCGTTTTCCCTGCTAGTAAGTGTTGGACAGGTCCACATAGAACAAGTCAGTACTGAAGTGGGGTTACAGACCTCCCAGACATTCCAGGAGTGTCTGTTATCTCATTTATATACAAACAACATTTTACTCACTTCTTCACTCTACCAATTCTGTAGTGTCATCCTAACCCTCTATCTACCAATAAACTATTCATTCTACACACTTATGTCAATGTCCCCATTTTCCATGTCTACTCAATCACAATAATTACTGTCCCCATCAAATATTTACTAAAGATCATTCTATATCATAGCAAATACTTATAATTTGAAAGATGCCTTTTTCCCAATACCACATATTTTGTTCTGATGTTGTCATATAAACTGAACTGCTCCCTATCTTTTACTCCCTCAATTTGAAATACTTATCATAGTAGATAATTCTAATTATCTTACCTTCTAGTTAGGGGAAAACTGATACCTACATATCTATCTGTAAATAGAAATCCTTGTTAATCCCTTTCATCCATATCTTCCTGACTTTTTAAAATCCTTCAGTTCTTCATTTTCATTGAAGTTGCTCCATCATAAAATTACCAACCTACTTACAAACATGAATCCCAGATACAAAACCTAACCTACTTATAACTAAAATTTCACTGATTTATTTATCCCTTACTATATTTTCAAAGATTTGTCTCAATAAAGTTCTACTACAAATTATTCTATAAAAAAATTACTGATAAATATCTACATTTATGTGTATATATGTGTGTGTTTATATATATAATGTGTGTGCATATGTGTGTTTGTCTGTGCTGGTTCCACAATAAACTACACTCAGTTCACTCTGTAAAGTGGTAGTGCTGGTACCACAATAAAATGCACTCTGAACGTGCTGTAAAGTGGCTGGCATTAGGGAAGGCATCCAGCAGTAGAGATCATTCCAAAATGGAACATATGAATGAGATGTGGTCATCTGGTTTGTCATAGACTTAGAACATTGCAATCCATTCAACCCATGCTAGCATGGAAAACAGACATAAAATGATACTTTTGGCACAAGACCAGCAATTATCCCAGTGTATTGCTGGTACTTTATTTTATCGACCCCGAAAGGATGAAAGGCAAAGTTAACCTTGGCGGGATAATAATGGTGATACGATTTCTGAAATATTCTAATATTTAGTTAAATCTTCAACTCTTTCTACTGTTTTCAGTCTTTTAAAACTTTAAATGGTAAAGCCCCAGCATGGCCTTAGCCAGTCGGCTGGAACAGGTAAAAAAGTAGATGTGATTGAATTTACTCATAACACTTCGCAACATCAGGTAATTTTTCTATTTGATTTTTAAAGAATTATACAATAATCAATAATACAATAATCAAAATTGTTCTGGGCTCAATTTGAAAATATGGCAGAAAAAATATTTCAATAAGAAAAATATAACTTTGTGCAGTTAGTGAATATATGATGCCCAACCCCAGCTAATAGGAAAAATAGACATTAAATGATGATGACGATGATGAACAATGGTGGTGGTGACAATAGTGGTGATTAGAAAGAAGAAACAGAAAGCTTGTGTTATCTATTTAAATAATTGTTTCTACTTTTGGCACAAGGCCAGCAATTATCCCAGTGTATTACTGGTACTTTATTTTATTGACCCCGTAAGGATGAAAGGCAAAGTTAACCTTGGCGGGATTTGAACTCAGACCATAAAGGGCCATAACTCTGTGCTGCAAAGCATGGCGTCCGACCCTCTACCGATACTGCCAATTCACCTCCTTATTTAAATAATATGCTGTTAACAGAATAAAGAATTTGTGAAATGCATTAATCTATATGATTGATAAACTAGATAGTGTTAACCCTCAAGATGCTAAACTGCCTGAAACTGTCCATTACTAAGTTGATGTTTGGAACATAACTTTACATAGGTTCTTATATAAAATTATGATGGAAGGTTTTCAGATAAATATAAACACTTTAACTCTTTCATTACCGTCTTTCTCATGAAAAACATTTTTAGATCATTTTGAAATTAATCACGAATGTGGAGAGATTAGTAATACAACTAACTTTCTCATTAAGTTGGTGTTTGGAACATAACTTCACAAAGATTCTTACATAAAATTATAATCGAAAATTTTAAAATAAATATAAACATTTTAAAAGAAACGGTTTTGTATCATAGAACAAAGTGTTTGGAACATGACTTAACAAAGGTTCTTTCATAAAATTATGATGGAAGGTTTCAGATAAATATAAACACTTTAAAAGAAAGTTTTGTAGCATAGAACCAGGAGTGTTTGGAAACAAAGGTTCTTTCATAAAATTATAATGGAAGGTTTTTAGATAAATATAAACACATTAAAAGAAAGTTTTGTATTGTAGAATCTGCAGTGGTTTCGGGTAGTTTGGTGTCAAAAGAGTTAAAGATAACAATATTTCAAATTTAAAGTTTAGTGGCTAACTAATTAAAGTTCTCAACAAATGACAGAAATGATATCAATCGATTAATTAATCTATATAGTTTAGCTAAAAATATATAATACTTCCCACATCAACTTTTAAATAATTAGTGACATGGAACACTGCCAATACAAATAAACTTTTCAGAAGCCACTTATTCACCCACCCACTCATTCATTCACTCACCTACCCACTCACTTATTCATTCACCCACCCACTCACTCGAAATCCTTCACTCACCCACTCACCCACCCACATATACTAATATACAACAAGCCAAGACAAATATGTGATAAGACACATAAGATAGGCATAAGAGATGTGAAGTTGAGAGATAAAAGGAGCTATCAACATCATCATGATCATTTTACATCTGTCTTTCATGCTAGCATGGGTTGGATGTGTTTGTTACAGTTCAAGAGTAGGCAGATCAAAGTGACCTATCTGGTCTCATATATGGTATAGTTTCTATGAATGCCATTCCTAATGCCAATCACTTTACAGAGTATACTGAGAATATTTTTTGTGGTACCAACACTAACATTTTACAGAGTGTACTGGGTGCATTTATTACGGCACCAACACTACTGTCTCTGTTAGATGACCAATACATTTTAAATAACATCACAGCTGATAAAAGATGACTGGAATGATGCCTATAATAATAGATAATGAAATGATGACTATGAGATACATGGAATGACAACTGTAATGATATCTGGAATGATGTCTATAATGACAAACAGAATCTACATAAAATCATACTTATAATAATGATTCTTAATTTAGGCACAAGGCCAGTAATTGTTGGTGTGGAGAAGAAGCTGAAAGCCAAATCAATTCCAATACTTGACTGATACTTTATTTTATTGAGCCTGGAAGGATGAAAGATAAAGTTGACTTTAACAGGATTTGAACTCAGAAGTTAAACAGCACAAGGCCATTTGTCTGATGCTCTATTCTGCCAGTAATAGTAGTGTGTAAAACAGACTCAATCAGATTCAACAAATTTAATAGTCTAAAACAGGAAATGCAAGCTCCGATAATTATGGATTTAATCTTGCCAATTTATCAGATTTGTAACCTAAAGAAGCTGTTATATTACAAAAAAAATTCTTTCAGATGTTACCAATGTTGCTTTAAGGATTGGTACTCACAATAAAACAGGATGTTGGCTACACTTTCCAAGTAAAGAATAACTTCAGAAATAACAGTTGAAACCATATTAACATTTTAGAGAAATATAATATATATTATATAATGCATTAGGTGAAAAATATCACATATATTATATAATGCATTAGCCGAAAAATATCATATATATATTATATATATATGATATTTTTAGGCTAATGTATTAGGTAAAAAACATTATTTATATAATATATAACACATTAGCTGAGAAATATATTTATTAGTAATTTCTAATCAGTAAAATATATATACAACATGTGAATATAATTTTTTTTAATCAATCAATATCTATATCAGAGAAATATGCAGATATGGAGTTATATTGAAAAACAATACAAAATATTCTAAAACATTCTCAAAAGTCCATTTACATATATCACCATTCATATCATGAAAGCCAAATACAGTATAACTATAGATGAACTTCACAACTATATATATGATATAATAACAAATTTATGTCATGAACCTAAGTAAGTGTTAATACAGACAATGTACAATGTATACTGATAAATAATTAGCAGCAGCACTAACATAGCGTGATTCATAACAGAGGTGTACATGAAATTATATACAAAATGTTTATGTATAATAAACATACATAAGTCTCACTGTGAGTATTTTTAGTATGAGTTCATAAATACCTCTTATTTGTAAAATAAGTCACAGGTTTTACTCAGAAAAAAAAGGTGCAAAAAACCACATACTTACTAAACCTTACTGAGGGTTTGAAATGTACAGCGCGCACACACTCGGAGAGTCTATATGAATATCAGTGCTAAATCAATTTATGAATATTCCAGCTGTAGAAATTATGCCAGAAAATGACAGAGTCTTCTTCCATTATGTCAAGAACACAACCTATCTTATGTTGGTGTCACAATAAAATACACCCTGTAAACTCAGTAAAGTTGTTGGGGATATGAAAGGTATCCAGTCATAGAAAACTTGCTAAAACACAGGGTAGGTAGGATTCTTCAGTTGTGCAAAAGATATAGTGACCTCCCTAGTGCTGGTGCCACAATGAAATGTATGATGTGCTATGTAGTGTGTAAGATCAGTGAATCCGATTAAATATTGACATGGTCTGTGACAACCCAACCAACTGTTGCTAGCAAGAACAATAGACATTAAATGATGATGATGATGATGTAAACAAATATATGTTGATGACATCTTACACAAAGAAGAGAATTTAATTCTGCTACAAGACACATGTACCAGTGACAATATGCAGTCTGATGAATCATCATCATCATTTTAGGTCTGCTCTCACCACCTCCGCCCATGTTTTTCATGGTCTTCTTCTACTGTGTCGTCCTTCTACTGGGATTTCTTGGCACTTCTTTACCCAGCGGTCATCCTCCATGCACATCACATGTCTATACCATCTCAATCATCTCTCCCGCATGCCACAACTTATCCCTCTTATACACAGTTTCTCTCTCAACTCAGCTATGCTTGGTCGTTCACGCACATTGACATTGCACATCCAACGGAGCATGCCTGCTTCATTTCTCTCCAGCCATCGCATATCCTCTGTAGTTGCTGCCCATGTGTCACTACCATGCAGCATCGCGCATCTCACACAGGCATCATATAACCGGCCTTTCATACGCAGAGAGAAACCCTTCTTTGTCAATAGAGGAAGCAGCTCCCTAAACTTCTTCCAACCCGTCCTTATTCTAGATACTATGGCCTCGGAACACCCTCCTCCTATGCTAATCTGATCACCTAGGTATCGGAAGCTATCAACCACTTCTATAGAACCCACCTGCATTTGAAAAATGTGTCTATCACTGCAATTACTATTGTCAAATTTCCCTGTACGTCTACTGCATACGTTGTTTTCCCTACCTGTTAGTTTGCCTGCTATCCCACTACATCTCTTGTATACATTTTATAGAATTTATGCTAGTTCCTTTTCTACATATCGAACATGGCCATTTCCCTGATGGAATCAGAATTTTGTCCTCTTTTCTACTAATCAACACTTTTGTCTTAGCTATGGATTCCAACTGCTGTTTCCATAGACAGAATTTCTTCTCTAGCTCCACTACTGATTCTGCTATAAGAACCACATCGTCAGCATAGTCTTAACCTCCTCTGTTATGGCTTGGGGGACTATAATGAACAAGAGCGGGCTGAGGACCGAACCCTGATGTACTCCTACTTGTATCTGGAATTCCTCGCTAAACTCCATTCTTACTCTCACTTTACTTATAGCACCTCTGTACATAGCTTGCACTGTCCTCACAAGCCATTCCTCTACACCTGGTTTCCTTAGGGACCACCAGATGACAGATCGGGGTACCCTATCAAAGGCCTTCTCTAGGTCAACAAAAACTAAGTATAGTGGCTTATTCTTCTCTAAGAACCTCTCTTGTAGTTGTCTCACTAAGAAGAGGGCATCTGTTGTATATATATATGTTTGCTACATGTACAAAATATGCACAATTCTCTACCAACCAGTTGTAATCCTAATGTCAAATGTTACATATGACACTGCAAAAAGCACCCAGCCCACACTGTAAATGTAGTTGGCATTAGGAAGGGCATCCAGCCATAGAAAATCAGCCAGAAACACTCCGATATAAGCAAGTCTAACCCATGCTAGCGTGGAAGATGGACGTTAATCGATGATGATGATATACTGTCAGTTAATCAGTAGGAGTTATTAAACTGGTGTTTCAGATACAGCTTAATAAAGGTTTGTACATACAATTATGAAGGAAGGTTTTTTAGATAAATATTTTAAAACAAACTGTTTTATATCCTGGAAACAGGGACAGTTTCAGAGAGTTTAGTATAACAAGAGTTAAATGTTTAGCTCTTGAACCAAAAGAAAAGGCATGTAAGTGGCTGCTCAACTTGCTAAAAATACTGTAGTATCAAAATTTCCTTCAAATCCCACCCTACCAGCTTAAACAAGGTAAGATACAGTGAAATAGAATACATGTGACTCTTAATATAACTCTAGATGCTAGAATAATTTTGTAAGTAAAAGAAATTGTTCATGTCTGAAAATAAAACTGGAAAGTCGAACAACATTTACTGAGGGCACCATATTCATGTTGTTAATCTTATGAAAGGAATAGATGGCTTATGAAGTGAATGCAGTCACAATAATGAAAGTCAACTAAACTTTAGTCATAAATCAATTTTTCAATTTCTTTATTTCCAGGAAATTAGGGACATTCTGATAACTGATGCAAACAAATGTTTTAGTTTTTGATCAGTCGATAATAATTGCAATAGTAAATCATGTCCAATAATAACTTGTATTAAATTGTTTATAATCTATCAATACATTTGCTACTTGAACTATCAAACAATGATACTTGGTTGAAGCTAGAAAATTTAATTAATTGACAATAGTAAACAGAATTTTCCAAAAAGAAATCCTTCCAGTTTTTATTAATACTGAAAGGTTGTTGTTGTTTTTTTGTTTGTTTGTTTGTTTTTTGTCATATGCACATTTAAATACAGATATTTAAATTTAATCTTTGAAATTAGAAGAACAAAAGAAAATAACAAATGCATAGAAGTGTGTAATGATAAATCTAAAATGCATGCAGACAATAGAAAATCAAAATTAAATAGAAGACAAGTGACTTTCAGTATAGATGCTAGAATAATTTCTAAATAAAACCAATTGTACAGACCAATTATTAACTACAGACCATACAAATTAGAATAATTTGCTAATTAGTTACTAAATGCCCAGATTAAATTACACAGCAGAATTAGTAGAAAAACCAGATACTCAAGTAAGGAATTTAAGAAGTTTCTGAGGTTAATTACAAATTGAAACAACTAATTTCAATAAATTTTCACAAAAGCAATTAAAGTTTTAGTAAACAGGAGATATGATAGGACTCTGATAATGGCCATGCTTGGTAGAAGAAACTCCATACTATGTAGCTACTAGTATGAACAGTGAACACACAAGAGATGTAGTGGGATCACAGGTAGGTTGTCAGGGAAGGTAGACTTCATATGTGACAGATACACACAGTAGTCAGCAGTAAGGGTACTCATGGAATAAAAGGTACAAACAGGAGTAGTCAGCAGTAAGGGTACTCATGAAATAAACTACCTCTCAAATGTTCAGAAGGTTCACTAGAAATAGTAGAAAGCTTTCACTATCTAGGTGACCTCATTAGAAATGGAGGTGGATATACTGAATGTGTTGTTATCAGAGTGAGAACAGAGTGGAAGATATTCAAGGAGCTGCTACCTCTGCTGCCAACAAAAGGCTTTTCTTTCAGAGTGAAGGGCAGATTATATGATACCTATATTTGAACTACTATGCTGCATGGCAGCAAGTCATGGTCCAAATGCAGAAGATTTGCAGCAGTTAAAAAGAAATGAAGTATGCATGCTTCACTGGTTGTATAATGTTAGTGTATATGGCTGACAGGAGAAAAGCTAAAAATAAGAGGAATTGAATGTAGATCATACCAACCAGATATTCTTTTGTCAAACCATTAAATTATGGGGTATAAACACAGACACAAGTGTATACACAGATACACATAAAATATATATGTGTGCATGCATGTGTGTGTTTAACAATGAAAACAAAAGGGGAAGTTTAGTGCTTAATCAGTTCATTGTTTTACGATCGTTTCAGAAGGTTGATTGATTATAATAAATCAATGTAGTGACTAATTAACAGTAATTATGTAACTCCACATTATTAGTCTCGGTACTATAGATCCATCTCACTGTCTTCGTCATATATATATATGTCCCAAGGCTCTGATACCATCAACACTATAAACACAGAGCTGGCATATCTAAGAACTGACTAACTGCCTAATGAGGTCATAGCTATTCAATGGCTATCATTGAAATATATATATAGCAGTAAATAAAGGATTATGAGTTCATGCAATTGACTTATGTTTCGTCACTATATATATATATATATATATATATATATATATATATATATATATATATATATATATATATATAAACAATGGATTTCTGCAGTTTCCATTTACCAACTTCCACTGACTATATTGGTCAACTCAAAGCTACATTAGAAGACAATTGGCCATGGTGCTGTGCAGCAGAATTGAACCCATAACCACTGGTTGCAAAGCAAACCTCTTAACTAAACAGTCATGTCTGCACTTATATATAATTTTCAATTTCCTTTACTAGCACACAACAAAAGGTATGATCAAGTTAATTAAAAAGACTAAGCTTAAGATTTTAGTAAATAAATGTAGTTAATTAACTATAAAGCTAAAATCAAACAGCATCTTAAGGAAACTAAACCACAGCACTGCATCCATTCTACCCACCAAAAAAATATTAAAACACAAACACATAACAGACTTGTTTAAATGTGACATGTGGTCTGTTTAGACTTCAGGTGAATTTAGAAAACAGATATATGCATAGGTAAGGGTTGGCACAAATACTGAATTGAAGATAGCGAGTTTGATATTCATGCCAACCCTTACCTATTGGTCAGTAATGACCAAAAGAATATGATTACGAATACAAGCAGCCAAAATGGGATTCCTCTGAAGGCTCTTTGGAGTAACGTTACTCAATAGAGTGTGTACCTCAGAGATCAGAGAGTCACTTGAGGTAGAGCTGCTACTTCTCTGAACTGAGAGATCACAGCTCCGATACTATGGGCATGTGGTTAGAATGTGGAAAGAATCGCTGGACAGATTTTATGGGCAAAACCAACAGGCAGGAAACCCGGTGGTAGACTCCAAGCAAGATGGTTGGATAACATCCATGAGCTTGGCTGGTCTCGCATGGAAATCCAACTGAATCAGTTGGAGTCGGATGCTTCTGACAGGACCTGCTGGAAGGAGTGTTAGGACTCTGCCCGCATGACCTACTCAAGAAGAAGAAGGAGGAGATATATGCATATTCCAGAATCTCAATGCCATGGTTTAAACCAATTATAACCCCAGAGACAAACATGCCTAATCTGATTATTCTGTCCTTCTATGCTGGCAAATCCAACTTTTTGTGTTTACTATAAACACCACAAAATATCCAGCATAAAAACTTGTATTAAAACATTTTTGATAAATGGAACAAGTGAAAACATAGTGAAAACTTTACAGAGAAATTTCATTGGTGCCAAAATTAGTGTAGGAAGACATAAAAATAAACATAGTTTTACTCCCAGAATGAATTTATCTCACTCAACAGTAGAATTCCTAGATGTCATAAACAATTTCCTATGATCATTCATAAATCACAAGGTTAGTGTGAGTTTTTGCCAGAGCTAATATGTCTAACCCATCCAGGCATAGGAAATAGACGTTAAACTGGGGGGGGGGGGGGGGGGGGGGCATACGTGTGGATAAAATAAAGTTACAAGATCATAAAAACACCACAATATAATGACAGGGATACATAAACAAAAAAAAAGAGTTAGCTTGAAACCATTCAGGAATTTTAACAAAAATACAGAAACTATTATTACTACAGAAATCATTACTTTTGATCTTTAAAATATCTCTCTGTTGACAACTTTCTACTGTCTCTGCTACGTTTTATAGGTTATCCCTAAATGTTTATATTTCATATATCTGGTGACAATATGGGCTATATTATCACCAGAAAAATAAAATATACTGATTAGACCATAATGTTTTGTAAGCAGGGAAAAGCAGACGTATGATGATGATGATGATAACAATATGTATGGGTAGACCTCTATCAGCTTCAATGAAGAGTGTTTCAGTAGTTTGATCAATGGAACACTCTTCTTCTTCTTCACCCACTGGATCCCCAAGCGAGACCAGCCAAGCTCATGGATGTTATCCAATCATCTTGCTCATGGTCTACTGCCAGGTCTCCTGCCGGTTGGTTTTGCCTATAAAATCTGTTCAGTGATTCTTTCCCCAAGACATTCTAACCACACGCCCTTAGTATTGGAGCTGTGATCTCTCAATTTGAAGAAGTAGCGGCTCTACCTGAAGTGACTCTATCGAGTAACGTTACTCGGAATCCCATTTTGGCCGTTTGTATTTGCAATCATATTCTTCCGGTCATTACCCATATTTCTTGTAGAACCGTCCACAGTATGCCCCAAAAAATGTGTTCATATGCCTTTTTGACGGGCCTACAAAACAAGAATATACTTCTTGGCAATACTCCCACGATTTTTCAAAGAACTGCCGTAGTGTGAATATATGGTTGGCTCTGCTGCAATTGGGGTAAAAACCATACTGTTAATCAGCTAGCTTGGACTCAACAATCTCCCGACATCTCTTTGTCACACACTTAGCATAGACTTTACAAGGAGATTAACAATCTCTTTTGACTCCATTTTTGAAAATTGTGATTATCACTCCCGATTCCCATTGCTTAGGTGCCTTTCCAGAGATCCAGGCTATTTAAGGCTTTTAACATCTTGGGCTGGATTTCATCTTCCCAAATGAAACACTCTGTTTGTGAAATTAATGTGTAAGTGGCTGAGCATTCCACAGACACGTGTACCCTTTATACAATTCTCAGTGTGATTCAATGTGACACAATGTATGACAAGGCTGGCCCTTAAATTATGGGTACAACCTATTCAACAGGCTTTCAGTTTCTCATATACCTTATTTCACTAGCATGGCATTTGTCAACCCAAGGCTATGATAAATGACACTTGCTCAAGATGCCATGCTGTGGGATTGAACCCAAGACTTAATGATAGCAAAGTGAACCTCTTAACTATTCAGCCATGTACCAATATATAGGGATGGTCATGCAGGGAATGGCAAGATGAGATAAAAGAGATGTCAGTGTTTAGTGTGGATGGAGCAAATAAAGTAGTAGTAAATCTTACTATGTAAAAATTGGTGGTGGTATGAAGCAGGAGGGGGGGGGGGCAGTGAAGGAGATGCGGAGAGAAGGAGTGAAGAAAATGTGAAAAGAGGGAGAGAGTGAAGGAGAGATGGAATGAAGGAAATGTGGAGAGAGAAATGAAGTGAAGGAGATGGAGAGAGAGGGGGGAGATGAGGGGAGAGAAAGAGAGAGAAGGAGGCATCTCGCATAAAACAATGTCATTACAGGTTAATGGTTCGACAGGTAGAGATTAGTGGAATAAGTGTCATATTTAAAAATTAAGGGTTAGCATTAGGAAGAACATCTGATCATAAAATACTGCCTCAAAAAAGTCTCATCCAATCCATGCCAGTATAGATAAAAACTGATATATTAATGATGATGGTGCTCTTTGGAAATTAGATCATAAATAGTTTGAAGTTAAATATGATCAACTGAGGTGACTGGTGGTGTACATTAATAAAACTCAATTTCAGAAGTTAAATTTAACCCTTTTGACACTAACCCAGCCAAAACCAGCTCTGGTTTGATTAAACCAAACCACTCATTTTTAAAAGTTCCTATTAACCCTCTGGTTCTTTGAAACAAAACCACCCATTTTAAAGAGTTCCTACTTAAATTTAGATCTTCCAACATAATTTTATACAAGAACCATCCATACATTAAGTTGCTATCTTAGTAATGAAATAATAATTTTAGTAAATCCCTCAAAATTCTTCATTAATTAATTAAAATAAAGTGTATTTCATTAGAAATATGGTCAGAAAAGAGTTTAAAAAATGGATAATGTTAATATGATGTGAGAAGAAAATTGTAATAATTTTCACCCCAACACACAAAACATCCAGCTTATTCATTTAAATTATCTCAGGCTTCCAATAGAAATTGAAAACCTTTCAGGTTATTATTTTATTAAACCAGAAAAAACTTGCTATTTACATCCTATGCGATTAGTAAGAAATCACTCATATATTGTTAGACACCGCTCGTATATTATCAGACACCACTCATATATTATCAAACAAACCTGTAAGCTACATAATGGAAATATTTCATTAACAGATTTAAATCTAATTTTGAAGATGAACATTATGTGTATTTTCAATATAACTATTTGGCACCTTATTCAAATGTCTACAAACTCTGTAATAAGATATTCCATCAGCTTTCCTAATAATCTTCTTTCTGTTCATGAATTAAAATACTTTTCTTCTATGGATTCACCACAGCATAGAAACTATTGGGTCACATTTCCCACGTACATAAGGTTATATTTCTCAGTAAATACGTCAAGAGTTGACATTAGACAGATATTATTACATGTGTCACACCTAAGAGAAAGAAAAGCTCCAAGGGAAACCAAGAATACCACTACACAGTCACTTCCCCTACAGAAAAATTTTCCTTAAATCATACACTATCTTTAGAAAAATTATGCATTTGTTCTACCGAACTGCACTGATACTCTCTTGTTTCTCTCACTGTGAGAAATGCAGTGAAACAGTGGCCAGACTGTTAAAAACCTGTAATCAACAACATTATTGTTCACTTAATAGAATAGAAAATAGAAAATTGATATAAAAACCATGTTGATTCTTTTATTTACAAACAGCAGCTCCAAGCTATGATAGGTTAGCACCAATTTACAAACCTATAAAACCCCTAGATTGAAAAGAGCTAGTTACTTCTTTAACCTTTTTTATATCAATCCACCTGAAACCGTCTCTGGTTCTATTATAGAAAATTGTTTTAAAGTGTTTATCTATGTATCTAAAACAGAGAATGTCTGTCTGTCTGTCTGACTCTTGAAAACTACCCAACCGATTGTTTTCAAACTTTACACATATAATACTTATGGTCGTGTGAGTGTTTTGAGAAAAAAAAATTTCAAATTTTCAATGCCCTAGGGACCGCATTAGGCGCCGAACGTCGCACCCTTATAATATATCTGTCTGTATGTCTGGCTGTCTGCATTACAACATTATGACGCTATCTGTGTGTGTATATATGTATATAAAAGATTCACGGCACAGGCATTGCTTTATATCTGGAGATCTCTCTGCACTTGTCACATGGTACCATGGGCCCAGCACTATGTGTCAATAATTGTCACAAGTGTAGTGTTTGTACCAGAGTTTTCAAGTCGCTGACTGGACTAAAAAGACACACTCGTTCAGCGCATCGGTAGGGGTTCTGCTACATGGATATAAAGTAGTGGCCGTACTCGAAAACGAATTGGCAGCCACCATAGTGTGTGTGTGTATATATATATATAGTGTGTGTATATATATATATAGTGTGTAACGTTTTTCAAAATATTTACTTCTGCATTCACAGATTGATTTTTTTAGTTTCAGAAGATCCCGTTAAGGGTGAAAGCAGCGATTCTTTGCTTAAACTTTAATCTGTTATTTTAATAGTCCTACATGCTTACTGCTCTGTAACTATTGCTTTCATTGTACCATAGCACAACATGTTCGGTTTGTCGAATGCCTTTTTACTTAACACTATCGTCTTGGCTTTCGTGGGTTGAATATTTTACTCTCAGGCACCCAATTAAGTTAAACCCCTGGTAATCTACGACAAATTTTTTTTATATGCACAAAATATAAACACCATCCCGAGGCCGAGGTATTCCGTACTTCTCTGTACTGTTTCAGAAAGGAGAGATAAACATGCCAATCTATGTTTAGAATTTCAAGCAAACCGGGCCATTCTGCTAGTCTATATATCTAAAATTCTTCCAGCATAATTTGATGTTTCAGGTTTGTTCCAAACACCAAATTAGTAAGGAGAAAGTTAGTCATATTACTAAACCCCTCAAAATTCTTCATTATTTTCAAAATTATTTGAAAATCATTAGAAACATAACAAAAGGTTTTTAACGGGAGTGGGATGCAGTGTATTTCATGATTTTAATAAAACCATCAAGCTGTTTTTTTTATTACAGAAATTCAAGATATAGTTGACATAGATTTCCACACATTCCTCAAAGAGGAATTAATGAATTTAATAACAAATACCTTAAATACCACGCATATTTTCACAGAAATATATTACATTGTTCAGTATTCATTAGGTTACCTAACTTTAAAGGGTTTTAATTCATCTTAATAAACTTCTTTAACCCCTTCCTTACCACATTTCTAATAAACAACAGTGCCTAGAATTTTCAAATAACTTTGAAAATAATCTAGAATTTGGAGGAATTTAGTAATACATATATGATCTTAATAATTTAAGATGGTGTTTAGTGAAGGGGCATGGCTTAGTGGTTAGAGAATCAAATTAACAATTGTGAGGTTGTGGATTTGAATCTTGGGCCGGGTGATGTGTCGTGTCCTTGAGTGGAACGCTTTATTTCAGGTTACTCCTTCTGCCAGGAGTTGTGACCAGGAGATAGTATAGCAATAGGTCTGATCTGACACTCAGTAAGTGAATGAGGTTTGGGAGCTTGTCATTTGTTCCTGAAAAAAACTGAAAGCTAATATGTGGAACATAACTTAATCAAGCTTCTTAAAAGATGGAAAAGCAGTTTCAGGTTGTTTGCTATGCTATCAAAAGGGTTCAATATTATCCTACTACTGCCTATCCATGTAACGCTAATAGAATTGAAGATAATCTATTTTTAGAAGATAATTGATTGAGAAACTATGGAACAAAACTGAAGACATAATCTACTATAGATACAAATAATATAAATATTATATATTTTCAAAGATGATTGATTAATAAATACTTTAATTTACTGTTGATATATTTTTTAGACTCCACAGCTCAAAAGAACAGCTACTGTACTTCATTCACTAGACCTGTGGGTTCAAGGCCAACCAAATACATATTTCTCTGATACGAAGATAAGGATGAAACACTCATTCTCTCAAGGTTCCTCTGAAGGGTCTTTGGAGTAACGTTACTCAATAGAGTGCATAGCTCGGAGATCTCCAAATTGAGAGATCACAGCTCTGATAATATGGGCATGTGGTTAGAATGCCTCAGGAAAGTATTTGTTGACAGATTTTACAGGCAAAACCAACAAGCAGGAGACTCGAGAAACCTCAAGCAAGATGGTTGGATAACATCCATCGGCTTGGCTGGTCACGCTTGGGGAACCAACCAGACCATTTGGAGATGGATGCTTCTAACAGGACCTGCTGGAAGGAGTGTTTGAGGACTCTGTCCCCACGACCCTCTCAAAAAAGAGAAGAAAAGGCAAAAGAAGAAAGAGGAGGAGTTTATTTAACCAATCAATAGAGCTGGTAAACCATGACAGAGTAGGAAAGGTGTTTAATACCCTTTATAATCGAGAGAGGGAGAGAGAGAGAGAGAGAGAGAGAGAGAGAGAGAGAGAGAGAGAGAGAGAGAGAGAAGGAAAAGGAATATAGAGTAGTTTAATGTTTCTGATGTTGAAATTTTTTGTAGTCTCCATGTACTGGAAGGTCTTATTTATGGTTGGTAGTATAAAAATAAAAAAAAACCTTCAAGATGTTCTCTCTCACAGGCTGGTAGTTTTTACATTGGAACAAATAGTACTATAGTGTTTCTGGATAGCCTCCATAAGAACACAGAAGTGATTCTATACATTTAAATGTATATGATCTGTTGGAAGCCAACTAAGTCTTTGTTTATTAAGATTATCCAGTGCCTGATATGTTTTAAATGTTGACAGATCTAGCTGAGATAAAGGAGGATTGAAATTTGATAGCTTATCTCTAAGTTCTTCCCAAAATTTTTCCCACCCTTGACTAATTATGTTTTCACTGAATGATTTGACTTTTGATAGATTTGGAATGTAATCTATATATCTATTATTTCCCTTTGTGCTTGCTTCCTTTACCTAATTCGTCTGCTTTCCTGTTTCCTCCTGATATCTGTATGGGTTGGTATCCAAATCATTGTTACTTGTTTACTATTTTCAGATAGATAGTTATCTATTTTTAGCAGGACACTCTTAATATCACTAACCCAACCTCTTTTCCTTGATTGAAATAGTCCCATGTTCGACAAACTATCAGTAAATAGGAAGCTTTTTTCCCATGGCATTTGATAACATTACCAACATAGCAGTATTGTAACAGAATAATATCATTAGAAAGATTATGTCTTTCATTTCATCTATTAGTTAATATTGTTTACTTCTTGGAATAAAGATTAAAAAATAATAGATAACAACTTTCAAATAATAACAAAGAATAAAGTTTTTTAAAAGTGTTCTCTCCTAAGACTGTACCTTCAGTACTACCTATATCAACTTTACATCCTCTTTAGATTTAAACACTTAAAAAAAAAAACAATTTAAAATTAGAATGATAAATGGTTTTCCATAAACTTCTAACAATCTTATTTATAGTTTTCAAAATAACCATGGAATTTCTTAAGGTACTGCAAGTTAACTCTTAGAATCCTGTAATGATGTAGCAGAATATATCTAAAAACAGGTTTGTTTATTCAAATGTTTGTAGTTTCTTTACTGGTGGACAGTTCCTTATGAATATTTGCAAAATTCGAGTAAAGACTAATATTTAATGTAATGCAGTCACATTGCAGTTTTACTTTTTAAGAACATCTCACTACTAATGTAGTTTCACTGTGTTATAAATATTTACACCTTTACAATTCTGATTGACAGGGCAATTATTATTTTTACTTCTTTTTAGCAGGATGATTGTTCAACAATTTTACCACACTAACATATCTTGTCATCCTCATCATCATTTAATTTCTGTTTTCCCTGCTAGTAATGGTTGAACAGGTCTTCACAGGCCAAGTCAATATGTGGAGCTACTGACTTCTCAGATGAGTCAGGGCCTACAGCTTGCTTACATATATTTCCGCACTCTGCCAAGTGCATTTTATCAGGGCACCAACACTAGGGAGATTGTTGTGTCTTTGACACAGCTGAAGAGTCCTCTATATGCAGTTACCTGTATAGCTATGTTAGTAACAGAAAGATATACAGTGAGTGGAAAGTTTATTTGTAGACAAATTCCATAGACCAGTGACTCTCAAGCTTTTTCAGCATATGGACCCCAGTTGAGAACCACTGGCAGACAATTAGAGACAACTACACATTATTCTATATAATTTATCAAAGAAACACAGGTTCCTTCACAATATTAACGCATTATTAGAATATCATCATTAACGTCGATTAATGTCCATTATCCTCGCCAGCACTGGTTAGATGGGTTGTTCCACTGGGAGACAAGTCAGATCTAGTGACCGTATCTTGCTCATAAAGAACTGATAGCCTAAAATAATACTTTATATTCATCCTTTGTTTACATATTTTTACAATTAGAAAAATATATAAAAAACATTATTTTAATATAACTGGTTAAATATAAAGTTGTAATTCTGATAAATTACTAATTAGACAATATTTCAAAAATAGACAAATTTGTTTCAAACATTTTGTTGTTCTAACTCAATATAATGCTCACAGAAATGAGAATCAACCAAGCCACTGGTTATTCAACTTAATAGAAAAAGCAACCAAATTCTCTGAAATTACATCATACTGTCCCTGTTACTGATCCCATAACTTCTAATTAGTTGAAATAGAAAAAAATTACCCCAAAGTAAATTTTAAATAATTTTGTATTTTCCTTTCTTAAGATTCTACTTTGCATAAACATTTATTTTTATTTTTGTGTGAGCCAAATAAACATTGATTACTAAATGATGTGCTAATATAATTCAGATCAATACTGAAATTAATACTGATTACAAAATAGCTCAGTACAGATGTGAGCCATTTCAACATTAGATCAAAACAAAAAGCACCTAATCCACCCTGTAAAGTGGTAGTATTGGTGCCATGATAAAATACACCTAGTCCACTCAGTGAAGTGGTAGTTTGGTGCCATAATAAAATGCACCTAGTCAACTCTGTGAAGTAGTAGTGCTAGTGCCATAATAAAATGCACCTAGTCCACCCTGTAAAGTGGTAGTATTGGTGCCATGATAAAAATGCACCTAGTCCACTCCATGAAGTGGTAGTATTGGTGCCATGATAAAATGCACCTAGTTAGTCCACTCTGTGAAGTGGTAGTGCTGGTGCCACAATAAAATGCACCCAGTACACCCTGTAATGTGATTGCCATTAAAAAAAGGGCATCACATATGTGTGCATGTGAAAACATATGACTCAGTGGTTAAGGTGTTCAGCTCACGATCATATGGTCATGAGTTTGATTTATCACAGCACATTATCTCATGTTGTTCCAGTCCACTCAGCTGGCAAGAATGAGGTGTACCTAGGGCAACCTTGTCATGCTGAATCTCCCTGAGAACTCAGTTAAGAGTACATGTGTCTGTGGAATGCTCAGTTACTTGTAAATTAATTTCACACACAGGCTGTTCCGTTGATTACGTCAGCTGGAACACTCATTGTCAGAACCAATGAAGGCCCAACACATTTAAATATACATATATATACATATATATATATATATGTGAAGTAATTCCGTCAGAAAGGTCCAGTAAAAAAGAGTGCTCTATGTAGGTTACAGAGCTTAATAGTTATGTAATAAACAACATAAGGCAATTATTTCATTTATATATAAGACACCTCAATTTAGGCAGGTACTTTTTAAAAAATAAGTAAATGTTTAACCCTTTAGCATTCACATTACTCTATATAGACTATTATATTTTCATGGTAAAGGCTTTACCTCACATAATTATCTCACATAATATCGAATCTATGAGATTTTGAAAGTATTTATTTTGAGAACAATACCTTAACATCAGTTTGAGCGACCAGTTACAGCTAGTTTCAACAGAAAGAGGTAGAGAATTCTGCCAGTTTGAACATTAAAGGGTTAAACTATAAATGTTTTCAACGAAGTGAAATCATGAAAAACACCCAAGAACCAGGCAGCCGTGTTAAACCAAGCAATGGTAAAAGACCACCACCCAAGAACCAGATGGTTTAGTATCAAAAGGGTTAACACCATTACCATCCAAGAACAGGAATAGTACATCCAACAAGTTTCTGTACAGTGTTTACTATGATTTTCTTCATTAGGTCAAGTTAAGTTTTGAATCAATACAGACTGTTCTACTTGGATTGTAGCCTACAAAAAATGGTTATCTCAAACAAGAGGGGGGGGGGGCGTATAACTGAGATCATTTGGAAGCAAAGATTCTGCATTGCAATGACTTCAATTGATATACAGTGGTCAATAGTTTAACATTTTTTATACTAACCCACTTGAAATTCACTCTAGTTCTACAACACAACACCTCTCATTTTAAAATCTTCATATTTATATCAAAACCCTTCTCCACATATGTATATAAGAACATTTTTGTTAAGTGTCAAACATCATCTTAATGAAAAAAGTTATTTTATTAAATACTCCCAGGTTCTTGATTTTTTTTATTTTCAAAATTAATTGAAATGATGTATTAGAAATATAGTAATGAAAGAGGTAACAAATTGTTGTGAGAACATTAGATAGATTTCTCTATTTACCACAAGGGCGCACAAAAAAAGGGATATTACAAGACATGTGACGGCAGGGGTTTTACATGGAAGAGTGTTAACAATTGTAAATAAACAATCGAAATCTCCAATAGTGGGGAACGTCACTGTGAGGTTGTTTTACACCCTGTAGATAGAACAATCCTCAACACTGAGAGCATGTTTCGTAAGTGCTCCCGTCTTCTCTCTTGTTTTCTTCAACCTACAGGTTTATATACAGAGTAGGCCCATTTTCACCACATTCACCCACCTTTCAGCAAATTTACTGGGATGCTACCTTTCTCTCCACTCTCACCTTCCTTTTAAAATGGATTTGAAAAAGGGGGATGAGCTGTTGTCTGGAGAGGAAGGTATTTGCACTTAGTCCTTTCAATCTAGTCCACCATATAATTTTTTTTGCCATAGCCACCAGACAGAGGAAAACTGCCTCTCCTTCAGTGTTAAATGAAGGCAGCAGAATAATCCTCACGGTGGACTCGGCTGACAGCCAGATTCGTCCCACATGCAACAGTAGCTGTTCAACATAATTCCAGGGATCTCTGGAAATTATCCATAGGCCTTGGACCGAAAGTCCTTCAGAATAGACTAGTCAGTTTGTCTTGGTCAATGCCCAAAGTGTCCTCGAGAACGTCATCACACTTATCTTCCACTGATTGCCATGTCCGCCTGGTAGAGGACTGTGAATGCCTGGAAGCATTCTAGGTGCCAGGTGCCCATTTTTGGTCTTCACTTAACCCAAGACTGCAGCTTAGTGAGATGAGCTGTGGGAAAACTTGTCTCACAAAATAACGACCACATCTGTTCACCGATCAGGAATACCTGGAGATGACGCAGCCTTAGCACATGTTTGCACATCAACCACGACATGCCTAGCCCCCCCTGTGTGAAGAGTATTGGCAGCAGATGGATCTCCTCACTAGTGGAGCCAGTCCCTTCCATAAAAACTTGAAGAGTAGACACTCCATTTTGGCAAGGTGATCATAGGGATAAGGCATGACCGTCAAGTGGTAGTTGATGACGGTTGCAATGAAAGTGTTTGCCACTTCTGCTCGACCTTTTATGGAAAGTCTGCGGTTAGCCCACTTCTGGTTGAGCGCAAATACCTTCGCTGTAACTGTTTTATTTTTCTCTAAAGCTACTTCTTTGCTAAAGACAACTGATTCTGTTCTAAGTGCTCTCTTGAGAGAGCACCACCACCTGTTGTCGATGATGGCCCCTGTCAACTTGCGTTAAACTAATGTGTTAATCTGTTTACTGCATGTGTTCTATCTAGATCAACTACGCAGGTCACTAATTTGTGGTCTGAATAGGCGACCATGTGTATTTGTGGACAGTATATGGAATTCCTATCAGTTAATCTTACTAGGAACAAATAAACTTTATGTTATTTGTTTTGGTTCTCTGTTCTCTGAGTTCAAATTCTGCCGAAGTCAACTTTGCCTTTCATCTATTTGAGGTCAATAAAAAAAAAGTACCAGTCAAGTACTGGGGTTGATTCTTCCTCTATATCTCTTTTTCATTTCTGTTCTCTCACTCTCTATCCTTCTCTGGAATAAATCTGCTATATTCAGATCATGGAGAGGAGATGGGCTCCACCAGGTTTTAAAATGCCCTAAAAACACTGTATATCAATACGGCACCCCTATGACTCTCTCAAGAGTTACAGGACCCTTCATCCATAATAACAAAAGAATGAAGTTGACAATATTCACAAATTTTCTTGTTGATTTTATGATGAAAGCTGAGAGTACATACATACATACATAACACATACATACATGCATACACACACAACACAACATTCTCATCATTCTAGAAAATACAACCAAAATGTGCCAGTGACTTTCCTAAACATTAAACTGATTGACAGACATTTATTTCTAAGAATTACTTGTAATCTATTCAGCATAATACAGATTAATTTACATAGTATAGAGACACCATGGCAGTAAATTGGTTGAGTCGTTGAAATGTGGGATAGAATGCTTTGCAGTATTTGATCTGACACTCTGGGCTCAATTCCTACCAAAAATTATCTCTGCCTTTCATTGAAGGTCAACAAAAAAAAAAACCAGTCCAGTTGTGTAGGGTTGGCTGATTCTTCCTCTATATATATTTATCATTTTCTCTCCTTCTCAAGAAGAAATGAGCTGTATTAAGACCTGGAGAGGGGGTGGGCTCCACTAGATTTAAAATGCCCTAGACACGCTGTGTCTCAATGGCGTTTTCATGACTCCATCAGGTGTTACAGGTTCATACATAAATACACACACATACATACATGTATACACACAAATATGCATACATAATGCAAGCATGCACACACACACACACACACACACACACACACATATATATATATATATATATATATATATAATTATACACACACACACACACACACACAGAAAGAAAAAGATACAAGAGTTTCAAGTAGTAATTACATTAGTTTCAAACTAAACCCAATTTTGCAGAGCTTCAACATCAATATTCTGCTTCAGCTCAAACATTTCTCACATCTAACAAGAGTTGTTTTAGCAGAAATTAGTTATAGTGTAATAAGGCCTTCAACTTGTTATTTCTAAATATTAAGCCAAAATTGTTTCCTTAAATTATGAACCAACTCTGCATTTTGGATCAGCTTTTGTCAGTGGCAATTCAACGCATTTTCAATTGTCAAGGACAATTCAAGACCTGCCACCCAGGAAGATAATAACAAAATACCAAGGATTGATTGACCGTTTCTTTATGGTGCTGGTTGCTATTGAGACTGCCAATGTCCTCAGTCACCAAACAACTCAGGACGGGGGTATCACACCTGAGCAATTAGCCCTGCAAGGTGATATCACTGATGCAGTGAGTATCGCTGGCTGTTTTCTACAGCAATGCTTTTGCCATCTTGTTTATGGAATGCAACTGATATATACCATCCAGTCAGGGTATAGGTTCCTCCCAACAACTCTTTCTTTTTTACATTTGTTTTTTTATTATTTTTGTTATTATGATATTGTAAATGTATTCAAAACATTTCTTTTAGAAAACAACACACAAGTATTTCTTTTAAAGCTGGACATCATATTATTGGTTTGTGGCCAATCAGATATGGGTATTCAGATGGTCTTACACTATAGATATGTGATTTGATTTTTAGTAAAACATGCTTTCAATTGTGTACAGAATAAATGTTGCTAATGCTTGGTTTAACACCAACACCTGGTGCTGGGGTGCATTTAACAGAGAAGTTCACTTTGTTGTAATCATTAAAACCAGACCCAACTTCCCTCCTTCCCGCCCCACCAACCCCTTCCACATATTTCCAGCAGATGTTCAGTATGGGTACCAGCTGCATTAATTTCACCACTCTATGAGGACCTACATTGCCCTACCACTACTCCTCTTCTCAGTAAACAAAGAAAAAAAAAACATATCCATTCATTGTATATAGAAAGTTGATACAATCAAACAACCAGATTTCAAAGGAAGTATTCATCTGCCACATGAAGAGTTCAAACCCCAGAATACAGTGATACCTCTGACACATCCAAATACATGATTCTTAATTCTTAATGTCCTGTACCACATGAACCACATTAGCAAGACATTCTTGAAAAGTATAAAACAGTACTATGACTGGATCTCATTAAAAATTGAAGTCTTTATTTAATACTACAAATTTTCACAATGATCTGTTCATTAATAAAGATACCATAAACATCCTTTTTTAATTAACAAACCCATTTTTAGCCATTTTCTGAAAAACCATTACAAGATGTTAAGAGGTAATTAACAACTACAAATACGCAACATTATTTTTAGCATCAAATTAAACATTAAAGTCTTTAGTCTAATACTGTGGATTTTCACAATGATCTGTCTGCTATTAATGATACTGTAAACATTTCAATTAACAAAACTGTTTTTATATATTTTCTGCTAAATTCATTCGAGGGTGTTAAAGAGTTAAATTAAAATTTGTTTCCTAGAATACGCATCCAAATGTTTCCAAAACCTCAGCATTTTATACTTTTTGTTTATAGATTTCTTTATTATTTGGGAGATTTATTTAACCCTTTCATTACTAAATTTCTGATAGAAAAAAACAACACTGCCTGTCATTTTCAAATAATTTCAAGGGATATAGTGATATAACAAAGATTTTCATTATTAAGTATGAGTTTGGAACATAGCTTAACAAAGGTTCTTATATAAAATCACGAGGGAAGGTTTTTAGATAAATATAATCACTTTAAAATAAACAGTTTTATATAAAAACAGAGACAGTTCTAAAGAGTTTGGTATCAAAAGGGTTAAAGAAATTCAAATGAAATTTCAATAATTTTCTAAATAAATGTTATTTCAAGCAAAATATTTTTGCAATTTCAGTATTTAAAAGGACACACACACACACACACACACACACACACACACACACACACACACACACACCACATATATGAAAATATTGATAGCATATCTCAGAAATAGAGATAGCATTTCTTACATGTATGTGACATACAGGCAAAAAACTAAAAGTTTGGTAAAAAATTTATAAAAACAAAAATTATAGTGTAAAACTTTTCATAAGAATGCACAATGTCTTTTCTATGTCAAAACAATTTTCAACACACTCCAGATGAAATAATACAAATTCTTAATATTATAGTCCTATAAAATTGTGAACTTTATAACGTCTAGTACCACCACAAACGGCATTAACAAGACATTCTTGAAAAATACAAAACAACAATCTACCCACTTTTAACAATACTATAAACTTTTGTATCAACAATCCTGTTGTTTGATATTTTCTACTAAATCATTACAGGATATTTATTGCACAACTCTAAAAGTAGGCAACGGTTGAACAGTTGCATATTTTTTGGTTGTGACAAACGAAACCAAATTTCAATTTTTCTCACAACTATCAAGTTGCTCATCTGGAGAAAATATTTTAATATTTTCTACTCTTCATCATCATCCTAACCGTTCTATGCCCATTTTTCCACACATGGGTTAGACAAGGCATGGGTAACCTATTATTTACATCATATCTTTTTCCATGCTTACTATTTATGTTTCAAGTTTTAATCAGTCAAAAGGTTAAGGGAACAACAACCTTTCTAGAGTTGGTGAACCAAAAATCACATTCTATAAAGGTTGATCATAGGAAGATCATCCAGCTGTAGAAAAGTTGCCCACAAAGAGGACCCAATAAGCGCACTTAATACACTCTGTAAAGTGGTTGGTAATAAGAAGGGCATCCAGCCATAGAAAACTTGTCAAACAAAGGATCGGAAGGATTCTTCACTTGTGTCAAAGACATGACACCTCCCTGGTGCTGGTGCCATAAGATGCACCCAGTATACTCTGCAGGGTAAGCAAGATATGGGACTCAACCTATCTAAGAGGTAGCTCCGTTTAAGTACATACTTCATCTATGATAACCCATCCAACTCTTACTAGCAGAGAAAACAGACATTAAATGATGATGGTGCTGGTGATGATGGTTACAAGTTGGATAAAAATAAATAAATGCTGATACTGAATAAGGTCAACTGGAATCTAATACATCATAGTGCAGATGGATCACTATATAAAACAATATCCTAATTAATGCTTTATATAAATGTCATAGCAATTTACTTTTCCTTCAGCTTATATTGTAAGATAAATAATATATGTGTTAAACAAAAAATAGAAACTAGTTTAAAGAAATTTAGATATAAGAGCCTTGTAAAATCCTAAAATCATAATATAATGCCAGGGTAGATTACACCCTGGACATATTGTCCTTAGAACTCAGAGAATCAGGTAAGTTCACTCTCACTAAAAATATATGGTTAACCCTTTGGATACCAACCCTGTTCAAAGCTGGCTCTGATTCATATGAAACAAAACCACCAATTTTAAAGGGTTTGAAGTTGAAATTAAAATTTTAAAATATAATTTTATATAAGAACCATATCTAGTAATGAAATAATTAATGATTTTAGTAAATCACTGAAAATTCTTCATTGATTAATTGAAACAGAGTGTAGTCCTGAAACGGTTAAAAGAGTTATAAAAATGTTTCCTTCTCCAAACAGTTGATGAAGTGTGGAAATGATGAGGAGTCATTAAAACACAAAAGTCTTTGGGTATATTGTTGTTGACTTTTGTTTTGTTATGATTTTGTTCTAAAAACAACGAAATGTCAACAAAACAGTGGAAAGACCTAATTTGGTCAACACATCTCTATCAGATATTAGACATTAATTAAGGAGAGGAGGAGAGCAAAGTAAAGAAGCAGTACAAAACAAAATCTCTTACACAAGTTCATGGTAGACTGGTTATCATAAACGAAAAGAGAAATGAACATTCATTTCAAGATTCTTTAGTTGGGAATGTTCTGTAGTAAATACAAGAACCATTTACCTGGTGCAATTAGAGTGTAGAATCAAATGAGAACTTAATACTATGTTGTAAAAAACCATTTAGGTTTCATGGTCTTAAATCAGATCAGAGGTGAAATGTTTTAAATAAATGATTTCTATTTAAGCACAAGGCCAGCAATTTGCGAGGAAGGAAAGTTAATTATATCAACTCAGAGTATGAGATGGGTAGTTCATTTTATCAACCCAGAAAAGATGAAAGGCAAAGTTGGCCTTTGTCCAACTCTCTAACGATTTTGCCAATCCACCGAAATGTTTAAATCATGAAAGGGCTGAGAGTTTGTGACAGCTGCTTCAATGCATCTCTAAAAAAGGCACATT
>OZ024748.1:25797828-25802828 GCA_964016885.1 Eledone cirrhosa
TTGTGTAATATTGCCAGAATTAATAACAGAACACACTCACTGTTTGGTTGGTTTTCGCTTCTCGCTTCTGTGTCTTTTATATCGGCAATCTAACTTACTCGGTCCTCAATGTTGCCATTGACTGACCGACGGTCAAAAATAATACAGATACAATATAGACACAAACACATATATATAGTTTATCATAAATCTTTCGTTGCACATCTGCAACATCGTCAGTGGTGCTATCTTTTCCTCCTGTTGTATTGTATGTCTACGCCATTTTTATTCAGTCTGTCTATATATTTATTTATTTGCTTGTTTGTTTATTTTATTTTGTCTTCTTTGCGCAAGCGTTTGCGTGTGTGTATAGTGTTTTGTTTGCTGTGTGATGGGTGACTAGTGTGTGTTTATGTGCTTGTTGTTATTGTGCTTGTGTATGTATTTATTTATTTATTTATTTTATTTTATTTACTTATTTATACTTCTCTTAGGTCAGTGTTGTTTGTTTGGGTGTTGTTGTTATTCCATTCATTCTTTCTGTTTAGTCTTGTTCACTGGCCTCTCTGATTTGCCTATCTGCTGGGTCATTTCTATGTTTAGATATTATTCTAATTTCTATGTTTAGATATTATTCTAATTTCTATGTTGTCTATGTTACCGTCATGTTGTTGTCTAGCATGTTCGTATAGTACTGACCCGTTTTTTCGTCCTTTTAGTTCCCCCCAGTGTTGGTCTATTCTTTCACCTATGCTACGAGCTGTCTCACCTATGTATGTTGTTGTCATGTTTCTGCAAGTACCCTCTGTACATCTTATGCTATAGACTACGTTTCTAGTTTTACAGTTTATCCGGGGGTTTACCTTACATATGATACATTTCCTATTGGTGCAGTGGGTTTTCTTAAAAGGGTAGGTTTTGCTGATCAGGGATTTTATGGTGGTTCCTGGCTTTTCTACCACCTTAATTTTTAAGTGGGTCTTTCTCAGGGCCTTTCTACACTGGTTAACTAATTTCCCTCCAGGGGTAGCGTCCACAAACATGACACTCTGGAATCTCTGGTTGTCGTACCATGAGGTGGCTTTCCCTATCTTATGTCTAGCCCTATCTAAGCTATTCCATGATTTGCTCCTGTATAATGGGCAAATTCCTTTCATGTCCAGTTCTATGAGGGTCTTATACTTCTCCATGGCTCCTTCGTATACTCTGACTCTGTCTCTTTGGTTGTAGCCAGAGAACTGCATGCGGTTGATGAAGTGTTGGATGTGTCTTTCCATTTCTGTTGGGTCGCACATGCGGGACACATTCTTCATCACTCGTACCAAATCTGCGATCAGAATATTAAACTTAGCACTACTGGACATTGCTGAGTTTTTGAGTATCAGGTATTTGGAGGCCATGGGTTTAGCATAGTGTGAGTGGAGAATTTGTGCTCTCTCGTCTATAGTGTTAATCCAGAGTTCTGTGTCTAATACAGGTAGTCTATTGTTAGGGTGTTTGGAAGGGAAGTCGATAGTTACAGTTATACTCTGGTGTATGGAATTAGCTATCTGCTGGATGCTTTCCATCGTGCTACGTTCTAAATCAAACTTGGTAGTGCTCTCTAGTGGGGGTGTTCTTATAACTATATTGATATCGTTTACATAGCGAGAGTACATGATGAGGTCTATGGAGCTCTCATTAAGGAGATCTTTAAGTCTTCTTTCCCACCATACCATGAAAAGGTTGACAACATCACCAGCTATGCTGACGCCGATGGCTGCTCCCTCATTTTGGGTGTAGATCTTCTCGTTGAACTTAAATATGTGGCCCTTTAGGGTAGCTTTGATACTAGCCCCTATTGCATGTGCGACCATTTTTCTTACCTGATCATTGTTTTGGGGGGTCCGTATAGCTTTGGTCCACCCAATCCACCTTCCCATGGGAGTCTTTTTTGCCATTGAGGTTATGGTGGGGGGGTCTACCTCTTATAGGTCTACTAGGGCAGAAACGTCTAAGGTCATGGCTGTCTAGGTAGTCAGTGTCGTAGGTAAGTCTAAGTAGGAGGCCCAGTTCGTCTGTGTCGACGTCGCAGAACTCCACCTCACTCTCAATGATCATCTCCACACATCTTTTCACAGCAAAATCAATGTTAATGGATGGGTACAGTGACACCACATCCATGCTGCCTATTATGCAGTTGGATAGGTTCCTGTTTTTGTTGCACTCACTGATTCTGCTGAGGAGGTCCTCTGTACTGTCACATACATCTGGGGACATGTTGATTATGGGGCGTATAACCATTGAGAGGAAGTAGGAGATCCTGTAGTTACTAGCTATATTAGTTCCGCATACGGGTCTTGTTGGTGGTCCTGTTGTCGGGTCGTCGACTGTCTTGTGGTCTTTGCGGAGCCCATACAAGGGTGGTATGCCATTGTTAGACGCCTGGAAGTTGTTGGCAGTGCGTCTGCTTGGCTTTAGGATGTCAGTCCACATCATCATGTTAGCGTTGAGGATTTTCTCTCTCCCATCGTGTGTTTGTTGTGCAATTTCGCTCATGTTGGTGATGTGGGGTTGCATAGCCTTGATGTAGTTTGGCATGCTATCTATTGACATCCTACCAGACTTATCCGTGGGTAGACATACTACCTCACCATCCCTTGTGCGCTGCTTGAGGCTAACCAAGCCTTCTACAGGTTTCCTCCCAAGTTGTTGGGCCTCTGGTCTGCTCTGTCTCTTAGTATACCTGTCTACTATTTGTCTAATCTTATTTCTAGCTATGGTGAACTGTGCCTCTGTCTCGTCATCTATTTGTTGTGGTATGCAAACTCTTTTATTAAAGGGTAACCTCGTAGGATAGATATTACCCATCTTATATCTTTTGTCAGCTGGGTTGAAAAATAGTTTCTCTAAGGGGTTGTCATTATATCTATCGTCATTGTTGTGTGTGTTGCTATTATTGTTATCATGGTGGTTGTTGTTGTTTCTATCATTAGCATTATTATTATTGTTATGATTGCTAGATGTATTGTTGTTTACTTCACCGTTATTGTTGTTGTTATTGTTATTTCTACCATTGTGGTTGTTACTTTTATTATGTTTCTTGTTTTTGTTGTGTCTATCATTGATGTTGCTACATGTACTATTTCCATTATTACCACTGTGGTTATTGTTGTTGTTGTTCGTATTGTTACCGTTATTACTACTGTGGTTGCTGCTGCTGTGTCTGTGGTTAATGTTTCTATTATTATTATTGTGGTTGTTGTTGTTCTGTCTATCATTAGTATTATTACCATTATCACTATTTCTCACTTTCCTGCTATTGTTATTGTTATGGCTGTTATTTCTATACTCAGAGTTATTGTTTATATTACTACTACCGTTATTATTATTGTTGTTGTTGTTGTTGTTTACCTTTGCATTCCAACGTATTTTTGTGAAACACTTTTCCAGCTCCGTTTTGCACTCCATAGGGTTAATCTTTTTGTAGATAAATATATATATATATAAATATATATATATATATATATATATATATATATAAATATATATATATATAAATATATTTAAATATATATATATATTTAAATATATATATATATATATACAAATATATATATATATATAAATATATTTAAATATATATATATATATATTTATACAGATATTGAATCTAATTTTGCGCGATCACTTTGGAAAACTAAGTGTCTATTTTTGAGTTTGTCTCCTGATGAATCCGAACTCTGTGGATTTCCTATTAATTGGATATCTAAAAATACGGATATAATTACGGTATGTACACATTTCTTCTAAGTTTGAATTTACACCTAATTGTGTATGGTTGATTGTAAATTTAGTCAGTTTCTACATGCTGTCGAAATGTTGGATAAATACTCTATCGGGGCCACCGCGAAGAGGCTACTTTCGGTTATTTGTCGGAGATTTCTTCATAGGAGCCTTTATCCTAATAGCTTGGTCTAATTGATTTTTTATATGGTTAATTATGCTGATTAGCAGAGGAAATGGTATATATTTTATTTATCTAATAATTCTATAGACATGATTTATGATATATATACAGATATATATATATATATATATATATAGATATAGATATATATCATCATCATCATCATCATTTTACGTCCACTTTTCCCTGCTTGCAAGGGTGGGACGGGTCTTATTCAGCACAGCATCTCTCCACTCGTCACGGTCCTTCGTCATCTCCACCGTGAGCTTCAATGATCTGAGGTCTGTTCTCACCACCTCCGCCCATGTTTTTCGTGGTCTACCTCTACCACGTCTTCCTTCAACTGGCATTTCCTGGCACTTCTTCACCCATCGGTCATCCTCATCACATGTCCATACCACCTCAGTCTCCTCTCCCGTACACTACATTCTATCCCTCTCAGACACAGTTTCTCTCTCAACATATTTATGCTGGGTCGTTCACGCACATTTACACTGCACATCCAACGGAGCATGCTTGCCTCATTTCTCTCCAGCCGTCGCATATCCTCTGCAGTTGCTGCCCATGTCCCACTACCATGCAGCATCGCGCTCCTCACACAAGCATCATACAACCGGCCTTTCGTACGCAGGGAGAAACCCTTCTTCGTCAACAGAGGAAGCAGCTCCCTAAACTTCTTTCAACCCGTCCTTATCCTAGATAATATGGCCTCGGAACACCCTCCTCCCATGCTAATCTGATCTCCTAGGTACCGGAAGCTATCCACCACTTCTATAGCGCCCTCCTGCATTTGAAAAATGTGTCTATCAATGCGACTTCTACTGTCTAATTTCCCTGTACATCTACTGCATACATATTTCTCCCTACCTGTTAGTTTGCCTGCTATGCCGCTACATCTCTTGTGTACCCAGGATCTGCATTGTGTGCATTTTATAGAATTTATGCCAGTTCCTTTTCTGCATATCGAACATGGCCATTTCCCTGACGGAATCAGGGTTTTGTCCTCTATTCTACTCATCAACACTTTTGTCTTAGCTAGGTTCACTCTCAGTCCTCTTGCTTCCAACTGCTG
>OZ024748.1:25815328-25817351 GCA_964016885.1 Eledone cirrhosa
GACCGGCGCCTTATTTTCTTTCCTACAAACTAGAACTTTAGTCTTAGCCAGGTTAATTTTAAGGCCTTTTGATTCTAGGCCGTGCTTCCATGTTTGGAATTTCTTCTCTAGCTCGGCCATTGATTCAGCTATGAGCGTTAGATCATCTGCGTATAGGAGTTCCCATGGGAAGCCGGTCTTGAACTCCACTGTTATAGCCTGAAGGGCAATAATAAATAGTAGGGGGCTAAGAACAGAGCCCTGATGAACACCAACTTTTACACTAAACTCTTCACTATATTCGTTGTTAATTCTAACCTTGCTGACTGTTTCTTTATACATGGTTTGTATAGCTCTCACAAGCCATTCGTCAACACCTAGAGCCCACCAGATAATGGAACAGGGGACTCTGTCGAAGGCTTTCTCCAAAGTCAACAAAAGCTAAGTATAGCCGTTTACTTTTAGTTAGGTACTTCTCCTGTAGTTGTCGTACAATGAAAAGAGCGTCTGTGGTACTTTTGCCTGACACAAACCCGAACTGCATTTCATCTAGATCAATTCGCTCTCTGATTAGTTGCGCTATTACTTTTTCCGTGACCTTCATGACCTGCTGGTCGATTAATTTAATGCCTCTATAGTTACTCCTATCTAGGGCATCTCCTTACCCTTGTAACAGTTAATGATGATGCTGCTACGCCAGTCCTTCGGAACAACCCCATTCTGTATGACTTGGTTTACTATCCGGGTGACCATGGTGTTTCCCACCGTTCCAGAAGCTTTCAGCATCTCAGCAACTATTTCCGAAGGCCCAGCCGCCTTACCCGTCTTCATATCTTTGATTGCCTTACTTATTATACTACCTTCGACTAAACACTGCTGGTCCCTCTATTGGGTCGATGTGGGGGAGACTGTCTTTCTCCATTTATTCTCCTCTTTAGAAGCCTTTCGTTAGTGACACTTCCAAGCTATCTTCTTATCAGTGTCAGTGATGGCAAGTACGCCATCATTATTAAGTACACACTTCTCCCCGACAATATCACGGTTTTCCTTGACACATTGCTAGCAATCCTGAACATCTCACGTTTTTGGTCCTCACGTTGTAGAACATGCTTGAACTTTCTTTCCTCTGCTTCCTTCTTGCGAAGTACACTTGTCTCCTAGCTTCCCTCCTGGCCACTTGATAGTCTTCTCTATTTCCCCCATTCCGCCATACTTTCCAAGCCTGCTTTTTGGCCTTAATTGACTCCTCCACCTTACTGTTCCACCACCATGTTACTCTCCTCCTACCTACAGGCCTGCTCCAGCCACAGACTTCGTCTGGCCGCCATCAGCAGGTTTGCTTTCAGGAATTCCCACTGTTCTCTATATTATACGACTCTAATTGCTCTTCCTTACTGTCGAAAGCAACAAGTAATATGCTTTGAAATTTATTTCTGGTTGTGGGGTCCTTTAGCTTCCATATTTTTCTCCTCAGGATAGTCCTCTTCTGCTGTCTAGTACGGTCTCGTCCTGACTATGAGATCGCTAATTATCAGTCTATGTTGGGAGGTGCATTCTTCATGGGGGAGGGATTTAGTGTTTACAACAGACACTCTGTCACGTCTTCTGGTAAGGATATAATCTACCTGGCTTGTGTGTTCCCCCAATCTATAGGTGATCAAGTGATTGTCTCGTTTTTTGAAGTTAGTGTTACAGATAGTTAGGTTATTTGCGTCACAGAATTCAGGATTCTGGAGCCTTCCTCATTTCTAGTACCGAAACCATAGCCGTCACAATGTTGTCCAATGTGACCATTTAGGTCGCCTGCAATAATTATATAGTCACTGTCGGTTATTTGGGAGGTGGCGAGCATCAGTGTCTCATAGAATCCGTCTTTCATAGTGCCGGACAGTCCGGATTGGGGTGCATACGCAGATATTACTGTCACCGTAGTTCTATTGAGGACAAGTCGTATTTTAATTATTCTGTCGTTCACTCTATTTACGTCTATCATTCTTATCTGCCACTTTTCTGCTACCAAGATTCCTACTCCACCCAGCCCATT
>OZ024748.1:25827551-25885051 GCA_964016885.1 Eledone cirrhosa
ATAAAAATCTTTAGTGGATGGCCGTTGACTCTCCTGAGTTTATCCGCCCTGCTTTTCATCCCGCAGGGTGTCGAAAATCACCCTCCTCACCAAGCAAGCTTGGTGGGGTTGCCGGTTTGGTCGCGGACGACCCGACCATGCAGAGGTCGCTCTTCAGCGCTACTATATATATATATACTCACAAACATATATAAAAATAAAATACATATATATAAACATACATATATATAAACATACATATATATATACATACACATATATATATATATATATACATACACATACATATATATACATATGTGTATTATTATTATTATATGTATATGTGAGATATATATATATATATATATATATATATATATATATATATATATATATATATACGTCTGTATGTGCGTGTGTTGCTGTTTGATAAGAGGTTTTTAATTAGCTAAAATTGCATAAAACATGAATGAGAGAAAACCGCAAGTATTCAACATTAACGTAGGAACAAAAAAAAAAAACGAAACCCAACATAACTACTGATGTTAGCTGTTGTTACATATATGAAATTCTGATAATGTTGGCATTGCATTTTAAAGAACACGAGTTGAGAGAGCCGTTGATGTTAAATCGTTGCTCTTGATTATAAGTGATTTAGTAATACTAGTGAATAGTGAATATAGAGCATAAATACGTGACATCATAGCTTGAGTTATAATTAAATGTTAATACTAACGAAACAGTTACATCGTTCGAACCTAGTAGAAAAAAATTTTATTCGTTAAAAATTTCTCATCCAAAAATACAAGAGGTAGAAATTTTTTCTACCAATTCCAGTTGAAAACGAATCAGAATCGACTTATTTATAAAGACATACCAGGTGTTCCATAAACAGCTAAGTTACATTATATTATTATTATTGTATAGAAATCCCTATTGATAAAATGTTCGACTTTTTCAAACATTTAGTATCATTAAACTATGTATATAACGTTTAATTGAATATCACATCTGCTTGTGAAGCCCTCTAGCGAAATAAAAGCCGTAATTGAAATGTTGTGGATTCGAGCAAGCATAGAAGCAAAACTCGCCAACAATGCAAAAGATAATAATGCATTGAAGCGAACTTTGCAAAACAATAAGAAAAACTGTGCAAAAAAAGATGAGCAAAGTTGGATGAGAAAGGCGAAGAAAAGGAGATAAAATTAGGTCATATTAGTCATTAGAATGTAGAAAGAAGGCACGGAGAATGAATTTGTACTATTATACATTCCTACATAGTATCGACTGTTAATTCATTCGCACAACCCCCTCTACTACCAACTAATGCTAATAACAAAATAATCGAGCTTTAGACTCCCAAAAATAACCAATGCACAAGCAAAATGCGTGTAGGTGGCATTAACTTGGATTTGAAAAAATACACAAATCACACGCGTAGATCGATGCTTCTACTAAAATAGAGCTAAAAGATTTTAGTCGTCTTCCTTCGTTATATATAAATCAATTATTAAACCTGTGGAAGAAACAGAACAATTCACAGTATTGTTGACTAAAATAATCTCCAATAAAAATTACATCCAAACAAAAATCCAAGGTACGTTCTTCCATAAATTAAATATTTTGTTAAAAGAGAAGGAAAGGCAGAGAGAAGGGGGGTATGATGTGAAAACAAGTGCGTCAGACGGAAGAGAAAGTAGATGGAAGGAGTAATAATAATATATAGACGTTTAGTAGATTGGAGTTAGTGTAGTGTAGGTAAAAGGAAGTAGGTAGGTAAAAACTAGCTAGACCAAGCTAGAGAGAAGAAAGGCGCCGGCTGTAGTCATCATACATACGGCAACACTACTACTACTACTACTAAGGATGCAACTACTACTACTACTAATGATACTACTGATATGACTACTACTAGTAACGATACGACTACTACAACTAATGATACGACTACTGCTACTAGTAGCGATGTTCTGCTTCCCTGGTATAAGTATTTAATCAGTTCACCACTGAGAGAGAGAGAGAGTATGACCAAACGTCAGTATCAGCTGATATAGCGGGAGAAAGTGACCGTGTCCTAGCAGAAATAGTAGTTGTTGTAGTAGCTACTTTAGTAGTAGTAGTTTTTGTTGCAGCAGTTGTTGTTGTTGTTGCTGTAGTAGTAATAGTTATTGTAGTACTAGTAGTTGTAGTAGTAGGGTTAGAATAGTGGTCAGTTTATTTATTGGATATATCCTTACAAGCTTTGCCGGATATATATTAAACTAGCCATTTAACGAAGAATTTCATCTCAGCAGCATTAAATTACAAATGAATGGGATTTCAGTTTTGCAATAAAGATCGAAGACAATATACATTCGGTTTGTGCACCCTCTCAAACACTCTTAATTAGCTATAATATAAAATCAGTTCTAACATAAACGGAATGATAGACGAAAAAAAAATATATATGTGAGAGAAACGGTTGAAGCTGCTCTTAAAATGGGGGATCAGTTTATGGAAGAAGCTATCTTATAAATCGATCCCCGTTTATATAGAACATAGCTGTCACATAATGAGACATAGTTGATACAATTAAACAATTTAGTGAAATTGATCTTATCTATACTAGATATAATTCAAGCTGGAGATATACGAGAAAGATAACTAAATTGATTGTCTAACATAAAATGGTTAATTAGTCGTTGTTGATTGCAAAAAAATCTGCAAAGAGACAAGCAAATTATATAGATAGATGAAGTGTTGTCAGTGGTTAATGTTTTGCGCAGGCAAGACTCGCAAGTTCTTGTGTAGTAGACTTCCCTTAATATATTTCTACTTCTGCCAAATATCGAATAGAGTAAAAGAGCAAATGAGAGATAATAAAGAGAAATAAACATTTGAGAATAATTCAAAGAACTTAAAGGGTTGGATCAACTGTAACAATTAATTCGCTGTTGCTGAAAATATAATATACAATTCGGTTTAAACTGAAAACAGAAAAAAAAACATTGGCAAACTAAGAAATGTTAAGAGATAACATTTTACACATGTCTGATCTCTTATTTAATATTTAACAAGCAACCGTCATAATTGCTGATGTTTTGCAGTTCCAAGCCACATATAATTAGTCATTAGGTTAATGACATTTCAACGTGATGAAACATACAAGTCATCAGTAAGAGGAGAATCGTATAAATAAATACGAGATGTTAACAAAAAAAATATCAAAACTTGCAGACATATCTTTATCAAAGAAATCAATGAATTTTCGTAATACACTTTATAAACATACTCGTAATACATACATACATACACTCCTCGAGAGGGAGAGATAAATGCATACATACATACACGCGCTCTCCTCCTCTCGATACATACATACATACATACACTCTCCTCCTCTCGATAGATACATACATACATACACTCTCCTCCTCTTGATAGATACATACATACATACATACTCTCCTCCTCTCGATAGATACATACATACATACATACTCTCCTCCTCTCGATAGATACATACATACATACACACGGTCTCCTCCTCTCGATAGATACATACATACATACATACACACAGACAGACAGACAGAGAGAGAGAGAGAGAGATAGTTATAGACAGGTTTCATACAATATATAAAATATGAACAGGATTTCATGTTTGGATATATATATATATATATATATATATATATATACATACTAATATTGTCTAGCATAACAGTCATCAAGAAAAAAAACTAGATATTCGATTTTGACATTTTCTCTTAGATGGCGAGAGAGATGGTTGACTATGTTAAATTGAACGGTTGGTGCGTCTTCGATTAGACCGGTATGGATGGAATTAGCTATTATTATTGACAAACCTTGTAGAAATGATGTACCAGGGTTGCAACTCTGGTTTCAATTCTACATTTAAAACATTTTACTTCACTTTCATTGGTAGTGCTTCTGGAAAAGGCATGAACATCACACCAACTCGTTTTTCTTTCCCTTACAACTAGGAAGTATTTTGCTTATGTAAGAAATTATTATATATAATTATCGAGATATTTTTTATTATCTTCATCATAAACATTTGAATAATTGCATTTCTGTTACTAGATGAGGGGAAAGACGTTCTATTTATAATTATTGGAGGGAAATATTTACTGAAATCATACAAATAAACTGCAATAAGCCACAACTATGTGAATCGATAGACAGAAAAGGGAGGGTGGTGACGACTGCAATATACAACCTCAACAACTAACGTTAGAATACAACAGAAAAAGAATTGTTTATATTTTTGTATTTTATACTTAAACAAATATCTGTACATTATGATATTGAAAAAAGGTAAAGAAAACTAGTACTAACCTTCAATACAAACAACATGTTCGCGAACTTGTTGTTGTATTAACGGATCTTGGATCGCTTCTATCAAGTCATAGATGGCATATATACTGGGATGGACACTCTCAAATCGTTGTATTTCCTGACGAATCGCAAGAGAATTGCTCAAGTAAGGCTGTATTGGACTCCTTAGATTCATCCTGTGGTCCGTCAAATGTCATCTTCTTTCATTTAAAACCATAATCCGGTATTTATAAACAAAGCAACGAGAAATATTTCATGATAATATATTTCTGCATTGAATCAAGATGGCTTTGTATTATTGCGCATGCCTGTCGCCTATCGAAACTGTTCTGAAATAGTGAGGAAAAAACCAAAACTACGGATGCCTAAATGGGAAACAAATTGAATGGCTAGAAATGAGGTATACAGTAAAATTGACAATCTCTACTACATACATGCATTGAGAATGCAGAGAAGAAAAAAGAGCTAACACTCCTATTGCATATATCCTGGTTAGATAATATCTACTTCTCTTTTCTTTTTTTTTTTCGTTACAATTTTGAATTTTTTGATTGACTAAATGATATCGATTAAATCTATAAAAATGAACGTTAAAACAAGTTGATAAATCTTGTGTTGCTTGAGTGTTGATTGAGTCTAGGGCAAATAATCTGGTCTAATCGGATTTTGTAAGTCGTACAGAGAAAACGACTCGGTATTTACCTCCCACTTTCATTTTAATTGTTGTCTCAGAATAGTTCTGTAAGGTCATGCGCAAAGGTTAATAGCCTTACTTCCGTTAGTCACTTAGACAAGTGAAAGTGATCCTTTTCGCGTCTGCGTAGACGTTAACTAGACATACACAAGTACTTCCTGTCCATCTCTCTCTCTCTCGCGCTCTCTTTTTCTCTCTCTCACTCTTTCTCCTCCCATTACCATGACAACTGTTTTTCAAAACATGTCGGAAATTACAGCAATCCGACTAATGAAAAGAATGTTTATTCTTTTTTCAGCGAACATTTTATTGTTAATGTTAACTGTCGGTAAATCTTGGCCTTTTCTGACTTGTTTTAACAGATGATAATCTGAAAGAGAGGGAAAAGAAAAAAATAAGGGGTGGGGACATTTTTTGGGTTTTTTTAAGGGAAGGGTAAAATCTTCACACTCTTGACTACTGAGCAACATATCTCAGATTAGTTCCATGGACAAGATGGCGAAATTATTGCCATGCAGAACAGCCAGTGACACCCACTGTATCAGCCATTCTACCTCACAGAACAAACTCTACACCTTTGGCTGGGTGGTACATACCAACTTTGCCTCGTGGACAAGATGATGAAAGCAAGCATTGCCATAGAGAACAGCCAGTGACACCCACAGCATCAGCCATTCCACCTCATGGGGCTCCTTCCTCAAGCAAGATGCGCTCCTCCTGATTTTGCAGAATAAAACAGCGGTCCAGTGACTGAGGACACTAGAGGTCTCGGTGGTATAAAAAGGAAGCAATTGGTCAAATCCCAGTATTTAGTTATCTTCTGCTTCTCTGTGTTACAAGCAACAGTGCCCAAATGTGTGACCTATTTGACATAAAGAATGTGTTACAGCATATGGAATCCCATATTAATGACCTGCCCACTATAAATAAAGATTAATGAATTCAAGCCATAACAAATTAAAGTTCTGCAAAATAATACCAATTGAGTAGAATATGCTTCACTGAGAAGATCTGATAAGACCAAAACATGTCTGTTTCTTTCACTCCAATCTATGTTGTCTCAATTGTCCATAAATTTGTGACTGATCTTATTGGAATTATCTCTGTTACTTATTGCTTGTAAATTTTAAACAACTAAACCATAAAGGAAGTTTTTATCTAATAAAAGTTGGATAATTTTCAGTTGAACAAAATTTTTCAACTCACTATATAACCTATGTGAGAGCAACAGAAAGTGTATTTTATCATGGCACAAGCCCTACCACTTTATAGAGTGGACTAGATGCAATTTATTGTGGCACCAACATTAGAGACAAAATTATCAGTTATTTTTTATTGACAATTTCAACCTTTAAATGGAATGTTTGGTAATACTTTCTGGTAGTAATATCTACCTCATTGTATCATATAAATCCAACTTATATAACTTGAAAGCTATCCTATACACAGTGCTGCAGAGTTATCTAGTTATTGATAATGCTAAATAAAGAAGATATCAGCAGTTACAGTGAAAAGCTACAATAAAAATGTCTTAGAGATCAATATAAAACATACGTAGTGTATGTAAATTGTTATTGCTTAATGAATACAGATACATAGTCAGGTTTATGTGTTAGACTATATTTACTGTCACTGTTATAGCCTCTAGCACTACTTGTGAAGGTACATGGCTTAGTGGTTAAAGATGTTCAGTTCACTATCATAAGGTAGTAAATTCAATTCCCAGCTGCACACTGTGCCCTTAAACAAAATACTTCATTTCACGTTACTCCAATCTACTCAACTGTCAAAAATGTATTGTACAAGTAATTCAAAGAGCCAGGCCTTGTCACACTGAATTTCCCCGAGAACTATGTTTGGTGTGCATGTGTCCTTGAAATGCTCAGCAATTGCACGTTAAATTCATGAGCTGACTTTACCATTATTCAAACAACTGATGACACAGGGTGGAAGCAGGCTACCTTACCCATCAAATATGGCAGCCTTGATCTCTGGTCTAACTGGCCCTGCCTGCTTTCCTTTCAGTCGTGAATGCTTGCCATTTCCTCATCAACAGGGTTCTCCACAACACAACTGAACCTTCTGTGATCTAGGAGCACAAGGCAGCCTGCACAACATGGAACCAGCTTGGCCTCTGCTCTGTGAACATCCATCTCCCTCTCCCCTCCGTAGACATCCAATCCTCCCAAAACAAATGGGAAGCCATACTTCATAACATGATTTTAGACAGACCGGTGTGCCGGCTCAACCAGCACTATCTGGCATGCTTCTGATCAGTGTCCCACAGCGGTGCCTAGCTAGATGCAGTTCCATCACTAGTGACTGGCACACAGTTGGCTAGCAACTGCTTGTGCATCAGTGTTTCCTTGAGGCTTGGCCTTTGCCTTTGTAGCCTCACAAATGCCGCTACAGTACCACTGTGGATCCTTTCGGTCTCCACTGTTATGGCCACCTCCCATGCCATTCTGCTCTCAATGAGATCATAAAGCATGGCCTGGATAGCACAGGCTTCCTTTCCCAGCTCAAACTAGTAGCAACCTGATGTGTTTGGCTACCAGCCCAGTCTCTGTTGCCCACCAAGCCAAAGTGGGCAAACTGTCCAAGTATCAGCCACTCTCTGATGGGTTTGTGTTAGAGCCTGTAGCAGTGGAGACTTAGTTTTCCTTGCCCTCCCCCCCCCCCGAACCACATCCCTACTCATTGCTATTAGAGCAGAGTTGGCCGCCCACAGATACAAGCCCAGTGGGGGGGGGGGGGCTGTACTAGCGTGTTACCCTCGCCGTCATTCGGGACAATGTATTCTCTATCCTTTTGGGACCCCAAACGCAGAGGTAAGTTAGTAGGAGGTGGAAGATACTCGTTCAGACATCACTTTTTCTCTATTTCTTTTAAAATCTCTACAAAGATGAAACGGCTGTTTGTGTTTTACTGGAACACTCATCATGAGAACCAACAGAGGTCTTACACAGATTTCTAGCTTATTTCAAATGTATGTTTCAGGAAAGGTAGTCATATAAAACTACTGGATAACATCTATACTACTCTTACTTTAAAAATAAAGTTTCTAGCTCGAATCCAGTCTGGGACACATCCTCAAATTTAAAAAAAGTGTTTCATCTCCAAAAATGAGATTACAGTCGGAAAAATTATTATTAAATTGTATTGGTGACACAATGAATGCACCCAGTATACATTGTAAAGTGATTGTTGATAGGAAGGGCATTTAGTCATAGTAAACTTGATAAAGAAAGGATTGGGAAGACTCTTCAACCATGTCAAAGACATGATAACCTCCCTAGTGATGGTGCCACAATAAATTGCACCAGATGCACTTTGTAGGGTGCAGGAATGAATGCGGGATGAGATCCCTGCCCATCTGAAAGATTGGTGGTTCGAATTAAGTACTGACTTAATCTGCAACAATCTGTCCAACCCTTAGCAGAAGCAGAGAAAATGGATATTAAATGATGATGATGATGATTAACAACAATCTATCTCAGGTATTTAAACATAAATTATCTATCAGAAGTTTCAGGGGTTTTTATCAATTCTAGGCTGGGAATCTATCTCAAAGACATCACTTCTTGTCGCTCCAAATCGATCGTGTTACAATTGAGACTGAACTTAGACCTCTGCTCCACTAGTCAATGATTTTGTCCCTCCATCGTCATATTTCTTATGAAAGACACTCATCATGATTTTCAAATCATTTTGAAAATAATCGAGAATTTGGAGGGATTTAGTAATATAACAAACTTTCTCATCATTAAGCTGGTGTTTTGAACTTATCTTAATGAAGGGTCTACCATAAAATTACAATGGAAAACTTTTAGATAAATATAAACGCTTGAGAGTAAATAGTTTTGTGTCATAGAACCAGGCGTGGTTTCAGATGGTTTGGTATCCAAAGGATTAGAAACTTTGAAACCTCCCACTTTACTAGACAACAATTATTTATACTATAAGCCGGTTAAATGAAAATGATGAAAAATACTATATGTTATAGTATTTTTCAGCATTTTTATTTTAACAGGTTTTGTGAAAGGCTTTTCCCTGCAAGCAAAGATAGAACAGGTCTTCACCGACTGATTCAGTTCTCCAGCAGAATTTCTAACCTCTCATATGGGCTGGAAGCCTGTGTCTTATATGCTTACATACTTGCACTGTGCTAGGTACATTTTATCATGGTACCAGCACTAGACCCCCTCCTGAGTCTGGCCTTGTTGTGGCAAGGGGGCCTGTGTGTTCCATAAATTTGAGAGAGCATTACCGTCTGGAGCTTTGCTCCTGGTAGGGCCACACTAGATGGGTCGGTCACTTGGGGAGGTTCCAGACCAACAGTGACCCGCAGCGTGTCAGCTCACCGCTAAGATGGTAGCACCATTATTCGACTATTTTGCGGAGGGCCAACAACCTGCCCAGAAGAACCATCAGCCTGTTACAAAACCAACTAGAAGAAACCAGACTGCCCAACACTGGAACTGTCTCCTGCATGCCCTCCACCAACAAGAAATTGATTTGCGTCACAAGGTTAGTGTTGCTACATGGAATATCCTGTTGTTCCTTCACCCCAGAGCAACCACACTGTTGTCTTGAGAGTTATCACACTGGGGGGAATCTGTGAGACATGATGGTCTGGCAGTGGGGAATTCATCATGGGAGACCACTGCCTCATCTGGAGTGACCCTGAAGATAGGACGGGCCTCTGTGGTGTGGCACTGGCCATGCCCAAACATGTCCACAAGTCACTCACCAGCTGGAACCCAGTCATCAGGATCATCCTGACAGATGCCAACGTTACCACCTCTTCTTCCACCAGGCTCACCCCAACTGACCCATTGCAGACTCAGCCCATTGGCAGTGATTGCCTGCTGCTCCTCTGCCATTACAGCAATCTGTGTATCGCTGAACCTGGTACAGTCTGGACGGTCACACCTGGAAGGCAATTGACAACATCATCATCTCCCGCCACTGGAGGTCATTCGTCGCCAACTGCCAGGTCTACAGAGGAGCTCAACTCAGCAATACTGATCATCGGCTGCTGGTTGCAACATTGGGGCTGAGGTTGTGAGCAGACCCTGACACCAAGTACCCTTGGTGACACCTTGACGCATTTTGTCTCTGCGATCCCAACGTTGCCTCTACATTTGTGTGAGCTATCGTCAATCACTTCAGTATCCTGGCCAACGACGAGACTGACCACTGCAAGATCTTTAAATCAAGTGTTAATCAGTCTGCGTGCGATGTCCTGGTAAACTCAGGACCTCTTCCCAAACGGCCCTACATTTCCCTGCAGATGCTGGAGATAATCAACTGTAACCACAAGGCTCACCTGTGCAGCAACATAAATGAGTACCGCCGGCTCAACTAGATATGCAACAAGGCCATCACAGATAACCAGAAGTTCTGAGTGAAAGAAGCCGAGCACCTGGAGGCAGCAGCAAAGAACAACAACCTCAGTCAGATATTCAACACACTCTGCAGAGCCTGTGCCGGTCCCTGGATCAAGACAGCCCTAGTGAATGGTATCAATTGCAACGTCATCACCACCGAAACCACATGCCTCAAATGCTGGAAGGAGCACTTCAGCCTTCTTCTACACCACCGACCTATCCCAATCGATCCCTGCCTAGCCATCACCACAGACATGGCTGCAGCCAATGACTTCTGAAAACTCAATCCTGTCACACCCGATGAAATCAGAGCCGCCCTGAAGAAGCTCAAAAACCACAAAGCCCCTGGAATCCACACTATCACCGTGGAGATGTTGAAGGCAGGCGGAGATAATATGATCCAGTGGCTCACCCGTATCTTCAACCATGTATGGGTGTGAGAATGGCTCCCAAATAACAAGACCCGAGGTATTATCCTCTCCTTCTGGAAACGGAAGGGAGACAAACTCATCTGCAGCAACCACAGGAGCTTCTTCTCTCCATCCCAGGCAAGGTATTCACCAAGATCCTCCTCTTCCTGCCATTAGAGGTGGACATTGCCCACAACAAGCTGTATTCATACCTAATTGATCCACTGCTGACCACATTTCTGCCCTCCTCCTGATTATTGAAAGATCTTGGGAGTTCCATAGAAATCGATGCTTCTACATCACCTTCATCGACCTCCAAGTGGCTTTCGACACTGTCAACCATGCAACCCTCAGAAAAATTCTCCAGCTTGTCAGCGCACCTCCCAACATCACTGCCCTGTTCCAACGGCTCTATAGCAGTGTCAAGAGCTACGTGTGGGTGAATGGGAAGGACTCTGACTGGTTCCCCATAAATAATGGGTTCAGACAGGGCTGAGTAGCTGCCTCTGACCTCTGCAACTGTGTCAATGACTATCTGATGACCAAGGTTTGTGATCGAGTTTCTGGTGTTACCTTCAGGAATTACCAGCTACCCAACCTGGAGTGCGCAGACAAACCCCCCCCCCCCCTATTCATCAACTCGATCAATCAGAGACGCACTGGCCATATACCGGGAGAAATCAGCAAAGTTCGGCCTTCAGGTAAGCTGGGCAAAAACAAAGCTGATGCATGTCAGCAATGGCCCGGATCCTCCTCTGATTCATATTGGCTGCGACGCCACGGAATTCGTCAGCTCCTTCATTTACCTGGACTCGACAGTCACCAGCAATGGAGACCTGACCCCGGAGATTGACCGCAGATGTGGCCTGGTTGCCAGGGTCATGCACTCCTTATGGAAGCCCTTTTGGCACCATTGCTCAATTTCGCAGAAGACGAAGGTTCTTATATACAATGCATTGGTCCTCTCCATTCTCCTCTATGGAGCGAAAACGTGGCCCCTCACTAAGGATTGACAGCTTCGATAGCAGAACTGTGAGAACCATAAAAAACATCAGATGGTACCACCACATTGCCAACAAAGTGTTGCGTGCGTGCACAGATCAGCCCACAGCTTCCTGGCTCGTAGTTATCTGCCGCATATGCTGGTATGGACATGTCCTCTGCTTTCCCCAGATCATCCTACCAGGGCCTTACTCTCGTTCGACAGTGGCTGCAGGCTGGAAGAGGCCCTATCATTAGGGAAGATTTCCGGAGGCTGGACATCACCTTGGAGGATAGAGAGGAGCTGGCATGGGATCACCAGCAATGAAGGGTGCTGCTGAACCTGGTCGGCTCAAAGCACGATGATACTTTGGGATCGTTGGCTTAAGATGACCGCGGCCTCATCAAGAAAGAGCAAGAAGAAGAAGAACCAGGACTGGGGTGGTTGTCATGTCTCTCACACAGCTGAAGAGTCCACCTAACTCTTCATTTGGTAGGTTTTGTACAGCTGGATGCCCTTCCTAACACCAACCACTTTACAGCAAGAGAATAATTGAAAGGTTTCATGCAAGAAACCAGTTTTGCTGATTAACAAAAATCAATAGAAGAAACATTTGATAGTTGTAGACTACCAAACAGATCTCTCATAAAATGGTCATTTTTCTAAAGTGTAGAATCCATTCTGTTTAGTTATTATTAGCCATAGTTCACTTGTTATTAAATATTTATTTCTTCAGAATATTGTTATTGTCTTTGCTTCAGTATATTTGTTACAAGCTCCAGCTATCTGGATGGGCTAGTAATGAAGTAAATTAATGATTTAATCAATAAGAAGTGTTAAATAAAAGACGACAGGATATGAATGAAAAAACGGAATGCTGGGAAATAGCAATAACACTGCATAAAAGAGAATAAATAAGATAATGAATTGGGAGGGGGGGAAAACAGTTCAAGAGGTCTGACCTAAATGAAGCTAAGTTTGTCACAAAACTTTATGTTTGTTTTGTTAACAATGACTGTGAAAAGGAAATTCCACAGTTTGATGGTTAATAAAGCATTTGATGGCATTCAAGCAATTTATTGTGTGACCATGAACAATTTCAGGTCAACAAACCTCACTCTTCAGGCTGATGAATATTTATCCAGGGGTAAGATATACACTTTTTAACCCTTTCATTACCATATTTATTATGAAAAACACTGTGATTTTCAAATCATTTTGAAAATAATCAAGAATTTAGAGGGATTTAATAATATAACTAAATTTCTCATTATGCAACTGATGTTTGGACTATAAAGCAATCGATCAACAGGATCCCAGAACTCATTCACTCACCAAGTGGGGTGGAACTTGTCCAATCGGATACTATCTACAGGTTACAACTCCTGGCAGAAAGTGTCTTGCTCAAGAACATAAAACATTGCTTGCTCCAGAAATCGAACTTGCAACCTCATAATAGTGAATCCAATTCTCTAACCACTAAGCCATATGCCTTCACCATAAGGTTCTTAAAATTATGATGGAAATTTTTTTGACAAATATAAATACTTCAAAATAAACAGCTTTGAAACCAGAGGCGGTTTCAGGCAGTTTGGTATCAAAAGTATTAATACAGTAATTTAATTAGGCAAATTAACAATCTGATAAAATGCCTTGTGTTATTTGTTGTGCTGCGAGTTCAAATCCTGCTGTAGTTAATTTAGCCTTTCATCTTTCTTAGATTGATAGATAAAGTACTAATCAAATACTGGGACCAATTCTTATTACTCTTTCTTTAATTAACTTTGTCATGTCATGAGAAGGGTCAAAGGAGACCACTTATCTGTAACACATGAGCTGGCTGAGGTAGACCTGTATATTGGATCTATATCAATATATGTTGTTGATCTCAGCTAAAACTGTATATTGTATCTTGGATCTATATACGCCTTGATCTCAGCTAGACTAGTGTTGTGAATTTATTTTTCTACATGCTATAGATCTGAGCTAGATCTGTATACTAGATCTATACGTCTATATGCTATTGATCTGAACTAGATCTATACACAGGATCATTATATGCTGTTGACCTGTAGTTGATCTATGCTGGACCTATATATTGGATCTATACATGCTGTTGATGTTGTAAGCTAACTTCAAATAACATCTAATAACCCATTATTGCTTCCTTTCCTTGTCTTTGCTGAGCATTCCTTTCACACTTCTTCTCTATATTGGATTTGTGGAACAGAATGAACTGGACATCCATAGTTTTCGATGATGAGTGTTGAAATTAACATGCAAGTGGCTGAACATTCCACGGGTATGTGTAACCTTTAAAGTAATTCTCAGGGAGATTCAGCATGAGGCAGTGTGTGACAAAGCTGGTCTCTTTAATTACAGGTACAGTCCATCCAGTGAGCTTCCAAACAGTTTCTGTCTACCCCACACACAAAGCATGGGTCAACCCAAAGCTATAGTAAATGACATGTGCCCAGAATATCACACAGTGGGTTTAAACCTGGGACCTAATGGTTGTAAAAAGAACTCCTTAACCATTCAGCCATAACACAAACATTCCATATTTCTGAATTGTTACTTCTCCTGTACATGGTCTCTACCTGTGGCAGGACATCGTGAGCAGATAAATTATAATTATGTATAATTTATATGAAACATTATCGATCCCGTAAAGATGAAAGGCAAAGCTAACCTTGTGAGATATGTAATAATAGCTTTGGGAAAGTCGGTACAATGTGGATAGAAACAAAGATGGAACTGGGGTAAAAGAGATTGAAAAACAATACAAAATAATGTTTTTACCTTATTTGATATATTCTATGATATTTCAAAAGAAAGGTTTTACTTGAAATATCATAATAGATTGTATTGTTTTTTTCATCCTTTTACCCCAATTCCATCTTTATATTTCTATCCACATTGTATTGGTTCCCAACACTTTCTTTATTATTATGTATGCTTCCTTTTAATACATGAATACATGAAGCATTTATAATAACTTAGTAACATATATATCTATTCTAAGAATGTTTAAAGCAAATAAAAAAACAAGTTATGCAAAAAATGAATACTTGGCTTTTTGCTGGGTGGGATTTACCATTCAAGTTGTTAGTATTAAACCTGATTTTTTAAGATATATACTTTATAGTAATTTAATATTTCATCATTATAAAAATTATGACTCACTTGGAAGTATTTTTAAAATGAATATTTTAGAAGAAAAATGATAAAGAATGCTGAAAAATGTTCATCTAGTATTCAATAGAAACTAACTATATTGTAAAAATCTGGAAAAAGGTATATTTTTTCAGGTTGTGGCATTCAAGACGTTTGGGGGAGCTGTGTCACTGATAATGAGGTTCTTGTCATTGTTGGCAACTTACCTTGCCAATGTATGAGGTTATTTCAGTATCTTAGTGTCTTGATTTGTTTCTAAAATTATTAGAGGGAAAACTCTAGTGGCTTATGGTGTCATCATTATCGTCATCGTTTAATGTCCATTTTCCACACTTGCATGGGTTGTCACATTATGAGACAAGCCAGATCAGGTGACTAATCTTGCTCATATAGATCTGTATTTGGGCTTGGTTTCTACAATTGGATGCCCTTCCTAACATCAACCATGCTACAGTGTGGACTGGGTGCTTTTTATCATGTCATGTGATTTCTTTTTTTGTTTTTTTTTCTCTTTTTTATATGTAAAAATTTTAATATGAATTGTGTCTATTTACATAAAGAAATAAATGTACCAAAAAAAAAAAGAAATTTAAGTGATTTTCATTTTTCATTTAAAAGCTTTAATTTCTCAAAACAAACCTAAAACTTGTATAGCTTTTTAGTATATCTACAAAAGAGTGTAGTTATATATTATGTAAATAAATATATTTTTTAACTTATATTTTAGATATTAAATTTCAGTCTATATATTTTAATTTTTACCTCAATTTGATTGACATCTATTAATTATTAACAATTCAGATGATTTATCAATCAGCAATTGATTTAAATAAGTAATTCATAAAATTCAGTGAGGTTGAGTATAAAGTTATGTTGGGTTATTTGTGCTTAATTTAAATTCAAACTTTAATTGAAAATCTTTGGTATTGATACAATTAATAAGATAGTTAGAATAAGATATTATAAAAGTACTAACCATACATTATTGGTTTGGTAGAATTGGTAGAGCTTCAGACATCATTCTTTGTGGCATAGAGTTACAGCCCTTTATGTTCTGATTTCAAATCCCATGGAGGTTAGCTTTGCTTTTCATCCTTACAGCGTTGATAAAATAAAGTACCCATAATGCACTGGGAACGATTTAATCGACTTTCTCCTCCCTCAAAAGATTGTTGGCCTTCTGCTGAAATCAGAAACCGTTATTTAACAGAAAACAATTCTTTTCATATGAAGTTTAACTTTGATGTTTAACCTAATACGGTGTGTTCACTTTTTAAATGAAGATGCTTTCATGAATGCGGCACGTAAAGCAAATTTGCGTAATACAAGTCTAATTTTCCCATTTAAATTAATGGAAATGCACAAGATGTTTTCTGTGGTCGCTAACTTATTATTTAATATGTATTGTTTTATCATATTAAACATTCTATTTTACTCTTTAACTCTTTTCAACCTTTTTAGGCACAAACCTTGTTTTTGTTAACTTCTTTCTCTTATTGTTTTCTCAAATTTAACTTTCTACATTAGCATGTTTATATTGTGTAAGGAGTGTAACGCTACTGCAATTTTACCCAGCCATCTTTTTCTCCTTGTTTCTCTTTCTCAATTTTTAACTCTTCTTCCTTACAGTACAGTAGCATGTTAGAAAGAGATGTTGATTCATTTCTAATTTTATTAATTTAATTATTAATTTAATTGACAAATTTTTCAACCAGTTTATAAAAAGACAAAATAATGTTATACAATACAATAATAAAAATTACACCTTCACCCCGCTTCCCTGAAAATTACAAAAATGACAAAACAAAGTTAAAGTTATAGGTCGTCAACATCAGAGAATTCAGTATAAGACGTCTTGAAATGTGTGAAGGGCAAGGCTGTGGTTCTGAAGATGATGGATTTGCCACAAAGAAGGATTCCAAAGTTATCTGCCATGCCTTTTGTCATTTCTCCTGCAGCATAACTTCATAATGTGAGATATCTGCCAAGACATTGCGAGACGTTCAGTGTTTAGATCGTTATGTTTGATGATATCCAAGGCTTTGTGTATCTTAGAGAAGAAATCTTGAAGTAATTTCGCACTCAATTGCTTGCTTTCCAATGACACTTGTTTTTCACTGCCTTCCATAGCACGGCACTGTTCTTCCAACTTATTGAGGTCTTTTGCGGTGAGCTCTTCTGTGTGGGAGTCAAAGGGAGTGTCAAAGTCATCCTCCTTCAATTCATAGAATCCAACGTGAGCCATTACTCTGAGGCATTCTAGCCGGATTTTCAATATAGGCTCATCAACAGAGAAGTCCCTAAAATCTTTGGCATACTGAGGGCAAAGCTTCTTCCAAGACTCATTTATACACAACTTAGTTACCTCGGCCCAGGCATCTCTTATAAACCAAAGTGCATCTCTTATGTTAAATGATTTCCAATAGTTCTTGATGACCGACTTCTTAATTTCAACAATGTCCGACATGTCAGGAGCCTTGGCAACAGCTTCAAGTTGAGCCATATCGATGTCGGTTTTCTTTCCAAGGTCATTCCAACACTTACGGTGATAATAACCATGAACATTTTAATGGCACCTTGGTCCAGAAGCTGAAGTAATGAGGTGGTGTTTGTGGGATGCAAATCCTGTATAAACAAAGGGCGTGAGGGCACATTGTCGAGCGTCAGCAGAATCTTGAAGGGCAGGTCCTTGCTATTGCAGTAAAGCTCCAACTCGAACACCATCGACAACATGCTGCATTCCTTGAAAATGTCATTGGTCATCCAATCCTTACAGTTTGAATACCAGTGCACTGGTAGCAGATCCTTGGCATACCCCTTCAGAGCACGGGGATTTTTGAACATGTAAATGATGAAAAGCTTTAATTTGCAATCTCCTGTCACATTTGAGCCTAGTAATACAGTTAGCCTATCCTTGTAGGCTTTGAAGCCCAACACAGATTTTTCTTCTATGGATACGTCCTCTCTGGCATCATCTTCCAGAATAATCCAGTTTCATCAAGGTTAAAGATTTGCTCTGGAAGATCATCCCCTTCCTTTATTATTTTCTTTAATTCCTCTGGGGACTTCTCAGCAGCTTCTCCCAATTCCATCTGCTGCTTAAAGTTCATGAAGCACCCCACACTTGCAGTGAATGGTTTAATTGCCCCTCCTCTTTTTCCTTGAGATTCTCAAAAATCTCCAGAGCCTTTACATTGCTGATAGAATACATTAACATGTTGCCGTTCCTGCAGATCCAACCATGTCAACAGCATCTTCTCCATCTTCTCCATGATATCACTCCTGGCATACGAAGATCTTGCAGCATTTTTGGATACACCAGCCATAACACTTTATTTTCACGAATAGTGTGTAGAGTGCTTTTTATTCCATTCATAACACTCTTGATGAATGCAATAGATTCGTTGTTTTCATATCTCCTGATAATCTCCAACTTCGTTTCTAGCCTTATAACTTTCCTCTCAGGTTTTGTAGCAGACATTGAAGGGCCAGCCTTTGCTGGTCTTTTGGTGCCTTGCCTGCTGCTCATGGTGAAAATGGAGGCTATAGAAAAATATAGAGTCTGACAAAGGTAAACTTGACTAAGTACCGTATTTATATATTGTAATTGCTTTCAGTTTCTGTGCAGATGAATACAGAGAGAGAGATCCTCTTTGCAATAAGAACAACAACAATAATAATAATTCAATACAGCACCCAAGTAGAGACTCAGTGGAGTTAGAGAGAGAGAAACAATTGAATAAAAATGCAACTCTAATATATACTATATTATTATTTCTAATGATTTCCTTTGTCAATTCTAATGTTACATTATATTTCTGATAAATAAAAAAAAATAAAAATCACATGCATTGTAGTGCGTTATTCGTGCAAAGTGAATATTTAATAATATTTTTTCAAGAGGCATTAAAGCAAATTCATGTACTTCGAGTTTGCATAAAAAGTTAACAGACTGTATGTATATTATACTGGACCTAAGCAGTTAAATGTACTCCACTAGGCTGATCAGAAGAGTTAAATCTATGGTTGTTAAGCAAGTATTGTTGGTCATTTACAACATTAAAAGAAAGCTACATAGTTACTAAAGAAATGGATCATCATCATCATCATCACCATCACCATCATTGTTTAACATCCATTTTTCCATGCTAGCATGGATTAGACAGGTTGTTCCATTGTGAGTCAGGTCAAATGACCGTGTCTTGCTCATACAGAACTGTTTCTGGCCTGGTTTCTATTGAAGGATGCTCTTCCTAATGCCAACCATATTTACAGCGTGGACTAGGTGCCTTTTATTGTGGCACCAAAATGACCACTTTACAATAATACATGTTTAATTAAGAACAATCAATAATTAACTCTTTACATCCTACATTAACCACATGTGTATCCAATACAGAATAGGTACAGCATATCCCTGCCGTAAGAACTGACTAAAACAGCTGGTGTCAAGAAGGACCTCTGGCCGTAAAACACTGCTGCAAAAAGTCCTATCCAATCCATGCCAGCATTAAAAAGTGGATGTAACAATAATGATGATGATGGTGGTGGTTTAGCAGAAAATATTTTTTTAAATGTGTTTCAAATGTTTATTTAAATGTTTACATCATCTTTACTAGAGGACATAGTGATGTGGAAAATTTGCAGTATTAAAGTAAAGACTTTAATTTTTATTAGAATGCAGTCAAAGATGCTAAAATGTTGGTAATTAATTAACTCTTAACAGCAGAATACATCTAAAAATAGGTTTGTTATTTCAAAAGTTTATAACATTTTTACTAGTGGACATATTGTTGTGAAAATTTTCAGTATAAGAGTAAAGACTTCAATTCTTAAAGTGATGCACAGTGGTGCTTTGTAATTTTCAACAATGTTTTGCTAATACAGTTTCATGCGGTACAGGACATTAAGAGTTAAAGTCGAAGATTAATAGAGTCTAGTAGCCCTACAAAACCTCCCTTTAACAATATAAAATTAGGTAGAAATTCAGCCTCAATTATTACAAGATTCATCAAGAGATGAGTATTAACAGTAGAAGTTTCCTTAATGTCCAACACCTTCCAAATGACAAGATAATTGAAGTAAATCTAAACCTTAGTCATGAAATATATATATATATATATATATATATAGATAGATAGATAGATAGATAGATTGAATTGTTTAGCTTGTGTTACCAATTCACTGAAACTCTGACATTCTACTGATCTTGCCAACTTACAAGATGAAAGTAGTCACAGAGTAAAAAAAAGTCTCCCCGCCATCCCAAAAGAAAGAAAATGAAATAAACTATATATTATTGACAATTGGGAATGAAAAATATTTGAAAAAGATATTATGATGTAGTCTTTAACCCTTTTGTTATCAGATGTCTAATGAAATACAATGCCTCTATGGTTTAATTAATTTTGAAAATAATCAAGAATTAGGAGGAATTTAGTAAAATAATTTTTTCATTATTAAGCTGGTGTTTCAAACATAACTAATGAAAACTTCTAAGATAAAATTGAGGAAATGTTTTAATATAAGTAAGAACACTTTTAAAGAAATAAGTTTGTATCATAGCCCCACCACGGTGGGGGAGGGGTGCAGTTCAGTATAAAAAAAGGTTAATGTCTTTTCTAATTTATTAAGCTAATCAATTTATTTTGGGTTTTTTTAGGTTAAAAAAAAAAATGAAAACAAACAAAATAAATAAACATTTCTGGAAAGTTAGAACAAAGAGAATGGAAAAATGAAACCAAGAAATAAAAATAAAAGAAAGAAGAAAGAGGTTGGTTTGAAATTGACTGAGTGACTTTCTAGATTTTAGAGGAAGTATATCGTCATAAGTGGAGTGTTAATTAGATCTGGGAACAGGAAGTTGTCAATTGAATAGCTCTGACACTGATCCCCTAGTTTCAAGCAAGTGAGCCAACAACAACAGCAACAAAAAACAAAAAGTGTGGCCAAGTGTTAGATCAAAATAACTAAAACTACCCAGAAACATCCTGTGTAATGCAACATCACTTAGATTCTACATTAATTCTGTGTTGATTCAGACAGGCAGCAACATATCTAAATTTGTATTCAAATGGTTTCGTTTTTGTTTGTTTGAGTATGATTTGTTTTGTTCTTTCTTGAAATTAAAACTAATATAAAAGTCATAAAGAATTATTAATGATTTAACATGATTTACAAGTACTGTGGAATACTGTGGAATATATTGAAAGTTTGATATATTTTTAATTTAAAATAAAATTATTTTTGCTTTTATCTATTTTAAACAGAAGCAATGCTTGTATACTTATTGCAATTATTTAAATTAAAGTTTTCAAGTGATTTAATTAGCTACTCTGCTCTTTGCTTTACTTTCAATAGACATATTTTGTTTCACTCCCCCCACCCCCCTATCGATGATGATGTATACATATATATATATTTATATATATCATCATCATCGTTGTCACTTTTATGACTTTTCCATGCTGGTATTGGTTGGACAAGACATTGTGAGGCAATGTTTTACAGTCAGATACACTTCCTAACACCAACCTTTTTAGTTGCTTCTTATGCAGAGATACAGGGAACTAACTAGCATGGGTTAGACTGATCTACAACACACCATATCTCCTTTCATTTCATATCTACATTAACTCATTTCTGATACCTTTCTTTTCTTTTTTACAATAATGATATGCATTCCTAATCTACTAACCCCATTTCCTTCAGAAGTATGTTTCCACTTAGGCCTATCTTTTTTTTTATTTTTCCTTTTTTTTTTCTACTTAACTCTCTCGCTCTCTCTTGCCTTTTCAACCTCTTCTATTCATATATCAAATAACAACAACTACAACTGCAACAACAACATTACTGTTTATAAACACTGATCTCTAAATCTAAATAACTAATAAAAGTTTTCTTATGAATCATTTGATTGAATATATAACCCCTGCTAAAGATTCCTTTCATTACCATAATTCTAATAAAAGACATTGTCTATGGTTTCCATATCATTTTCAAGAAGTTGGAGAAATTTAGTGATGTTTGGAACATAATTTAAAAAAGGTTCTTATATAAAATTATGATGGAAGGTTTTCAGATAGCTATAAATGCTTTAACCCTTTCATTACCATAATTCTAAAGAAAGACATTGCCTATGATTTATATATCATTTTGAAAATCAAAAATTTGGAAGGCTTTAGTGATGTTACTAACTTTCTCATTAGTAAGCTGGTGTTTAGAAGATAACTTAATGGTTCTTATATAAAATTATGGTGGAAGGTTTATAGATAAATATAAACATTTTAAAATAAACAGTTTTGTATCATGGAATATAAAATTCTGTTGGAAGGTTTATAGATAAATATAAACACTTTAAAATAAACAGTTTTGTATTATGGAAGCAAGAGTGGATTCAGGCAGTTTGGTAACGAGAGGGTTAAAGGGGAAGTTTGTTTATCTGTAATAAAATACTACAGATAAAACATCTATTGCAAGACTAAATTATATGCTGTCAATTTGGAATTCCATTTGGCATTACCATCAGTTTGAGGTGAACTGTGATTACTGTCTTCATAATTTCCCAGCAGTCTTGTTTTTAGAAATAAATTACTAGAGTACCAATAGAACGTGGGTTATGAATAAACTAGCAGCTGTACCTTGCCTTGCCTGGGATATATTAATTCTGGAAATATATATAATCACATGAATTTAGTATATTTTGGATAAATTACAACCCAGGAATGTCGATTCACTCAGAATTATTGATTTCAAGCAATTCAGAAGGGGGTTCAGGGTTCTGATTGAGCTGGGGACACAGCATGCCTGAAAGGTTAAAAAGTTTGCTTCACAATCATTAGGTTCCGGGTTCGATCTCATTGCTTGGCATCTTGAGCAAGTTTATTTAGCAAAATAGCCTCAAGCCGACACATGCCTTGTCAGTGAAATTGGGTTGATGTCAATTTTTGGAAGCCTGTTTGATATGACTGCACCTGTAATTTTGAATCTAACAGAGAATTATGTTAAGGGCACAAGTGTCTGTGGATTGTCAGCCACTAGTGCACTCATCATTGAAACTAATAGAGGTCCATTCTATTCCCCCATACAGCTTCAATCACTCTCACATCATTGAAATGTTGCCTCTCTTTGCATTTTTTATAGATATTTTCTTGGAAATTGTTGATGAGCTTTCCTCTTAGTTGCTTCATATTCATGAGTTTAAATGGAACATCAGAGTGGCAGCTAGGTCTCATCCATTTACAGTTGAAATTCCTAAATGCAATTGCAAATTCAATTCTGATAGCTTCTTCCCTTGCACCTCTCACCTATGGAATTCTCTTTCAGATTCTTGCTTTTCTGATCACTACAATTTGCAAATATTCAAAAGCAACATTATTTGTCATCTCTCCTTGAAATATGTTCTCCCTGTTTTGTCCTTTTCCCTTCTCAGTAACCCCTTGCATTTTAGTGGCTTTATTGCCTTGCTTGGGATTATGTTCTCTCTATCTTATCCTCCACTCTTCTCAGTAACCCCTTGCATTTTAGTGGCTTTGTTGCCTTACTTGGAATGGACAAAAAAATTAATTAATTAATTAAAAAATAAAATATGTTTTACTTGAAGAAACTGCTGTTTGGTGATAACAGAAGCAGATTTAGAAGTAACAACATGGAATACATGGCTACAAGGTTATCAGTGAAATCTGGTTTGATTAATCCTCAGCAGGATTTCAATTTAGAACAATATGTCACTAAATTATTTAATTAGCCAACCTAATCAACTGCTTTAGCAACCCTAATCTTATTCCATGTCTTGCTATAGATATAATGTAACAAGAAGGAGCCACAAGCCAATAAAGGGAGCCTCTACACAGTACCCTCTTGACCAGCTAGAAATGGTAGCCAAATCTCCCTCAAGTCACACTCTACTATCTTAAAAATAGGAAAAGATGCATTGAATAATGTAGTCTAAAAGACAAAACAAAAAAAACAAAAATAAACTAACAAAACCAAAAAAAGACAGGGTGCTTGATACTGGAATTACTTGAAATGAATAGTAGATTTTGGAATAAATTGAAGGTAACTAAGATATTGGTGTGTAACCTGTTATTATATTTACCTGTATTAATATTTTGGGTCTATAAACCCTTCATCAAAAGACTATATTAAGAAACTGGGTCAGAGTTTGTGTTATTGTTGCCGTTACTGATTCACCATTTTTCTTCCTTGACAAACTCTGACCCAGTTTCTTATTATAGTCTTCTGATGAAGGATTTTCAGATTCGAAATATTAGGATAGGTAAATAATATAACAGATTACACACTGGCATCTTTGTTGCCTTCAATTTATTCTGAAACCGTCCGTTTTGCTTTGTTGTAGCCTTCAAATAATTCCAACATCAAGCATCCTGGTTCTTTTGGGGGTTTTTTGTGACAACTTCCAGAGTGTTGGTGTCACAATATAAAATGCACTTGGAAGAATGCAGGATCATATGTCAGGCCCTCAGACCATGTCCCACCTTGAAAAAGAGGCTCTGCTTCAGTACTGATTGGTCTGTGATGACATGTCCAACCCTAACTAGCAAGAAAAATGGATGTTAAATGATGATAATGATGATGATGATGATGATCATCATTTAACATCTGGTATCAAGGGTTGAATGGGTCTTCACAGACTGAGTCAGTACTAAAGTGTGGGCTACTGAACATCAAGACAGGCCAGGGTCTGCATCTTGCTTACATACAATCCTACATTCTACCAAATGCATTTTATCACAGTACCAGCACAAGTAAGCTTGTCATGTCTTTGACACAAGTGAAGGTCCTCATACACACACATATACACACACACACAGCCCCCCCCCCCCCCCCACACACATACATGTTAATGAAATTAGAGTAAAGTTTGCAACATGTTATGTTGAAGTTGAGAATGTCTAATTGTGAATTAACATCTTGAAAAGGAATGTGGAATTAGTATTATCACATAATCCTTTGTAGATTAATCCCACTGGCTTTATCTCATTAGCTGAAACACTGAATTGAAATATGTTAATCTTTACTGAATGATCAAATTGATGGGTTTTAACATGTTTTGGATGTGAGCATATGTGTAGATGTGATTGTGTGTGTGTATGTGAATGTGTGCACATGTAGGTGTGTGTGAGCATGTGTATGGATGTAACCATGTGTGTATGTGGATGTAAGCTTATGTGTGTATGTGATTGTTAGTATATGTGTGGATGTAAGTATATGTGTGGATGTCAATGTGTATGTAAGCATATGTGTATATGTGAATGTGTATGTAAGCATATGTATGTGAATGTGTGGTAATATGAATATGTATCTATGCAAATGGGTGAATGTGAATGCATGTGTGTATGTTATGTGAACGCATGTGTATTAGATTGAGCGTGTATGTGAATGAGTGTGTATGTGAATGCGTATATTTGTGAATGCATGTGTATGTGAATGACTGCATGTGTGTATGTGGAAGTGTAAGTGTGTGTACAGATGTAAATGTGTGTGCATGTGTATGTGTGGGGTGTATGTCTGTCTTTGGTGTATAAGAACTCCAATTAAAATAATATCTTTATTATATTAACTAATATTGAATATTAAGGTTCATAAAATATTTATCTAATGTTCATTGGTGCTTTAGCTTTAAATTTAGTTTCCAATTAGATTGATAAAGTAATGAACCCAATTAAAAAAAAGGGCCTGGAGGGGGATGGGCTTTGCCAAGTTTAAGTGCCATATATCGCAATGATGATGATGATGTTGTTGTCCTTGACAAATCATTTGAAACCAATGGTAGTAGGATCAGGAGAGTGTCAGGCAACATACTTTGTGGTATATGGTTACGTCCCTTTACATTCTGAGATCAAATCCCGCCGAGGTTGACTTTGCCTTTCATCCCTACGGGGTCAATAAAATAAAGTACCAGTAACGTACTGGGGTCAATTTAATCGACCCCCCCCCCCCCCCCATAAAAAAAAGCAACTCTAAAAAAACTGTTGACCTTGTGCCTAAATCAGAAGCCCTTTTACTGTTTAATTGTTAGCATAGAGTTGGGAAGGTTCATAGAATTTCTGCATAATATCTGAATTAAGAGAACCCATTAACATCATCATCATCATACAGTTTAAAGAGTACCTTTTTTAATTAAAATCTTCCAGTATTAATTTAATATAAGAACCTTTTGTTATATTATATTACAAATACCATTTTAACATTTAAATAATTAATAATTGTCGTAAATCCCTCAAAATTTTCATTAATTGAAATACATTATATTTCATTAAAAATATGGTCATGAAAGGGTTAATACTTTAGTACAACAATTCTCAAGCTGAAAAATACTGCCCCCCCCCCCCCCCCTCCACACACACACAACTCTCAACCCAAATATTAGTGAAATATTTTCCTACTTCATTCTTTATTAACAAACAGACAAAACAGTTATATTGTTTCACATAACATTAAAATAGAGTTATATCATTTCATACAATATTATCATACACACAACACACAAAAGCAAGATGGTGTAGGATAGAACAAAGGAGAAACACAAAATAAGAAATCAGTCACTGAGAAGGTCACAGAATGTGTGACAAAAGAGCTTTGACTATATATAACCATCCGGTTATTGAACCAACCAACTGGAAATTTATAATAAATTAAAGTGAAAACCAACAGGTGCATGTGTTTTTATTGGCAGCATGACCCTCCCAAAGTATAACAATATAATAGAGTTTTATCATATAACAAACTTATATTATAATAGATTTATGGCTATTAAAAAGAAAAAAACAAACAAATTATAGACTGTATACAGAAATTATAGAATGTATGAAGGTCAGCTGAAAAGTTCATAGGCTGTCTATACAAGAGTTATGCTAGAGTTGTGAAATCTTGCATGCATTAATTTCAACTTTCCTTATTAATAACTGCATTGTTTCTTTCCAGGGACTATGTTGAAAAATAACCTCATGTGGTCATTCCATGAGAGTATCTTGGTCAGCCTATGAACATTTCAGCCAACCTTCGTATATAGAAATTATAGGATATATAGAAGAATTGAGAAAGGAAACAGTTTTTTTTTTAGTATTTCATGAAGTTAAAAACAGAGAAGATAGTTGAGATATTAACACTTTAGCATTTACATTACTCCATATTTACTATTTTATTTTCACGGTAAACACTTTATTTCACATAATTATCTCACATAATATCAAATCTACAAGATTTTGATATTACTTATTTTGAGAGCAATACCTTAACATAAGTATGAGCAGCTGGTTATGGTTGGTTAGAACAGAAATAGGTGAGAGAATTATGGCCAGATACAGCCAGTTTAAATGCTAAAGGGTTAAGGCAGTAGGCCATATATATCCTTTTTTATACAAAACTTTGCCTTGGAGTTAGTTTTGTAAATAAGTTCTCAGCAAGTCAAAATTTGCACCTTAGATTCAATTCCCAGTTGAAGTGAATTCAATTATAGCTTTGATAAATGCATGAATGTCACACAATCTCATTCCTCTTTCCTGTATAAGTGGGACTTTATTATTGACTAAGAAATCAATATTCCATAGAATTCTGTCATGGGTGAGTGGTTAATGGTTAAAATAAATCAATAATCCATTATTTCTAAGAAAGATTAAATGGATTTCGAAGAAAAATGCTTGTTAATGTAACTTAAGAAGAAAATAAACAAAACAAAAAGGAAAAGGCTAAAAGTGTCTTCATGTAGAAACATTGATAACTGTTAGTATCATATTGATTTGCAATGAGATGACAGTATGTACGGATGTATGGACCCATGACTAGTGCTGGAGTCAAAGGGACACTGTCATGACACACACCATTTCTTGGGCACTTTAAACCTGAGAGAACTCATCTTCTCACCAAGTCTGAACACAGCCAATTTCTGCCACAGAGAGAGAGACCAGGTCTGAACACAGCCAATTTCTTCCAAAGTGAGAAGAGGGGGAAGAGACAGAAAGAGAGCCAGTTCACCAGTCTAGGTCTGAACACAGCCGATTTCTTCCAAAGTGAGAAGAAGAGGAAGAGACAAAAAGAGAGCCAGTTCCCCAGTCTAGGTCTGAACACAGCCAATTTCTTCCAAAGTGAGAAGAAGAGGAAGAGACAGAAAGAGAGCCAGTTCACCAGTCTAGGTCTGAACACAGCCAATTTCTTCCAAAGTGAGAAGAGGGGGAAGAGACAAAAAGAGAGCCAGTTCACCAGTCTAGGTCTGAACACAGCCAATTTCTTCCAAAGTGAGAAGAGGGGGAAGAGACAAAAAGAGAGCCAGTTCACCAGTCTAGGTCTGAACACAGCCAATTTCTTCCAAAGTGAGAAGAGGAGGAAGAGACAGAAAGAGAGCCAGTTCACCAGTCTAGGTCTGAACACAGCCAATTTCTTCCAAAGTGAGAAGAAGTGGAAGAGACAAAAAGAGAGCCAGTTCCCCAGTCTAGGTCTGAACACAGCCAATTTCTTCCAAAGTGAGAAGAGGAGGAAGAGACAGAAAGAGAGCCAGTTCACCAGTCTAGGTCTGAACACAGCCAATTTCTTCCAAAGTGAGAAGAGGAGGTAGAGACAGAAAGAGAGCCAGTTCACCAGTCTAGGTCTGAACACAGCCAATTTCTTCCAAAGTGAGAAGAGGAGGAAGAGACAGAAAGAGAGCCAGTTCACCAGTCTAGGTCTGAACACAGCCAATTTCTTCCAAAGTGAGAAGAAGAGGAAGAGACAAAAAGAGAGCCAGTTCCCCAGTCTAGGTCTGAACACAGCCAATTTCTTCCAAAGTGAGAAGAAGAGGAAGAGACAGAAAGAGAACCAGTTCACCAGTCTAGGTCTGAACACAGCCAATTTCTTCCAAAGTGAGAAGAGGAGGAAGAGACAGAAAGAGAGCCAGTTCACCAGTCTAGGTCTGAACACAGCCAATTTCTTCCAAAGTGAGAAGAAGAGGAAGAGACAGAAAGAGAGCCAGTTCACCAGTCTAGGTCTGAACACAGCCAATTTCTTCCAAAGTGAGAAGAGGAGGAAGAGACAGAAAGAGAGCCAGTTCCCCAGTCTAGGTCTGAACACAGCCAATTTCTTCCAAAGTGAGAAGAGGAGGAAGAGACAGAAAGAGAGCCAGTTCACCAGTCTAGGTCTGAACACAGCCAATTTCTTCCAAAGTGAGAAGAGGAGGAAGAGACAGAAAGAGAGCCAGTTCACCAGTCTAGGTCTGAACACAGCCAATTTCTTCCAAAGTGAGAAGAGGAGGAAGAGACAGAAAGAGAGCCAGTTCACCAGACTAGGTCTGAACACAGCCAATTTCTTCCAAAGTGAGAAGAGGAGGAAGAGACAGAAAGAGAGCCAGTTCACCAGTCTAGGTCTGAACTCAGCCAATTTCTTCCAAAGTGAGAAGAGGGGGAAGAGACAGAAAGAGAGCCAGTTCCCCAGTCTAGGTCTGAACACAGCCAATTTCTTCCAAAGTGAGAAGAGGGGGAAGAGACAGAAAGAGAGCCAGTTCACCAGTCTAGGTCTGAACACAGCCAATTTCTTCCAAAGTGAGAAGAGGAGGAAGAGACAGAAAGAGAGCCAGTTCACCAGTCTAGGTCTGAACTCAGCCAATTTCTTCCAAAGTGAGAAGAGGGGGAAGAGACAGAAAGAGAGCCAGTTCACCAGTCTAGGTCTGAACACAGCCAATTTCTTCCAAAGTGAGAAGAGGGGGAAGAGACAGAAAGAGAGCCAGTTCCCCAGTCTAGGTCTGAACACAGCCAATTTCTTCCAAAGTGAGAAGAAGAGGAAGAGACAAAAAGAGAGCCAGTTCACCAGTCTAGGTCTGAACACAGCCGATTTCTTCCAAAGTGAGAAGAAGAGGAAGAGACAAAAAGAGAGCCAGTTCACCAGTCTAGGTCTGAACACAGCCAATTTCTTCCAAAGTGAGAAGAAGAGGAAGAGACAAAAAGAGAGCCAGTTCCCCAGTCTAGGTCTGAACACAGCCAATTTCTTCCAAAGTGAGAAGAGGAGGAAGAGACAAAAAGAGAGCCAGTTCCCCAGTCTAGGTCTGAACACAGCCAATTTCTTCCAAAGTGAGAAGAGGGGGAAGAGACAGAAAGAGAGCCAGTTCACCAGACCAGGTCTGAACACAGCCAATTTCTTCGAAAGTGAGAAGAGGAGGAAGAGACAGAAAGAGAGCCAGTTCCCCAGTCTAGGTCTGAACACAGCCAATTTCTTCCAAAGTGAGAAAAAGAGGAAGAGACAGAAAGAGAGCCAGTTCACCAGTCTAGGTCTGAACACAGCCAATTTCTTCCAAAGTGAGAAGAAGAGGAAGAGACAGAAAGAGAGCCAGTTCCCCAGTCTAGGTCTGAACACAGCCAATTTCTTCCAAAGTGAGAAGAGGGGGAAGAGACAAAAAGAGAGCCAGTTCACCAGTCTAGGTCTGAACACAGCCAATTTCTTCCAAAGTGAGAAGAGGAAGAAGAGACAGAAAGAGAGCCAGTTCACCAGTCTAGGTCTGAACACAGCCAATTTCTTCCAAAGTGAGAAGAAGAGGAAGAGACAAAAAGAGAGCCAGTTCACCAGTCTAGGTCTGAACACAGCCAATTTCTTCCAAAGTGAGAAGAGGAGGAAGAGACAGAAAGAGAGCCAGTTCACCAGTCTAGGTCTGAACACAGCCAATTTCTTCCAAAGTGAGAAGAGTGGGAAGAGACAGAAAGAGAGCCAGTTCACCAGTCTAGGTCTGAACACAGCCAATTTCTTCCAAAGTGAGAAGAAGAGGAAGAGACAGAAAGAGAGCCAGTTCACCAGTCTAGGTCTGAACACAGCCAATTTCTTCCAAAGTGAGAAGAGGAGGAAGAGACAGAAAGAGAGCCAGTTCACCAGTCTAGGTCTGAACACAGCCGATTTCTTCCAAAGTGAGAAGAGGAGGAAGAGACAGAAAGAGAGCCAGTTCACTAGTCTAGGTCTGAACACAGCCAATTTCTTCCAAAGTGAGAAGAGGCGGAAGAGACAAAAAGAGAGCCAGTTCACCAGTCTAGGTCTGAACACAGCCAATTTCTTCCAAAGTGAGAAGAAGAGGAAGAGACAGAAAGAGAGCCAGTTCACCAGTCTAGGTCTGAACACAGCCAATTTCTTCCAAAGTGAGAAGAGGAGGTAGAGACAGAAAGAGAGCCAGTTCCCCAGTCTAGGTCTGAACACAGCCAATTTCTTCCAAAGTGAGAAGAAGAGGAAGAGACAGAAAGAGAGCCAGTTCACCAGTCTAGGTCTGAACACAGCCAATTTCTTCCAAAGTGAGAAGAGGAGGAAGAGACAAAAAGAGAGCCAGTTCCCCAGTCTAGGTCTGAACACAGCCAATTTCTTCCAAAGTGAGAAGAGGGGGAAGAGACAAAAAGAGAGCCAGTTCACCAGTCTAGGTCTGAACACAGCCAATTTCTTCCAAAGTGAGAAGAGGAAGAAGAGACAGAAAGAGAGCCAGTTCACCAGTCTAGGTCTGAACACAGCCAATTTCTTCCAAAGTGAGAAGAAGAGGAAGAGACAAAAAGAGAGCCAGTTCACCAGTCTAGGTCTGAACACAGCCAATTTCTTCCAAAGTGAGAAGAGGAGGAAGAGACAGAAAGAGAGCCAGTTCACCAGTCTAGGTCTGAACACAGCCAATTTCTTCCAAAGTGAGAAGAGTGGGAAGAGACAGAAAGAGAGCCAGTTCACCAGTCTAGGTCTGAACACAGCCAATTTCTTCCAAAGTGAGAAGAAGAGGAAGAGACAGAAAGAGAGCCAGTTCACCAGTCTAGGTCTGAACACAGCCAATTTCTTCCAAAGTGAGAAGAGGAGGAAGAGACAGAAAGAGAGCCAGTTCACCAGTCTAGGTCTGAACACAGCCGATTTCTTCCAAAGTGAGAAGAGGAGGAAGAGACAGAAAGAGAGCCAGTTCACTAGTCTAGGTCTGAACACAGCCAATTTCTTCCAAAGTGAGAAGAGGCGGAAGAGACAAAAAGAGAGCCAGTTCACCAGTCTAGGTCTGAACACAGCCAATTTCTTCCAAAGTGAGAAGAAGAGGAAGAGACAGAAAGAGAGCCAGTTCACCAGTCTAGGTCTGAACACAGCCAATTTCTTCCAAAGTGAGAAGAGGAGGTAGAGACAGAAAGAGAGCCAGTTCCCCAGTCTAGGTCTGAACACAGCCAATTTCTTCCAAAGTGAGAAGAAGAGGAAGAGACAGAAAGAGAGCCAGTTCACCAGTCTAGGTCTGAACACAGCCAATTTCTTCCAAAGTGAGAAGAGGAGGAAGAGACAGAAAGAGAGCCAGTTCACCAGTCTAGGTCTGAACACAGCCAATTTCTTCCAAAGTGAGAAGAGGAGGAAGAGACAGAAAGAGAGCCAGTTCACCAGTCTAGGTCTGAACACAGCCAATTTCTTCCAAAGTGAGAAGAGGAGGAAGAGACAGAAAGAGAGCCAGTTCACCAGTCTAGGTCTGAACACAGCCAATTTCTTCCAAAGTGAGAAGAGGGGGAAGAGACAGAAAGAGAGCCAGTTCACTAGTCTAGGTCTGAACACAGCCAATTTCTTCCAAAGTGAGAAGAGGGGGAAGAGACAGAAAGAGAGCCAGTTCCTCAGTCTAGGTCTGAACACAGCCGATTTCTTCCAAAGTGAGAAGAAGAGGAAGAGACAGAAAGAGAGCCAGTTCACCAGTCTAGGTCTGAACACAGCCAATTTCTTCCAAAGTGAGAAGAGGAGGAAGAGACAGAAAGAGAGCCAGTTCCCCAGTCTAGGTCTGAACACAGCCAATTTCTTCCAAAGTGAGAAGAAGAGGAAGAGACAGAAAGAGAGCCAGTTCACCAGTCTAGGTCTGAACACAGCCAATTTCTTCCAAAGTGAGAAGAAGAGGAAGAGACAGAAAGAGAGCCAGTTCACCAGTCTAGGTCTGAACACAGCCAATTTCTTCCAAAGTGAGAAGAGGAGGAAGAGACATAAAAGGGAGCCAGTTCACCAGTCTAGGTCTGAACACAGCCAATTTCTTCCAAATTGAGAAGAGGAGGAAGAGACAGAAAGAGAACCAGTTCACCAGTCTAGGTCTGAACACAGCCGATTTCTTCCAAAGTGAGAAGAGGAGGAAGAGACAGAAAGAGAGCCAGTTCACTAGTCTAGGTCTGAACACAGCCAATTTCTTCCAAAGTGAGAAGAAGAGGAAGAGACAGAAAGAGAGCCAGTTCACCAGTCTAGGTCTGAACACAGCCAATTTCTTCCAAAGTGAGAAGAGGAGGAAGAGACAAAAAGAGAGCCAGTTCACCAGTCTAGGTCTGAACACAGCCAATTTCTTCCAAAGTGAGAAGAGGAGGAAGAGACAAAAAGAGAGCCAGTTCACCAGTCTAGGTCTGAACACAGCCAATTTCTTCCAAAGTGAGAAGAGGGGGAAGAGACAGAAAGAGAGCCAGTTCACTAGTCTAGGTCTGAACACAGCCAATTTCTTCCAAAGTGAGAAGAGGGGGAAGAGACAGAAAGAGAGCCAGTTCCTCAGTCTAGGTCTGAACACAGCCAATTTCTTCCAAAGTGAGAAGAAGAGGAAGAGACAGAAAGAGAGCCAGTTCACCAGTCTAGGTCTGAACACAGCCAATTTCTTCCAAAGTGAGAAGAGGAGGAAGAGACAAAAAGAGAGCCAGTTCCCCAGTCTAGGTCTGAACACAGCCGATTTCTTCCAAAGTGAGAAGAAGAGGAGGAAGAGACAGAAAGAGAGCCAGTTCACCAGTCTAGGTCTGAACACAGCCAATTTCTTCCAAAGTGAGAAGAAGAGGAAGAGACAAAAAGAGAGCCAGTTCACCAGTCTAGGTCTGAACGCAGCCAATTTCTTCCAAAGTGAGAAGAAGAGGAAGAGACAAAAAGAGAGCCAGTTCACCAGTCTAGGTCTGAACACAGCCAATTTCTTCCAAAGTGAGAAGAAGAGGAAGAGACAGAAAGAGAGCCAGTTCACCAGTCTAGGTCTGAACACAGCCAATTTCTTCCAAAGTGAGAAGAGGCGGAAGAGATAAAAAGAGAGCCAGTTCACCAGTCTAGGTCTGAACACAGCCAATTTCTTCCAAAGTAAGAAGAAGAGGAAGAGACAGAAAGAGAGCCAGTTCACCAGTCTAGGTCTGAACACAGCCAATTTCTTCCAAAGTGAGAAGAGGGGGAAGAGACAGAAAGAGAGCCAGTTCACCAGTCTAGGTCTGAACACAGCCAATTTCTTCCAAAGTGAGAAGAGGGGGAAGAGACAGAAAGAGAGCCAGTTCACCAGTCTAGGTCTGAACACAGCCAATTTCTTCCAAAGTGAGAAGAGGGGGAAGAGACAGAAAGAGAGCCAGTTCACCAGTCTAGGTCTGAACACAGCCAATTTCTTCCAAAGTGAGAAGAGGAGGAAGAGACAAAAAGAGAGCCAGTTCACCAGTCTAGGTTTGAACACAGCCGAGAGAAGAAAGAGAGAATTGACTCTAGTACTGGACTGGTATTTTTGTTTTAATCAACCTCTGGCAATTCAATTTATTACCCTCATGGATGACAGTACTTACAAATTAACTATGAATAATATAATAGTATGATAGTTTGTATTACAGGATTGTTTTATATATTTCTACATCTTTGTTGATTTAATTGACTTCAGACAGCAATAAACATTATTTAAACACACTTCTATCTATAGACCAGAACAATGTAAATTCTATTTATAAAACATACCAACAACACATTCAGTAAAAAGAACATCATCCTCATCATCATTTAGTTTAACGTTTTCTTTACTTGTCACAAGCATTGGACGTTCTGGTAACCACTTTCAAAGCATCTTGCCAGACTGTTTGTTCCAAGAATAGGGTTTGTTCCAGGTTTCGGGCTTTCAGAACATCTCAATAAATAATTATTGCAAAGAAAATTCTAATGCATATTTATCCCAATGAGGATAGATATGAAAGAGAATTATTCTGATATTATCTCTTGATATTTTGCAAAAAATATCTAAATTGTTAATTCAATTGTTTATAGTATCTTAACTAGTAATCAGATTGTTGTGAAAATTTGCAGTATTAGATTAACGTAAAAACTTTAATTTCTAATGTGATGTAGTCATAGTGCTGTTTTGTACTTTGCATGAGTGTCTTGCTAGTGTGGTAGAGGCTGTTAAGAGTCAAATAAAGTCTTTAAGATGTTGACTGATAAAATGAGAAGATGAATGATAAAAATAGAAAGCAATAAAGAATATTAGGTTGAATATTGGTATCAGATACATTACTTGGAGTTGTATTTGTCCTGTGGCATGTGATACATTGATTTTTTGGAAATGGTGTACGTAAAGAAGTGAATTCATTGATTATCTGTGACATTTAGCATGATCAGATAATGTCAGTTTTTATACAGTGAATGATTTCCATATACAAACTTATGCCTTTCTATAGATTTTCATAAAAATTATCAGAAGGTAAACTCCAGAGTCCTCTTGTTGAGGTATGTGGTTCAATGTGTCTTCTCCCACTTTTGGGGGAGTTTTCCTCAATCCTTTTTTTAAAAATATATATTCCATTTATTTGTACATGTTCTATTGAAAGAAAATTATGTAAGCTTGTTGTTGTATTTCCTATAGCATAACATTTGTAGTTGTTACAAAAGAGTTAAAGTGTTTTTATATTGGCAGTCAGAATAACGATGAAATTATATTCGAAACTTCAACCCAAAGTACATTCCATAGCTGCTTCCTATAAAAGTATGAAATGTACAGTTAACCTTACTGGGATTTGAACTCAGAACATAGAGGGCTATAACTAAAAGCTACAAAACATTTTGTCCAATACTAACAGTTCTCTCAATTCTGCACCCTGATTTCTAACATTGACACAATTATTAAATTTACGCAAATATTTAACTGGTATTTTATTTATTGACCCTGGAGGTATGAAATGCAAGGTTGGTTCCAGTGTAATTTGAAACGAGAACATTAAACACTCTAGCATTTGTGCTACTGTACTCACTTTAGCATTGCTAATATTAGTCATGTAGAACTAAGAGCACAGATAATGAAGGTTTGACCTAAAAGAACCTTTACAATCACCAGAAAGATTCATTAAAATTTGCTGAAAGAATAATTAGGAAGTCTGTAGTTATTTCAAGTTGTTAGTATTTTTTCTGAAATGTTAAAGTGTTTTGTTTGTTAGGTTTTTGTCCCGAATAAATAAACAAACAAATAAAAAACAATCTTCAAAGTATGAGATATCTTATTAGGTTGTCTCCCCTAACAAATTCTAGCTAGCATTTCTTGGTGAATTCCTTTCTGGGGAAGTTTGGGATATAAACTAAGAGAAATTTCCCACAAATAAACCATGTTTATTAGTTTGACTCCCTTGCCATTATTGAAGAACAAATAAAACATTGACAACTGGCTGAAACTCCATAATAAGTCACACAGAAAAGTCTATTAACCTTTTTGTTACAATATTTCTGTTGAAAGACGCTACCCATGATTTTAAAATAATCAACAATTTTAAGGGATTTAGTAATATAACTTTCTCATTAGTCAGTTGGCGTTTGTAGCATATCTTAAAGTTCTTACATAAAATTATGATGGAACATTTACATATATATATATACATATACAGTTTAACAAATATATATGTACAAATACAGTTTAACAAACCTAAGAGTATGATGACCTATTGACAAATATTGAGTAAATAAACACACACATATATATCTTCTTCCTCTTATTCCTGAGAGGGTCGTGGGGGCAAAGTCCTCAAACACTCCCTCCAGCGGGTTCTGTCAAAAGCAACTATCCCCAGCCAAGCTCATGGATGTTATCCAACCATCTTGCTCGGCGTCTACCACTAGGTCTCCTACCGGTTGGTTTTGCCCGTAAAATATGTCCAGCAATTCTTTCCTGAGACATTCTAACCACATGTCCATAGTACCGGTGCTGTGATCTCTCAATTTGGAGAACTAGTGGTTCTACCGGGAGTGGTTCTGATCTCCAAGCTATACACCTTATTGAGTAGCATTTCGGAGGAATCCCATTTCAGCTGCATATATTCGCAATCGTATTCTTTCGGTCATTACCCAAGATTCATGACCATAGGTAAGGTTTGGCACAAAAACCCAATTGAAGACAGTGTGTTTGATTTTTATATGCCTACTTCCCTTCTTCTGATATACAAGGTTGACTGGTTAAGTCAAGTGGTTTTAGGTTCAGTCCCACAGCATAGTACTTTGACCAAGTGTCTTCTACTCTAGCCTTACGTTGACTTATGCCTTATGAGTGAAATTTGGTAATTGTGCAGAAAGCCCATCATGTATATGTATCTAATACTCCCTATAATTTTCAAATCATTATTAATATAATCAAGAATTTGGAGGGATTTATGAATATAACTAACTTTCTCATCATTATGTTTGAAACATAAAGGTTCTGACATAAAATTGTGAGGGAAGATTTTAAAATATAAAGACTTTAAAGTAAACAGTTTTATGCCACACAACCAGAATCAGTTTGGTATGAAAAGGGTTCAGGTTATTTACCATGCTAAAGTAAGAGTTGCCTTGCAGGACATCCCTGACAGGCTTCATACTCATCAATGTACAATAACATTCATTTGCTCATCTGTTATTGTGAGTGTGTTGTTGCTCAGGTTAAACCAGCCACCATGTTTTGCTCCTTTCAGATCTGTTGTTGATTGGATAAAATGACTGGAACTGCTGAAGTGTTTCCTTGATCCTTAGAGTTTCAATGTTGCGTTCTGTCGCTAGCACTGTAACAGTCTTCAATCCTTGTTTCCGAAAGGATGTGGTTCTAGTGCTGACATGCTCCTTGATTCGTATGAGTAGCTGTTGAATGGTGCTGCTGATGTAAAAATCCTTGCACTTGTCACATTCAATCTTATAAACGAAGTAGGTGCACAAGCAATTGCTGAGGGAACATGTATTATCCACATTGTAGTGTTAAGTGTTGCTTACACTTGGAGAGTGCCTGTATGTGAAGGTGAAGATACAGATGCAGTGTATGTGGTTGGCAGTGTTTTCAAAGCTTGGTGAACACATGCATCCCTATATATAGGGATTTGGTGTAACTATTCTTAATTAGACGCAAACAGCAGAATTTATTAGGAAACTATTGATCTACTTCTGATTCCCAGATTGCATGTTTAATTACAAACACACCTGCCAATTGTGTGAAGGAATTAGAGTGATTAGACACCTGAATATTTGGCAAGCTCTCAAAAACCTGTATGATACTTGGCCTGTTTTGTAAAGACTTTCATCACGTCATTAGGATTAATGCCATATCTTCAATGAAACATGAACATAATATTATAAGGTCACAACTTGGTTGAGTCACTAGAACATTGGATAGAAAACCAAAGCAGAATCCACTTTGTTGCAAACATTAGGACAAGATATCCAGTTTGAGGATACCTTCCTCCCTCCAGTCTCAGAGGCTCTGAAAAGGGACATAGACTCTGCCACTCCCGTCTTTCAATCTCAGGAGTCGTGAAAAGGGTCATGTATGTTGCCTTTCATAGAGGTGAAAGCACCTCTATGACTCAATCAGGAATTTAGATCTCAAAGACAAAATGAAGGAGTAACACATAAAAGTATAGGGAGGGGTGGTGGTGGTAAACATTTGAAGTTTTGGGGTTTTTCAATATTAGAAAGATTCAATTACAGTTATTGTTTAGCTCCAAATGAACTCTGCTCCAGTAGATGTATGATCAAAAAGCATTTCAGCCATGACCATCTCATATTTTATTAGACATAGTACTATATAGGCTGATATTAAATATAATTCCCACAGATTTAGATATAATCCAGTCATAGTACAACCACCAACCAATGACAACACCACCACCATATGACAACATACCATCACTGGCCTTCCACCTTGCTGTGACACCCCACCCCCAGCTCCAAGAGTACACTCGAAAAGATAGTGATAATAATGATAATGGTCTCTAATTTAGGCACAATGCCAGCAATTTAAGGAAGGGGGAAGTCGATTAAATCAACTCCAGTACTTGACTGGTACTTTATTTTATCGACCCTGGAAGGATGAAAGGTCAAGTTAAACTCAATCCCCCTCCCCGCAAAAAAGAAAATTGCTGGCCGTGTGCCAGTGCTAGAAATAATAATTATTATTATCAGGTTAGCTTTGCTTTTCATCCTTATGAGGTTGATAAAATAAAGTACTAGTAACACAGTAGGGTCGATTTAATCGATTTCCCTCACAAAAAAAAAAAAAAAAGAATTGTTGGCTTTGTGCCTGAATCGGCCTCTGACCTTGTTTGACCAGGCATGCTTGGTTGGCTGACTGGTTGCCATTCTCAAACCATCGTAGACTTTGTTGTTATATGTGACATTGGATTAACGTGTCTCCCATTTTTATATCTCGTCGTTCCTGATTCTAACTCATAAAGTTTTGTTGACATATTTGTGTGTTAAGGGAAATAACTCTATGGATGGATTTGTTTCCCTTGAAATTTCTATGCAGAGAGTTTGAATAATTTTGAAATTTCAGGAGATATAATTGTTTCTACTTTAGGCACAAGGCCAGCAATTACCCAGTGCATTACTGGTACTTTATTTTATCGACCCCGTAAGGATGAAAGGCAAAGTCAACCTCGGCGGGATTTGAACTCAGATCGTAAAGGGACATAACTATGCTGGAAAGCATGGCGATAATTGTCTGGAAACTAAAACAACTACTACACACAAGAGTCATTTTAAATATTTAAAGTTAAAAGGACTGAGTGGGTTAAAATAATGATTGGCCGTGCTAAAACAATTTGTTAATTTTGACTTCTTACTTTATACTTATTATTTTCGGGTATCAAAATTTTCGTTGCACTGTCTACAGAATTGTCTGTGATCATGTCGCAGACAGTGCAACGAATATTTTGACACCAGGAAATAAATGATAAATATAAAGTCTTTATGTGTGATTTTAAATAACTAAAACGATTCTTCCACGCAAAAATTATGAAATGTTTTCTCATTGATTTTTTTTAAAAAATCTAGATTCACAATTCTGACAAAATTCAGAATAAGTAATATATCAAAGGCAAGCTCTCAAAAACCTGTATGATACTTGGCCTGTTTTGTAAAGACTTTCATCACTTCATTAGGATTAATGCCATAGTTAGAAACTCAAAATAGTCTCTTACAATAAAATAGCTCTAGGAAAGAGATTTTTCCGAGCCGTATATTATAATTGAATATAAAAGAAAAACGAACACAGATATATACATATATGTATTCAAATCGTAAGGGACCAGATTCGCTAAGTGAAAAGAATACTAACTATGGACAATAGGGTTTGCCAGACACAATTTAAGAATAAATCAAGAAAATAAATACAAACCGGAATTGTGGTAACTACCAATCACCCAGACAGCTTTTGGTAATGCTGTTTCGCAATATTAATTGTGAATAGGAATGCCAATTCATGCTCATCAGTGGGTGAAAAATTAGTATCCGAGACACTTCTAAGTATATTAAAAAAACTGAATAGTGTGCTTATATTTAACAACGCACATGGTATCTGAACTTAGCGTGTCTCACAAACTCACACCACTAAAAATAGCAGCCAGGTTTATTCGACATTTGCATTAGTTCAACAAATTAACGGAGCCGAATATATCAAAGGTATATATTTGGCCAACCCTTATTCTAATCCACTCACCCTTAATGTGATGAAAAGCAATGAGATAGGATATTTTTTCCCCTTGTGTTAAAAGAATGAAAGCAACATCCTTTATTTCACATAATTCTACATAAAAAAAAAGAGAAAAAATGGGAGACGACACACGCTCAAGCACACGCAACAACATAGGGCACTAACTTCTAATAACTTTTTAGGCAAGCCAACACACTCGCCGCGAATTATAGCATGGCACAGGCGCTGGAATATCCAAGTACCCAAGTCAGTAAGACGAGCTATCAACAAAGACAAGAACTTCGTTGTGGGCGACCCACCTCACCTCAAATGTCTAAGGGCTGAAAAAAAAATCAGTTTGCAGATAATTCTTGGTATTTAGAATTATATTCAGTTCGGCTGTGGATGCAGTGACCTTCACCTTTATCGCAGCATCATGGATGCAGGAAGGAGCAAAATAGTTATTAACTGTGGTGTCCCAAATGAGACATCTACCTCTTCCCCAGGGACAAAAAGTAAGGCCATCTGGACAATCTGACTCACTCCCTATAATGTATTAGTTTTTATTGAGAGTTACTGTTCTCCTAGATGGGTTGCCTGCATGACACTTGCAAACTTTGTCTCTTCTGTGGAATTGGGTTTTAAATGTTTTTTTTTTTCTACAGATGGATGCCCTTCCTTTCAGCAACCACTTCAGTGTGGACTGGTTTCATTTTATTGAGCGACAGGAATAAGTCTCTACATACATTCATACATACATGAATATATATATATATATATATATATATATATATATATATATATATATATATATATATATGCATTTTATGGTAAAAGGAACAAAACTATGCACTCCTCCCTACCGATTGCGAGAGAGTTGGAAGTTAGATTCATTTAAAACAGACGAAAAAACAAAAAACTTAGGTGAAAAAAAATGTTCTCATCGAGCGGCAACGGGTGCTTTCTGTAAATTTGCCATTTTTTTTTTTTTTTACCTACTTTCACTTCCTTCGTTTAATGCTTTTATAGCGGGAACGATTAAGCATCCCATTCCCTTAAAGTTTAAGATCCAATTCACTCAAATTCTAAGAATCTATATACCAGCAGACAATTTGAATATGCCTCCGTTTTCGTCGAAGTACGATATCTTACGTGGTTATTTTTATTAAATATTTTCTATTTTATTTTTAATGAAAGAATCTTTAGTTTTATTTATGTCTGCAACATTTTATTTCAACTGTTTGAAAAAATAAAGTGATTTTAGATTTGCCGTATAATTAATATGTTAATAGATTGACGGAGAGACTAGCGTTGGTGTCAATGTAAAGATGGCCGACCGAGAGCGTCGGTTATCTAACGGGGAGGACGAGGTCTTAGATCCCCGTATTCAGGTGAATATCAATTTGTATTCTCTTCATTTTCACTTCATATATATAATTGTTATTTAATTCAAGACTTTCATTATGACAAGTAATTGCAAATAATATGTAATTTTGTTGCTGTCGTCCTTGTAAGAAACCGTGTAATCAACTACTTTGCATGTACTATATAGTAAATATACGATGTAGGACACTTTCTCTTTGTTGTGCACTCTTCGATAAAACTACTACCACTTTCCTTTCTACCTTTCAAATAGATTTCTATGGGTGATATTTCATTATATCTCCTTGATCTGTGTAATTTATGTACAGGAATCCTAGTTCTACTCTAAATACAAACCCCAAAACCCATTTTACAGACACCTGCCAAAGGTAAAGTAATTTTACCCTTTCATGTCTACGAATGTCATTCATTCAGAGATCATTTGGTCTCAGTATCGAAAGTCTTGCTATTTATTTTTTGCTTACACTTTACATAGTTTTTTTTTTATATCAGCAATCGGAGCCCACCGTTGAAAACATTAGCCAATTAATACCTTATTAACAACATTGTTTTGAAGTGAACATATATACATTTTTAGACTTATAAAATTTTATTTTAAGGCTTTACAATTTCAAAAGTTGATCGACAATATATCGAGTCTTTATAGCAACTCACGCTTTGTTATTGTTAGTGTTTTCATCCTGAGATTACTGTTATTAAATATGATCAGCTGCAAACCGTCTTTCAACGATGCTACAGTAGTAGTAATAGCAAAATCTCAATGATTTATGAATGATATAAATACTGTTAGGCTACAATACAACTACTCGCCAACCACCCCTTTACATTGCCTTAGAAGCTCTGGAATAGCTAGCTACATTGTTCAGATTTCGGTATTGTGTTATTGTATCTGTCGATTTCCCCTGTTTATTTGTATTATTGATCTAAATTAAATCTCTTGAATTTCTTCACATTATCATCATAAATGCTTTGTGTTTTATTTTCAAATTCAATCGATTAACTTCGATCACATCTCGAAGCAGATGTTATTATTGTTTGTTTCTTCATTTTATTTATATACAACGATTTTGACACTTCTTGCCGCTCTGAAACGATGTTGAGATATAGAAAACAAAATTGAATGTGTTTACACAAACATTTCTGAATTGACATCAGTGTTGTGTTAACTTATCATTTAAAACACCAAATTATCCTGTAAATAGTCCACTCTGCACCGCTAGGTTATTTTAAATTATACACTATAAATAATCTACTATTTACGTAGGAGGTTAGAGATTTTTATGTAAGCAACCTTTGCTTGAAAACTGTTACTGTGTTGTTTTTATTTTAAAATCAGTCCAATTATTTACGATTTTAAGAACAATGTGTGTACTGTCTTTTTTTATGTAGAACAGAATGCATATAAATAAACACAATTTATATTAAAAACAAAACAAAACAAAAAAACAATGAGAATAGACACGCATACCCAATCACACTTCACAACAAAGGGCGCTGGAGTCTCCCTGAAATAATGCGCCAATACATTCGCAGCATTGCTGTTGGTGTTAGAGAATAGTGAATAACTAAATAAAAACAAGGTTTCACATTCTGAGGGAGTAAAAAAAGCCCAATTATAATTACTTATCTTATCGTACCCTGAAAAGATGAAAAACAGCCCCCTTCTTTCATTCCTAAATAGAATTAGAACTTTGAATGTAAAGGGACATAACTAAACAAACCCTATATATCGCATCTGCTAAATGTTCAAATTTTCAATATTCTCGTTAGAAATGTGTTAGAATATTTTGTAATTTTGTTGGTGCTTCTCCAGAATACTCCTCCGCCTAATTGATATAAATAATATATTTTAAATTAAGGTTAAGGTTAATTCAGTTTCGTGTAAACAATTGACTCAAGATTGACAGCCATACAAACAAAAAACATTAACCCAAACTCCTAACCCCTTATTTTAACTCTAACCCCTAACCCTAATTTGGAATAAATTTGTTTTGATTATCTTGTCTTATTTAAGGCGGCGAATTGGCAGTTTCGTTAGAACGTCGGATAGAATGCTTTGCGGTATTCATTTCGGCTCTTTGCTCTCTGAGTCCAAATCCCGCCGAGGTCAACTTTGACTTTCATCCTTTCGAGGTCGTTAAAAAAGTACCAGTCGATTCTTCTTATATTTGATGATTCACAAAGTCTTCTTCGTGGTGTTTGTGGGCTACCTTCTAAAAAAGGTTGTGTATCACTGATGCAGAAGATGGATTGACGAAACTTAGTTTATATATAAAAACAGGCATGGTTGTGTGCTTAAGAGGTTTTCTTTGCAACCAGTTGTGTGGTCTTTGGTTCTATCTTACTGTGTGGCAAAGGAATTTGGTAGACAGACACTGTAAAGAAGCCTATCATATATATAAATATATATAAAGAAAAAAAGATGAAATCGAAAATGCAACTGGAGTCTTATTTTTGAAAAAATATATTTATTTGGTTCCTTTACCGGTTTCGCAGTTCTTCTGCTTTTCAAAAGTAGAGTTGAGATGGACACACACACACAGTCCACCTCTATTATTGGTGATCTATAAGAAAAACAAACCCAGTACATGCTGTAAAGTGGTTGGTGTTAGGAAGGGCATCCAGTTGTAGAAAGCTTGCCAAACAAGAGATTGGGAGGACCCTTCAATTTGTACCAAAAGACACAACTTCTCTGCACTCAATATGACCGTACATAAACAGGATACAGACCCTTCAGCCTGTCTGGGAGGTCAGTAGCCCAACTTCAATATTGACTTGGTCTATATAGACCCATCCAGCCCATGCAAGCATGGAAAAGCAAACCTAAAACCGATGATGATGATGATGATACATATACATGTGTGTGTGTGTGTGTATATATATGTATGTACGTGGGTTCCGAAGTTGTGTCATGAGTAACCACAGTTAAAAAAGGTACTCAATTTGTTGGTAGAGTGTAGGCATCTTTAGTATACATAGAAATGACTTCTACAGGACTAGAGCTGTTTCATTTGTATGATTTCATACAAATGAAACAGTTCTAATCCTGTAGAAGCCATTTTTGCATATAATAAATATGTGTGTGTGTCTGAGTTTGTCGCCTCTTCTTTTTGTATTTGAAATCATAGGTGGGGATATTTGTTTACGTTCTGCATAACAGATTCTGCTGTTGAACATGTGAAGATCCAAACCTTATTTAAAAAAAAATATATATATCATCATCATCATTTAACGTCCATTTTCTATGCTAGCATGGGATAGACAGGTTATCCCATTTAAGGTAAGTTAGGTCAGGTGATCGTGTCTTACTTATATAGGACTGTTTCTGGCTAGTTTCTACAGCTGGATGCCTTTCCTAATGCCAACCACATTTACACTGTGTGTGCTGGGTGCTTTTTGTCATGACACTTACACAACCACTTTACAGTATGGGCTGGATATGGTTTGTTCATTGTGTAAGGGTGGTGTGGACAGGAGTTGGTGGGTGGGTGGGGGGTATAGTTGTTAAGAGGTGTCTACTAGATGTATGTTTGAGACTGTGTGCATGGGAAGGCATGTTTCTGTATTACTGCGTAATGCCAAAGATCTCGATCCTGTGTTATTGTCTTTGAGAGGTTCAGTTGTGCAAGGTCAGGTTTTATCACCCTGTCCCAGGTCTTTCTACTCCAAGGCTTCCATCAATTTTGATTGCTCTGCACCTTTTTATACAGCTGTCATCCTTATATATATATAAGTGAGCATCATTATATATATATAAGCATCCGGCCACAGAATTCTGCCTCAAAAATCTTGGCCGACCCATGCCTGTATTGGAAATGGACATCAAACTGATAATGTTCACAATTTTTTATATCACTTAAAACCATCTTAGCAATGTTCATTAGACACCTGATTAAACCTGTTTCCTTTCCTTTAAAGTCCTGTTTGCTAAATACTGCCCTCACCCTGTCTCTGCCTCTCTGTCTTTGTCTCATGTCTCTCACTGCACAAAGCTACCAAATAGACCAGTTATTTTTCATAGAATTATTGCTATGTAAAGCTCAATATTTACATTAGAGACATTGGAATGTTTGATCAGGCCAATGAGAAGAAAAAAGTAGCATAAAGGCTACACAGTTTATTTGTACTAAAGTCATCATCATCATTTAACACTCATTATCCCTGATAGCAAACGTTGGACAGGCATGTAAACATTAGAATTGAATATGGAAAAGGCCATAGTTTCTCTGAACTTTGCATCAACTTTTCTTTTGAGTTGAACATTTAATATATTTGCTTGTATTTCTTTTTTGAATGTCTTCTTCAGCTTCTTTGCCTTTTTTTCTATTTCTTCATCCACTGCTATTACTACTAAGAAGAAATTGTCAGGTTTAGCCACTCTATGTACCATCATCCCCAAATAAACACTAATACAACATTACTGACACTCTGTGTCATCCCTCTCACTCAGACCAGACAGATATATTAAATATATACATAGAAAAAACAAGAACAGTTGCAACATCAATAGTTTTAGTTTGAAATATTGTGCTGAGCTTGTTCACTACCAATAACTGCCAAAGAACAACTGTCATACATTGAGACCACTTTGCCCACCTCTGATATGTCATACATTGATTGAGACCACTTTGCCCACCTTTGCTGTCATACACTAATTAATTCTACTTTGCCCACCTTTGCTCTGTCATACACTAATTAATTCTACTTTACCCACCTCTGATCTGTCATACATTGACTGAGTCAGCTTTGCCCACCTCTGATCTGTCATACATTGACTGAGTCAGCTTTGCCCACCTCTGATCTGTCATACATTGACTGAGTCACCTTTGCCTACCTCTGATCTGTCATACATTGACTGAGTCAGCTTTGCCCACCTCTGATCTGTCATACACTAATTAATTCTACTTTGCCCACCTCTGATCTGTCATGCATTGACTGAGTCAGCTTTGCCCACCTCTGATCTGTCATACATTCATTGAGACCACTTTGCCCACCTCTGATCTGTCATACACTAATTAATTCTACTTTTCCCACCTTTGTTGTCATACACTAATTAATTCTACTTTGGCCACCTTTGCTGTCATACACTAATTAATTCTACTTTGTCTACCTTTGATCTGTCATACACTAATTCTATTTTATCCACCTTTGCTCTGTCATACACTAATTAAGTCCTACTTTGCCCACCAATGAGACCACTTTTCCCACCTCTGCTCTCTGACACATTCAATCCACTTTGCCGACCTCTGCTCTGTCATACACTGATTGAGTCCACTTTGCTCTGTCATACACTGATTGAGTCCAACATGCATTAAGTCAACTTTGCCCGCCTCTGCTCTGTTATCAGAATATATAAGTAGGCCTATGAGCCAATGAAGGGCGACTCTTTATAGTTGCTTGACCTGCTAGAATTAGTTAAATATCCCTCAAATTTAAGCATACAATCTTAAATGAGGGAAGGAAACATTAGATAATGTAGTTCTATATATCCCTAAAAATACTTGGAAGGTCTTTGATCATAGGTCATCTGTAAGATCAGCTGATTTAGGGCTAAACAGCAGACAAGTATACAGAAATTGACTAAAGAAAGTATAACATATACTATCACACAGCACCTAATTTTAACAAAGCATTAATTTCACTAAAATATGTGGAATTGTATTAATTTTGCCTATAGTTTTCAAATAATTTTGAAAATAATCAAGAATTTGGAAGGATTTAGTAATATTTCTAATCTTTTTAATTATTAAACTGGTGTTTGGAGCATAACTTAACAAAGATTCTTACATAAGATTAAGATGGAATGTTTTTAGGTAAATATAAAGTCTTTTACATCAACAGCTTTGTATCATAGAAGCAAGGACGGTTTCATGGGTTTGGTATCGGAAGGGTTAAGTGAACAGAAATTGCTTCTCAGTTTGACATGGCATACACATCTGTAACTTGAACTATATTTTCTTGTTTTTTCTTTCTAGATTGAACTAGAGCAATTAAACAAAGCCTCTGAAGAAATTAACACCTTGGAACTTGAATTAGATGTAAGATCATTTTATATTATTCTTTCTTACACATGTTAATTGTATTTTTGTTGCATTTGACAGCATTTAAAATGTTTAGATATAATGCGGAAAAAAAAAATCAGAAAAATGAATTAAGCATCTTTTCTATGTCTACTATATTTTATCATAAAACATCTTAATGTTAATTGTTATTGAAAGAAGCCAATGAAATACTTAATGGTGTCACATCAAATCAACATACCATGGTCTAGATTTTGACCACTCACCCCTCATCCCACCACTCTTTCTTTTCTCAATATATCAGTAGTGCTTATTTTATTGATCTTGATAAGATGAAAATCAACTTTAACATGATTGAAACTCTGAGCTATAAGCTATTATAAACTGCTTTACTAATTACGCACTCTATGATGATGATGGTGGTGATAATGATAGATACATGTCTTTGCCTTTTAAAATTCAGTATGAATACCATTGATTGCTTAACCCTCTTGATACCAGCCTGGTCAAAACTGGCTGCTCTGATTCTATGAAACAAAACCACCAATTTTGTACTGGGTGAGTTTTATTGTGGCACCAACATAAGGAAGATTGTCATGTCCTTACCACAACTGAAGAGTCCTTTCAATCCATTTTGGGGAGGAAAGTTTTTTTACAGCTGTATACCCTTCCTAATGCCAATCATAAGCTACATAAAAAACTAGACATAAGAATGAGATGTAGTGTGCAAGAGAGAAAATTGCATTGGTGTGGACATGTGATGCATATGAAAGATGACAGCTGTATAAATAAGTACAGAGAAATCCCAGTGGATGGGACTTGTGGAAGATATAGAATTAGGAAGGTATGAGATAAAGTAGTGAAGACTAACCTTAGGGAGCTGAACCATCTGACAAAAATGACAAATCGCTGCAAGATTGGTGACATGCAATACTGGAGAAGACTCCCCTCTACCAACATATAAGGATATAACCTGAACTACCCCTGTCCTACCTCTACTTAATAACCAATCCAAGACTTCCTCCTTTTCAATCCTAACACACCAGCCATAGCTGTTCTAATCATCACAGTACTTCACCCCCTACACAAACTCACTTCCTATCACCCATTTCAAACCCCACCACACCTGTCATACACTCTGGACATTATACTTGTCATTTACCCATGACATCTTTCTTCCCACATTCTATTCCACCCCAACAGAGTAGGGAGGGCTCTTAAGTTGAGTCTCTGGCCAACAATCTCTCTAACTGTAAAATGATTGGTTATAGGAAGGGCATTCAGCTGTAGGAAGCCATGCCAAAAAGGGACTAAGAGAACTCTTCAGGTGTGTCAATGGCATGACAACATCTCTGCTGTTGATGCTTTTATAAAATGCACCCAGTACACTCTGTAAAAGTGGTAGGTGATAGGCAGAGTATCCAGCTGTAGAAAACTTGTTAAACATAGAGTTGTGAAGATACTTCAGTCATGGCAGACATGACAACTTTCCTACTACTGGTGCCACAATAAAATGTTCCTAGTACACTCCTTAAAATGAGGGAACATGTAAAGGAAATGTAGCACTGATTAAGTATTGACTGGCCGCTTTTTGTTGTGTTGCCATCATGACCACATTACAGTATGTACTGGGTGCTTTTTGTCATATCACCTACATGACCACTTAACAGTGTGTGTTGGGTACTTGGGGGAGGAGGGATTGGGGAAGTAGATCTAGAGGCATGTGAGGGACTGGAGTGTTCGAGTATGGGTGGAGTGTTAGGATGTGGGACGTGGAGGTGTATGGAAGGAGGAGGTAGAAGGTAGTGCATACAAAATGCATGCTTTAACCTATGCACATGTAAAGGTGGGTCTTTTGTATTACAGCATAACACTAGAGATCTCAGTCCTGTGTCATCACCTTCAAGAGGTGCAATTGTGCAATATCAGCTTTTATCACCTCTTCCCAAATCTTCCTAGGTCTTCCTACAGCATAGCTTCCATCAACTCTGAGTTCTCTGCATCTTTTTATACAGATGTCATCCTTCATTTGCATCACATGGCCACACCAACACAATCTCCATTCCTGCACACTGCATCTGATCTCTCTTATGCCCAGTTTCTGTCTCACTTCATTTATGCTTTGCCATTCATGTATATTACTATTACACATCCATCGGCACATGGAAGCTTCATTTTTTTTCCAATCTTCATAAGTCCTCTACACACAGCACCCAGATCTCACTGCCATACTACATTGCTGTTCATATACACGCATCATGCAATCTGCCCTTCATTTTGAGGGAAAGACCTTTTGTGGTTAACTGAGGTAGTAGCTCCCTACAGTACTTTCGGAAGATCCACCTCCACTGCTAATTTGGTCACCCAGGTAACGGGAACTATTCTACTGAGCCTGCTGGACATTTAAAGAAGTTAGTATCCTGTGGCTGTTGCTACTTACTGCACCAGTGTAATGACCACATATAAAACCTGCATACTTTGCTGGACTACATGAAATCCCACTAAATCTCTTGTGTACCCATAGTTTGCATTTGGGGTATAGGTTGGAGTTTCAACCTACTCTATTCCTGGGACGAGCTGATAAATTCCGACCTCACACGCTTACACCTCTCCAAGACAATGTCACTGGACCGAGACCTTTGGCGGTACTCAGTAATAGAGAAGACCCGCCTTACCTAAATACAAAGTAAAAACCTACTACAGTCAGTAGGCATCTCTATCAAAACACCCCCCGGTCCCACCACCTCCACCCCATCCACACCGCCCCTTTCAATGTAAAGTTATGTTGGTCCCACAACATCCAGGCCGAAACAAATGAGATCGTGTAGGTGTCACGACAAAAAAACACACAGTCCACGCTGTAAATGTGGCCGTGTAGGCAACACGGTAAAAACCTCCCAGCCCCACACTGTAAATGTGGTTGGTGTTAGGAAGGGCATCCAGCTGTAGAAAACCCGCCCGACAGTCCACGCTGTAATGTGGCCGTGTAGGCAACACGGTAAAAACCTCCCAGCCCCACACTGTAAATGTGGTTGGTGTTAGAAAGGGCATCCAACTGTAGAAAACCCGCCCGACAGTCCACGCTGTAATGTGGCCGTGTAGGCAACGCGGTAAAAACCTCCCAGCCCCACACTGTAAATGTGGTTGGTGTTAGAAAGGGCATCCAACTGTAGAAAACCCGCCCGACAGTCCACGCTGTAATGTGGCCGTGTAGGCAACACGGTAAAAACCTCCCAGCCCCACACTGTAAATGTGGTTGGTGTTAGAAAGGGCATCCAACTGTAGAAAACCCGCCCGACAGTCCACGCTGTAATGTGGCCGTGTAGGCAACACGGTAAAAACCTCCCAGCCCCACACTGTAAATGTGGTTGGTGTTAGGAAGGGCATCCAACTGTAGAAAACCCGCCCGACAGTCCACGCTGTAATGTGGCCGTGTAGGCAACACGGTAAAAACCTCCCAGCCCCACACTGTAAATGTGGTTGGTGTTAGAAAGGGCATCCAACTGTAGAAAACCCGCCCGACAGTCCACGCTGTAATGTGGCCGTGTAGGCAACACGGTAAAAACCTCCCAGCCCCACACTGTAAATGTGGTTGGTGTTAGAAAGGGCATCCAACTGTAGAAAACCCGCCAGACAGTCCTATGCGAGCAAGACAACCACTCTTGCCTCAAGTGGGAAAACCCCCGTCCAAACCCATGCAAGCGTGGAACACGGACGCTAAACCTGATGATGATGATGATGATGATGACAGGGCCATTTGCCTGAGGGAATCTGTGCCCTGTTATCCTTTCTACATACTTGGACTTTGGTCTTTGCCAGTCTGACTTGAAGACCTTTAGATTCTAGGCTTTGCTTCCTGGTTTGGAATTTCTTCTTTAGATCTGCTATAGATTCAGTCGTAAGGGTTAGATCATCAGCATACAGAAGCTCCCATGGACAGCCAGTCTTAAACTCTTCTCTAATAGCCTAAACAGAAGAGAGCTGAAAACGGAGCCTCGATGTACTCCTACCTACATGCTAAATTCTTCACTATAGTCATTGTTAATTCTAACCTTGTTGACTGTTCCACTATACATGGCTTTTACAGCCTTCACAAGCCACTCATCTACTCCTAGCTTTTTAAGAGCCCACCAAATAATGGAACAGGGGACTCTGTCAACAGCTTTCTCCAGGTCCACAAATGCCAAGTATAGGGGTTTACTTTTTACTTCTGCTGTTGTTTCACAAGGAAGAGAGCATCAGAGGTACTTTTACCTGGCACAAATACAAATTGCATCTCATTTAGGTTAACTTGGTCTCTGATCAGCTGTGAAATAACTCTTTCTATCACCTTCATGATCTGGTCAACCAACTTAATGCCGCTATAGTTTTCTCTGTCTAGGGCATCTCTTTTGTCCTTGTAGCAGTGACAATGATGATGCTACGCCAGTCATTGGGTATGACCCCATTTTGTATTACTTAGTATTATATATATAGAACCTATGTTTAGAAAACAGGTTTTTTTTAAACATAAGCAGTCTGTTCACTAGTTCTGTATTTTCAGCTTGTAATCTTTCCAAGCTTCCTCAAGGAAAATGCATCTCCCTGAGGAATGTTGGAGAGATTACAAATTGAAACTTGCAAAGTTTGTGGTCGGAGTTTTACTTCATTAATACACCCATTCTGTATCTCATCATGTAATCAGTCTACTCTGATTTGTGCTCTTCCCACTGCAGATACTCCACACAGAGATAGATAGATAAGACAGAGAGAGACAGCGAGAGAAAATACTTTTGGGCCATTATCTACAGTAGCATATGTAACTACTTCATAACTAATCTTGGATATAAAAGAAGTACAAACATTATATATATATATATATATATATATATATATATATATATATATATATATATATATATATATATATATAATATATACATTTTTCAAAAGTAAATGCAAAAGGTCATAGATAGTGAGACAAACTTAAGAGAAAGATAAAATTTACAAACTTATATCCAGATGTTATATTTCTTGAACTATCAGACAGTTTCAGGGAGTAGAATGATGTACAACAATAAACTCCCAAGACAACATGATGTGTTCCTTGTATAGCTAAAATACGTTTGGGATGTGAAAGATATTAAGTCACAACTTCACTCCCTCCTTTAGTAATAATAAATAGCTAAATTTGGTTTTACATCAGTGCAAGCAGGATATATATATGTGTGTGTGTGTGTGTACATATGTATATGTATGCATAACCCATGCTAGTGTGGAAAATGGACATTAAATGATGATGATGTATATGTCACATATCAAGCAATGCCTGTGCTTGAAGCTTTTTTTAAGTGAGGAAAGGCTTTGCATGGGGCCACTCCAACTCTCTGAACAGTGAATGTATTTACTCCAAAAAGTCTACATCATTGGATGCAAACGAAGTCACAGGTTTTATATCAGAGTGACCTTCTAGAGAGATGTCTAAATGAACACTAGGCTGTTGACTCGCCTGAATTCATTCGCCTCTTGACTGGTTTTGGTTTCCATCCTGCTGTGTGTGTGTGTATAAATGTATATATACATATATATACATACACACATATATATATATATATATATATATATATATATATATATATACATAGATACATCTATCTATCTATCTTTCTAGGGCAGGTAAAATTCCTAAGATCCATGGATGAGTTCTCTCCAGCAGTCTCTGTCCCTCATCATCACCTCCATGTCCTGCGTCTCCCAGAGACCAGTGTCTGTCCTTAGGGCATCAATATGTCATCCTCAGTCTCCCTCTTCTAGTGTGTCCATGTAGGGGCTCCCACAGGACCACTGAGTGCAGTGTCAACTCTGAATGTCAGTGAGCATGTCCAGCTAACCGCAGTCTCCTCTGTGTTACTTTGAAGCTGACTTTTGGGAGGCTCCCTTACAGCTCTGAGTTCTTCATCCTCAGTGTATACTGATTAATGTTCAGAGCCATCCTCAGCATTCTTGTGTAACACCCATCCACCAGCTGAGTGAGTCTCTTAGTGACTTGGACATTGGTCCAAGTCTCAGACCCGTACAGACTCCACTGTAGCGATGAAGAGACGGATCTTCAGGTTTTTACAAAGGTTCGACATCCACACCGACCTCAAACTGTGACATGCCACCCAGGCTTTGCTCTTCCTCTCCATCACATCATCCTCTGTGATATATATATATACACACACACACACATATATTTATATATTGTAAATGTGGTTGGTGTTAGGAAAGGCATCCAGTTGTAAAATACCCGGTCAAATATACAGTCCTCGTCGGAGCAAGGTGTGGCCTGGCCAGACTTGCCTCCCGGCATGGACAACCCATCTAACCCATGCAAGCATGTGATGTATATAAATATATATATATATAATGTGTATGTGTGTGTGTGTATATATGTATATATACACATACATGTATATATATATCTTTCAAACCTGATATGGAACTTAAAATGCAAGAATATAGACAATTCATTATCTTGGAAAACAGTTTCGAAAGCACCCGCGTACCGAAACACAGCTTTATCTAGATTCTGTAAATTGTGTATTGAAGAAATTTTTTTTATATAATTAACTGTAAAAATTAATCTCAGAACAAATTTATTTAATTCTTGTAGATATCGCCAGAATTCAACATTCAGAACTATATATAACTTATAATTATTAATCTCCATAACAATCTCATCTACTTTATTTTTAATATATTGATATCTCTAAATCATATCTCTAATATTTGCTGTACTTCCACTTTTTAAAAAAATTTTCTTATAATATATACGTATATAATTCTAATATTTAAATTTTTAATTTTTCTAATAATTTTTTTAATTTTTTAATTTTTTATTTTTTATTTTTTATTTTCTATTTTAATTTTTTATTTTTTTTATTTCTTTATTAAGTACAATGACACCCTCTAAAGCTATTATTTAAATGTAGATAATAACCACTAACTGATTCTGGCTAAATGTATCTTAAGCATCCATACTGATTTTGACTAAATAGTCTCACACTAACGAATAAATAAAATCGGAGTTTATCTTTCCTTTTCAATCATATAAATATTATTACTTAACTCCGTTAATTTAATTTTAAATACATATTATTTACATAATATACCCATTTATTTATTTATTTATTTATTTATTCATCATCGTTAACTGTTATAAGGGTAAAGGAGATGCCCTAGATAGGAGTAACTATAGAGGCATTAAATTAATCGACCAGGTCATGAAGGTCACGGAAAAAGTAATAGCGCAACTAATCAGAGAGAGAATTGATCTAGATGAAATGCAGTTCGGGTTTGTGTCAGGCAAAAGTACCACAGACGCTCTTTTCATTGTACGACAACTACAGGAGAAGTACCTAGCTAAAAGTAAACCCTTATACTTAGCTTTTGTCGACTTGGAGAAAGCCTTCGACAGAGTCCCTCGTTCCATTATCTGGTGGGCTCTTAGAAAACTAGGTGTTGACGAATGGCTTGTGAGAGCTATACAAGCCATGTATAAAGAAACAGTCAGCAAGGTTAGAATTAACAACGAATATAGTGAAGAGTTTAGCGTAAAAGTTGGCGTCCATCAGGGCTCTGTTCTCAGCCCCCTACTATTTATTATTGCCCTTCATGCTATAACAGAGGAGTTCAAGACCGGTTGCCCATGGGAACTCCTATACGCAGATGACCTAACACTCATAGCTGAATCAATGGCCGAGCTAGAGAAGAAATTCCAAACATGGAAGCACGGCCTAGAATCAAAAGGCCTTAAAATTAACCTGGCTAAGACTAAAGTTCTAGTTTGTAAGAAAGAAAATAAGGCGGCGGTCCCTTCCGGGAAGTGGCCATGCTCAGTGTGTAGGAAAGGCGTAGGTAGAAACTCCATTTTGTGTCCCAAATGCAAAGTATGGGTGCATAAAAGATGTAGTGGGATCACAGGTAAGCTAACTAAGAACATAGATTTTACATGTGGCCGGTGCTCTGGTGCAATAAGTAGCAGCAAGTGCCCACAAAATACTAGCTCTTTCAACTGCGCAGAGGGTTCTATAGAAATAATGGACAGCTTCCGTTACCTGGGTGACAAAATCAGCAGTGGGGGAGGGTGCTCTGAAAGTACAGTAGCTAGAGTCAGAACTGGATAGAAAAAGTTCAGAGAGCTTATACCACTATTAGCCGCTAAAGGGTTCTCCCTAAAAATGAAAGGCAGGTTGTACGATGCCTGCATACGAACAGCAATGTTGCATGGCAATGAGACCTGGGCATTGTGTGCAGAGGATATACGCAGACTAGAGAGAAACGAAGCTTGCATGCTCCGCTGGATGTGTAATAGTAATATACGTGAACGGCAAAGCATAAACGAACTAAGGAAAAAATTAGAAATAAGAGGGATCAGATGTTGTTTACTCGAGAGAAGGCTATGTTGGTATGGTCACGTGATGCGCATGAAGGATGATAGCTGTATAACAAAGTGCAGAGCAATAAAGATAGACGGTAGCCACGGAATAGGCAGACTCAGAAAAACCTGGGACGAGCTGATAAATTCCGACCTCACACACTTACACCTCACCAAGACAATGTCACTGGACCGAGACCTTTGACGGTACTCAGTAATAGAGAAGACCCGCCCTTACCTAAATACAAAGTAAAACCTACTACAGTCAGTAGGCATCTCTAACAAAATACACCCCCGTCCCACCACCTCCACCCCATCCACACCGCCCCTTTCAATGTAAAGTTATGTTGGTGCCACAACATCCAGGCCGAAACAAATGAGATCGTGTAGGTGTCACGTCAAAAAAACACACGGTTCACGCTGTAATGTGGCCGTGTAGGCAACACGGTAAAAACCTCCCAGCCCCACACTGTAAATGTGGTTGGTGTTAGGAAGGGCATCCAGCTGTGGAAAACCCGCCAGATAGTCCTATGCGAGCAAGATAATCACTCTTGCCTCAAGTGGGAAAACCCCCGTCCAAACCCATGCAAGCGTGGAACACGGACGTTAAACGATGATGATGATGATGATGATTTATCTACTTAAAACAATTAAAACGTCCCTCGTAACGCATATTATAAACAAATTATAAACAACTAATAATTGTAAATTACCTTTTTAATATAAATACACATACTATTAAAATATATACTTACATATATCCATAGATAACTGTTCGAATATATTTCCCTCAAATTAACGTTATATGAGCTTTTCATTTATCTTTGCTTTTTTCCTTCTTCTCTCTCTCTCTCTTACTATTTTTTCCTTCTCTTCTCTCTCTCTCTTACTATTTTTTCCTTCTCTTCTCTCTCTCTTACTATTTTTTCCTTCTACTCTCTCTTACTATTATATATTATATATCTAAACTCTCCATAGTCGTTTACATTAACGGTTGTTTTTCAATTATTTACATATTCATTTGCATATTCACCCATAAGTTTGAAAAATCCATTATACATTTCCACTATCCAGGGAATATTCAACTGATAAGGTATGATTT
>OZ024748.1:25887551-25917551 GCA_964016885.1 Eledone cirrhosa
CTACCAGACATACTAATAATAGAAGATCACCACCAAATAAATCACGTTGTAGAAAGTATATCTGGTACAATCCTATTTTTAATGCCTCGATTAGTACAAAACTATCTCTTTCATTCTTTAAATTAATCAACAAATATTTCCCTAGTTCCCATAAATACAGCAAAATTCTGAACTCTAAAACTATTAGACTATCATACTCCACGGCACCAAACCTTGAAGCATACATAAAAAAACTTAACTTAAGGCAATTAAACAACTCTACAAAACAAAACATTTTAGTAACAGATGGGCAGAACGCAATATCTGCCTCCCAACAACTAAATGGGAGACGGGTATTACACAACCCACCTGTACCGCTATCACAACCTATCCATGGTGTACCCACTACCCACAACAAAGAATATAACTGCCATCTACCTGAAAGATGTCCATTGAAGAATGAATGCCTAAAGTCCAACACTGTTTACCAATGCACAGTTGAATTGAACGACCAGAAATGGTATTATATCGGATCTACCACCACATCGTTTAAATCTCGCTGGTACCGTCATCGATTCTCAATCAAGCATCCAAATCACTGTTTTGTGACCACGCTCGCCAACAAGACCTGGCAACTCCGTGAACACAACCAACAGTTCACCTTAAAATGGGATATACTTTCTAGCGCAAGTGCATATCGGAGTGGATTGAAGTACTGCAGGTTATGTAACCTTGAGCTATTTTACATATTAAAATGCAAAAACAAACTACTTAACGATAGAATTGAACGATCATTATACTGCAACCACAAACTAAAAGCTAAATTCTCTCACTATAAAATAACTTAACATTCGAACCCGTAACTATAACACCACTTTCTAGCTAACAACCTTTTCTTCCCCCCACACTACAAGACAATACACTGCTTATCACTATACATGGTAACTCAGTGCAATTCCTAGATTACTACTACAAACCCAAAGTTCACTCACCACACATACTTTGTCTCTCCCTTCTCTACCTATCTCTCTCTACATCCATTACACTCTCTCTCTCTCACCTTTGACCTACCTCCCTCTCAACATCTATGAACCTGCCCTCTGGGGCAATAAATAATTCCGACCTTAACTATCAACGCATCTCTCCAAAAGTAACCAGTATAATAAAACCCCTACCATAACATTTTGATTAAGATATCTACAAGCCACTCTCTCCTACTTCTCCAACCCCTGCATATCTTTCTTTCTCTCTCCCTCTTCCCTACCTTTCTCTCTTCCTGTTCTACTCTATCTTCCCCAACAACCCCACTTAAGGGTATTTACATTGTACATTTACCATTCTGCTCTGAGGAAACAGTGGTCACAGCATTGGATATTCGAGTTCTGCAAGTACTTGTGAATTTGCACGTAGCGTAACTAGGCTGCAGTACCACCGTGGAAACACTTGTAAGCACACGGAATAAATTACCTTTTATGATGTCTACCTGTTATTATTCATTCTTTATATATATATACATATATACATACATATATATACATACATATATATATATATATATATACATATATATATATATATATATATACATACATATATATATATATGTGTGTGTGTGTGTGTGTGTGTGTGTATGTTGCTGAGATGCTGAAGGCATCAGGGGACGTAGGCACTAAACTTGTTGTACACATCATCAATCAGGCTATATATGGTGGTGTCATACCCAAAGACTGGTGCAGCAGTATTCTCATAAATTGCTACAAAGGTAAAGGGGGATGCTCTGGAGAGGAGCAATTATAGGGGCATAAAACTGATGGATCAGGTTATGGAAGTGGCAGAAAGGATATTAGTGCAACTAATTAGAGAAAGGGTCAAAGTAGATGAGATGCAGTTTGGTTTTGTGCTTGGGAAACGTACAACAGATGCCCTCTTCTTAGTGAGACAATTACAAGAGAGGTTCTTAGAGAAGAATAAGCCACTAATCAAATCATCGGAATAACTGGTTAAAATTATACATGGCGTTTGTAATATACTAGGATAATTCAAATCACAACGTCAGTAATAAAGAAAGAAAAAGAAAGAGAGAAAAAGAAAAAAGAAATAATAATAAATAAGTTAGAATGAAGATGATAAAAAATAATTTAAAAAATATGTGTGAAAAAAAAGTGATCATAATATGATTGTTGAAAATAGTTGTGATGGTAGTGGTTAAAGTTATAGTGATGCGTAAGTTTAAAGATGTGATGGTATAAATATGAAAATATTAAATATATACAAATGTATTGGTTAAATTACAGAGGGTTATATTATGAAGAAATAATACAGTGATAAATAAAGGATAAATTAATAAATTGGAAGTTATGTGAGAGGTGAAGAGAACATTATAGGATATAATGGAAGAGGTGAAATAGTTTTAGGGAAAGAGAATGAAAGAAAGAAAGGTTAGGAGATTATGATGTTGATTTAGTGATTAGTTGATCTATTGACAGTTAATAATAATGGGTTATTATAATAGACTCTAAGTGGTTCAGTTTGAATTATAGGATTGTTGTGTCGAATCATGTTGGTTTGAAATTTGCGAATTTAGTAGCTGCTCTATGCCTACAGAAAATTGACTGTTCTATTTTGCTGTTAAGCAGCATTTTGTCATACTTTAAAATATGGAGCAGCTCCATATTGCAAAGTCCACAGTGGGACATTCCATTTCTGTAGGCCTTTGCCTCCAACAATTTCGACCAGCTAATCCTGTATTCTTGGTTTGTATCCTTAAGCTGCCAGATTTTATTGGCAAGCGTTGTTGTGTTCATATATATATATGTATACATACATATATATATATATACATACATATATATATATATATATACATACATATATACATACATACATACATACATACATACATACATACATACATATATATATATAATGACACTGGACCGAGATATCTGGTGTTATGCAGTAATACAGACCTGCCTGCCAATGTCTACAGGCTGTAGCATACATATAGTATGCACCCCCACTTTTCCATACATCTCCCATGGGGACAGGCTGAAGCATACATTTAGTGAAGCCTCCAGCCCACACTGTAAAGTGGTTGTGTGGGAGTCATGACAAAAAGCCTCCAGCCCACACTGTAAAGTGGTTGTGTGGGAGTCATGACAAAAAGCATCCGGCACACACTGTAAAGTGGTTGTGTGGGAGTCATGACAAAAAGCATCCGACATACACTGTAAAGTGGTTGTGTGGGAGTCATGACAAAAAGCATCCGACATACACTGTAAAGTGGTTGTGTGGGAGTCATGACAAAAAGCATCCGGCATACACTGTAAAGTGGTTGTGTTTACCAGCTTTGCCCAGGTAAACAGATGATGAGAGAAGACTGGTAGAAGAGAAAATGACTGTTTTGGATGTTTGTCTGGTTTATAGTATGAGGTGAAACCCTGGTGTATGTGTGTATGTGACAAAAAAAAAATAAGCAGTAAAAAATCTTCCAGATACACCAGATTCTTTGTTTTACTGCATAGTATATGAAGATTTCTAGATGGTCCCATTCATGAACAACCTACATATTGTCTATGGGTAAAAAGCGATTCTCTTGTATTCAAATCTTCAACTTTGAAACTCTGAGCCTGAACTTTATGTACACTCATGGCAGAACTGGTTCTAACAGGAAACTGAAGTCTTGAGAATTTGAATGGCAGCTCAGTAAAGGAAGAGATAAGAGGAATCCTAGGAATAAATGCATTTTCTCTTTGGTGATTGCTTCCAAGAATAGTGACCTCTAGGAGATGGTTCATCATCCACCTGGCTGTAAAGTGTGTGTCATTGCATAGATGTAGCAGGTCCACGTTTCTCAAAAGGATGATGGAAGTTCCAATATTTTATATTATATGTAGATAATTATATAGATATAGGTAATTGTATATAAATGTGTGTGTGTAATGTGTGCATGCATGCGTGAGTGTGTATAAAGCAGTGTTTGAATCGGAGACACTGGCTGTGAAACACAAGCATCACTAACAACAAACGTGCAGAGAGAATCCCTTATGGTTGATTCCCAGCCTGCTAAAAATAGCAGCCAGTTTGGTTAGTATAGCCAGGATGTTTTTCTTCTTTGATGTTATAAAATTAGAATTGATTGTAATTGGTTAAGCTGTTAGGGAATGCATAAGGAAAAGACAGACAGACAGAAGGACAAAGAATTTTATATATGTATATACATGCATGCATGCACACATACACATATATATTGCATTAATTAAATCTACTATGTTAAGCAGTGCAAATAATATTAGGAACAGCTGGAGCGAGGCTATTCTGCAGAATCAGCCAGCCCATGCCAATATGGTAAAGTAGATGTGAAACTGTCTGATGAATGATCAATATAATCTATACAAAAATGAGGTTCATTCCAATTAATGGTTTTGGCACATGACTTTAAACCAGCTGAATTGGAGAGAGAAAAAAAAACAGAAAGTATATGAAATGGTGAGAAGAGGCTGGAAAGAGAAAGAGTGAAATTAAAATACAATAGCTGTCTAACAATCTAAATATAAAATATGTAGTTGAGTAAGAGGAAGTCTTCACTGCTGGCCTATATTTCTCTGGTTTAGAGAGTAGAAGAGAGGTAATGATGTGGACATTGTCTTTGAGGAAGATAGCATTGGATAGTATTAGCTCCGGTTTAGAGAGTAGACAGATGAAAGACTGTTGTCTTGAAGCAATTATATTGCAACCACCTCCACCATTGTCTCCTTACTGTATTTTCTTGCTCTCTCTCTCATTCTCCCCTCTCATGCTTTGTCAGGCTCTCTCTCTCCCACTCTCATGCTTTGTCAGGCTCTCTCTCCCACTCTCATGCTTTGTCAGGCTCTCTCTCCCACTCTCTTTCTTTCATGCTCTGTCGGTTTCTCCCTCTCCCTCCATCTCTTTCATGCTGTCCGTCTCTCTCCTACATTTCCATCACTATTTTTCTCACCCTTTTAACCAAATTGCACTTAGCAGAGTGCCCACATTGAAATAAGACTGAGACTAACATAAGACTAAAGAGACAGCTGTGAATGTAGAACTATAAGGAATACAGCCAGTCCACTTTATAGTGGAAGGTTGGACAGGAGAGACAGTAGAGCTATAAGGAATAGAGCCAGTCCACTTTATGGTGGTAGGTTGGACAGGAGAGACAGTAGAGCTATAAGGAATACAGCCAGTCCACTTTATAGTGGAAGGTTGGACAGGAGAGACAGTAGATCTATAAGGAATACAGCCAGTCCACTTTATGGTGGTAGGTTGGACAGGAGAGACAGTAGAGCTATAAGGAATACAGCCAGTCCACTTTATGGTGGTAGGTTGGACAGGAGAGACAGTAGAGCTATAAGGAATACAGCCAGTCCACTTTATGGAGGTAGGTTGGACAGGAGAGACAGTAGAGCTATAAGGAATAGAGCCAGTCCACTTTATAGTGGTAGGTTGGACAGGAGAGACAGTAGAGCTATAAGGAATACAGCCAGTCCACTTTATAGTGGAAGGTTGGACAGGAGAGACAGTAGAGCTATAAGGAATAGAGCCAGTCCACTTTATGGAGGTAGGTTGGACAGGAGAGACAGTAGAGCTATAAGGAATAGAGCCAGTCCACTTTATGGTGGTACGTTGGACAAGAGCAATCTGTCATATACATGTATGAATTCACTTCATCTGATGTCTTAGATACCTGTTACTCAACCCCAAACTATTTATATTATACACAAACACATATTAAAATTGAAATTTCAGAATTTTACCACCTATTTAAATTCTTTGACTTGCTATCCGATTTTTCTTTGGCAATGCATCTATGTATATATATATATATATATATATATATATATATATATATATATAAATATATATAACAAAGGAAATGTAAGGAACCAGATGGACCATAACGCACCAAAGTACTCAATACTTGGGTAGTAGAGTGGGTAATAGGAACAAGTAGGACCCCAACGGCTAACCTCAAGCCGTTTCGACGGTAATTCTGGACTAAAAAAAAAAAAAAAATTTTTTTTTTAGTCCCGAATTAGCTGTCGAAACGGCCTGAGGTTAGCCGTCGGGGACCTACTTGTTCCTACATATATATATATATATATATATATATATCGAAAGGTTGTGAGTTCAATTCTCAGACCGGGTGATGTGTTGTTTCCTTGAACAAGACACTTTATTTCACATTGCTCCAGTTTACTCAGCTGTAGAAATGAGATGATAGGGACTGGGGTCCCTATCATTCCACTGCAAAGTGGTCGTGGAGGTGCCACGGCAAAAAAGCACCCAGCACTCACTGTAAATGAGGTTAGTGTTAGGAAGGGCATCCAGCTGTAGAAATCAAGCCAAAATCAGTTCCTGTCCCACCCTTGCAAGCAGGGAAAAAGCGGACATAAAATGAAATGATATATATATATGTATGTATGTATATGGGTGGTAAGAATCAAACTTCTACCAACTTTACTCTCAGATCTTATGTCTTTGCGGTATATAATTGTACAAACACGCATATGAGGATACCTTTGTCTAGACAATTTCTTACCCTTGAATTATTGTGTGTGTGTGTATATATATATATATATATCATCATCATCATTGTTTTTCGTCCGTTCTTCCACGCTAGCATGGGTTAGATGGGTTGTCCTGTTGCGGACAGTGTCCAGTCGGCTGACCTTGTCTTGCTCATACGGGAACTGATTCTGGCTTGATTTCTACAGCTGGATGCCCTTCCTAACACCAACCTCATTTACAGTGAGTGCTGGCTGCTTTTTTGCCGTGGTGCCTACACGTCCACTTTACAGTGTGGGCTCAGTGCTTTTTTGTTGTGGCACCTCCACAACCACTTTGCAGTGGAATGATAGGGACCCCAGTCCCACCATCTCATTTCTACAGCTGAGTAAACTGGAGCAATGTGAAATAAAGAACACATCACCCGATCCGAGAATTGAACTCACAACCTTTCGATTGCAAGCCCAATGCTCTAACCATTAAGCTATGCGCCTTCACTTCATTATATATATATATATACCCTATCCTCCCACTCCCACCAACACCACCCTCTCTCTATAAAGTTGGTACCACAACATCCAGTCCAAATAAAGGAGATCGAGATCGTGTAGGTGTCCCGAGAAAAAAACACACAGTCCACGCTGTAATGTGGCCATGTAGGTAACACGGTAAAAAGTTCCCAGTTCCACACTGTAAATGTGGTTGGTGTTAGGAAGGGCATCCAGCCGTAGAAAACCTGCCAGATAGTCCTATATGAGCAAGACACGATCACCCGACCAGCCTAGCCTCAAGTGGGACAACTCCCGTCTAACCCATGCTAGCGTGGAAAATGGACGTTAGACGAAGATGATGATGATGATGATATATATATATATATATATATATATATATATTGGTGTGTAATGTTTAGTTGGTGATGATTCACCAGTTTGAGCACTCGATGTTAATATGTGGGACTCTACATTTGGTGCTTCACCACTAGTATCCTTACGAAGCAGTGTTAATAATAATAATTGTTTCTACTATTGGCACAAGGCCAGCAATTACCCAGTAATTACTGGTACTTTATTTTATCGACCCCGTAAGGATGAAAGGCAAAATTAACCTTGGCAGGATAATAATAAGCAGATATTGATGTTATATTGACACTTCGTTCCTGTTTCTTATTATATACATGGGTCGGCTGAAAAGATCATTGGATGACTAAGGTACTCTCATGGAATAACCAAATGAGGTTTATTTTTCAACATAGTCCCTGGAAAGAAGCAATGCAGTTATCAATAAGAGTTGAAATTAATTCATGCAAGATTTCATTCCTTCATAGTCAGCCTATGAACTTTTCAGTCTACCCTCGTCATCATCATCACCAATTAACGTCCATTTTTCCATGCTGGCATGGGTTAGACGAGTTGTCCTATTGTGGGCAATGCCAGGTCAGGTGACCATGTCTTGCTGATACAGAACTAATTTTGGCTTGGTTTCTACAGCTGGATGGCCTTCCTAACGCCAACCTCATTTACAGTGAGTACAGGGTGCTTTAGTCGCGATGCCCACACCACCATTTTACAATGTAGACTGGGTGCTTTTTGTCACGACACCTACACGATCACTTTACAGTGTGGGCTGGGAGCGTTTTGCCATGTCACCATCACGACCACTTTACAGTGTGGGCTGGGTGCTTTTTGTCATATCACCATCACAACCACTTTACAGTGTGGGCTGGAGGCTTCACTGGATGTATACTTCAGCCTGTCCTCATGGGAGATGTATGGGAGGGGATGAGGTGGGTGGTGCATACTATATATATGCTTCAGTTTCAGCCGGTGCCCATGGGGAGTCAGGTCTTCTGTATTACTGTGTAATGCCAAAGATCTTGGTCGGATTTTATCACCTCGTCCCAATTCTACCTGAGTCTCCCCACTCCGCGGTTTCCATCGACTTTGAGTTCTCTGCACCTTTTTATTCAGCTGTCATCATTCATACATATCACATGTTCATACCGACATAATCTCCTCTCCTGCACATTGCATCTGATTCCTCTTATGCCTAGTTTCTCTCTCAGTTCGTTTTTGCTTTGCCTTTTATGTATATTACTATTACACATCCATTAGTGCATGTAAGCTTCATTTCTTTCCAATGTAGGCAAGTCTTTTGCACACAGCGCCCAGGTCTCACTACCATGCAACATTGCTGTTTGTATGCATGCAATATACAGTCTGGCTTTCATTTTAAAGGAAAAGCCTTTTGTAGCTAGCAGTGGTAGTAGCTCCCTGAACTTCTTCCACCCCATTCTTACTCTGGCTACTTTACTTTCAGAACATCCACCTCCACTGCTAATTTAGTCACCCAGGTAGCAGAAGCTGTCTACTGCTTCTACTGAGCCTTCCCGGAATTTGATAGTGGTTTCCTGTGGTCATTTCTGCTTACTGTCTCGGTGCAACGGCTACATGTAAAGCCTACATTCTTAACTAAACTTCCTGAGATCACACTACATCTCTTGTGTACCCATAGTTTGCATTTGGGGCAGAGGATGGAATTTCTACCTACACCTTTCCTACATACTAAGCAAGGCCATTTCCCTCAGGGGGTCGGGGTTCTGTTTTTCTCTTTTACTTATTAGGACCTTAGCCTTGTCAGTTCGACTTTAAGACCCCTTGTTTCTAGGCCCTGCTTCCATGTTTGGAACATGTCGTACCTTACTCATAATGTGACCGTGTTTTGGCTAGATTTTTACAGCTGCTGGAAGCCTTTCCTCACACTAACCACGCTTACAGTGTGGAATTGGGTATGTATATATATATATATATATGTATGTGTGTGTTTTCATACACAGAATGTATTTGTTGTATGGCATACTACATAATACCAAGATGATTATTGCAACCATTTTTAACCCTGCTTGTAATAACTGTCTCAACACAAATAGAGTTATCCTCGATTATGTATGTATGCATATATATATATATATAATGCCAAGATGATTATTGCAACCATTTTTGGGCCAGCTTGTAACACAAGTAGAATTATTCTTGATTATTTTTTCTCACATTAATTACATCTGACATCAATTCTGAATAGTTGATTAGAAGTTTACTTTTCTTCTGCTGGTAATCTAATTATTTACCAGCAGACTATAGTAACTATAATAGTTCTCTACTCAAGTCTCATTCCAAACATTGACTAATCATTCTTATTCTTATTCTAAGAATGTTCCTTCTCACATTCAGTAACATCTGATACTTTTACTGTACAGCAGAGAATAAAGATCAACAGTAAGTGGAGAAGAGAAAGAGCTTGAGAATGGTATATTGGTTTGGTATAAAAGAATTGAAGGAATGACATAGTATATTGGTTAGGTATAAAAGAATTGAGGGAAATTTGAAGGAATGACAGTATATTGGTTTGCTATAGAAGAATTGAGGGCAATCAGAAGACATTAAAACAATTGGAAAATGAATTACAAGAAAGAGAAAGAGATTGAGTTAAACTAGTATGGTTGATATTAAGTAAAAATATTCAGTTAATGAGAGAAGATAGCTAGAGTAAATGTAAATGAAAAGAAGTTAGATAGATTTGGGTTTAATAGATGAAAGGATGGCAGTCGATTTGGCAGAGTTAGTAGAGCAATGAATATTTGTCCCAGCTCTCTGTATTCTGAATTCAAATCCCACCAAAGTACATTTTTGCCTTTCATCTTTTCGGGGTCTGTAAAGAAAGCATCAGCTCAGTGCTGGTGCAGCCCTCTTTCCTTCCAGTTGCCTCATTTTGGATGTTCCACTAGATCAGAGAGGGGTGGTCTACAGGGTGTCTTTGTCTTCTCCTGACTGCATGGGTACCTAAAACCCTTAGAGAAAGCATGGTACATACTACCAAATCATACTCAATTGTGAGTGATGGCTGTAGTTTAGTTATTAGATGTGAGGACACAGGATTGTGTTACCAGCACTACCATATACAAAGGAGACACAAAATTGTGACAATAGGTGCTTTTTATTGTGTCACCAGCACTACCATATATAAAGAAGCTGAAATACATAGTATCTAACTCCTTTTGTTGTTATTTATAGTTTATAGAATAATAACAATATGATAAAGGAGATGAAACAAAATAGACAACTGTTCTCTCATCCCCTTTTATTTATTTATGTCAATCAATTCAAAATTAGCAGGAAAACTGGTTGTGCCCCCCCCCCCCCCACTCTTTCTCTTTCTCTTTGGTATATTTTATATATATATAAAATAAAGTGTCGAGAGAACTTTTCAGTTGCATCAAGGGCACAACAACCTACCTAGTGTTGGTGATATAATAAAATACACCCAGTACACTAACCACTTTATAAAGTGGTCAGCAACAAGGTCATCCAGCTGTAGAAAACTTGCCAAACAAAGGGTCATTAGGACTCTTCAGTTGTGTCAGAGACATGACAACCTCTTGAATGTTGGTGCCACGGAAATGTACTTGGAGCACACTGTAATGAGAGAGAGAGAGAGTGTAGGAAGATATGTAAGATGCACTCACCCACCCCAGTCCATCTAAGAGGTCAATAGCTCCAATTAAGTACTGGCTTGGTTCAACCCTTACTAGCAGAGAGAACAGACATTAAACGGTGATGATGATATATATGAGGTGTATCTGAAAAGTAACAGGACTTAATGTGCTGTGTGAGCTATGAGTAGGGTAGGGATTAGTGGGTTACGTAGCAGTGTGATGTAATACCTGGGAAGTATGTAACTGATCTCAGCTCTCTGCAGCCATTGTATATTTTTTTGGCTACTCAATTTTTGACCATCGAGTGATGGGCACAGAGCAACAAACCAACCTGAAGTTTCTGGTCCTACTGGGGAAAACTCCATCAGAAACTCTTGGAATACTGCAGCAAGTGTACAGAGATGAGATGATGTCACGTTCACGGATTTTCAAGTGGCACAAATGGTTTAAAGGGACACAAGGATATGGAAGGTATCCAGCTCTAGAAACTATGCCAAAATGGAACATATGAGCCAGATATAGTCATCTAACCTGTCTAGTCAGAGAACGTGACAACCCATCCTACTCATACCATCATAGAACACAGACATAAAACAGTAATGATGACGATGTTGATAATATATATATATGTATGTACAAGTTGCAACTTTTCGCAGTTGCTCTCCATATTTTTAGCTGATTTTTTTGTTTTTGTTTTATTTACTCTGAATGCCTCTCTCTTTCCATCTGTGTCTAGTGGAATGTCTCTTTCTTCATCTCTATCTAGTGACCACACACACACACACACATATGGCCAATTTCTGAGATTTCACTACGGTCGGTCGTTACTTTTGCTCTCTTCCATTTCCTTATCTTTGATCCCATTACATTTCTATACGCCCTGCCCCCTCCCCTGACTTCAGTTTTATCCTTGGAAGAATTTCTGTATTAACACTTTCTTTACCATATTTTTTGAAAGACTCTGCCTATGAAAGACTCTGCCTATGATTTTCAAATAATTTTGAAAATAATCAAAAATTGCAGTGGTGCAAAAATTGCAGTGGTGCAAAAATCCCAGTGGTTACATAAAATTATGATCGGAAGGTCTTTAGATAAATATAAATACTTTAAAATAAACAGTTTTATATCATAGAACCTCAGATGGGTTAAAGATGTTTCATCTGTAGTGATAATGAGGAAGTAATAATTACATTTGTTATAGAAAATATTTTTTGTTAGTGTTTCACAAATATTACGTTTTTTTTCTGTTTAAAAATTGAAACCCTCCTATTCATTAGTAGCTATCATTTGTTTGTTATTTCACAGATATTCATTTCTAATTTAAGCTCAAGGCCAGCAAATGTGGGGGATGGGAAAAGTTGATTAGATCAACCGCAGTATTTGACTGGTACTTTATTTTATCAACCTCAGAAGGATGAAAGGCAAAGTTGTCTTTGGTGTGATTTGAACTCAGAATGTAAAGAGCCAGAATAAATACTGCGATGGATTTTATCTCATGCTCTACCAATTCTGCCAATTGCAAACAGATGATGATGATGAGGAGGAGGATTCTCTAACTTCACCATTCAGTGGTTAGTGTTACCAAAAACATACAACTGCAAAAATGTCTGTTCTATTGATTTATAAAGAAAATATCTTCAGAACTATGATAAACAATGAAAAATATATATAAATCTATATTTGTAATAAGTTACTGCTCAACAGCTCTGATCATACCATTTTGATGGCAAGTGGATGACTCTATAAATCTATAATATTAATTTTCCTAATTTATTAACTTCATGGAGTTTTAAAATGTTATTTAACCCTTTACCATTTAAATTGACCATATCCAGCCAGAATTGTCTTACTTCTGTTCAAAACCAGGTGTAACCGCCCGCTCATACTGACGTTAAGGTATTGTTCTCATAAAAATAAATAATATCAAAATCTCTTTGATTTGATATTATGTGAGATAAAACCTTTTCTGTGAAAATACAATAGTAATTATAGAGTAATGTAAATGCTAAAGGGATAAAAGATACATAAAGCTACATATTTCAAAGTGTATGGTGTTAATTGAATGTTTTTTAGATATATACTAGTGGCCTCTTGGCCTTCACCCCTGTCTGTACTGTGCTCAAATCTATTCCTAAGGTACCTATTGTCATCTATTGTAATGTCCATTTTCCTTAGAATAAAAGATGTTAAAAGTTATTTAAATATTGCATAACATAATTTTATAAATTTATTTAGAATATCTAAATACAGAAAGTAATAATAAAGAAAAGAATAGAAAAATGTCTACAAAAATTATAAAACATTTACAGAACTTCCGCATATACAATAATTTTAGCATCAATAGATTTATAGGTCTGACTACCTCCAGGGATCATTTGTGAGAGATTGTGTTGGTGGTATTCACTGTGATGTTTTGGGGATCAACTATTGCTTTTTCACACAACTGCTCCTCATTAGAATGGTGGATTTGTAAATTGGGCAACACTTAATGAAGCTTACAACGCTTTCCATAACAGTACAAAATGATGAAGGGTCAAAACATCTTTCAGTATCAAGGAATTGCTTTTCTATAAATTTAAACAGCTGAGAGATGCTTGCCTATAACTCTGAGTGCCCGCTCCCTTCCCACCTCTGTTATTCACACTGAAGAAATCTCCGAACCTGGGAGAATCTGAGGACCCCCCCCCCCCCCCCCCCCCCCCCCCCCACACACACACACACACATCTCAATTCCTTTTTTGGAAAAGAAGCACATCGGAGGTCAGATTAGTTGAAAACACAAGAAAAACCTAGGAAAACAAAAATTTCTTCACGATCTCCAATGGGTGCTTTTCTATAAATTGAAACATTTATAAATTTCCATTTACAGAAAAAGGAATCATTGGCAAGTGAATCGGATATCAGATTGTCCGAAAACTAGAGGATAAAAATGTAGAAAAGAAAAAAAACACCCACAGAAGAAATCTCCGAGGCTGGGAAAATCTGAGAGCCATCCCATTCCGTTTTTGGAGAAAAAAATTGATTGTGAGCATGTCTGAGGTCATGTTAGCTGATAGCTCACGAAAACCTTAATTATACAAATTTTATTTAGTGTTATTAGCAGTGAACATACAAACAAACCTCCTTAGATTACTGTTTAGTCAGAGAAGGTCTGCGAACATTACCAACACCATCATCATCGTTTTTTACGTCTGTTTTTCCACACTTGCAAGGGTTGGCCAGGTCCTTCTCAGCACAGTATCCCTCCATTCACCATTACCATTTCTTATTTTTACCAGGGTCTCCAAGACTGTTGGGAGGAAGGAATTTATCCCCACTAATGTGCCCATTCCACCCTATAAAGTGGTCATGCTAGTAGTGTAGAGATGGTGGTGGTCTACTAGAGGTTGACTTTGGAGGTGAGAAAGAGATCGAAGATATATTTGGAGTGTCTGTGTGTTGGCAAGGGATGTGTTTAGGAGATGATGTAAAAAAAAGATAAGATTTTTGCCCCTATGAAATCAGTATGAGAACCAAGAATAGATGTGAACCTTGTATTGAAGTCATTGAATAATGCAATAACTGAAGAGAGCAGAGTGAGGGTGGTTGGGGTGGAGTTGTGAAGTGAGATGTCCTTCATACATGAAGAAATATAGATATAGAGTAGTTGGTGGTTTGGAGGATTTTTGAGAAGGGCAGAGGAAGCAGTTGTATTTATCCCCATATAGTGTTGTGAGGCCAATATATCGACCTTGATAATGTAGTAAAACAACATGACACAGCCAATAAATCAACCTAAAAATGTAACACACTTCTTGATACACTAGTCACCTTCAAACAAACCAATAATGTTCTGGATCAGATCTTTTGATTAGCAGACAGAAATTTCCCACTAAATTTTTGGTTAATGTCTCATTTATTTTGTGGTTTCTTCAAGCTTGTTCAGTGATTGCTGCAAATAAGCTAATTAGCATAATTATATTTCAACTGGTTTTGTTAGTTGCAATGTATTGCCCCATTTGCAAGTTTTACAAAAATCTATGGGTTATAACACTTCAGTGTGTTAGTTATTCAGTCCTATTTGGGTCATAATATTTTTTCCATTTTTGTCAATTACTCTATTGTGTTTTTTGCTATATAGTTAAAAAGGCTGTAGCAATAAAAGAGTTAAAGAAGTAGGAAAAAGAAAGTTTGAGTTAGTTAATGGAAGTTTTTGTTGTTAATATCCAGAGTTGAATTTATGTATGCACAGGCACCATCTTTCTGAATAAAGTTTGAATAATGAATACAGCTTCAGCAATAGAAATAGACTAAAAACATCGGTTGAGATATATTTGCGTCTTGGAGAGGAATACTTAGTTTGATTTGGGTATTATTTAATAAAAGTTTTGTTTTACATCCATTTCACAATACTGAGATGTACACTTCTGTCGTCAACTAAAACCTTCAATGTTTATTATAGGAGAGACACTTGGTTACATCTTTGAAATACTGATCCATTTACGATGAAGTAGTAGTAATAGAGGTGATGGAATTTTCACTAAATAATGTTTCTTGTCTAAAGTGACAAAACAATGGCTTTAGTTTGAGTAACCTACTGTTATATTTAGTAATTTAGTTTTTATGTCTTTAAGTACTCATTAATTAATCCTTCATCATATGCTACAGATTCACATGACAGGATACAGGCATATTTTCTAGTGGAGTAGGTTCTTCTTGTTGTTTAGTCTCAGCAGCCTTGTGTTGAAGTCTGTTGCAGTTGTAGTTTCGCCTCAGCTCAGTCATAATAATAATGAAATTATTGTGTAAAGTGCTCAGGTGCACTACAACTCGTCAAAGGTGTATGTATAGTACATAGAATAATACACAAATGTCAGGGAAGTGAATAGTGTATGAGTCATGGTATACATGTGTGTATGTGTATGGAGAGGGAACATTAGGTGTAGTGTTGGCGAATCTCGGGAAGCATGGAGGCCTTAAAGGATGCAGTGTCTCCACAGCTAATAACTGATGCAGGTAGTTTGTTCCATGCTTCAACAACTCTGAGCGTGAAAAAAAGTTTCCGAAAGTCATGGGAACTGTGCTGTTTTCTGACTTTGTGGCAATGCCCACGTGTGTTAGACACATGGAAATCAAAAAGGTACTCAGGGTTGTTGTTGGCAAGATGGTTAACAATTTTGTGGGTGTTTACCAAGTCAGTTGCCAGGCGTCGGAGCTTCAATGTATCCATGCCCAGGGAAGCAAGGCGCTCAGAGTATGGTAGATGCCTGATGGAGGGTATTCACTTGGTTGCACGTCATGATCCAGGACAATTTGTTCAAAAGCATTCCAATTATGACCATCAAAAAGAAAAGATGGGATAGTCATGTTTGGAGTGCTTTTGATCATGGCTGACTAAGAGAGCTGTGTAACAAGAGACAGGCATAAATAAAGCAATGGAGATAATAGCTATTGAGTCTATAGTGTTAACGCTATCATAGTCCAGTATAGTTGTTATCTACTTCAATTTCATGGAGCCATTATATATATATATATGGAATAGATATATAGGTCACACTCAGTATGAATCATTTCATTTTATTAGTTTAAGTGAGTATAACTCTTTTCTAGTCCAAAGTTTTAACTCTTAACATCCTGTACCACATGAATCACATTAGTAAGGCATTCTTGAAGTGTACAAAACTACACTATGACTGCATCACATTAAAATTCTTAACTCTAATACTGCAGATTTTCACGATCTGCCCACTAGTAAAGATACTATAAATATTTGAATTAACAAACATGTTTTCTGATAAATCATTCCAGGATGTTAAGAGGTATTACAATAAAATAAAATAATTTGTATTATAATTTTGTGTGTGGAGATAATATAAACTTTGATCTTTAAAAGAAAAGGTCTAATGCTTCTTTTTGGAGACTTTAAGTTAAAATAAATGATAAGTTTTCAAACTTTATAATATAAGGGATAGAAAAAGTTCAGGGAGCTACTACTGCTGTTAGCTACAAAAGGTTTTTTTCCTTAAATTGAAGGGAATACTGTACGATGTATATATACGAACAGCAATGTTGCATGGTAGTGAGACCTGAGATGACTGGAAACAAATGAAGCATGCATGCTCTGATGGATGTGTAATAGTAATATACTGGAATGGCAAAATGTAACTGAACTAAGAGAGAAATTAGGCGTAAGAGGGATTAGATGCAGTATACTAGAGTGGAGATTGCATTGGTATGGTCATGTGATGCGTATGAAGGACGGCAGTTGTATAAAAACGTGCAGGGTGATCAAAATTGATGGAAGCTATGGAGTAGGAAGACCTGGGACAAGGTGATAAAAGCTGATCTTGTGCAATTGCACCTTTCAAAGACAATGACACAGGATCAAGATCTTTGGTGTTATGCAGTAATACAGAAGACATACCTTCCCATGTGCATGGACTCAAACACACATCTTGTAGGCGCCTCTTAACCCCTAAACATACACCCCACGCCCCTACACCCACCCTTCTACTCCAGTCCACACCACCCTTGCACTGTAAAATTATGTTGGTATCGCAAAAAAGCATCTAGCCCACACTGTAAAGTAGCTGTGTAAGTGTCACGATAAAAAGCACCCAGCCCACACTGTAAAATGGTCGTATAGGTATCACGACAAAAAGCACCCAGCCCACACTGTAAAGTGGTTGTGTAGGACTCACAACAAAAAGCGCCCAGCACACATTGTAAATGTGGTGGGCGTTAGGAAGGGCTAGCGTGAAAAGTGGACATTAAATGATGATGATGATAAATATATATCATCATCATATCCCTGGTTCAGTCCCACTGCATGGCATCTTGAGCAAGTGTCATTTACCATAACCTCGAGTCAATCCATGTTTCTCAATGAAACTGGGCAGATGGAAAGACTGTAATTCAAAGGGTCAACTTTGTCATTCGCACTGAGACATGCTAAATCTCCCTGAGATTAGGTTAAGGGTATACATGTTTGTGGAATGCTCTGCTACTTACACATTAATTTCATGAGCAAGCTGCCCTGTTGATGAAACTACTGAACACTGTCGAAACCAACATAAGATGTCTGATAACTTTTTCATATCTTGAATATATATCTTCGATTTTCCCTATTTTATTTTAAAAATTTATTTTAAGAGTAATTTTTTTTCTTCTTTTCTTTCTTAAATTGCAGGATGCTCGAGCTGCATTCCGACAAGAACTCTCTGAGTCAACACAAAAACTTAATGCAATGTCTAAAAAGCTTGGTGCATGCATTGATAAAGCTCGACCATATTATGATGCAAGGATGAGAGCAAAAGAGGTTTGTTTAATTACATTCAATATTCTTCGCACACAAAACAAGCTCCTACTTTACAATATCATTTTATTTAGACTTAAACTCTATTGTACACTATGTCCATTTTACTTGTCTTCCTTACAACTTTATGAAAATGTTTAATACTTTTGACACTAAACTGTCTGAGACTGCTTCTGGTTCTATGATGAAAAGCTGTTTATTTTCAATACTTTTGATACTAAACTGTCTGAGACAGCCTCTGGTTCTCTGATAAAAAGCTGCTTATTTTAAAGTGTTTAAAAACCTTCCATTGTAATTTTATGTAAGAACCTTTGTTGTTTCCAACACCACCTTAATAATAAGGAAGCTACTTATATTACTAATTCCTTCTAAATTCCTGATTATTTTCAAAGTAATTTAAAAATCAGAGGTAGTGTTTTTCATTAGAAATATGGTAATAAAAGGTTTAATAGAATTTTGTCTTTCTAAAGTCAGGTAAGGGTGGTGGATTATCAGAATTGTTAAAGTCTTGGATAAAATCCAATTGTGGTATTTGTTCTGGCTCTTTATGTTTTGAGTTCAAATCTCGCTGAAGTTACAGGATCAATAAAATAAAGTACCAGTAATGCACTGGGGTCGATTTAATAAACTTTACACTCCCCCAAAATTGTTGGCCTTGTGCCTAAATCAGAAACCATTCTCTAGACAGATAGATTTTATGTATAAAAGTGATAAATCACTAAGAAATTGGTTAACATTTGATAAGTTGTTTTTTATATTTATTTACCAGCCTTGTCATATCAATTTCTATTTTTGTGATGTCGTACTAAATTCTTCTGTTTTGTTATAGGCTCATATTGATACTCAAAAAGCTGCTGTTCGTTATGAAAGAGCATGCAGCATGCACGAAGCTGCCAAAGAGATGGTGCATCTTGCAGAACAAGGCTATATGAAACGGGATCAACCTTCTGATCCAGCATGGCAAGAAATGCTTAACCATGCAACTATGAAGGTAAAAATTACTTTCACTTTTTCTTCTTTGTTTCATCTTCATTGTTTATTATTTTACTTTAGCAATTACAAATAAACATAATTTATTTTAAAAACATTTTTTTTTAAATGAGGAAAAAAGTGTGAGAAGACTCAATCACATACCATAACAAAGGGCACTAGAATTTTCCTCTAATAATTTTTGAGACAAACCAACACAATCATGGCATTGCTGCAAGTGATATCGAGGCTAAGATACTGGAATAAGCAAGCACCCTTGTGGGCATCACCTGATAAGTCAGTAACGTGAGCCAGCAACAATGACAACAACTTCCTTGTCAGTGGCTCAGCTTCGCCAAATGTCTCGAATGTCACAAGCTTGAAGGTAACCATTGTCTTTGATATTATTCTCCTTTGTTATTAGCTCTTAAACTAAATATCTTTCTGTGATGTTAGGTAAATGAAGCTGAGAAAGAAAGAATTGAAAGTGAACAGTATCATGAAAGAACAACAAAAATCTTCAAAGAGGCTGAGGAATGTGTTCAGCAGCTTCAGAAAGACTTAAAACGCTCTATCAGCAAGTCCAAGTGAGTGATTATTATTATTATTTTTATTTTTATCTGTTTTACTGTTCATGTATCAGAGCTGTCCTCTGTAGAAGTAGATGTTTGTCTATGCTATCACTACTAGAGTGCTGGGGGTAGTAGTGGTGGTTTAAATAGAAAATCATCTTGCTACTGTAAATATATCGTCATATTAAATAATGGGCTATAGGTTGTCTCCCTTTGTCATCATTGTCGTCGTCATCATCACCATATTAATAAATACCTCTGGAGGGCTGTCAATTTTCCCACAATCAACTGCAGCTGCAAGTATGAATCTTTTGTATTCTGTAAAAAACAGATTTGATCTGAAGAGCATTGCATTCATCATATCCTCTTGGTTTTATAATCTGAAAGCTTTTCCCAACAACTATTATTATATATATATAAACCTTCAATATTGATGAATATTGCCATAACCCCCTCAACACCTATTGTTATTACCCATGACATATCCTTCCTACTTTTCCCCACCACTCTATCATGCACTCTTGTGTAGGGTTGCAAGGATCTTTCAGTCAGACTGTCGACAATCTCTCTAGTGCTGGTGCCACGAAAAATGCACCCAGTACACCCTGTAAAGTAGTAAGTGATAAAGGCATTCAGCTCTAGGAGCCCTGCCAACAAAAGGTAAAAATGGTTCTCTAGGTCCCTGCCCCATATAACAAAACAAGCTCCATTTATCTTTGTTAAGTCCAAATCAATGACATGTGTTTTACATCTTTGCAGGCCTTATTTTGAAATGAAAGTAAAATTCAATCAAGTGATGGATGTAAGTATTCTATATTCAAATGTCATTAAATATTATTAGATACGCTAAATATTTAATTAATAAATTAGGACATTTTTTTTTTTTAATTTAAAAATCTCTGGTTTATGTGAAACTTAATAATAAAATTCTAAAGACAAACAGGTTTCATCTGAGAACAAAAATGTGAGAAAGTCGAAGTAAGGGATAAGAAGACTTAGTAGTAGAATGAATGACTCATATTGGCAGGTATGGTGGCTGGGTCATTAGGTACAAATTAGTGACCTAACACATGTCAGGTGTTCAATATATAAACACTTGTATGTTCAATATACGAGGGTCAGTTGAAGAGTTCATAGGCTGACCAAGGTACTCTCATGGAATGATCAAATGAGGTTTATTTTTCAACATAGTCCCTGGAAAGAAACAATGCAGTTATTAATAAGAAGAGTTGAAATTAATGCATGCAAGATTTCATAGCTCTAGCATCACTCCTTCATAGTCAACCTATGAACTTTTCAACCCACCCCTGTACATATACCTGTATGTTCAATATATATACACCTGTATGTTCAATATGTATATACCTGTATGTTTAATATATATACACCTGTATGTTTAATATACATACACCTGTATGTTTAATATATATATATATATATACCTGTATGGTTAATATATATATATACCTGTATGTTCAATATACATACACCTATGTGTTTAATATATGTACACCTGTATGTTCAATATATATACCTGTATGTTTAATATATATATACACCTGTATGTTTAATATATATATATACACCTGTATGTTTAATATACATACACCTGTATGTTTAATATATATATACACCTGTATGTGTAATATATATACACTTGTATGTTCAATATATATTCACCTATGTGCAATTTGTGTCATCCAAGCTATTGTATCATAGAATCAGGAATGGTCTCAGGTAGTTTGGTATTGAAAGGGTTAAAGAGGAATTTAATTAGACTTATTCTGTCACACGTATTTGCCAAGTGATGCTTTTGTGACCAAAATCTAATCCCAGTTTGGTGAAGTTGCACATTAATTATATAATTCCTGCAAGTTTTAAATTAATGAAATGATTTTGAACTATTTAATTCGCATTTTGTAACCTTAAGAACCAGATTAAGTAATGTTTTTTTTTTTGTTTTTTGTTACAGGAACAAAAGCATCGGGTAAGTCGCCTGGAAGCAGACGTTATTAATACAAAGTCAGCCTACGCAGAGGCATTGAGAAACCTCGAATCTATCAGTGATGAAATCCATGAGCGGAGACTTGAGAAAAGTAAACATCTTCAGCTCGGTGTTCGTGGCTCTGGAGTGGGATCTGAGACCCCGTCTCCACCTCCTGGCCAAGAGAAAGGCTCTGAAATCGGAGATGGAACAGTGGTTACTCATATTAGTACATGTAGTTATAGCTCAAATCTACTAACCGCACCGACGACTTACCAACAGAGTGCTAGCAAGGAACCAGTCACATTCTCCATTACTACCACTTCTGCTACTGTTGAATTGGATTCTGGTGCTAGTCAACTGAAAGATGACTGTGATGAATCAGAAGGATCATTTGTAGCCCCATCTGTGATTTTCAGCTCTCCAGAGCAGGCTCGGCGTTTGAGTTATCGGCAAGCTATTGAAACCAACAGCTATGCATCTCCAAACATTACATCAGAAAGTATTAGCCCCTCTGACTTTGAAGAGGATTATGATGCTCCAAGTTTGGAAGAGGAGTATATTTCATTACCAAGTTACAAATCAAAAGTTAAGAATTCTAATAATTTCAACTTTGTTTCTGAAAATCAGTTTTGCCAGCAATCAGTTTTTAGCCCTGATAGCCACAACCCAAACTGCACGCCTCTTTTGAAGAGCAATGAACCACAAGCCTCTCTACCAACTGAAAAGAGAGCCACACTTCAAATGTTGGGCAAAAGTAAAACTGAACCCGGTCCGACAATACAAAGAGTAAATTCAGAAATGTCGGAGTGTTCACCTTCAGTTATGCGTAGATCAAAATTGAAAGGTATCATTTTACGTGTAGATGCCGAAATGGACCCATTTATGCAAGGCTTTCAACAACGTAAAATATCTAATGTACCCTCAATCAAAAACACAAATGAGGGAACGGGCACAAAAATCGAATCTCAGCCGAGGAATACAAAGATATTAAACTCAAACAGTGAGACAGCGTCGCCAAGGAAGATGGGCACTGTCAATAAACCACATATTACACCAACGAAATACGTAAGAGGTTCTGAAGGGAGTCCTGTACTTAAAATTCCTTCTCCTGCTTCCGACATTATGGATGATTCCGACACAGAAAGTCTAGCCAGTGTCGGTCAGATGCTCGATGATGAGCAGGTGGAATTACTTACATTGGACTTTTCTGATGATACTTTCATTAATGCTGCTGACTCTGTAAAAAGTGACCGATTTCAGAAAACAGACTGGCATCGAATGAGCCTACCTCCAAAGTTGAGTCACCTAGAATATTATTTACAGAGTAAGTCTCTTGACTTAACAACAACACCAACGGGTAGAACAGACATTGGGCTGGAAAATCTGGAGCTGTACGAAAACTCTGTATCGGAACCTCAGCCGGTTCCTACTTCTTGACTTTAGAGAGAAGGCAGATCTTGTTAAATTTCATTTGAATATAGATTTCTGAGGCAATAGATTTTATTAGTTTGGTGCTCACTGTTAGATGATTTTTGGCAAAAGTTCCAAAATTACTTACTGCTCTTTCTTGTCAAATTAATCTGCTGTTGGTGCTGGTCTTCTTATTAAACCTCTAATTAATTTGTTTATGGCAGTTAAAAAACAAATCTTTTGCTGCATTTTCGGTTTGGATCTGTTTTGGCATATAACTTTCTCTACCTCTTTATTTCTTTCTAATTAATTTTTTCATACGTTTATTTTTAATGTTGTTTTATTATCTTTGAGGAAATCATTTCTGTTGCTGATAACTTTTTTTTTTGTTGTCTTTAAAGATTCCTTTTTCTTCATTTATTTCTGACATTTAAAAACAAAATTGGGGCTAATTTTCAAGTGTTTCCTACCTTGATAACACTTCTACCTGTCTCATCAATATTCTTTATTCAGTCAACTATAGAGTAGTACACCTAACCTAAACAGTGGCAGTTTTTTTTTTATTATCCTCTACGGATGCACCAATAAGCAAATTAATCGATTACTGATTAATCGACTTTGCCTTTTCAGCTGATAACAATTAATTGGATAAATGGTTGATACCTATTATCTGCTGATTATTTGGTGCAACCCTATTATTAACTATTGCTTCCATTATCTTATTTAGATTTTCAAACTTCAAACTTTCGAAAAATATTTAAATGGTGCCAAAATGCCTGCTCTTAACTTCATTTTGTTTTTTTTTACTTCTCCAACTCTGTTCTATATCTTATTTTGAGAATATATTAATAGAGTAAGTTAGTAAGTAGCTTGAATTTGTCATTATATATTCAGTCCCTTACTATACACTACATATTTCCTCCTCCAGCAGATTTTACTTGAATTATTTACTAATTCACTATTGTTGTCAGAACTGAGAGTTTCAGATTATCACCCTCTCCCCTAACCCCTATTCCCAATGAACCATTTATGTAAAAATATCGTACATTTTTTAAAAACCTTTTTCATTCATTTGATCTCAAAAGAATCTTTCCCTTGTTAACTATCTTTTTTTAGTTTTTCTTCTCAACCCTTTGCTGTAATAGTTTGTCACAACATCTAATGTAAGTCACTCCCCCTTGCTGTAATAGTGTGTCACATCTAATGTAAGTCACTCCCCCTTGCTGTAATAGTTTGTCACAACATCTAATGTAAGTCACTCCCCCTTGCTGTAATAGTGTGTCACATCTAATGTAAGTCACTCCCCCCCTTGCTGTAATAGTTTGTCACAACATCTAATGTAAGTCACTCCCCCCCTTGCTGTAATAGTTTGTCACAACATCTAATGTAAGTCACTCCCCCTTGCTGTAATAGTGTGTGACATCTAATGTAAGTCACTCCCCCCTTGCTGTAATAGTGTGTGACATCTAATGTAAGTCACTCACCCTTGCTGTAATAGTTTGTCACAACATCTAATGTAAGTCACTCCCCCTTGCTGTAATAGTGTGTCACATCTAATGTAAGTCACTCACCCTTGCTGTAATAGTGTGTCACATCTAATGTAAGTCACTCCCCCCCTTGCTGTAATAGTTTGTCACAACATCTAATGTAAGTCACTCCCCCTTGCTGTAATAGTGTGTCACATCTAATGTAAGTCACTCCCCCCTTGCTGTAATAGTGTGTCACATCTAATGTAAGTCACTCCCCCCCTTGCTGTAATAGTTTGTCACAACATCTAATGTAAGTCACTCCCCCTTGTTGTAATAGTGTGTCACATCTAATGTAAGTCACTCCCCCCTTGCTGTAATAGTGTGTCACATCTAATGTAAGTCACTCACCCTTGCTGTAATAGTTTGTCACAACATCTAATGTAAGTCACTCCCCCCTTGCTGTAATAGTGTGTGACATCTAATGTAAGTCACTCACCCTTGCTGTAATAGTTTGTCACAACATCTAATGTAAGTCACTCCCCCCCTTGCTGTAATAGTGTGTCACATCTAATGTAAGTCACTCCCCCCCTTGCTGTAATAGTTTGTCACAACATCTAATGTAAGTCACTCCCCCCTTGCTGTAATAGTGTGTGACATCTAATGTAAGTCACTCCCCCCTTGCTGTAATAGTGTGTGACATCTAATGTAAGTCACTCCCCCTTGCTGTAATAGTGTGTGACATCTAATGTAAGTCACTCCCCCTTGTTGTAATAGTTTGTCACAACATCTAATGTAAGTCACTCCCCCTTTACTATTTTGACAACAGCAGTTGTTGATAGTTACATGGTGAGATTCCATATTAGTGATATTTGTATAAAGTTTCTTTCTTTTCACCGTTTTTCCAAAATTATTTTCAACCCTCATCACAATACTCTGGATTCCAGTTCGTGGTTTATTCTATTTGGAATTAACTTGTTATCTTTGCTAACATCAGAAATCCGATTTAGCAACCATGTTATGCATATCTATACATATATTTTTCTATTTATATAGTAAATAACTTCACTTTTCCACTTTGTAAATTTCCTTCTTGTTAACCTCTGTCACAGCCCACAGGTATATTGGGTTATTATTATTTTTTTTTGTTTCTTTTGTGTTTATCTTTAAATCCAGATAACTAAAAACACATTCATAATTAAGGGAAATGTATATTATATACATATTGTGTAAGCAGAATAGATTAAGACTACACTGACAAGAAATGTATATTATATACATAGTATGTAAGCAGAATAGATTAAGACTACACTGACAAGAAATGTATATTATATACATAGTATGTAAGCAGAATAGATTAAGACTACACTGACAAGAAATGTATATTATATACATAGTATGTAAGCAGAATAGATTAAGACTACACTGACAAGAAATGTATATTATATACATATTGTGTAAGCAGAATAGATTAAGACTACACTGACAAGAAATGTATATTATATACATAGTATGTAAGCAGAATAGTTTAAGACTATGCTGACAGCTAGTATTTTCTAGACGTTTTTTTTCTTTCTTTTTTTAATGACTTATGATTCGAGTATCTGACATCAATTAGTAAAAGTTCATATTAGCCAGTACCTTTAAGGGCAGTGGATTGGCAGTGTCAGACAACATGCTTTGGGGCATATAGTTATGGCCCATTATGTTCTGAGATTAGCTTTGCTTTTCACCCTTACCGGGTCAATAAACTAAAGTACAAGTAATTCACTGGCAGTCAATTTAATCAACTTTCTCCTCACCCAAATTGTTGGCCTTTTGCCTCAATCCATTAATCACTTCCTCTATCTCAAATCCATCAAATTTATCATTTTCTCATAAATGTTGTAAATGTCTGGTTTTAGAATTTAATTTTAATTTCTAACCTGTGTTTTTTTTGTTATTTTTTTCCCCTTACATGTTTGAGATGATGTTAAATCTTAGTTTATTAATGTTATACTGTTATACTAATTTTCTTCTATTTCCACAGATATTATTATGCATGATATTAAACTAGATGTTTATTTTGTGGGAAAACGTTTTTAAAGTTCAATATTCAACCCTTTCATTACCATATTTCTAGTGAAAGATGCTGCCTTTGATTTTCAAATAATATTTAAAATCATCCATTGGAGAGATTTAGTTATAGAAATAATTTCCTCACATTCTTACTTAAAATTATGACTAGGTTTTTAGATAAATATAAATACTTTAAAATAAACAGTTTTGTATCATAGAACCAGGGGCAGTTTCAGGCAGGTTGGTATCAAAAGGGTTAATATAATATTTGCAAATTATATTTCTTTTTTTTTATTACTATATTATAAATAGAAACCATCAATTTGTCATTGTGATGGGTATGTGTTTGTATTTCCTAATATATAATTTGTCATTGTGATGGGAATGTTTTTATTTAAGACATTCACAGAATTAGTTGATTTTGATTCTTTAATTAAACTTTACCAAAGTTCTAATTTATATATATATATATATTTAAGTAAACTATTCTATAGTGAATGTTCTCTTTCTTTTTGTGCTATCAGGTTAATGAATGATGGTGACTTTTTTTGGTAAGAGCTATGTCAGGGAATTTTCCTGGGTGAATACAATCGTGGTGTTTCCCATTGCTTTCCTTCATTTTTTTTTTTTTTTTTTTCCCTTACAAGACACTATCTTGTCAGCTAGATACAGATAAATTTGCCATATCTTCCTTGGCTTGGAACTCACAATATAAAGAGTTGGAACAAATACTGCTAAATATTTTATCCAATACTCTAACAATTCGATCAACTCACTGCCCCTTTGACTCATATTTTGTTGACAGTGGTAGGATAAAAGGTAAAGTTGATGTCCCTGAGATTTGAACTCAGAATTTAAAGAGCTGGAACAAATACCACATGATTCTGCCAATTTGCCACCTTGAGACCAGAGGCTAGTGTTTAGTAATCAAAATCCAACAAAGACAATATAAGATTAAAGATGATTCTCCAGTCTGGCCTAACAGATGAAACCTCTCTAGTGTTGGTGCCACAATAAAATACACCCAGTACATCCTGTTGGTACTACAATAAAATACATCCAGTCAAATCTATAATGTCATGAAAAACACACCCAACACTTTGAGGTGGTTGGTGTTAGGAAGAACATCTAGCTATAGAAACCATGCCAAATATGGAACATAACAAGCAAGATTGGTTATTCTAGCCTGTCTGGTTCTGGACCATGACAACCCATCCCAATGTGGAAAGGGAACATAAAATAATAATGAACAATGATGGTAAATTGAGGTAATTTTACAGTTTATTGTCACCTCATAGCTGAGTCAACAGGGTTTTGATATAGCAGCCAAATGAATGAGAGTTCAAAGCTTTTCAGTGCTACTTCATTCATTACTGTGAAATAAATCCTAGGAATTATTATTATTATATTAGGGTGGTGAATTGATAGAGCATCAGACAACATGCTTTGCAGCATATAGTTATGGCCTTTTACATGCCAAGTTAAAATCCCACGAAGGTTAGTTTTGCCTTTCATCTTTACGGGGTTGATTTAATCAACATTCCCCGCCCCAAAAAATTGTTGGCATTGTGCCTAAATCAGAAACAATTATTATTATTTGGCAGAATTATTAAATTGTTAGACAAAATGTTCTGACTTCAAAACCTGCTACAATCAACTTTGCTTCCAGCTCTCCGGGATTGATAAAATAAAGTACTAGTCAGGTTCTGGGGTCAATTTAATTGAATTTCCTCTCCCCTCAAATCACTGACTATGTGCCTAAATTAGAAATCATTATTATTAATTATCTAGTTAAACACAAAAATATGTCTGTTAAGTCTACTTGCTTTTGACAATTTGTAAAAAAAATATATATATGGTGCCCCAGCATGGTCTCAGCCCATCAACTGGAACAAATAAAAGAGAATATATTGACTTGGCATTTACTTGTTGTGGGGTTAATATCAATGTTAAAGATCTGGTTGTGATGGTGGACAGGGTACGTTTCTTTAACTTTATTTTTATCATGACTGTAAATAAAACTAACTGCACATAGAAGTATAGAATATATAACCTGTTTAGTGATTGTCTGATGGAAATGATAGTGTCTATTATACGCAAATAAACGTACATACAGTTTGTGAGTAGAACATAAATTGAATTCCAGAAACTAGTACCAGAACAATTTACAGAATAAATTATATATATATTGTAACTTAGAAGACAATTTATGAACACCACCAATCGAAAAAACAAACAAAAGAAAACAAAAAGAGCTAAGAAGAAAGAGTAGAAAGTTGATGTATTTTGTTGTGAAAGAAAGATAGGAATATTGATATTTCACACAAAATGTCCTTTGTCAAGGCAGATATATGGAGAAGAGAGTCACCTTTTCTTCAAATATCAATATTGATAAATGACAAATTGTGCCTAATGTTGATATTTCTTTCTCTCTTTCTCTATACATTACATGACTTTCTGCCATTGTTTTTTTTTTAATTATTTTTTGCTTATAAATTGCTTTCTGGAGAGATATATATATACACACACATAGGTATGTCCTCAGTAGTGTACAAAATAAATTATTAATAAAGTATTATTATCAGAAGTAATAATTCACTGCACTTGGATAAAAAATATATATATATATATATATATATATAGTTTGATTCAAGTGATAAACAGTGTTTTATTACTTTTCTGGGCAATTATATATATATATTCACACCATGTTGACACTGATGATACCTGGATTACAAGGATACTGTATATTTTACATTGTTGCAAAGTATCTGGATCAAACATTGGGTTCTGAACAAACTTTTTTATTCTTATTTTAATACTAACCTCAGTGAACATCTGAGGTTTAATTTTGTCAAGCTGCTGTTTCTTTTATTCTTATTTCTTGTTTTATACTCATGTAATACTAATAACTGTTGACTGTTGGCACTTCAAATTACACCCCACTCCACCCCCAACCGTTCTCCTCCATGACTTTATAGTTCTGTCTTATCACAGAAATGAAATAAATAATTGTATATAAAGAAAGGATATGAAAAACAAAAGAATTTCCTTTCTTTTCATATCACAATTAACTTTTAATGTCCTGTACTACATGAGACCGTATTAGTAAGACATATTTGAAAAGTGCAAAACAGCACTATGATTGCATCACATTAAATATTAATGTCTTTACTCTAATACTGCAAATTTTCACAAAAATAACATGTATGTATATATGTATATGGATGTATATATATATATATATA
>OZ024748.1:25927551-25945051 GCA_964016885.1 Eledone cirrhosa
CTGCAAGAAATTGGTTGTATTCAGACCTGGAAAAGGGATGGGCTCTGCCGGGTTTAAAGAATGCCAATAAATGTTACTATGACTCCATCAAGAGTTACCTGTCCATACATGCAGTATCATTGTCACTGATTCTTTTCTTGTTTATACTTTCCTTTCATCTTATAACAGACATAGGAATTAGCTGAATAACCTTGCAATGGAATCACCAAATTATAAATGAGACTTTGCACAAGTAACTAGTGTTGGTATCATGTGACCAATCGATCAATCTGTTTTACACCAGATGTCACTACTTGCAACATCTATGTTGGTATCATGTGATATATCAATCATGTTTCACACCAGATGTCACCACTTGTAACATCAATGTTGGTGTCATGTGATATATCAATCATCTGTTTCACACAAGATGTCACTACTTGTAACATCAAGACAAGATTCTATATGTATATTTCTTTCTCTCAGCTCCATCCTGAAAAAATAAGGAGTAAAATATAAGTAAAACAATTATTGATGATATGAAACAGTTCATATTGTTTCTAATAATACAAGTCATTCTCCATTGTGAATGATAGCCTTAAATTTTACTATTCCTCTAAATACTCTGCTGAAAACCTAGTAGCTTATTGATAATGTCTGCCCATGTCACTCTGATTGTGATATCTGCAAGACAGACAAACATAGATAACCCAACTCTTGTTTTTCAGCTCAATTAGAAATATTTATATGTGTTACAACATAACAGGTGTGACTATACAAGTTATTATTGTGTATGTTACACTACAGAGGTGTGACTATACAAGTTATTATTGTGTATGTTACACTACAGAGGTGTGACTATACAAGTTATTATTGTGTATGTTACACTACAGAGGTGTGACTATACAAGTTATTATTGTGTATGTTACACTACAGAGGTGTGACGATACAAGTTAATATTGTGTACGTTACACTACAGAGGTGTGACTATACAAGTTAATATTGTGTACGTTACACTACAGAGGTGTGACTATACACGTTAATATTGTGTACGTTACACTACAGAGGTGTGACTATACAAGTTATTATTGTGTATGTTACACTACAGAGGTGTGACTATACAAGTTAATATTGTGTACGTTACACTACAGAGGTGTGACTATACAAGTTATTATTGTGTATGTTACACTACAGAGGTGTGACTATACAAGTTATTATTGTGTACGTTACACTACAGAGGTGTGACTATACAAGTTATTATTGTGTATGTTACACTACAGAGGTGTGACTATACAAGTTATTATTGTGTATGTTACACTACAGAGGTGTGACTATACAAGTTAATATTGTGTACGTTACACTACAGAGGTGTGACTATACAAGTTATTATTGTGTATGTTACACTACAGAGGTGTGACTATACAAGTTATTATTGTGTACGTTACACTACAGAGGTGTGACTATACAAGTTAATATTGTGTACGTTACACTACAGAGGTGTGACTATACAAGTTAATATTGTGTACGTTACACTACAGAGGTGTGACTATACAAGTTATTATTGTGTATGTTACACTACAGAGGTGTGACTATACAAGTTAATATTGTGTATGTTACACTAGAGGTGTGACTATACAAGTTAATATTGTGTACGTTACACTACAGAGGTGTGACTATACAAGTTACTATTGTGTATGTTACACTACAGAGGTGTGACTATACAAGTTATTATTGTGTATGTTACACTACAGAAATGTGACTATACAAGTTATTATTGTGTACGTTACACTACAGAGGTGTGACTATACAAGTTATTATTGTGTATGTTACACTACAGAGGTGTGACTATACAAGTTAATATTGTGTATGTTACACTACAGAGGTGTGACTATACAAGTTAATATTGTGTACGTTACACTACAGAGGTGTGACTATACAAGTTAATATTGTGTACGTTACACTACAGAGGTGTGACTATACAAGTTAATATTGTGTACGTTACACTACAGAGGTGTGACTATACAAGTTAATATTGTGTACGTTACACTACAGAGGTGTGACTATACAAGTTATTATTGTGTACGTTACACTACAGAGGTGCGACTATACACGTTAATATTGTGTACGTTACACTACAGAGGTGTGACTATACAAGTTATTATTGTGTATGTTACACTACAGAGGTGTGACTATACAAGTTAATATTGTGTATGTTACACTACAGAGGTGTGACTATACAAGTTAATATTGTGTATGTTACACTACAGAGGTGTGACTATACAAGTTAATATTGTGTACGTTACACTACAGAGGTGTGACTATACAAGTTAATATTGTGTATGTTACACTACAGAAGTGTGACTATACAAGTTAATATTGTATATGTTACACTACAGAGGTGTGACTATACAAGTTAATATTGTGTACGTTACACTACAGGTGTGACTATACAAGTTATTATTGTGTATGTTACACTACAGAAGTGTGACTATACAAGTTAATATTGTATATGTTACAACATAACAGATGTGTGACTATACAAGTTAATATTGTGTAAAGTGGTCGTGTAGGAGACACAGTAAAAAGGCTCTCAGTCCACACTGTAAATGTGGTTGGTGTTAGGAAGGGTATCCAGCCATACAAAACCTGTCAGAAACAGTTTTGTACGAGTGAGACACGGTCTGCAAAACAATCTCACCAAGTGGGACAAAACTGTCCAACCCATGTTAGCGTGGAAGATGGATGTTAAATGATGATGATCATAATGTTACAACACTACAGAGGTGTGACTATACAAGTTATTGTGTATGTTACACTACAGAGATGTGACTATACAACTTATTTATTGTGTAATGCTTACCAAGGTGTGAACACTTCTTCACATATCGGACATTGTTTAATTAGTGAGGTAACTGATTGACCATGAGAAACTTCTCCTTGCTGGTGTCTGTCAATTGAAGTGTTTTGTTGAATATTAGGAGAAAGAAATAAGTTCTTCGCTACTGATTTATCATTAGTTTCTCTCTGAATGTTTGTTCTTCGTTCCACCGATGACTGACAAGCGAAGAGATCAGGACTCAACATACAATCTGATTTGTTTTTCTCTGAGTTATTTTGCTGCGGTGTCGCTTTTAAAAACAAAAGTCATCACAAAATTTCAGTAGAATAAAATTACTTGTTAAAGAGTAGGGATTAAAACTGCATTATTCATCATCTTTTCCAAGTAATAATAAAGTGAGGCAGGTAGAACCATGGAATATTCAATAGGAATTTTATACTCTGGTGCTTGCAAAACCATTAGCAAATAGTGTCTTTTGTTTTCCTATGGGTTAAATCATTTTCAAAGAGCAAGCCTATAATATATTGCTGTGTTGTGCATATTTGTTTTTGTTGTTGCTGTGTGTATTTGTTATTGTTGTGTATATATGTTGTTGCTGTGTATGTTGTTATTGTGTATATTTAAGTAATAATTTTTATGATTAGTGTCAACAAAAATATATAGATAAATAACTAATAAAGCTAACTAAATATATAAAAATAAATCAATTAAAAAAAAAAAAGAATAACCATTCGGCAACATTTATTTGGCATTTTTTACTGTTAATGTTAAATGTTTTGAGACAAATATAAACTATATATTTCAGGTTGAACTCATCCTGCTCACATAAATGTCAGTTTTTATTGCTATTACAGACATTCAACACCTACTGTGTACTGTTTAGAATAGCGACACCATATGCCTGCATACATCTTGGTTTAGAATAGCTATACCATATCCCTGTGTGTATTTAAAGGTCTGTGGTCTAGTAGTTACGGTGTTGGCTTTACAATCATAATGTTAGGGGGTTCAATTTCTGGACTGGGTGATGTGTTGTATTCTTGAGCAAAACACTTAATTTCACGTTACTCCAGTATATTAATTTAAAATGAGTATCAGCTAATCTTTGCTTTAGCAGAGTAAATAACCTTAAAACACTTGTTAGTTGTTGTGTCTATATGAATCAAATCATTATACTTATCCACCGAGGGCGGTGGATTGGCAGTATCGGTAGAGGGTCGAACGCCATGCTTTGTAGCATAGAGTTACGCCCCTTTATGATCTGAGTTCAAATCCCGCCAAGGTTAACTTTGCCTTTCATCCTTACGGGGTCGATAAAATAAAGTACCAGTAATGTACTAGGTAATTGCTGGCCTTGTGCCAAAAGTAGAAACAATTATACTTATAATTTCTCCATGTTTTAATGCCAACATACAAACAACTTTGTCAAGATATTTAAATCATTTCAATTACTATTTTTCAAACAAAAGACGTATATATGTTTTGCAAATAATGAAGGATTTTGTAATATTACTAAGATGGCACTTGGAACATAACTTAACAAAGGTTCTTACATAAAGTTCTGCTGGAAAGGTTTTAAATAAACATAAACATTTAAAAACAGCCAGTTTTCTATTGTAGATCCAGGGGTGTTTGAAATATAACTTAAAGGTTCTTACAAAAATTTTGCTGGAAAGTTTTTAGATACATTTTAAAATAAACAGTTTTGTATTGTAGAATGAAGGGTGATTTCAGGTGGTTTGGTTAATTTGGCACCATTTTTGAACTACTTTATGCTATTGCCTAGACAACAAAAACTACTGAATTTCATCTTACCTGGATTTAGATTAGATATTTTTCCAATCCAATTTAACTGATTCCCGTTTAAATTTTCTTTATGGAAATGAGAGATAAGTTTTGAAAAGACACAAGCTTCATTTTGTGGTGATGATTTCATTCCTGAATAATCTTTATTTAGCTGTCCTGTGATATCAGAATGTAGACCTGTAGCACACTGGGAACAAAAATCTGGAAATGGTGTCCATTTGTCTGTAGAATTATCCAATGCTTCTTTATCATTGCATTTCATTTTATTAACCTTCAACATTAAAACGACAAAAAAAATAGCAATGATATATCATTACGTGAAATTGAAAATTATTCTAAATAGTATTGCTGTGTTAAGTGAAGTACCAGGTTTGGTTATTCACTCACTCTCTCTCACACTCATCTTTCTCTCTCTCTCACACTCATCTTTCTCTCTCTCTCACACTCATCTTTGTCTCTCTCATACACTGTCTTCTTTGTCTCTCTCTCTCTCCTCTTTGTATCTTTCACTCTCCTCTTTGTCTCTCTCTCTCACACTCTCCTTTTTGTCTCTCTACTTTCTCTGTCTCTCTTCCTCCTTTTCTTTATCTAAACTCTGCCTTCTCTCCTTCTCAATTAATAAACCAATCAACTATTTTGTGTTGAAAGAAGGATTGTGAGGGACTACTTCACAATGCCCTCCTCTTTTCCAGAAATGGAAAAGTGTTGAATGAGGAATTAACAGCCTCTTCTCACAGAAAAATGACAATATTTGTTACTGGGGTGGTCCAAGGATGGTTTCCTATCCAGTACAACAATATACATTACTGGGATATCCAAGGATGATTCCCTGTCCAGTACAGCATAGCAATATATGTTACTGGGGTGATCCAAGGATGATTCCCTGTCCAGTACAGGGCAGCAATATATATTACTACGACCATCCAAGGATAATTCCACCCAGTACAGGACAGCAATATATATTACTACAACTATCCAAGGATGATTCAGTCCAGTACAGCACAAAATGGCAATAAATAAAAAAAATCCTCATCACTTAATTTCCACCGGTGTAGTACTTTTGTGACATTGAAATATTTAAGTATAAAAAGTTGTATCTGACCTTGAAGTCTGGGAAAGTGGTGAAGTGAAGTGACTGTGACTCAGTATGAATGTTTTCTAGCTGCTGTCGTAACTTCTTGAAAATATCACCATTAGAACTAAATGAACTGAAAGTTAAACATTTTTATATTTTATTAAATATTCCTGTCTCTATATCTGCATGTATGTATCTGTTTGTGTGTGTGTGTATATGTTTATGTGTATGTGTGTAATTTAGTTTGTGTGTGTGTTTCTTTTTAATTATTTGAATCCTTCCTGTAAGGAAGAAGCTGGTTTCTAACAAAAAACAAGCCCCGTTGTTGGAGTGTGGAAACCAAAAGCAGTCACACATCTTGCATATTTTTATTGTTCTTGTAAAGTGTGTGTTAGCTGGTCAATATGAGCTGCCTTCCCCATGGTTTACTGCGTCCATGCTGACCTCAGATAGTTTTAAATAAATGTGAAAGCATTGATTGTGGTAGAGGTGAAGTGAGAATAATTTCCATGGTGCAGGAAGAGTTTTGATTGAAAAGTTGCAGAAGAGTTTGAAGAACAGTTGATGAGTCAAATATTTTTTCTTGGAATCTGTATCAAGAGTTCTGATTTTAGTATTGAAATGGTTGAAATAAAATAAGAAATGCCACGGAAAATCTTCTATAAGGTGAGGGGGACACTTTGTGTTAAAACGTTTAATGAAATAAAATGCCCTTATAATTTATCCCATTGTTTAATTTTTATTATTGTTATTATTGTTAAATCAGAAACAATTATTATAAAAAAAAGAAAAGGAAACAAAAGAATAAAAAAAAGAATAAGAAAATAAAGAGACAAAAGAGCAAAAAATAGAATCGTAAGGGGAGGGGTTGGCAAGAGCTCTGATGTAGCAGAAGAGAGAGGAGGGTGATTGGTCCTTTTGCCTAGGGCAGAAGGGCTGTGCCCCGTGGACAAGACCACAAAAGCATTCCAGTGGACAATGGCCACTGACACCTGCTGTAACAGCCATCCTACCTCGACAGGCTGCCGACATAACGATCTTGTGAAGGAGCTCGGCTGTATGGGGTCCAAGTACACCTGAGTTCTCGACGGCGACCAGTGCAAAGAGGAAGTGTCCGAGCAAACCCCAGTATTTGTTTATTTTATGTTCTTCTGCGAGGCAGGCCGCAATGCCAGGACTCGTGGTTGAAGCGACTAAGTTGGAGGCGGAGAACGTGTCGCAGCAGGCGGCGTCCCAGATGAGGGATCTACCTCCTTCGAATTGGAAGAGGGTGATTCCATCAGGGCGCTTGCTATTTCCGCGGTCTAGGCCTACTGGCTCCAGTTGAGATAGAAAGCCAGCTGCGTCCAGGCTCCTTCTCAGTATGTCATTGAGAGCGGCGTATCGGGGAACTGGCCTGTGCACTGGGGCCAAGACAGAGGGTGCAGGCCAAACTTGTCAACAACTGCCCTGCAGCAGCATTTATGAGGCTCACACACGTGGAGGCCAAGGTATTGGGCTACTCTGATGCGAGTGCACTCATCAAGAAAGGCACCGGTTGATGAGGGTGACACCGAATTGAGTCACGTGCTGCTGTTGGGCTGAGAAGCAGAGCGGAGGCAGGCGAGGCAGTGTTGGTTCAAGCCAGACTTGATCCGCCTGGCAGAAGACCTGCAATTGATGTCGTTCCAGTTATGTTGGACCGTAGTATACAGGAGGATAGTGAGGCCTTCGCCTGTTAAATCTCAAGGCCAGATCAGGTTCGACCGCCTGCCTGAGAACCTCGCTGACGAGAGTGCGACTGGATGAGATAGAGGAGAGGTAGGCAGCTAAACCTAGATCCAAAGCCGATCGGAGGCCGAGGCCACCGAACCTCGCTGGGAGTGTCGCCTGTGCTGTCGAAACTGACATTGCAGATGAGTTCCGCACAGCATCGGATGGTGGGGTCAAGTTCCCCGAGAAGATCTGTGCAAGGTGCGGCACGCAGCGTGAATGCAAATTAGGAGAGGGTGAAGTAGTGGAAGAATGCAAGATGAGTGTCAATGAGGCGCAGGCTCTCTGCCAATTGGACAAATCCGTATGCTTGATCTCCAGGCATTCTCTTATGGGTTTCGGAAAAATGGGGGAGCCGAGAATGCATGCGGCGTGCTTGGGTGTCAGCTGAGTCCCGGCCAGGATGAGACGGGAGCAGAGTACGGCAGAATTCAGCCTCTATGTAGCTGATGTTAATCACCTCAGACTTAGTTGGGTTGATCTCAAGTTCAAGGAGCTTTAGACCTGGGATGATTTGTCGAAGGTCCTCAACTACCATCTCAGCCGGGCTGCCCAGGGTCGAGTCATTGAGGTACCCAACATTAAGGGGTGACCAGACCGACTGGGCTACGTCGTGGACTGCCAGCACGAACAGGAGCGAGCCGAGTGGGTCCCCCTGCTGGACACCAGTGGTGGAAGTAACCCTGTTGTCAGCAGCCATGAGTAAACTGGGTGTTCGTATGAGAGGTGGACGAGGGGGTAGATGGAGGGGGTTCGTCTAAGATTTGTCTCTAGGATGTGATCCCATCTAATGCTGTTGAAGGCGTTAGTCATGTCCAGCTTCACGATGAGGTGGGGTGACGAGGGAGGTGCGTGCTCTATGAAGTGTCTGGCCGCATGAGCTGCGGCCTCTCAACCCCACTTGATTCCCACTCCGAGCTGGGCAGGGATTAGCACCTCGCTCAGGTCATCTTTGACTGACTTGCAAGCTACCTTGGCTGCAAGTCGTCGGAAGACATTACCCACTCCGTCATTCTTCTTCAGGGTGGTCAAGCTGGCTGAGAAGAAAAGATCGCGGGCATGGTTGGGGTAGTTGGCGCGGAGGAGACAGTTGGTGAGGGCTGTTAATGACTGAAACAATCGGGTCCCTGCATCCGCCGAGTGAGATGATATAAGAACTCGGAGGTGACCGGGACGCAAGCCGTCTACTCCACCACTGCTGCTACCAGGAAAAGATTTTAGAGCGGATACCACGTCCTCGCTGGACGCTGCCGGGGAGAGATTGCTGGCCGGAGCTGAAGCGTCCCTGATGTCGGATATTTGAGGCGAAGCGATGACAAAACATCCGGTGTTACTCGGAGCACCAGCGTCGCTTGAAGCCAGCACACGAACAACCGCCGAAACGTCCAAACTCCTAACTACCAACAACTCGAGTAGTCGATACAGAGTTGTCTCTCTTTATAAGAATTTTTCAATAACATTTTGTACAGAAGGAATGAATAAAAGCGTTTAATTCCTCCTATTAATTAGTCTTGGTGATTTTCCGGGATAAGTAATGGCTTCAATATATATGTAATGGCAACAGTTTCGTTTTCCACAATAAGTAAATATCAACATAGCTTAATTAAAGAATTGGTTTATGTTTTCAAATAACTCTTTCTATAATTGTTAATTATTTGATGCTGTATATCTGGGATATAGTTTATCAACAGTTTTATATAAGAGTTAAAGAAAATTAGATACCTTTCTCCATCATTATTACACGAAAGTTCGCTGAAAGTTTTCTCATTTATTAAAGGGCTGTTGTCAACTTTGCTATCATTCGATTCCGATATCACAGATCGTTTAGACAATTTTAACTTTTGCCGCTTTGCCGCCATGACGAGAAACTAAAGGGAGATAACTAGTACAAAATATAACATACATGTGTATATAGTATATATATGGGATTTAGGGAACTCTGGATAGAGATAGCACTTTTGTCTGGCAGCTGTACTCCACTTACGCGGTGAAATTGCCAGGCAAAATAGGTCTTATCTACCTCCTAAATCTCTCATGTGCTGGCTCTTAGCACCACACTCCGGTACACTGCTTCAGCTGGTGGACTAAACCACGCGAGGAATGGTGTTTACATTGTACCACTGGGCGAAGGAGCTGTAACCGACAACCAACAGCAAAAGCGGAAGAAGTCCATGTTTAACTGAACGGCCACGTGTAAAAGAGTAAACCTTACAAATCAGGAGTGGAGCCCCGAAGGTGGACCAGTGTCTTGCAAACACTGTTTCGGCAGCCCCTGCAGCCAAATGTTATGTGCCGCATACCTGTGTATCTCACCAGTACGGGTGAGAAGGTGACTCTGACGACTGGGAAATTCAGTATCTCCATATTTTATGGCCACGCTTGCGCCCTGGAGATGCCACTCCAGCCTCGTTCACATGCGTGGAAACAACACGGAAGCTGGCAGTTTACGACTGGCGGAGACAATGAGACACCACGGGTCAGATTCGACGGCGAGAAGGATCATTGTATCCCAATGGACGACTACTGCCCTGATGGTGTCGGTGATGGCAGATATAAATATATATTTACTCCAAATTCTTCATTTGAGCTGCTTCTGCTATAACTGGTGCATAGCACTTTTTCTAGCGGGCGCGACGTCAAGGCCCATTTATATCTGTAGCGAAATCTCTCCACACCTTGACCCCTGGGTGACATTTAACGGTCACTTTTTGACGTAAACAAGTCTGTGCGTGGGCGATCTCTCGAGGTCACCCTTGTGGTTCTCAAGGCAAGGGACAGAGGAAACGACAGATATAAATAGCGTGTCTTAGACCAAGCAAAAATGCAATACGGAGCATTTCCTGATAGAGTAACGATGTAAAACATTTGCTTTCTACAGACCCCTTTAGGTCTGCAATCTCTCTCTCTCTCCTAACCAAGACGGCGAAGTTCATGAAGTTTTCTTGGTAAATACAATTTAATTCTACTTTTACAAACAAACAAATAACGTACATAATCCCTGTGTATTTTTAGTATAATTCCAGCGAGAGTTATTTTTGTAGCGGTTGTCTCCCTTGTTTATGTAGCGGTTGTCTCCCTTGTTTGGTTTAACATCTAGACGGGAAGTAGAACCCTTTCTGCAACTTCCGGTCAGAACCCTATATTTTCAATAAATTAATAATATAGCTGTATAACGGCGGCGAAGATTCGAAACCGAATCTGAGCTTTCCTGCCTCTGGGACAAGCCGTGGTTAGTTGTTTACGCCCGGCAGACCAACCCCTTGGGAGATGCTAACCACAGGTCAGATTTTGTTTACACCTGGCAGAAAAGAGGTCAGATGATATATCCATCCTTCTAAATTCAACCGTTATAAATACAAGGGTTGTTTACACCCGGCAGACCAACCCCTTGGGAGGTGCTAACCACAGGTCAGATGATATATCTATCCTTCTAACTTCAACCCTTATAAATACAAGGGTTGTTTACACCCGGCAGAAAAAGTGAGACCACAGATAAGAGAGGACGTATTTCACCAACGGTGTTAATATTCCCTTCACGAAAAACAGTCTGTCCACTAATTTCTCACACGCCATTACCGCCTGGCTGATTGAATACTACCAACTGCTAAAACAAAACAAGAACGTTATTAATACGCACACACACACACATAGTAAGTTCACACTGTTTGCATTTTACATTCACCATTTCTGTCTGTCATATTGTATCTTTCAGATACAATACAAATTATATTATAATCGTATTCTGTGATACTTGTATTTACGAATATTTCATGTTATAGATTTTATCATTCAATATTCAAATTGAATATTGTTATGGTAAAATAAACATTGAAACAACACAATCCTGGTATTATTCTTTGCATTGAAACCATCATACCAACAATTCCACTTATCCGTTACAACTGTTTGGTGTCATCGTGGTTCATTTATATATATATTCATTTTCTGCGTGTCAAGGAACTATCATATCATCTTATTGAACATTTACTCATTTACCTACACACATACAACTTCTGGTCACACTGTATCACACAACAGTGACCACGTGACACAACAAGCTACAAGTGAACACGCACGCAACAAATGAATCAACACCACAACACAAACTAGCAACATCGACCAACAAATAATCGCTATATATCTACCGTCACTATTAAACATTAATTCACACCACGAGGTAAGGATTGACTACTTCTCGGAACATGACAGATAAAAAGATATTTTGTACTTTATTGGAACTTATAATAAGACGATTCCCTCTGACGATTAGTTCTGCGTCATCTGGAACCATACCAAAATCAATAGTTGGTAATCGATGATCGATTTTCACTCCGGTTCTACGAGCTATAAAACGGCATACGTAAGGAAGATAATAACTTTTCCACCTGTTTCCTAAATACTGCTTTATATATATACTAGCGGAGCTACCCGGCTTCGCTCAGTGTTAAAAAGCTTATTTAGAAAAGAATAATATTAACGTTTTAATCGTTATTTAAAAACTTCTGTAATTTAGTTTCTATTTTTTAGATTTTAACATTTATCTTTAAATGACTGAATGACTGACGAATTTAAAGAAAATTCGTTATAAGAACATTTAATTTGTTTTACTGAAGTGCTTTTGGATACACAATGTTTTTTTGTTTTTCCTTCTGGTGCGTACACGAATAAATCAGAAGGTTTACCGACGCGTGAGCAAGCCACATACAGCTGTCCATGTGAGAAGCATGGATTTTCTAAATTTAGTCCACACACTTATAGCGATTGTCCTTGTGCTTTGTTGATAGTCATTGCAAAGGCGAGTCGCACCGGAAACTGCAAACGTTTGAAATCGAATGGCGTATCTGTTGGAATGATTGGGATGCGTGGCAAGAGTACATCTTCTCCTTTAAATTTTCCATTTAAAATTGTAGCCTCGATGATATTGTTCATCACACGCATATTGTTTTTTAAAGTTAATTTCTGTACGTGTCGCCATAAAACTGATGATTTGAGACATGCATTAAGCTCATCAGCGGATGTTGATCGCGGTATAACTGGTAGAGTTTGTCGAAAATCACCAGACAATAAAATGAGTGTGCCACCGAATAGCTGTTCATTTCCTTTCAAATCTTTTAGCGTATTATTAAGCGCTTCCAATGATTTTTTGTGCGCCATAGTACATTCGTCCCATATAATGATTTTACATAATTGGAGTACTTTACCTATACCAGAATTTTTGGTAATATTGCATGTTGATGTCTCAGCGATTTGCATATTCAATGGCAATTTCAGGGCTGAATGTGCTGTTCGGCCACCATCTAAAAGAGTTGCCGCAATTCCAGATGATGCGATTGCCAGTGCAATATTATTTTCTGATCGTATAGTTGCCAAAATAAGTGAAATGAGAAAAGTTTTGCCTGTACCACCGGGCGCATCTATAAAATACAATCCGCCGCTTTGACTTATAATTGCCTGCATAATTTGGTCATATACTATGCGTTGTTCTGGTAGCAATTTGGGAAGATTCGTTTGAACAAATGTACCCAATTCGGCGACATCAAAGTTTGTTTCTCGTTGCAAATCACGATCGAAAATGTCGTTTACAGATCGATTCGGCGCAGGCATTCCCAATTGTACCAATGTTTTGTTAGCGATTGCTAAACATATGACCTCAATGGAAACCAATGCTTCATTATACACATTTTGTGTGAATTGAATATTCATATTTTGATTTGTTGCACGCAAACGATGTAGGATGTCTTCACTCATGTAGTCTTTATATTTTTCCCAAAGATCTTTTGGATTTGATGGGAAGCACGTTGTCAATATTATTGAGAATAATGTGCGTATTTGCTTTGGTCGAGCAGTATTCGATGCATCAGCGAGTGAAGTGTCCCAATGTCCATCATTTTCAAGAAGATTTAATTCTTGGCAAGCTTCACGATAAGTGGCACATACTTGACCGTTTACTGTTCTCAATTCTTGGAATGATGTCGGTCCACGTATGTGTCCAGGTCAGGAAAATAAGGACAGACGAAATGAAGATATCAAATTACAGCACTTAGTTAAGGGCTAGCTGAAAAAGAATTCCCTGTAATGGGAAGGGAAGTAATGTGAAACAGACACTATACTAATTCTATTGAAATTATATTAAATTAAAGAGAGAATTTACTAATTCTATTGAAATTATATTAAATTAAAGAGAGAATACTAATTCTATTGAAATTATCTTTAATTAAAAAAATTTCACACTCGCTCTTTCACTCACTCTTTGTCTATACGTTGATTTCTCTTTCTCCGTTTATAGCACTCTCTCTTTGTCTATACGTTGCTCTTTCACTCTCTCTTTGTCTATACGTTGATTTCTCTTTCTCCGTTTATAACTTTAGAGACAGTCTAATATAGGGAGTGGTTCAAAGCAGGCAGACTACTCGCTCTTTCACTCGTTGCTCTTTCACTCTCTCTTTGTCTATACGTTGATTTCTCTTTCTCCGTTTATAATTTTATATATATAGATATAGATATATGTGTTTCTCTAATGATATATGGCTATATACATATATTTTTAAATTTGTATATATATATATGATCCTCCCAAAGTATATCAATATATATATATAGTTAGAGAAGCAAAAAATTGCTTATTGTGATCCAGTTTTTGGTTAAGAAAGCCAGTTTCATGGATGGTTTCAACGTAGGGTTAGGGGTAACTCCACAAGTTTGTAAGAATTCCGTTCAATCTTGGAGTATAAAGTATAAAAGAGAAAACACAGGTAAGCATTAAGAGAAGGATTTAATCCAGGTATTTACGACCGTTTCATTGGTAAGTGCAACCTTATATTGCTATACTGCAAATAGCAGCCACTCAATTATGATTGTTGTTCACAGTCCAAATTTTCAAAATAGAGTAACTCACTATTTTGAAAATTTGGACTGTGAACAACAATTATAATTGAGTGGCTGCTATTTGCAGTATAGCAATATAAGGTTGCACTTACCAATGAAACGGTCGTAAATACCTGGATTAAATCCTTCTCTTAATGCTTACCTGTGTTTTCTCTTTTATATATATATATATATATATATATATATACAGTATATATATATATATATATATATATATATATATATATATATATATATATATATATATATATATATATATATATATATATATATATATGTGTGTGTGTGTGTGTGTGTAATAATAATAATGATTTCTTTATTTCTTTATTTATTTATTTTAATAATAATAATAATGCTTTCTTTATTAACCACAAGAGTTGACATAAAGTATAACAGTAAGGACAGCACAGGACGGTACAAATGGCATTTCTGCGTGTAAAGAAAAAAAAACAATAACAAAGGAAAATTCCCCAATGGGGGGGGGGGGGAGACTTCCGAGGGTCACTCGTGGTGAAAGCCCATTTAAAAAAGCCACTGTGACCCTGACCACCAGGGCAAGTGATCTCCCAGTTTTCAACCTCCAATCTACAGGCGCATACTCAGAGCAGGCCCATTGACTCAGGCCATGCTTGCCTCTCTCACCCATCTTTCAACAAATTGCTGGGAAGAGAGCACTTCCCTCTCCACCCTGATTTTCCTTTTCAAATGAAATTTGAAAAAGTTAATCAGGACATCACCGAAGAGATAAGTGCGCGTCTTCAGCCCTTTCAAACGCGTCCACCACACGACCTCTTTCTCCATGGCCACCAGGCAGAGAAAAACTGCCTGCCCTTCCCGATAAAGGAAGGCCGCGGGGCAATCTTCACGATGGACTCTGCTGATAGCCGGATGCGTCTTACATAGCGAAAGCAGGTGTTCGACATAAAGTCAGCAATGCTCGGACACTGGACGAGTGCGTGCAGGACTGTTTCGTCGCCCTGCGCGCATCTCGGACAGGCCCGGTTGACGGCATTTCCACGCCTGTAGAGTTTATCCCGAACTGGCAAAGCTCCCCGGTAGCACTGCTGGGCAGGGATTTCTGGAAGTTGTCCATCGGCCCGGCCCTAAAGTTCTCCCGAAGAGATTGGTTAGTTGATTTTTCGTCGTCCCCAAGGACGTCGTCGTTCTTTCCCTCCACTAACCCTCTATAGAACGTCAAGGTGGAGTTTCCACTGATCACATCGCCCGATTGGTCGAGGGCTGTGAGCGCCTGGAGACATTCCAATCTCCAAGCTCTCCCTCTCGATCTTCGCCCTGTCACCGCCTCGTATAATAATAATAATAATAATGAGTATAACCGAAGTTGCAGCTGCAAGTAGCAGTTTCCGTCTACCCAATTTCACACACAAGACTAGGTCGACACTTGCCGAAGATGTCACGTAGTGGGATCGAATCCGAGGCCTAATGATTGCGATATGAACTTTTTAACCATTCCACCATGTTGCGTCCAGGATCAACTCTATTCTGGGATGAGTACATAAGACAAAATCTAAACTCCCCGAACTATGCCAGAAGACAATAAAAACGTGTGTGTTGAATGTGTACTTTCCTTACAAATCTTCGGTTTGCAAAAGTTTACCAAAGATAACATATTGCCGTTGCCTTGGCAACAAGTGGCATTACAATACTTTTCTGTGGTGGAAAACTGGCACAGTATATGTTTAATCTGCCCCTACACGTAACAAGACACGAATAACCTTTGTAAAACATCAAGTAGAACTCACTGTCTGTTTGTATGTATGCGTCCGTGACTCTTGGTGGAGTCGTCGTGGGGACGTTATAGTGACATTTTAAACTTGGCGGAGTTCCTTTTATCTCCAGATCTGAATACAGCCAATTTGTTCCAGAGAACGGGAGAGATTATGTGAGAAAGGAAGTGAGAAAGAGATATATAGAAAGAATCGACCCCAGTACTAGACTTTTAGCAGTAAAAGAATATATTGTGTTAGTTGTGAAAGCAGTAAATATAACGTTGAAGTTGAAGTAGAAATGGTTGAAGGTTGTCTCCACGAAAGGACCTGAATCTGTAATATAGTTATAGGCAGTGAGTAAGCGAAGTCAAATATTATACTCACTGGTTGATGTGGAAATAATAGAACCTAGGGAAAAGGATTTTCCCATATCACGTCCCACGTTATGTTTTTAGTGTGTATGCAGATTTGTTGATGGCAGAAATATCAGAAGGCTTTATCAAGGTTTTTACAGTGGTTTATTTACAACTGAACGGGATTACAATAATAGATGCCGGCATGCCGCGTAATTGAATGAACAAAATTAAGTGTTTGATGTTAGGAAGTGGTCCCTAGCCGACAGGGCCAAAGTTTCTTATTTACCGTTACATTTTGCTAGTGTTGACACGCAAAGATAAATGGATGTCGTCTTCTTGAAGTGAAAGCAGCAACTAGTTCTAGTCAACAAAAGAAGCGCGAAATTCTTAGTTGGGCGAAGTTGTTTATATTCATGCGCGACTTACACGATTAGTTAACCTAACCAAATCGCGCATGGAAGATTAATGTTGCGAGATACGAAGTAATGCCGCTACAGACTCAGACAGCAGAGAACCGGAATGAATACCCCAAAGCATTCTATCCGACATTCTAACAATTCTGCCAAACTCCTACAAAGATGCAAACTGATAATTTGAAATGAAGTCGTCATGAACCACCAATGACCTTTGGCTAGCAATTGAATACAAGCCCTTGAAGACAACACAGATAATGGAAGGAGTGTTTATAAATACTAAACAGTCTTGAAGCAGCAGGATCTTCTCAATACAATCTAATGCTGATGCTTGAATCGTCGATCATGCTACTTCGTAACTTCGACCCTTTACAACCTTTGCAACGACACAAAACTCATCATTAAAAATTAAAAATAAACTATATTACTGCATGTCTCGGAGGTTTCAAACATGTAAGGAGTATTGAATCAATTAATTCCCTTACACCATTAGTCCTGCCACCTTAGTAGTTAAATGTTAAGTGTGACGCCATTGTCATACTTTTGAGAAATCTTTCTGTTCAGCAAGGTCTTGGGTTATGGTGTAAAACTAGAAGTTATTTACCTTTCTAACAACTGCTCAGGTGTTCACACGTAGGCAAGAGAGCATTAATTCAGCGCCATAA
>OZ024748.1:25952551-25962551 GCA_964016885.1 Eledone cirrhosa
CCTTTTCTTCGTTTTCTGTCTTTCTTTCTGTTTTCTCTCTTTCTTTCTCTCTGTGTAAAATTTTTTCACAGCCAGCGTAAACCTCTTCAAATGAAGTCGGTGTTATAACGGTATGTCGAATCTATTTATCTATAAAACTGTTTATATTGTATTTTGTCTGATGAAGGCATAGCATATTGTTAATATGATATCCCCGAAATATATATAATGAAATAAATATGGTTTTATAAATATAGTTTTCCATTTATTTAATATTGTAATATTGTAAATATACTCCAAATATTTGTCAAGTGCTTTTATATCAGTTATAAATATTTACTAGTTGTAACCCAACAATTTTAAATATAACTTTCCATATATATATTTATATATATATATTTATATATATTTATATATATATATTTATATATATTTATATATATATATTTATATATATTTATATATATATATTTATATATATTTATATATATATATATATATATTTATATATATATTTATATATATATTTATATATATATATATTTATATATATATTTATATATATATATATATATTTATATATATATTTATATATATATATATATATATATATATATATATATATATATATATATATATATATATATATATATATATATATATATATATTATACTTTGGGAGGGTCATGTTGCCAATAAGAAACACACGCACCAGTTGCTTTCACTTCAATTTATTATATATTTATAAATTTATTATATATTTATAAATTTACAAGTTTATAAATTTATAAATTTCTGGTTGGTTGGTTGGTTCCACAACCAGATAGTTGTTTATATATAGTCATAGTCCTTTCGTCACACACTCTGTGACCTCTTCAGTGACTGGGGATTCCTTTCTTTGTTTCTGTGCCTCTCTTTTGTTCTGTCCTACGCTATTTTGTTTCTGTGTGTGTGTCGTGTGCTCAGTCTGCGCATGCGCCACATCCGGGTGTCTGTGTGTGTTTATGTTCATTTATCTATTTGCTTATTTATTTACTTATTTACATGTTACTGGTTGGTTGTTTGTTCTATGTGTGTGTGTGTTTTCATTTTGTCCTTAATTGTAAGTTGTGATGTTGCTGTTCCACTCATATTTTTTCTATTTAATTTTGGTTTGCACATGCGGTAGGGGCCAGCATAAAACTAACCCTTAAGGAACATATGTTCAAATTTAATGGAAAAACATATGCCCAAGAGGAAGGAGCAGCCATTGGTGTTAGCATTGCAGGCGACATAGCTAACTTATTCATGGTATGGTGGGACAGTAGACTTAAACTTAAACTTAAAGAACAATTAGAAGACCCCTTAACCCTGATAATGTACTCCCGCTACGTAGATGATATAAACATCGTAGTGAAGACACCCCCACTAGAGAACAGTCAGGAACTAGAGAAAAACACAATGGAAAGCATCCAGCAAATAGCAAACTCCATCCACCAGAGCATTAGAGTTACTATAGACTACCCAAGTAGACACCCCAACCATCGATTACCTGTACTAGACACAGAGCTCTGGTTAGATACCATTAACAACAAAAAACAAATCCTCCATTCCCATTATGCCAAACCCATGACTTCCAAACATCTGATCCACCTAAACTCGGCCATTTCGGACCATACCAAAATCAACATACTGATTGCGGATTTGGTACGGATGATGAGAAATGTGTCCCGCATGTGCAACCCCGAAGAACTAGAGAGACACATACAACACTTCATCCACCGTATGCAGTTCTCTGGCTACAATCAGAGAGATAGAATCAGAGTGTATAGAGGAGCCAGAACCAAATGGGAAAAAATGGTAAATAATGACATAAATGGGACCTGCCCCTTGTATAGGAGCAAATTTTGGAATAGAATAGAAAGAACTAGGAACAAGGCTAATAGAATAAACTCATGTTATGATAGCAATAAACACCAGAGTGTAATGTTCATCGATACAACCCCTAGAGGCGAACTAGCCTACAAATTTAGAAGGGCCCTAAATAAACATAAACTCAATATTAAGATAGTAGAAAGACCAGGTACCTCCGTAAAAACACTTATTAGCAAGACATACCCTTTTCAAAGACCCTCATGTATAGATAAGAAATGTATAACCTGTAAAATAAGCCCCCATATTAACTGTAAAACTAGAAATGTAGTGTATAGCATAAGATGTACGGAAGGACAATGTAGAGACAAAAATATAGTGTACATAGGTGAGACAGCTCGTAGTATAGGGGAACGGATAAATGAACACTGGCGAGACCTTCAAGATAATAAAGAATCATCTGTACTCTACCAACATGCTAAGATAGAACACAAGGGTAAATTAGAGAACATAGAAATAAAAATAGAATCTACACACAGAAAAGATGCAATGTTTAGACAAATTACAGAGGCAATAAACATAAAAAAATTACAACCAAAATTAAATAGAAAATATGAGTGGAACAGCAACATCACAACTTACAATTAATGACAAAATGAAAACACACACACACATAGAACAAACAACCAACCAGTAACATGTAAATAAGTAAATAAATAAACAAATAGATAAATGAACATAAACACACACAGACACCCGGATGTGGCGCATGCGCAGACTGAGCACACAACACACACACAGAAACAAAATGGCGTAGGACAGAACAAAGGAGAGGCACAGAAACAAAGAAAGGAATCCCCAGTCACTGAAGAGGTCACAGAGTGTGTGACGAAAGGACTGTGACTATATATAAACAACTATCTGGTTGTGGAACCAACCAACCAACCAGAAATTTATAAATTTATAAACTTGTAAATTTATAAATATATAATAAATTGAAGTGAATGCAACTGGTGCGTGTGTTTCTTATTGGCAACATGACCCTCCCAAAGTATAACAATATCGGTTTCAACACACGATTTCAGATAAAGAATCTTGCCAAACAAATTCAGAAACGAAATATATATATATATATATATATATATATATATATATATATATATATATATATATATATATATATACATTTATACTCTGATATAACACCTGCAACCCTGATGGTATCCAATGATGTTGACTTGTTCTTCTTTTTGGTAAATATCATCTTGGTTAAGAGAGTGGGACTGGCTTTGTGCAGTGCCTTTGCTGATTATAAAAACTTCACGGCACAGGCATTGCTTTATATCTGGAGATCTCTCTGCACTTGTCGTCACATGGTACCATGGGCCCAGCACTATGTGTCAATAATTATCACAAGTGTAGTGTTTGTACCAGAGTTTTCATGTCGCAGGCTGGACTAAAAAGTCACACTCGTTCAGCGCATCGGTAGGGGTTCTCCTACATGGATATAAAGTAGTGGCCGTACTCGAAAATGAGTTGGCAGCCACCATGTATGTATGTATGTAGTATTTCCAGACAGCGAAGGTTCTTTTATGGCGCTAACATGCAGCGTCTGTGCGAGACTCTGCCTCAGCAAAGCTGGACTGGAAAGTCATCTTCGCAGTCATAAAGTGAGACCTGTAGTTGACTACCAGGCTGCTGTTGGAGATGCTACTCATCATGCCTGCTAAGCATGTGGTAGAGAATGTAAATCAGCAGGAGTGCTCAAATGACATGCAAAAGTACATGAACTCCAACCACAATCGGCTACTGCCAGTGAATATTTTGCTTGTCAACTCTGTGCAAGAGAGTTTAGATCATTGGGTGGGCTAAAAAGCCACATTCGATCGCAGCACTGTTAATTGTTTTCGTATGTGTGTATAGATGTGTGTGTGTGTGTGTGTGTGTGTGTGTGTGTGTGTGTGTGTGTGTGTGTGTGTGTGTGTGTGTGTGTGTGTGTGTGTGTGTGTGTGTGTTATAGATGTGTGTGTGTGTGTATATATATATATATATATATATATATTATTGTTGTTATTATTGTCGTTGTTATTATTATTTTTTTTCGTGCAATGGCCATACTCGATAACAAGGGGGTAGCCATCATGTATGTATGTAAAAGGTAAACAGAAATAACAACACAATCGGTACAGTATATTGGAGGAATATATTAGGTTAACATTTGAAATAGCAGGAAGCGGGTCGTAACGTTTCGGACGCTAGACCTTCTTCAGAAGAAAGAATGAGAAATAAAATAGATTGAAGGGACGGGCGGCGAGGAAATGGAAAAAAAAATGTCTTTAGATAAAAATAACAGGTCCATTCATGTTGACATCTCTTGAAATATATATATATATATATATATATATATATATATATATATATATATATATATATATATATATATATATATATATAGTTATACTTATATATAGAAATATAAATAAGATAAGGGTAATATTGTATATTACCCGATTACCAGTAAGATATACTACAGAGCCGAAATACAACATAAATAACAATCAAATTGTGTTTAAGGCATTTAATTGCTTACAATCGTTTCATCCAGATATAAGGCGCATAATGGGAAAATACTTTGAAACGAAGTTGCCCCTGAAATGGGAATACAAATGGAATAAAACAAGTTTCGCGTAAATCGAAGCACGGGTTCCCGAGATATGGGGTTTTCTGGGTACCTTCATAAACAGAGAGAAAGTGATAGTGGTTGTGAGAGAATAGATTGAAAGAGAGACACAGAGAGAGGAGACAGAGGAGAATGGGAGAGAGAACTGATGGTGTTGTTGTGTATATATATATATATATGTGTGAGTGTGTGTATATATATATTGTGGAGGCACGTGGCCTAGTGGTAAGAGTGTTGGACTTACGATCATAATGTGGTGGGTTCGATTCCTGGGTTGCGTGTTGTGTTCTTGAGCAAAACACTTCATTTCACGTTGCTCCAGTATACTCAGCTGAAAATGAGTACCAGCAATGGCTGGAGGTTTAACCCTGCGATGGACTGGCGTCCTGTCCAGGGGGGAGTCTTGTTCTCTCAGCCGCTTCACGCCATGAAACCGGGGATAAGCACCGGCCAAATGAGCCTTCTGGCTTAAGACAGACTTTAGACTTTTTAGTGTATATATATAAATATATATATGTGTGTGTGTGTATGTGTGTCCCTATGACCAGTGTATGTAGATCAGACACCCACACACATATATATACACACACACATACACACACACACACACATATATATATGTATGTATACACACACACATACACACATATATATATACATATACACACATGTATATATGGAGCTTCCAGTTTCACCTCTCATTATATACATGTCTGTGTATGTTTTAATTATTTAATAATTATTTTTAAGTGAACATGATTTCAAAATATTTTGAAGTGGACGTGAGCCAACGGGTCACGGCTGGTCTAGTATATACTGTAATTAGGTTAAAGCTATACATATATAATATACCAGCAGTGGTACCCGGCGTTGCACGAGATAAGGTATTTTGGAACGCGGGCTGCCAACAGACCTAATCGTGGAAAAACTGCATGCCTGGACAATATGTAAAGAAAATAACCCGAATACTCTGATGGCTGGATAATCTTTAAGATTTTCCTCGATGAAGCAGGAAAAATGCAGGTTTTCACCTAGGGGATCAAGAAAATAAATTTTTTTTATGTGCATAATATGCCTTGAAATTTCGGGAAAATCGGTTAGACGTAACGCCTCCAAAAAGCCCTAAAAAGCTGAAAAATGAAGTTTTTCACCTAATGCGAGCCCTTGGCCATAAAAAAAGTTGGATTTTCTTTGCTCACGGTATGAAGAAGAGACTGACTAATACATAGTTACAATTTCAAGGAAATCGGTCTGACATAACGCCTCAAAAAAACCCTAAAAAGCTTAAAAACGCAGTTTTTCACCGAATGCGGGCGCTAGGAGATTAAAAAAATTGAATTTTTTATGTGCATAACACTCCCTGAAACATAAGTAATACACATGTAAAGTTTGAAAAAAATCGGTTGGGTACTTCTCGAGTTTTAGGGATTCAAACTCACAGACACAGACACACACACACACACACACACACACACAGACATCCTCAGGGAAGTGACATAATGCAGACAGCCAGACATACAGACAAATATTATAAGGGCGCGACATTATATGTATGTATCTATCTAAAAAGAGAAAGACTAAGAATTATAGAGAGAGATTGCTAAATCGCCTAATGCGGTCACTAGGGCATTGAAAATTTGAATTTTTTTATACTCAGAACACTCTCTGAAACATAAGTATTACATGTGTAAAGTTTGAAAACAGTCGGTTGGGTGCTTCTCTAGTTTTAGGGATTCAAACTGACACACACACACACACACACAGGCAGACATCCTCAGTTTTATATATATAGACTAGCAGAAAACCAGCCGATGGGCGGTTTTCTGCTAGCAAATCTAGTGTATATACTGATATTGTTGAGATTTGGATGAGAAATGTTTTCGGCACCACATGTTCACCGTCTCTCGGTGTGTCTTTTATGCATGTATAAATATATATGTTATCTATACGGTGAAATCTTTGACATAAATATATGTTAAAACGAAAAAGGAGAAAAAGAGATTAGTGACGGAAATATAAACGCTATGATACATAAACGTTATGATATAACGATGGAAATATATAAACGTTTACGATAAAACGATGGAAATAGAAACGTTTATATATAATGATAAGCCGAAACACTCGTAAGCCGAAACACTCGTAAGTCGAAACACTCGTAAAGCGAAACGTATAAATAAAGATTAATGTAATGAATTTGAAAAGCATAGAGATTTGAAACCGCGTCTATTTGTTTCCTTGGCATTTTTTACAGACGGACAGACAGACAAACAAACAGAGAAATGCCCATTATATATTATAAGTAGACTTGGCATGGTGTCAAGTCAGAACCGCATCGAACTGGTTACTTCTGGCTTGTGCAAGGTGTCTCTATAGCAATCAGCGATTCCCTCGGCCTCAGTGACCAAAGTCAGTGGAGAGGGGAAGGTAATGTTTCTATAGCGACAGTGTTTCTCTTGGTAGTACCAAAGTGGAGAAAGGAAGGGGAAGGTAATATTTCTGTAGCACCTACATTTGAGTTTTAGGGAAGGACAGACAGACAGACAAACAGAGAAATGCCCATATATTTCTGTGTGTGTATATATATATATATATATATATATTACACACACAGAAATGTATATATATTTCTTAGAACAAAATTATTATTAAAAATTTCTTTTGAAATTATTAGTTATTTTACTAATGCTTAGATATGTAAAAATGAAGCAATGTTTCTAATAATTGTTTCTACTTTTGGCACAAGGCCAGCAATTACCCAGTACATTACTGGTACTTTATTTTATCGACCCCGTGAGGATGAAAGGCAAAGTTAACCTCGGCAGTATTTGAACTCAGACCGTAAAGGGACGTAACTCCATGCTATGAAGCATGGTGTCCGACTCTCTACAGATTCTGCCAATCCACCGCCCTAATGTCTGTACGTAATGAGGGAGTGAGAGGGAGAGAAAGAAAGGCAGAGGTGAAGTGACGAAGTGACTCTCTCCTCCTCCTCCTCCTCCTCCCCATTCGTCACAGCGATAGAGGGGAGGAATGTTAGTGTGTTACAAAGAGAAAGAGTGAGAGTGAGAGAAACAGACAGACTAAAAGAGAGGGATAGCTGGAGAGAGAGAGAGAGAGAGAGAGAGATAGCAACCACGCGCGCACGTGTTTCCACTGTCGGACAGACAGACAGAGAAATTGCTGGTTATATATTATAAGGAGATTACTAGCAGTGGTACCCGGCGTTGCACGGGATAAGGTATTTTGGAACGCGGGCCGCCAACAGACCTAATCGTGGAAAAACTGCATGCCTGGACAATATGTAAAGAAAATAAACCGAATACTCTGATGGCTGGATAATCTTTAAGATTTTACTCAATGAAGTAGGAAAAATGCAGATTTTCACCTAATGCGGGCCCTAGGGGATCAAGAAAATGAATTTTTTTATGTGCATAATATGCCTTGAAATTTCGGGAAAATCGGTTAGACGTAACGCCTCAAAAAAGCCCTAAAAAGCTGAAAAAATGAAGTTTTTCACCTAATGCGAGCCCTTGGCCATAAAAAAAGTTGGATTTTCTTTGTTCACGGTATGAAGAAGAGACTGACTAATACATAGTTACAATTTCAAGGAAATCGGTCTGACGTAACGCCTTAACCCCCCCCCCCCAAAAAAAAAACCTGAAAAAGCGCAGTTTTTCACCTAATGCGGGCCCTAGGGGATCAAAAAGTTGAATTTTTAATGTGCCTAACACTCACTGAAACATAAGTCATACACATGTAAAGTTTGAAAAAGGTCGGTTGGGTATTTCACGAGTTTTAGGGATTCAAAGTCACACACACACACACACACACACACACACACACATCCTCAGAGAAGAGACGTAATGCAGACAGCCAGACATACAGACAGATATTATAAGGGCGCGACGTTATATGAATGTATCTATCTAAAAAGAGAAAGACTAAGAATTATAGAGAGAGATACCCCGCGTTGCACGGGATAAGGTATTTTGGAACGCGGGCCGCCAACAGACCTAATCGTGGAAAAACTGCATGCCTGGACAATATGTAAAGAAAATAAACCGAATACTCTGATGGCTGGATAATCTTTAAGATTTTCCTCGATGAAGTAGTAAAAATGCAGGTTTCCACCTAATGCGGGCCCTAGGGGATCAAGAAAATGAATTTTTGTGTATGCATAATATGCCTTGAAATTTCGGGAAAATCGGCTAGACGTAACGCCTCCAAAAAGCCCTAAAAAGCTGAAAAAATGAAGTTTTTCACCTTATGCGAGCCCTAGGCCATAAAAAAGTTGGATTTTCTTTGCACACGATATGAAGAAGAGACTGACTAATACATAGTTACAATTTCAAGGAAATCGGTCTGACGTAACGCTTCAAAAAACCCCTAAAAAGCTGAAAAAAACGCAGTTTTTCACCTAATGTGGGCTTAAGGGGATCAAAAAGTTCAACTTTTTGTGTGCATAACACTCCCTGAAACAAGTAATACACATGTAAAGTTTGAAAAGAAACGGTGGGGTACTTCTCGAGTTTTAGGGATTCAAACTCAGACACACACACACACACACACACACACACACATACACACACACACACACACAGACAGACATCCTCAGGGAAGTGACGTTATGCAGACAGCCAGACATACAGACAGATATTATAAGGGCGCGACGTTATATGTATGTATCTATCTAAAAAGAGAAAGACTAAGAATTATAGAGAGAGATTGCTAAATCGCTTAATGCAGTCCCTAGGGCATTGAAAATTGAATTTTCTTTTGCTCAGAACACTCCCTGAAACATAAGTATTATATGTGTAGAGTTTGAAAACAGTCGGTTTGGTGGTTCTCGAGTTTTAGGGATTCAAACTCACACACACAAACAGACATCCTCAGTTTATATATATAGATAACTGGTGAACACCCCCCCCCCGCTCCATCTCACTTTTGACTCGCTATGCCTCTTCCCCAGGAGGTAGTGACTCTTTTGTGTCCTTGAGTTTCAGACCTACTGGTCTAAGTAGTCACTATCTGCTCCACTTATCCCGAACCCACATTTTCTGGCGCGTTTGGATACAAATATTTAAGTGTCTGTGTGTACAATGTATGTCCAAACATTGATTTATAATAGACATGGGCAAACTTCGGCCCATTTGGCTTTCTGAATTGCATACGTAATTTCAATTTTTTTTATATTTTTTTTTTAGTATGATGAGTCACATCCTTTGCAGCCAAAAAGGTCGCCCATGACTGGCTTATAACAACAGAAACAAGGCCTCAGATTTGCGCGTTGAGGGAGTCTATTGTATTCCAGTTGACCGATTTTAATATTTCAATGTGTGAGCTCCTATGAGGTTGCTGGAACCGCTGGAAATAACAGCCAAATCTCCCTCAAACAACTTCCAATTATCTTTATAAATAGGACACATTAGATAAAGTAGTTCTAGCTGGAATACTTTTGATTTGACTTGGGGAAAAATTACAACAACA
>OZ024748.1:25965051-25990051 GCA_964016885.1 Eledone cirrhosa
AAAATCAGGTAGACCATAACCTACTCGATACTTGGGGTAGTAGAGTGGGTAATATGAAAAGATTCTTGTTTTTGTGTGACACACAAAAACAAGATGGCGTAGGACAGAACAAAGGAGAGGCACAAAAAACAAAGAAAAGAATCCCCAGTCACTGAAGAGGTCACAGAATGTGTGACGAAAGAACTTTGACAATATATAAACAACCACCTGGTTGTGGAACCAACCAACCAACCGGAAATTTATAAATTCCTAAATTTATAAATTTATTATAATAAATTGAAGTGAAAGCAACTGGTGCGTGTGTTTCTTATTGGCAACATGACCCTCCCAAAATATAACAATATATATATATATATATATATACAGGGTGTTCGGGATAAATTTGACAGTTTCATCAGGAAAAAGAAAAAGTGCTTGGTATCTACAAAATTTATTTGGTTTAAAAGAAATTCAATGGACAAGGAAATTACACTATTGTCAAAGAGTATTACTCAAAATAACCTCCATTAGCATCTATTACAGCCTCAATCCGGGCCCTGAACCTGGAGCAAGCTGATTTTACACTTTGCCTGGGAAGGCCCTCAAAAACTACTTTAATTCTGTCGATTAACTGGGCTTTTGTAGTACTGGCACGGCGATTGGTGTCTTTCTCTACAGCGCCCCATACATAATAGTCCATCGGGTTAAGATCAGGGGAGTTCGGAGGCCAAACATTGGGACTGGTGTAGTCGTAAAAATTGGCTGACAACCATTTTTGACTTTTCCCCGAGGTGTGGCAGGGGGCCGAATCCAGCTGCCATACATACGGCCTATTATTGGCTCCCTTGTTATCCAGGGCTTCAATTCATGCGACAAAGACCGAATTCCGATGCCAGGGTCCTCCAACACTTTTTTCTGCAGATTTTCGAGGAATTCTGCTGTGCGAGAGCAATCAGATCTTCTGTTATGTTTCTTTCTTCTAGCCACAGCCTCGTAGTCTCCATTGCAATTCTCCAGTTCATGCCAGATTGTTTTTACAGTGTTCAGGGAGCATTGAGCAGCGACCATAATCTCCTTATTTTGATGGCCGGCGCGAATCATCATGATACAAGTTATTCTCTTCCATGATCCAGGTGGCTCCCAGTCATCCATTCTCGTTGTCATCACATATATGAATGAAGGAGGGTTTAAACTTTCAAATAAAGCCTAGTGGGCATGAATGAATTTAAAACATCTGAAAAAACAACCAAATATTCAAATTTATCCCGAACACCCTGTATATATATATATATGTGGAGTCTTTTTTTTTAAAATGCGTTTTAATTTTTTTTATTTTTATTCGGGTAAATTTAGTGTTGTAATCTTTATGCCTACGACTGCCGAATTTAAGCATAAATTAAGCAAGCTTTCGTTTTAAGTAGACAGCAATCGTCGTACACAATGAAATAAAGATAAGCGACACTGCTACGAATGATTTATTAGCAAAAGTTAAGGCAAATACCGCAACAACATGCATATACACCACTTTATCTCTTTTCCACGTATCTGCAGGAATGTTGTATGTGTAAATTCGCATATGATTTATTAATAAAAGGAAAAGTTTAAAAATGGATTATCTTAAAGAAAATATTTGTAATTGACTTAAATGTAAATTAAACGAAATTTTTTTTATCGAAGATTGCCGTCTATTTAAAGAACACCAGCTAAACCTATGTCTCCATAAGCCGCAGGGGCCTCAAAGAAGTTTACGCATGTTTTCAGTTTTTGTGAAGCCTTCTGATGTAATATTTTAGTACGGGTTAAATATATAAAGCTTTATTTAACTTTGGGCCTCACCATCCCTGAATCTGACCCTTATGCCTTTGGTTTATTATATTATACAAGACACAGATATATACAAGAACATGATATGTTTTTTTTTATCAAATATATCAAAAAGTTTGTCTTCGCAACCCACAGGCTGGAAATCACTGGGTTAGAGTGGATCGGGACATCTTTCTTTTCTTGTGGACAATGGTCCCCCGCACTGCTGATTTCCTCTGTAAAATCAGAGATACGACGGCTCGCTTGAAGAGGGAGCCCCGTGATGTATTGTGGCTGTTGCAGCGGGTGTCTATCCATTTTCTGCGGTAACATGTTTGTCATTTTGTCCGCGGGGCGCGGCTGAGGCACCCTCAGACTTGGGCGTTGCTTAATTCTTTTTTCATTTCCTTTTTTTATTCCTGTTCTTTTCCGTTTAAGAATGTGTTTTGTTTTTATTAGATAATGTAAGATTATATTTATGTAATTATATCCTAGAAATGAAAATTAATTATTGATTGTCACGAAGATTTGGTTACTTTGTAGGTCAGTAATTATGATCTCTCTCTCTCTCTCTCTTTTTTTTTTTAAACTCACTCTTTTTCTCTAACTCACCCTCTTTCTCGCCTATATACACACACATATATATATATATATATATATATATATATATATATATATATATATACATATATACTGTATATATATATTTATATATATATATAAACGTTTGTATTTGTAAAGCCAAAACAGTGCATTGTTTTGGCTTTACAAATACAAACGTTTATACCTCATTACACAATGCTTCAAGTGAACTATAACTTCCTGATATATATATATATATATACATACATATATATATATATGTGTGTGTGCATATATATATATATATATATATATATATATATATATTAAAATAACAGATTAAAGTTTAAGCAAAGAATAGCTGCTTTCACCCTTAACGGGATCTTCTGAAACTAACCTATTACTATTATTATTCAAATCCCGCCGAGGTTGACTTTGCCTTTCATCCTTACGGGGTCGATAAAATAAAGTACCAGTAATGCACTGGTAAATTGCTGGCCTTGTGCCTAAAGTAGAAACAATTATTATTATTATTATTACTATATATTACTATTATTATTACTATATATATATATATATATATATATATATATATATATATATATATACTGTATATATATATATATATATATATATATACTTGTATATATATATATATACTTGGAGAGGGTCATATTTGTGTAATAATATTGCCAGAATTAATAACAGAACACACTCACTGTTTGGTTGGTTTTCGCTTCTGTATCTTTTATATCAGTTAATTTAATTTATTCGGTCCTGAAAAGATGGCGTAGAAATACAATACAACAGGAGGAAACATAACAGCACCTCTGACGATGTTGCAGATGTGCAAGGAAAGAACTTTGTTAGACTATTATATATATATGTGTTTGTGTCTATATTATATATGTATTTTTGACCGACTAACATTCTAAAGTAACATTGAGGACAGAATAAATTAAATTAACTGATATAAAAGATGCAGAAGCGAAAACCAATCAAACAATGAGTGTGTTCTGTTATTAATTCTGACAATATTATTACACAAATATGACCCTCTCCAAGTATAACAATATTTGTTTCGACACACGATTTCATATCAAAAACCTCGCAAAACTAATTCATCGCCGGTATATATATAATCCCGCCGAGGTTGACTTTGCCTTTCATCCTTACGGGGGCGATAAAACAAAGTACCAGTAATGCACTGGGTAATTGCTGGCCTTGTGCCTAAAGTAGAAACAGTTATATATATATATATATATATATATATATATATATATATATATATATATATATATATATATATATATATATATAATGTTTTTCGCTGTTTTGCTTTAAATCTAGCGATAATATGACGCCTTTTGACAATATGTATAGATTGTCTCCATCAGCCAAAAACTGCACCCAACATAAAATATATCGTATTTGGTACTAAATTCTTTTTATGTGGAAATCAAGTGTAGTGATATATATTTTGTGTCTGCGTCACAATGACCAAATGGAAAAAGCAGAAACTGGTAAACAAGCAATGTTTAACATAGAATACCATAAATGTTCTTCAATAAAATATATATTCTTTCGCTCTATTAATTTAGACAAGTGAAAACATTTACCCTCTTAAAGCCGTGCACCTAGATAAAACTTTCATTTGTTTTTGTTTTTGTTTTTTTACCAAAAGAAGGAATCCCCACCCCTTCTCTCTCTCTCTCTCTCTCACACACGCTCCCTTCACCATCTCTTTTTTTCTGGTAAAACATCGATTCGTTTTGTATGTACGAAGTACACTCAAAAGGTTTTGTGACTTTTATCAGAGACATTTATTTAACTCAGATCAACACAAAACTCTAGTCTCCCTCAAAGTAGGATCATCCAACTTCAATGTACTTGTAGCGCTCTAACCACTTGTGGAAGGTCCTCTTGTAGTCTTCCAAAGTGAAGGTGTCCAGCGCGCTTGTCACAGCCACCTTCATTTCCTCCACATCCTCTTCAGGAACATCTAGAAGTTGTATGGGGCTAAGTTTGAACTATAAGGAGGATGAGGGACAGTCTTGATCCACGTATCGACTAAGTAGTTGGTCACGAGGATGGGTTTATGACAGGGGGCATTGTCCTGGTGCAGGTGCCACTGACCAGACTTGAAGAGTTCTGGCCTTTTGCGACGAAATCTTTTTCTGAACTGCCCCAAAACCTCTACAAAGTACTCTTTGTTGACTGTTTGGCCGTTGGGGGCGCAGTGGATGTAAATAATGCCATTGCTGTCGAAGAATGGGATCATCATGAGCTTCTCAGTGGACTTGTTTTGCTTGGCCTTCTTGGGTCTTGGGGAGTCAGAATGTTTCTACTCGGCACTCTGTCTCTTGGTCTCTGGATCGTAACAGTAGATCCAGCTCTCATCACAGGTCACCAGAGACTCAAGGATACTTGGATTCAAAGTGATCCACTTGACCATCTCCCTGCTGGCATCACTGTGCCTCTACATTTGATCTTCATTGAGAACCCAGGGAATATAAACTTTGCACATGTTCAGATCTTCATGAATGACTCTGTGCACAGTGCCCTCAACCACTTCAAATTGTCTAACAACCATCAAAAGAGATGCACGACGGCCCTCGTCTAGAAATTTGCGACTTTTGTCGATTAACTTTGGCGTACTGATATCCCCCTAGTCGTAGATTAATTAAAAGTGCTTGGAAAGAAAACAATCTCAAAACTTCTTGAGTGTATGTATGTATGCCCGCATACATGTATGCATGTATGCACGCATGCATGTGTGTGTGTATGTATTTAATGTATGCATGTATGTATATATGTTTGTATGTATGTATATATGTACTTGTAATTCCTTTTGGGAGTTGTAGAGGCACTTAAAACCTAGAGGAGCCCATCGCCTCTGCAGTTCTGAACAGAGCTGATTTCTTCCAAAGGAGAGAGAGAGAGAGAGAGAGAGGTTAATAAAGATAGATAAGTTTCTTTTATTTGCCACTAGGGCATCAAAAGTGGGACAAGTACAAAGGGGGGAGTTTACACAAAAAGGCGTCCTCAATAAGGAGGAGGCAATAACAAAATATAAAAATAAAATAAGATATAACAAAAAATAAAATTTTTAACAAAATCCTCAATAGAGAGGAGGCGCCTTGGGGGGTCGCACACACCCCCGAAAAAAGTGTGCAACCCTTTTCCTCAGGAGCACAGAGAGGGGGTGCTCCCTCGTTCCTTCCTCTTTTCCACCTACAGGCTTATGTAAAGAGAAGGCCCATTCACACGGGCCATTCTCGCCACTTTCACCCACCTTTCATAAAAACGACTGGGGTGCAGCACCTCTCTCTCCATCCTGATCCTTCTTCCGAAATGATATCGGAAGAAACGGACCAGTTGTTGGCCAGAGAGAAAGGTGCCTGACCTCAGTCCTTTCAGACGCGTCCACCATACAACCTCTTTCGCCATGGCTATTACGCACAGAAACACCGCCTCTGCTTCATCTTTGAAGGGGGGAGGCGGCTTGATCATTACAATAGACTCGGTGGTCAACCGGATCGGTCCCACCCTTGACAGCAGTTGTTCGACATAGCCCCACAGATCGGCTACGCCCGAGCAGTGTACCAATGCGTGTGCAACGGTTTCCTCGTCGCACACGCATCTGGGACAGATCTTTTTGGCGGGGTCCCTACCCGGGCGCCCGTGTCTGTAGAGCCTTTCTCGAACGGGTAAAGCCCCTCGGTAGCACTGCCAGGCCAGGGACTTCTGGAAGTTGTCCATAGGTCCCGGGCTGAATGTCCTACCGAACAGGCTGGCCAGTTCGTCCTCCTCCATGTCTAGAGCTTCTCCGAGGGCGTCGTCGCACCTGCTGCGTACCAGCCCTCTATAGAATGTTGCGGTGGAGTCTCCACTGATAACCGGATCCGCCTGCCAGAGGGCGGTGAGCGCCTGGGCACACTCAGTGTGCCAGGCGCCCAGTTTTCTCGGTCTTTGCTTGACCCAGGATTGCAGCTCGGTGAGTGAGACGAGTCTGGGAAAGGTTCGTCTCACAAACGAGGCCCACACCGGTTGTCCGGTGAGGAATACGTAGAGGTGCCGTAGCCTTAATGCGTGTTTACGCATCATTAGCCACGGCATCCCCAGCCCTCCTTTCGAAGGGTGTTGACAGCAGATGGATCTCCTCACCATAGGAGCCCGCCCCTTCCAAAGGAATTGGAAGAGCGCGCGCTCCATCTTGGTGAGGGTTTCCCTTGGGCAGGGCACTACGGTCAGGCGGTAGTAGATGACGGACGCTATATAAGTGTTCGCCACCTCCGCCCGACCTTTCAGGGATAGTTTGCAACTGGCCCACTTCTGGGTCAGTGCAAACACCCTGTTCGTAACCTCCGCCCAGTTTTTCTCCACCTGGAGGTCCGGTCCGAACCAGACCCCGAGTAACTTCACCGGGCCCTCCGTCCAGCGTCCGACGACGCCATCGGAGGGCATCGGTCTGCCCCTCCACGTGCCGAGTTGCAAACCGATCGACTTGTCCCGGTTCAGCTTAGCCCCTGTGAACTTTTCGTACTCCTCCAGTAAGGTGCCGACCGCCTCGATTTCGGAGGCCGTCGACACCATTACTGTCACATCATCGGCGTAGGCTGACACCGCTTTCCGCAATCCCGGTTCCAAAGGGATGCCCTGCAACAACTCCAACTTCCGCAGTAGTGGCTCGAGAGTCAACACATACAGAAGGGAGGAGAGAGGGCACCCTTGTCGGATGGACCGCGCGATTTTGAACGGCTCCGAGAGGTAGCCGTTCACCTTGACCCTAGAGCAGATGCGGCTGCTGTGCATAGCAGTGATCCAGCCCCTGAAAACGGGTCCGAAGCCTGCCGCCGCTAGCACCGCAGCCAGGTAACCATGGTCGACCCTATCGAACGCCTTAGATTGATCCAAGTTGATCAGAGCCCCACCAAAGCCGGGTTCGTTCCCAACCCTCTCTATGATGTATCGCATGAGGTGGAGGTTGTCATGGATGGACCTGGACGGGATAGCGCATGTCTGCGCATCTCCCACCAGGTTGCCCACGACAAGCGCCAACCTCTTTGCTAGCACCTTGGCCAAAATCTGTAACTCTGTATTTAGCAGAGTTATGGGCCTGAAGTTACTTATTTCGTCCCCCTTGTTCTCGTCCTTCCTCACTAGCGTGACTACGCCCTTGGTCACAGTACAGGGAATTCTCCCGTTCTGTTGCCAGTTGCAGTAGACCGCCTCGAGGAGATCGGGGAACAAGTCCGGCATAGCTAGATATAATTCGTAAGGAAGACCATCGAGACCCGGGGATTTGCGTTTGCCGCATTGGCCCAGCACGTCCTCTATCTCAGCGGCCGAAATCGGCTCCTCGCAAGACTTCGCCTCCCTGTCCGAGAGGCGCGGCAGGCCGTCGAGGTATGGACCGAAGTCCACGTTTCCAACCGGCTCCCCGCCCCTCCCGAACAGTCGGGCAAAGTGCCTTTGAAAGGCCTCACACATCTGCTTAGGCTCAAGAATCGCCCGTCCATCCAGGTCTCGCAAAGACCGGATGGTGGATTTAGTTCCACTGTTGGCCTCTGTCACGCGGGCCCAGCTAACAGCTTTGGCCCCCTCGTTCCCTAGAGCACGTATTTTACTTCGGACAACGCAGCCTTCGTGCTTCGCGTCGAAAAACTGGCTCAAAGCCGTTCTCGACGCTAGCACTCTGGCCACGTCGCCGCTTCTAATTGCCTCTTCTACTCTATCTATTAGCTCCCTTTCCTTCCTATTCCTATCCGCAGCTAGAACCTTACTAAATTCAATGGAGACTACTCTAATCTCTCTCTTTAGAGATACCCACCACCTGCTGTTGACGATCGCTCCAGTCAACCGTTCCTTAACTAACGTACTAATCCGATTCCTGTAGGCTCTACTTGCCGGCAAGGACAAGTTGAGCTTCCAGTAACCGGGGCCCTGTCTATGCGTTCTATCAAGGTTGACCATGCAGGTCACCAACTTGTGGTCTGAATAGCCAACCATGAGCATTTCTGGACAACTTAAAAAGTCCCTGTCCTTATTTCTAACTAAAAATCTGTCTAGGTACGATCTAGATGATCCGCTGCGATTTGACCAAGACCAGGTTGGCACCGTCGGAAAATCTAGTCGAAATCTATCGGCCAGGTCAAATCGGCCGAGTAACCCCTTGAGGCTGTTGCACCCATCTCTATCGGGACATGCCCCTGCATAGTCCCAACGTGCATCCAGGATACCATTCCAATCCCCTAATAAAGATAGATATAGAGGACCCCAGCAGTGGACCGGTACTTTTTATTGTTTGGTTCTCGAAAGGACGAAAGGCAAAATTGACCTCGGTGAGTTTTAAACTGAGAGACAAGAGAGCCGGAACGAATATTGCAAAGCATTCTATCGATGCTCTACCGATTTAGCCAATTCGCCGCTTTGAATCATTTTTAGGCGATTGCAAAAATGGAATTTCTTTTGTTCGCTAAACCTATTATAGGGGTACCACATATGGGTCTGTTGTATATATACATTTGAGTATTCGGGGTGGGGGTGGGGCGAACTCAAGAGTTGCCTCGAGCTACCCTAACTCTAGCTACGCCACTGGATGGTCATCGCTGGAATACCTTTGAGTATGTTGGTCTGTATACCGAATCAGGGATGAAACGGGGTTAAACAGTGCGGATAAACAGGCGACTAACAGCAATTGACTTTCACTCGTTCTTATCACCATAGAATGATAGAATTAGTGGTTTAATAACATTCGTTGTGTGGGTTAACTAAAATTAAACGTAATATAGAAAAACAAGCACAAGAGAGACAACTCTTGAAGAAAACCGTTGAACTAAAATATCGAATTGGTAGGATCGTAGAGCATCGGACAAAATGCCTGCGATATTTTAGTTAAGGTCTTTCTTTATATTCAGAGAGCAAACGTTTCTTTTCATTATTTAGGGTGGTGGATTGGCAGTATCAGTAGAGGGTATAACGCCATGCTTTGCAGCACAGTTACGCCCCTTTACGGACTGAGTTCAAATCCCGCCGAGGTTAACTTTGCCTTTCATCCTTACGGGGTCGATAAAATAAAGTACCAGTAATGTACTGAGTAATTGCTGGCCTTGTGCCAAAAGTAAAAACAATTATTTAAGCGTCTATAAAATATAGCTGCAGTTAAATACAGAATTTGATTTTTATAACGCATTATTTTAGTTGTCAATGGACGTGAAATAATATGTTTAATTTAGAGTTACTTCCTAATTTCACTGAGGCTTTGGGGCTAGAGTGTTCAGCTCACGATCGTATGGTCGTGAGTTCGATTCCAGGTAGCGCGTTGTATGATTTTTTTTTTTTTATAAACTCAAGTAAATGATTTTTCACACAGTCTACACCAACATATTACTTAGTTCAACGATCTCCATATAATTAATGTAAAATATAGTCAGTTCCCAACGGGATTCGAAGCCATTGAGGAATTGAATTCCTTTATAGAAACATATTTTCATTTATAATCTTTTACTGGTTGCATTCACTAGATTGCGGCCATGCTGGGGCATCACATTGAAGGGAGTTTGTCGATTATATCAATCCCAGTACTTAATTGTTCAAACCTGATACATATTTTATCGATCTCTTTTTGTTAAACTGCTAAGTTACAACACACAAACAACAATAAAAATAAACACATACATACACTTGTATATAACGGGCTTCTGCACAGCTTCCACCTCCCAAATTCTACTCACAAGGCATGGATTGACACGAATTTCCCAAAGTAGCCATACAGTAAGATTCAACTCAAAACCACGTGGTTGTGAAGCGAACGCTTTAACCACGCAGCCATGCCTAGAGAAGACAGTTATAGTAGATGTCAAAATATATTTGACAAGAAATTTCAAAACAAATAACTATAACGAGAAATACATGTCAATATTGTTTTCAGATATTTCGTTAAAGTTGGCTAGGATAGCATTTTTGTTAAATTTATTGTTTCATAACTGTTTCTACTATTGGCACAAGGCCAGCAATTACCCAGTACATTACTGGTACTTTATTTTATCGACCCCGTAAGGATGAAAGGCAAAGTTAACCTTGGCGGGATTTGAACTCAGAATGGCAAGGGCCGTAACTCTATGCGTCAAAGCATGGCGTCCGATCCTCTACCGATACTGCCAAAACACTTGCTCAAATACTGCTTAGTCTAACTATACTAATTTCCCATTAGTCTAACTATACTAACTACCCATTAGTCTAGCTACTAATTACCCGTTAGTCTAACTATACTAATTGACCGTTATACTAACTACTAATTACCCGTTAGTCTAATTATACTAATTGCCCATTAGTCTAACTATACTACCCATTAGTCTAACTACTAATTACCCGTTAGTCTAACTACTAATTACCCTTTAGTCTAACTATTAATTAATTACCTGTTAGTCTAACTTAATTACCGGTTAGTCTAACTATACTAACTGCCCGTTAGTCTAACTATACTAATTAACCGTTAGTTTAACTATACTAACTACCCATTAGTCTAATTATACTAACTACCCATTAGTCTAACTATACTAATTGCCCGTTAGGTTAACTATACTAACTACCCATTAGTCTAACTATACTAATTGCTAATTGCACGTTAGTCTAACTATACTAATTGCCCGTCAGTTTAACTATACTAATAGCTGGTTAGATAATCCTTAGTCTCACTGTACTAATTACTGGTTAGATAATCCTTAGTCTCACTATACTAATTACTGGTTAGATAATCCTTAGTCTCACTGTACTAATTACTGGTTAGATAATCCTTAGTCTCACTGTACTAATTACTGGTTAGATAATCCTTAGTCTCACTGTACTAATTACTGGTTAGATAATCCTTAGTCTCACTATACTAATTACTGGTTAGATAATCCTTAGTCTCACTGTACTAATTACTGGTTAGATAATCCTTAGTCTCACTGTACCAATTACTGGTTAGATAATCCTTAGTCTCACTATACTAATTACTGGTTAGATAATCCTTAGTCTCACGGTACTAATTACTGGTTAGATAATCCTTAGTCTCACTGTACTAATTACTGGTTAGATAATCCTTAGTCTCACTGTACTAATTACTGGTTAGATAATCCTTAGTCTCACTGTACTAATTACTTGTTGGATAATCCTTAGTCTCACTGTACTAATTACTTGTTAGATAATCCTTAGTCTCACTGTACTAATTACTGGTTAGATAATCCTTAGTCTAACTGTACTAATTACTGGTTAGATAATCCTTAGTCTCACTGTACTAATTACTGGTTAGATAATCCTTAGTCTCACTATACTAATTACAGGTTAGATAATCCTTAGTCTCACTGTACTAATTACTTGTTAGATAATCATTAGTCTCACTGTACTAATTACTGGTTAGATAATCCTTAGTCTCACTATACTAATTACTTGTTAGATAATCCTTAGTCTCACTGTACTAATTACTGGTTAGATAATCCTTAGTCTCACTGTACTAATTACTGGTTAGATAATCCTTAGTCTCACTGTACTAATTACTGGTTAGATAATCCTTAGTCTAACTGTACTAATTACTTGTTAGATAATCCTTAGTCTCACTGTACTAATTACTGATTAGATAATCCTTAGTCTAACTGTACTAATTACTTGTTAGATAATCCTTAGTCTCACTGTACTAATTACTGGTTAGATAATCCTTAGTGTAACTGTACTAATTATTTGTTAGATAATCCTTAGTCTCACTGTACTAATTACTTGTTAGATAATCCTTAGTCTAACTGTACTAATTACTGGTTAGATAATCCTTAGTCTCACTGTACTAATAACTTGTTAGATAATCCTCAGTCTCACTGTACTAATTACTGGTTAGATAATACTTAGTCTCACTGTACTAATTACTTGTTAGATAATCCTTAGTCTCACTGTACTAATTACTGGTTAGATAATCCTTAGTCTCACTGTACTAATTACTTGTTAGATAATCCTTAATCTCACTGTACTAATTACTGGTTAGATAATCCTTAGTCTCACTATACTAATTACTGGTTAGATAATCCTTAGTCTCACTGTACTAATTACTGGTTAGATAATCCTTAGTCTCACTGTACTAATTACTTGTTAGATAATCCTTAGTCTCACTGTACTAATTACTTGTTAGATAATCCTTAGTCTCACTGTACTACTTACTGGTTAGATAATCCTTAGTCTCACTGTACTAATTACAGGTTAGATAATCCTTAGTCTCACTGTACTAATTACTGGTTAGATAATCCTTAGTCTCACTGTAGTAATTACTTGTTAGATAATCCTTAGCCTCACTGTACTAATTACTGGTTAGATAATCCTTAGTCTCACTGTACTGATTACTGGTTAGATAATCCTTAGTCTCACTGTACTAATTACTTGTTAAATAATCCTTAGTCTCATTATACTAATTACAGGTTAGATAATCCTTAGTCTCACTGTACTAATTACAGGTTAGATAATCCTTAGTCTCACTATACTAATTACTGGTTAGATAATCCTTAGTCTCACTGTACTAATTACTGGTTAGATAATCCTTAGTCTCACTATACTAATTACTGGTTAGATAATACTTAGTCTCACTATACCAATTACAGGTTAGATAATCCTTAGTCTCACTGTACTAATTACTTGTTAGATAAACCTTAGTCTCACTATACTAATTACTGGTTAGATAATCCTTAGTCTCACTGTACTAATTACTGGTTAGATAATCCTTAGTCTCACTGTACAAATTACTGGTTAGATAATTCTTAGTCTCACTCTACTAATTACAGGTTAGATAATACTTAGTCTCACTATACTAATTACAGGTTAGATAATCCTTAGTCTCACTGTACTAATTACTTGTTAGATAATCCTTAGTCTCACTATACTAATTACAGGTTAGATAATCCTTAGTCTCACTGTACTAATTACTGGTTAGATAATCCTTAGTCTCACTATACTAATTACAGGTTAGATAATCCTTAGTCTCACTGTACTAATTACTTGTTAGATAATCATTAGTCTCACTGTACTAATTACTGGTTAGATAATCCTTAGTCTCACTATACTAATTACTTGTTAGATAATCCTTAGTCTCACTGTACTAATTACTGGTTAGATAATCCTTAGTCTCACTATACTAATTACTGGTTAGATAATCCTTAGTCTCACTGTACTAATTACTGGTTAGATAATCCTTAGTCTCACTGTACTAATTACTGGTTAGATAATCCTTAGTCTAACTGTACTAATTACTTGTTAGATAATCCTTAGTCTCACTGTACTAATTACTGATTAGATAATCCTTAGTCTAACTGTACTAATTACTTGTTAGATAATCCTTAGTCTCACTGTACTAATTACTGGTTAGATAATCCTTAGTGTAACTGTACTAATTATTTGTTAGATAATCCTTAGTCTCACTGTACTAATTACTTGTTAGATAATCCTTAGTCTAACTGTACTAATTACTGGTTAGATAATCCTTAGTCTCACTGTACTAATAACTTGTTAGATAATCCTCAGTCTCACTGTACTAATTACTGGTTAGATAATACTTAGTCTCACTGTACTAATTACTTGTTAGATAATCCTTAGTCTCACTGTACTAATTACTGGTTAGATAATCCTTAGTCTCACTGTACTAATTACTTGTTAGATAATCCTTAATCTCACTGTACTAATTACTGGTTAGATAATCCTTAGTCTCACTATACTAATTACTGGTTAGATAATCCTTAGTCTCACTGTACTAATTACTGGTTAGATAATCCTTAGTCTCACTGTACTAATTACTTGTTAGATAATCCTTAGTCTCACTGTACTAATTACTTGTTAGATAATCCTTAGTCTCACTGTACTACTTACTGGTTAGATAATCCTTAGTCTCACTGTACTAATTACAGGTTAGATAATCCTTAGTCTCACTGTACTAATTACTGGTTAGATAATCCTTAGTCTCACTGTAGTAATTACTTGTTAGATAATCCTTAGCCTCACTGTACTAATTACTGGTTAGATAATCCTTAGTCTCACTGTACTGATTACTGGTTAGATAATCCTTAGTCTCACTGTACTAATTACTTGTTAAATAATCCTTAGTCTCATTATACTAATTACAGGTTAGATAATCCTTAGTCTCACTGTACTAATTACAGGTTAGATAATCCTTAGTCTCACTATACTAATTACTGGTTAGATAATCCTTAGTCTCACTGTACTAATTACTGGTTAGATAATCCTTAGTCTCACTATACTAATTACTGGTTAGATAATACTTAGTCTCACTATACCAATTACAGGTTAGATAATCCTTAGTCTCACTGTACTAATTACTTGTTAGATAAACCTTAGTCTCACTATACTAATTACTGGTTAGATAATCCTTAGTCTCACTGTACTAATTACTGGTTAGATAATCCTTAGTCTCACTGTACTAATTACAGGTTAGATAATTCTTAGTCTCACTCTACTAATTACAGGTTAGATAATACTTAGTCTCACTATACTAATTACAGGTTAGATAATCCTTAGTCTCACTGTACTAATTACTTGTTAGATAATCCTTAGTCTCACTATACTAATTACAGGTTAGATAATCCTTAGTCTCACTGTACTAATTACTGGTTAGATAATCCTTAGTCTCACTGTACTAATTACTGGTTAGATAATTCTTAGTCTCACTCTACTAATTACTTGTTAGATAATCCTTAGTCTCACTGTACTAATTACTGGTTAGATAATACTTAGTCTCACTATACTAATTACAGGTTAGATAATCCTTAGTCTCACTGTACTAATTACTTGTTAGATAATCCTTAGTCTCACTGTACTAATTACTGGTTAGATAATCCTTAGTCTCACTATACTAATTACTGGTTAGATAATCCTTAGTCTCACTGTACTAATTACTGGTTAGATAATCCTTAGTCTCACTATACTAATTACTGGTTAGATAATCCTTAGTCTCACTGTACTAATTACTGGTTGGATAATCCTTAGTCTCACTATACTAATTACTGGTTAGATAATCCTTAGTCTCACTGTACTAATTACTGGTTAGATAATCCTTAGTCTCACTGTACTAATTACTGGTTAGATAATCCTTAGTCTCACTGTACTAATTACTGGTTAGATAATCCTTAGTCTCACTGTACTAATTACTTGTTAGATAATCCTTAGTCTCACTATACTAATTACTTGTTAGATAATCCTTAGTCTCACTATACTAATTACTTGTTAGATAATCCTTAGTCTCACTGTACTAATTACTTGTTAGATAATCCTTAGTCTAACTGTACTAATTACTTGGTAGATAATCCTTAGTCTCACTGTACTAATTACTGGTTAGATAATCCTTAGTCTCACTGTACTAATTACTTGTTAGATAATCCTTAGTCTCACTGTACTAATTACAGGTTAGATAATCCTTAGTCTCACTGTACTAATTACTGGTTAGATAATCCTTAGTCTCACTATACTAATTACTGGTTAGATAATCCTTAGTCTCACTGTTCTAATTACTGGTTAGATAATCCTTAGTCTCACTGTACTAATTACTTGTTAGATAATCCTTAGTCTCACTGTACTAATTACTGGTTAGATAATCCTTAGTCTCACTATACTAATTACTGGTTAGATAATCCTTAGTCTCACTGTACTAATTACTTGTTAGATAATCCTTAGTCTCACTGTACTAATTACTGGTTAGATAATCCTTAGTCTCACTGTACTAATTACTTGTTAGATAATCCTTAGTCTCACTATACTAATTACTGGTTAGATAATCCTTAGTCTCACTGTACTAATTACTTGTTAGATAATCCTTAGTCTCACTGTACCAATTACTGGTTAGATAATCCTTAGTCTCACTGTACTAATTACTGGTTAGATAATCCTTAGTCTCACTGTACTAATTACTTGTTAGATAATGCTTAGTCTCACTGTACTAATTACTTGTTAGATAATCCTTAGTCTCACTGTACCTATTACTGGTTAGATAATCCTTAGTCTCACTATACTAATTACTGGTTAGATAATCCTTAGTGTCACTGTACTAATTACTTGTTAGATAAACCTTAGTCTCACTATACTAATTACTGGTTAGATAATCCTTAGTCTCACTGTACTAATTACTGGTTAGATAATCCTTAGTCTCACTGTACTAATTACTGGTTAGATAATTCTTAGTCTCACTCTACTAATTACAGGTTAGATAATACTTAGTCTCACTATACTAATTACAGGTTAGATAATCCTTAGTCTCACTGTACTAATTACTGGTTAGATAATCCTTAGTCTCACTGTACTAATTACTGGTTAGATAATTCTTAGTCTCACTCTACTAATTACTTGTTAGATAATCCTTAGTCTCACTGTACTAATTACTGGTTAGATAATACTTAGTCTCACTATACTAATTACAGGTTAGATAATCCTTAGTCTCACTGTACTAATTACTTGTTAGATAATCCTTAGTCTCACTGTACTAATTACTGGTTAGATAATCCTTAGTCTCACTATACTAATTACTGGTTAGATAATCCTTAGTCTCACTGTACTAATTACTGGTTAGATAATCCTTAGTCTCACTATACTAATTACTGGTTAGATAATCCTTAGTCTCACTGTACTAATTACTGGTTAGATAATCCTTAGTCTCACTATACTAATTACTGGTTAGATAATCCTTAGTCTCACTGTACTAATTACTGGTTAGATAATCCTTAGTCTCACTGTACTAATTACTGGTTAGATAATCCTTAGTCTCACTGTACTAATTACTGGTTAGATAATCCTTAGTCTCACTGTACTAATTACTTGTTAGATAATCCTTAGTCTCACTATACTAATTACTTGTTAGATAATCCTTAGTCTCACTATACTAATTACTTGTTAGATAATCCTTAGTCTCACTGTACTAATTACTTGTTAGATAATCCTTAGTCTAACTGTACTAATTACTTGGTAGATAATCCTTAGTCTCATTGTACTAATTACTGGTTAGATAATCCTTAGTCTCACTGTACTAATTACTTGTTAGATAATTCTTAGTCTCACTGTACTAATTACAGGTTAGATAATCCTTAGTCTCACTGTACTAATTACTGGTTAGATAATCCTTAGTCTCACTATACTAATTACTGGTTAGATAATCCTTAGTCTCACTGTTCTAATTACTGGTTAGATAATCCTTAGTCTCACTGTACTAATTACTTGTTAGATAATCCTTAGTCTCACTGTACTAATTACTGGTTAGATAATCCTTAGTCTCACTATACTAATTACTGGTTAGATAATCCTTAGTCTCACTGTACTAATTACTTGTTAGATAATCCTTAGTCTCACTGTACTAATTACTGGTTAGATAATCCTTAGTCTCACTGTACCAATTACTGGTTAGATAATCCTTAGTCTCACTATACTAATTACTGGTTAGATAATCCTTAGTGTCACTGTACTAATTACTTGTTAGATATGTTTCTTTTATTTGCCACCAGGGCATCAAAAGTGGGACAAGTACAATGGGGGGAGTTTACAAAACAAGGCGTCCTCAATAAGGAGGAGGCAATAACAATATATAAAAATAAAATAAAATATAACAAAAAATAAAATTTATAACAAAGTACTCAACAGAGAGGAGGCGCCTTGGGGTGTCGCACACACCCCCGTAAAAAGTGTGCAACCCTTCTCCTCAGGAGCACAGAGAAGGGGTGCTCCCTTGGTCTTTCATCTTCCTCACCTATAGTCTGATGTAGAGTGAAGGCCCATTCACACGGGCCATTCTCGCCACTTTCACCCATCTTTCATAGAAACGGCTGGGGTGCAGCACCTCTCTCTCCATCCTGATCCTTCTTCCGAAATGATATCGGAAGAAACGGATCAGTTGTTGGCCAGAGAGAGAAAGGTGTCTGACCTCAGTCCTTTCAGACGCGTCCACCATACAACCTCTTTCGCCATGGCTATTACGCACAGAAACACCGCCTCACCTTCGTTTTTGAAGAGGGGAGGCGGCTTGATCGTTACAATAGACTCGGTGGTCAAACGGATCGGTCCCACCCTTGACAGCAGTTGTTCGACATAGCCCCACAGATCGGCAATGCCTGAGCAGTGTACCAATGCGTGTGCAACGGTTTCCTCGTCGCACACGCATCTGGGACAGATCTTTTTCGATGGGTCCCTACCCGGGCGCCCGTATCTGTAGAGCCTTTCTCGAACGGGCAGAGCCCTTCTGTAGCATTGCCAGGCCAGGGACCTCTGGAAGTTATCCATGGGTCCCGGGCTGAATGTCCTACCGAACAGGTTGGCCAGTTCGTCTTCCTCCATGCCTAGGGCTTCTCCGAGGGCGTCGTCGCACCTGCTAACCACCAGCCCTCTATAGAATGACGAGGTGGATTCTCCACTGACAGCCGGGTCCGCCTGCCAGAGAGCCGTGAGCGCCTGGGCACACTCGGTGTGCCAGGCGCCTAGTTTTCTCGGTCTTTGCTTGACCCAGGATTGCAGCTCGGTGAGTGAGACGAGTCTGGGAAAGGCTCGCCTCACAAACGGGGCCCACACCGGTTGACCGGAGAGGAATACCTGAAGGTGCCGTAGCCTTAATGCGTGTTTACGTATCATTAGCCACGGCATCCCCAGCCCTCCTTTCGAAGGGTGTTGACAGCAGATGGATCTTCTCACCATAGGAGCCCGCTTCTTCCAAAGGAATTGGAAGAGTGCGCGCTCCATTTTGGCGAGCGTTTCCCTTGGGCAAGGCACAACGGTCAGGCGGTAGTAGATGACCGACGCTATATAAGTGTTCGCCACCTCCGCCCGACCTTTCAGGGACAGTTTGCACTCGGCCCACTTCTGGGTCAGTGCAAACACCCTGTTCGTCACCTCACCCCAGTTCTTCTCCACCTGGAGGTCTGGTCCGAACCAGACCCCGAGCAACTTCACCGGGCCCTCCGTCCAGCGCCCGACGACGCCATCGGAGGGCATCGATCTGCCCCTCCACGTGCCGAGTTGCAGACCGATCCACTTGTCCCGGTTCAGCTTAGCCCCTGTAAACCTTTCGTACTCCTCCAGTAAGTCCTTAGTCTCACTGTTCTAATTACTGGTTAGATAATCCTTAGTCTCACTGTACTAATTACTGGTTAGATAATCCTTAGTCTCACTGTTCTAATTACTTGTTAGATAATCCTTAGTCTCACTGTACTAATTACTGGTTAGATAATCCTTAGTCTCACTGTTCTAATTACTGGTTAGATAATCCTTAGTCTCACTGTACTAATTACTGGTTAGATAATCCTTAGTCTCACTGTTCTAATTACTTGTTAGATAATCCTTAGTCTCACTGTTCTAATTACTTGTTAGATAATCCTTAGTCTCACTGTACTAATTACTGGTTAGATAATCCTTAGTCTCACTGTTCTAATTACTTGTTAGATAATCCTTAGACTCACTGTACTAATTACTGGTTAGATAATCCTTAGTCTCACTGTACTAATTACTGGTTAGATAATCCTTAGTCTCACTGTTCTAATTACTGGTTAGATAATCCTTAGTCTCACTGTTCTAATTACTTGTTAGATAATCCTTAGTCTCACTGTTCTAATTACTGGTTAGATAATCCTTAGTCTCACTGTACTAATTACTTGTTAGATAATCCTTAGTCTCACTGTACTAATTACTGGTTAGATAATCCTTAGTCTCACTGTTCTAATTACTTGTTAGATAATCCTTAGTCTCACTGTACTAATTACTGGTTAGATAATCCTTAGTATCACTGTTCTAATTACTGGTTAGATAATCCTTAGTCTCACTGTTCTAATTACTGGTTAGATAATCCTTAGTCTCACTGTACTAATTACAGGTTAGATAATCCTTAGACTCACTGTACTAATTACTGGTTAGATAATCCTTAGTCTCACTATACTAATTACTGGTTAGATAATCCTTAGTCTCACTGTTCTAATGACTGGTTAGATAATCCTTAGTCTCACTGTTCTAATTACTGGTTAGATAATCCTTAGTCTCACTATACTAATTACTTGTTAGATAATCCTTAGTCTCACTGTACTAATTACTTGTTAGATAATCCTTAGTCTCACTGTACTAATTACTGGTTAGAGTATCCTTAGTCTCACTGTACTATTTACTGGTTAGATAATCCTTAGTCTCACTGTTCTAATTACTGGTTAGATAATCCTTAGTCTCACTGTTCTAATTACTGGTTAGATAATCCTTAGTCTCACTATACTAATTACTTGTTAGATAATCCTTAGTCTCACTGTACTAATTACTGGTTAGATAATCCTTAGTCTCACTGTACTAATTACTGGTTAGATAATCCTTAGTCTCACTGTACTAATTACTTGTTAGATAATCCTTAGTCTCATTGTACTAATTACTTGTTAGATAATCCTTAGACTCACTGTACTAATTACTGGTTAGATAATCCTTAGTCTCACTGTACTAATTACTTGTTAGATAATCCTTAGTCTCACTGTACTAATTACTGGTTAGATAATCCTTAGTCTCACTGTACTAATTACTGGTTAGATAATCCTTAGTCTCACTGTACTAATTACTGGTTAGATATCCTTAGTCTCACTGTACTAATTACTTGTTAGATAATCCTTAGTCTCACTGTACTAATTATTTGTTAGATAATCCTTAGTCTCACTGTACTAATTACTTGTTAGATAATCCTTAGTCTCACTGTACTAATTACTTGTTAGATAATCCTTAGTCTCACTGTACTAATTACTTGTTAGATAATCCTTAGTCTCACTGTACTAATTACTTGTTAGATAATCCTTAGTCTCACTGTACTAATTACTGGTTAGATAATCCTTAGTCTCACTGTACTAATTACTGGTTAGATAATCCTTAGTCTCACTGTACTAATTACTTGTTAGATAATCCTTAGTCTCACTGTACTAATTACTTGTTAGATAATCCTTAGTCTCACTGTACTAATTACTTGTTAGATAATCCTTAGTCTCACTGTACTAATTACTTGTTAGATAATCCTTAGTCTCACTGTACTAATTACTTGTTAGATAATCCTTAGTCTCACTGTACTAATTACTGGTTAGATAATCCTTAGTCTCACTGTACTAATTACTTGTTAGATAATCCTTAGTCTCACTGTACTAATTACTTGTTAGATAATCCTTAGTCTCACTGTACTAATTACTTGTTAGATAAACCTTAGTCTCACTGTACTAATTACTGGTTAGATAATCCTTAGTCTCACTGTACTAATTACTGGTTAGATAATCCTTAGTCTCACTATACTAATTACTTGTTAGATAATCCTTAGTCTTACTGTACTAATTACTGGTTAGATAATCCTTAGTCTCACTGTACTAATTACTTGTTAGATAATCCTTAGTCTCACTGTACTAATTACTGGTTAGATAATCCTTAGTCTCACTATACTAATTACTGGTTAGATAATCCTTAGTCTCACTGTACTAATTACTGGTTAGATAATCCTTAGTCTCACTATAGTAATTACTTGTTAGATAATCCATAGTCTCACTGTACTAATTACTTGTTAGATAATCCTTAGTCTCACTGTACTTATTACTTGTTAGATAATCCTTAGTCTCACTGTACTAATTACTGGTTAGATAATCCTTAGTCTCACTGTATTAATTACTTGTTAGATAATCCTTAGTCTCACTGTACTAATTACTTGTTACATAATCCTTAGTCTCACTGTTCTAATTGTTGGTTAGATAATCCTTAGTCTCACTGTACTAATTACTGGTTAGATAATCCTTAGTCTCACTGTTCTAATTACTGGTTAGATAATCCTTAGTCTCACTGTACTAATTACTTGTTAGATAATCCTTAGTCTCACTATACTAATTACTGGTTAGATAATCCTTAGTCTCACTGTACTAATTACTTGTTAGATAATCCTTAGTCTCGCTGTACTAATTACTTGTTAGATAATCCTTAGTCTCACTGTTCTAATTGTTGGTTAGATAATCCTTAGTCTCACTGTACTAATTACTGGTTAGATAATCCTTAGTCTCACTGTACTAATTACTTGTTAGATAATCCTTAGTCTCACTATACTAATTACTTGTTAGATAATCCTTAGTCTCACTGTACTAATTACTGGTTAGATAATCCTTAGTCTCACTGTACTAATTACTGGTTAGATAATCCTTAGTCTCACTGTACTAATTACTGGTTAGATAATCCTTAGTCTCACTGTTCTAATTACTGGTTAGATAATCCTTAGTCTCACTGTACTAATTACTGGTTAGATAATCCTTAGTCTCACTGTACTAATTACTGGTTAGATAATCCTTAGTCTCACTGTACTAATTACTTGTTAGATAATCCTTAGTCTCACTATACTAATTACTGGTTAGATAATCCTTAGTCTCACTGTACTAATTACTGGTTAGATAATCCTTAGTCTCACTGTACTAATTACTGGTTAGATAATCCTTAGTCTCACTGTACTAATTACTTGTTAGATAATCCTTAGTCTCACTATACTAATTACTGGTTAGATAATCCTTAGTCTCACTGTACTAATTACTTGTTAGATAATCCTTAGTCTCACTATACTAATTACTGGTTAGATAATCCTTAGTCTCACTGTACTAATTACTTGTTAGATAATCCTTAGTCTCACTATACTAATTACTGGTTAGATAATCCTTAGTCTCACTGTACTAATTACTTGTTAGATAATCCTTAGTCTCACTGTACTAATTACTGGTTAGATAATCCTTCGTCTCACTCTACTAATTACTTATTAGATAATCCTTAGTCTCACTATACTAATTACTGGTTAGATAATCCTTAGTCTCACTGTACTAATTACTTGTTAGATAATCCTTAGTCTCACTGTTCTAATTGTTGGTTAGATAATCCTTAGTCTCACTGTACCAATTACTTGTTAGATAATCCTTAGTCTCACTATACTAATTACTGGTTAGATAATCCTTAGTCTCACTATACTAATTACTGGTTAGATAATCCTTAGTCTCACTGTACTAATTACTGGTTAGATAATCCTTAGTCTCACTGTACTAATTACTGGTTAGATAATCCTTAGTCTCACTGTTCTAATTACTGGTTAGATAATCCTTAGTCTCACTGTACTAATTACTGGTTAGATAATCCTTAGTCTCACTGTACTAATTACTGGTTAGATAATCCTTAGTCTCACTGTACTAATTACTGGTTAGATAATCCTTAGTCTCACTGTTCTAATTACTGGTTAGATAATCCTTAGTCTCACTGTACTAATTACTGGTTAGATAATCCTTAGTCTCACTGTACTAATTACTGGTTAGATAATCCTTAGTCTCACTGTACTAATTACTTGTTAGATAATCCTTAGTCTCACTATACTAATTACTGGTTAGATAATCCTTAGTCTCACTGTACTAATTACTGGTTAGATAATCCTTAGTCTCACTGTACTAATTACTGGTTAGATAATCCTTAGTCTCACTGTACTAATTACTTGTTAGATAATCCTTAGTCTCACTATACTAATTACTGGTTAGATAATCCTTAGTCTCACTGTACTAATTACTTGTTAGATAATCCTTAGTCTCACTATACTAATTACTGGTTAGATAATCCTTAGTCTCACTGTACTAATTACTTGTTAGATAATCCTTAGTCTCACTATACTAATTACTGGTTAGATAATCCTTAGTCTCACTGTACTAATTACTGGTTAGATAATCCTTATTCTCACTGTACTAATTACTGGTTAGATAATCCTTAGTCTCACTAGACTAATTACTTGTTAGATAATCCTTAGTCTCACTGTACTAATTACTGGTTAGATAATCCTTAGTCTCACTAGACTAATTACTTGTTAGATAATCCTTAGTCTCACTGTACTAATTACTGGTTAGATAATCCTTAGTCTCACTAGACTAATTACTTGTTAGATAATCCTTAGTCTCATTAGACTAATTACTTGTTAGATAATCCTTAGTCTCACTGTACTAATTACTGGTTAGATAATCCTTAGTCTCACTAGACTAATTACTTGTTAGATAATCCTTAGTCTCACTGTACTAATTACTTGTTAGATAATCCTTAGTCTCACTATACTAATTACTGTTTAGATAATCCTTAGTCTCACTGTACTAATTACTGGTTAGATAATCCTTAGTCTCACTGTACTAATTACTGGTTAGATAATCCTTAGTCTCACTGTACTAATTACTGTTTAGATAATCCTTAGTCTCACTGTACTAATTACTGGTTAGATAATCCTTAGTCTCACTAGACTAATTACTTGTTAGATAATACTTAGTCTCACTGTACTAATTACTGGTTAGATAATCAATCTCTCGTTTCACATTTGTCAACTCTTTCTTTGTAGTCTCTTGCTAGGGTTTGTTAACAGTTAATCTGTATTCCGATAACCATTTCTTTGCCAACCTCCGCCCTAACACCTCCTTCATAACAATACATCAATGTTCCACTGCCATACTACTGTTTTGTGTTAAACACTTACCACTATGTTTGAAACCAAATGACAACAGAATCTTTACGCTGTGTACAATTGATCATATAACTGGTAATATTGGTATATATGCCATACCAATCCTGAACTCCAAAAATTAAATACGTTCAATGCTAT
>OZ024748.1:25997551-26000051 GCA_964016885.1 Eledone cirrhosa
ATTTACCCTTGTGTTCTATCTTAGCATGTTGGTAGAGTACAGATGATTCTTTATTATCTTGAAGGTCTCGTCAGTGTTCATTTATCCATTCCCCTACACTACGAGCTGTCTCACCTATGTACACTATATTTTTGTCTCTACATTGTCCTTCAGTACATCTTATGCTATACACTACATTTCTAGTTTTACAGTTAATATGGGGGCTTATTTTACAGGTTATACATTTCTTATCTATACATGAGGGTCTTTGAAAAGGGTATGTCTTGCTAATAAGTGTTTTTTACGGAGGTATCTGGTCTTAATTGACCTGGCCGATAGATATCGACTAGATTTTCCGACTGCGCCAACCTGGACTTGGGCAAATCGTAGCGGATCATCTAGGTCGTACCTAGATAGGTTCTTAGTTAGAATTAAGGATAAGGACTTTTTAAGTTGTCCAAAAATGCGCATGGTTGGCTATTCAGACCACAAATTAGTGACTGCATGGTCAACCTTGACAGAACTCATAGACAGGGCCCCGGTTACTGGAAGCTCAACTTGTCCTTGCCGGCAAGTAGAGCCTACAGGAATCGGATTAGTACGTTAGTTAAGGAACGGTTGACTGGAGCGATCGTCAACAGCAGGTGGTGGGTATCTCTAAAGAGAGAGATTAGAGTAGTCTCGATAGAATTTAGTAAGGTTCTAGCTGCGGATAGGAATAGGAAGGAAAGGGAGCTAATAGATAGAGTAGAAGAGGCAATTAGAAGCGGCGACGTGGCCAGAGTGCTAGCGTCGAGAACGGCTTTGAGCCAGTTTTTCGACGCGAAGCACGAAGGCTGCGTTGTCCGAAGTAAAATACGTGCTCTAGGGAACGAGGGGACCAAAGCTGTTAGCTGGGCCCGCGTAACAGAGGCCAACAGTGGAACTAAATACACCATCCGGTCTTTGCGAGACCTGGATGGACGGGCGATTCTTGAGCCTAAGCAGATGTGTGAGGCCTTTCAAAGGCACTTTGCCCGACTGTTCGGGAGGGGCGGGGAGCCGGTTGGGAACGTGGACTTCGGTCCATACCTCGACGGCCTGCCGCGCCTCTCGGACAGGGAGGCGAAGTCCTGTGAGGAGCCGATTTCGGCCGCTGAGATAGAGGACGTGCTGAGCCAATGCGGCAAACGCAAATCCCCGGGTCTCGATGGTCTTCCTTACGAATTATATCTAGCTATGCCGGACTTGTTCCCCGATCTCCTCGAGGCGGTCTACTGCAACTGGCAACAGAACGGGAGAATTCCCTGTACTGTGACCAAGGGCGTAGTCACGCTAGTGAGGAAGGACGAGAACAAGGGGGACGAAATAAGTAACTTCAGGCCCATAACTCTGCTAAATACAGAGTTACAGATTTTGGCCAAGGTGCTAGCAAAGAGGTTGGCGCTTGTCGTGGGCAGCCTGGTGGGAGATGCGCAGACATGCGCTATCCCGTCCAGGTCCATCCATGACAACCTCCACCTCATGCGATACATCATAGAGAGGGTTGGGAACGAACCCGGCTTTGGTGGGGCTCTGATCAACTTGGATCAATCTAAGGCGTTCGATAGGGTCGACCATGGTTACCTGGATGCGGTGCTAGCGGCGGCAGGCTTCGGACCCGTTTTCGGGGGCTGGATCACTGCTATGCACAGCAGCCGCATCTGCTCTAGGGTCAAGGTGAACGGCTACCTCTCGGAGCCGTTCAAAATCGCGCGGTCCATCCGACAAGGGTGCCCTCTCTCCTCCCTTCTGTATGTGTTGACTCTCGAGCCACTACTGCGGAAGTTGGAGTTGTTGCAGGGCATCCCTTTGGAACCGGGATTGCGGAAAGCGGTGTCGGCCTACGCCGATGACGTGACAGTAATGGTGTCGACGGCCTCCGAAATCGAGGCGGTCGGCACCTTACTGGAGGAGTACGAAAAGTTCACAGGAGCTAAGCTGAACCGGGACAAGTCGATCGGTTTGCAACTCGGCACGTGGAGGGGCAGACCGATGCCCTCCGATGGCGTCGTCGGACGCTGGACGGAGGGCCCGGTGAAGTTGCTCGGGGTCTGGTTCGGACCGGACCTCCAGGTGGAGAAAAACTGGGCGGAGGTTACGAACAGGGTGTTTGCACTGACACAGAAGTGGGCCAGTTGCAAACTATCCCTGAAAGGTCAGGCAGAGGTGGCGAACACCTACATAGCGTCCGTCATCTACTACCGCCTGACCGTAGTGCCCTGCCCAAGGGAAACCCTCACCAAGATGGAGCGCGCGCTCTTCCAATTCCTTTGGAAGAGGCGGGCTCCTATGGTGAGGAGATCCATCTGCTGTCAACACCCTTCGAAAGGAGGGCTGGGGATGCCGTGGCTAATGATGCGTAAACACGCATTAAGGCTACGGCACCTCTACGTATTCCTCACCGGACAACCGGTGTGGGCCTCGTTTGTGAGACGAACCTTTCCCAGACTTGTCTCACTCACCGAGCTGCAATCCTGGGTCAAGCAAAGACCGAGAAAAC
>OZ024748.1:26012551-26047551 GCA_964016885.1 Eledone cirrhosa
AACTTTGCCTTTCATCCTTACGGGGTCGATAAAATAAAGTACCAGTAATACACTGAGATAATTGCTGACCTTGTGCCAAAAGTAGAAACAATTATCTTTTTAATTTCCTACTAAGGTTCGTTCGTTAAGCCGACTGACTACCTGCATGATTTAAAGTCAACATAATTCAACGACTAGACGTATACTAATAATGCACACACACAAATAAGACCTAGACCTTGTACTTTGATAGTAAAGCAATTAAACAAGAGTAAGGGAGATATATATTATGTAAATGTTCATTCATGAAATCTCGACACGAGAGAAACAACCAACCAACAGGTTTCTGTGTCATTCCTAAATTGTGTATGTTTACAGTAAGTGTCCATTTCAAAAGAAAGCTGTGACCGAATAACAATGAAACCGAGGCTGGTTCCTTTCCCTTCCGCCCCGCCTCCTCCTCCTCTCATTGCTACTCCTTCCTTCTGTCGTATTGTTGTCTTTTCAAGTGCTGTCTGAGATATACTACTGATGAGATCGTCTCACTGAGAAAAAAGGCAACCACGGTTTTTATTCTAAAACAAGCAGGTGAAACGATGGCATCAGAAGCCGAAGAAGACCCACCATTTCGCTATAAGTTTCCTTTATCGAACGTTCCACGACTTCCCTACGACAATCCCCAAGCACAGAGATTGATATCCGCACAGGTAAATATTTAAAACAATCTAAAAAATGGCATTTCATTATTTTTCTCACTATTTCATTTGACTTTAAAAAGCAGTAGTAGTAGAAAAAAGTATAAATAGTTCCGGTTAACTAGTAAACATGCTGACAGTTCACTCTTATTAAATTACTATTTCTACAATTAGACAACAATTACGAAATAGCTACTGCGATTTTCATCTTTTATACATGCACTTTGTTATTGACCGGTTTTTAATTTAAACTTAAATAATTTTAATGTGATTCTTTCACACAGAATCATTTCTGTTTTACTTAAATTTACAACGATCTCAATAAATTACGCTGTTGCTTCGAGAGAAAGCTACGTGATGTTCAATGGTTATGAAAGTTGTTTAAAAACGGAAATTAATTATCTTTTTCCTCAATCATTCCCTGATATTTTGGAACGTTTCCAGAATAGAAACACACTGCCTCAAATGAGATTTATTTTGCTTTAATTTCACTTAACTATTTCTTTGCCTTTTTCTCATTATCACCGAAATCAATGGATATTTCTTATTCGCCTTCTCTCTATTTCTTTAAGTATTTCTGAACTAGCCACTTCGTTAAATTTCTTCCTTGTAAACTAAACTTTTATCAGTAAATTTAGCTTTCGTTTTCATCTAAACAGTTGTCTAATAGTGGTCCTGTATTTAATCTTGAAGGAGTTTCTGCCTGTTTGATGGGAGGGTGGGGTGATATTTTATAAAATGAGTAGGGTTAAAAACATGATGCAGTGGGATACTCGTCCACATCCATTTGGCCATCTCTGACCACCTTCATTTTCCATCATACTACTATTTACCAAAGATTTGTAAACATTCCCATACATGCATACACACTTCCTACAACTTGTTTTATTTATTAGGACGAGTGACTTCCTTTTTATTTAGCTTTTTGCATTCGTTTCAATTGAGATTTATTTAATTTGAAAGATTAATTGTGTGTGTCTATCCCACAACATTTAAAATGATGTTTCTCTGATCTGTTATAGACCAATCAACACCACATCACCGTTAACTCCTACACACTGTATATCTGTTTGGGACATCTTATGAAAATGTCAAGCTAATTTTGGACTGCAACATCATTATATATTTATGTATGTGTGTCCATTTATAAACATATAAACACTAGCCCTACTAACAAACAATAACATTGGAATAGGATTTAAATGAAAGCAGTATATCAAGTTACAGGCAAACGACTCAAAAGGCAATGGTTGAATTTGTATAACAATTTAAATCCTTCAATTTATTGTTATTCTATTAAAGTCAACGCTGGAGATTTTCGTTTATGGAGCTGTTAAGAGTGTATTTAACAGCGCGGTGCTGGTAGTTGTGATGATGCTAAATGTAAACAAGAGAAGTATTTCCAATACTTTAGATATTACAGCTAGTAGCTGTAGTCGTAGCACAGTTCAGCATGCTACATAAACAAACAAACACAGACAGACACACACACATATATATGCAAATGTGCGCGCGTGTATATAAATATGTATACGTGTGGATGAGTATGTATATATATCTACATATGTATATATGTGTGTATATGTATATCTATCTATCTAGGACGGGTAAAATTGGCGAGATATATGGACGAGTTCTCTCCAGCGGTCTCTGTCCCTCATTATCGCTGACATGTCCTGCGTCTCCAACAGACCAGTGTCTGTCCTTAGGGCATCAACATATGTTAACCTTGGTATTCCTCTTCCAGTGTGTCCATGAAGGGGCTCGCTCCCACAGGAGCACTGAGTGCAGTGTCAACTCTGGATGTCGGTGAGCATGTCCAGCTAATCTCAGTCTTCTCTGTGTCATTTTTGAGCTGACTTTTGGGAAGCTCCCATACAGCTCTGAGTTTTTCATCCTCAGTGTATACTGATTAATGTTCAGAGCCATCCTCAGCAATCTCGTGTAGCACCCATCCACCATCTGAGTGAGTTTCTTGGTCAGTGTCCAAGTCTCAGACCCGTACAGCAGCACAGAATCCACTGCAGCAATGAAGAGGCGGATCTTCAGGTCTTTACGAAGGTCCGATTTCCACACCGATCTCAAACTGTGGCACGCTCTTCCTCTCAACCACATCATCTTCCGTATTCCCAATCTCTGCTCCCAAATACAGGAAGTCCTCAATTAGTTCCAGCGGTTTCCCGCCTACATTAATAACCCCTCTGGCTTCTCAACATTCTCTACCAGATATTTTGTCTTAGTCTCATTCATTCTCAGCCTCACACTCATCGACACAGTCTCAACTTCCTGCATCAAATCCTCTGCCTCCTTCACTGTATTTGTCACCAAAACTATGTCGTCGGCAAATTCAGCAGCCTATATCTTTTTCGCCTTAACTCTCCTGCTCTGAGCCGGTGTTACAGTAAAGCCAGAGTCCTGGTGTTTCTCCTGTGCAAGGCGCATACAATAGTCCACTACGATGATAAAAAGGTAGGAAGCCAATGTATCTCCCTAGAGCACTCCAGCCAGTATCTCAAAGAACTCTGTCATCCCATCAGGTGTAATGACTTGGGCTTTGGTGTTGGTGTAGAGCAGTGATATCAGATCCACTATCTTCTTGGGGATTCCATAAGCCTGTAAGATCTTCATCAGGCAGTGACGGTCCACAGAATCAAAGGCCTTCCTAAAGTCAATGAAAACCATGACCACAGGAAGGCACTTTGCTCTAGCTCCTTCTAATATCCTCCTCAGCATCAGGATGTGACTGGTGGTTGATCTTCCCTCTCTGAATCTGTTCTGGTTGTCCCTGAGCTTCTTCTCCATCTCGGGCTGGATCCTGTTAAGAATCATCCTATTGAGGGTCTTTGCCACAAGTGACGTCAGTGAGATCTCCCTGTAGTTGTTGGTGTTAGAGAGATCTCCCTTCTTTGGCACTGGGACGATGTTACTGATCATCCACTGATTCGGGGCAACTCCCTCTCCAGTGCCTGGTTACAGAAGCCCAGGATGATATCATCAAAATTACACCTCTTCATCATCTCTGATACCACTCCATCTTCTCCATGAGCCTTGCCCTCTTTGATCTTTTTCTTGGCTCTCTGAAGTTCCTCTCTGTCTCAATATCCAGTTCTTCAAACAGCCGCCTGATCTCCCCAGTGTTCTGGGCTGTGGAGGGCGGCTTTCTTAGTACGGTCCTAAAATGGTCTAGCCATTTCCCCTTCCTATCCTCGGGCCCTGTTCCTTGGATCTGACTTGAACACCTTCTCCTCTTCCCTGTGATCTCGTTGATGATCATCCAGCTCTCCTTATATCCAGACCTGTCAACCGCTCTCTCCACACTTCTGATCTTCTCTATCAGTGCCTCCTCTCTGGCCTCAGTGTAAGCGGTACAGAGTTCTTTCCTCATCACTTCCACATTCTCCTTCCTCTCCTCTGTAGGATCAGCATAGGATTGGTCCTTGGTAGCTTTCAGGTGTTCTCTGGCTGCACACACTTTTGGGTCTGCAGAGCTGACGTGCTTCCTTTTGTTCTTTCTCCTCGGCACCAGGGTCTCACTTGCTTCCGCCACTGCGCTGGTGAAGTACCCGTACCTCTTCGTGACACTCTCCTCAGTCCATCCAATCTCTCTCTCCTCTGTCTCTCCACACAGAGCACTGAACTTGTTCCTCACTTCCACTGTGAACCTCTCCTGTAGCTTATCATCTTCCTTGAAAGCTCCCCAGTCATAGATTGCTCTCCGCGGCCGAGCCTTTCTCTTTCTTAAGCTCACCCGGACCTCACTCATAACAAGCCGGTGGTCATTACCCAGTGTACTGAAATAGTTGTATGGTTCTGTGTTCAGAACACTATTCCGCCACTTTTTCCTCACCAGAATGAAATCAATCTGGGACTTGGACAGGTGCATATCTGAGATGTAGCCCAACATCTTCCCTGGATTCTTCCTAAACCTTAGGTTGGTCGCTATCAAGTTTGCCTCCAGCAGGGTGTCTCTCAGTAGTCTTCCATTTCGGTTGGTGTTGTTATGAAAGTACCAGCAAGGATCTTCACTGGCCTCCTTACTCAGATGTGCATTGAAGTCCCCCAGAACAAGCAGGATGTTGTGTGGTGTTGACAGCTCTACACACCTACTCATGGAACTCTTCCGCACTCACATCACTGTCTCCCTCGGTTGGACTATAGGCTGAGATGACTGTCAGTTTCCATTGAAGGTCACCCTCAACATTCGCAGGGAGACAGGCATTATTTCCCTCACCAATAGACTGGTTTTTGTGCTGAAAACAAAACCCACTCCCCCTACTGCAGCATTGGTCATGTTTCTCACTGCCAATGTGGTGATGAGCTGGCTCCTCTTCCCAATCATGACACTCTTCATTGGCTCATCGTGTAGGATCCTGTGTTCTTGGACCACAAGTATCTGTATACCACTCTCCTCGAACAGATGACCAAACTCCTCTCTTCTCCAGCGTCCGAATAGTCCTCACATTCAAAGTGCCCATTTTGATGGCTCTTCTGCAGGACAAAACTGCATTCTTTATATATGTCTTAGAGACAGCTGATCCATCATCCACTGGCCCACCCTGTGGCTCTAAGCCAACAGAGTCATAACGACAATACCTTACCGGCGCCACTTAATGGTTCAAGTTTTTCTTGGATAGAAAAACTTGAACCATTAAGGTATCTTTTCTTGGTTATGTCAAAATTTATAAAACAAACTTTGTATTTTATCTGATGAAAGCGTACCAAAGTTTTGGTACCCTTGAAATATATATAATAGAATAAATATGGTTTTATAAATATAGTTTCCATTTATTTAATATCATTGAGTATATATATATATATATATATATATATATATATATATATATATATATATATATATATACAATGATATTAAATAAATGGAAACTATATTTATTCTATATTTATTATATATATTTCAAGGGTACCAAAACTTTGTACGCTATCATCAGATAAAATACAAAGTTTGTTTTATAAATGTTGACATAACCAAGAAAAGATACCTTAACGGTTAAGTTTTTCTTGGATAGTCAGTTTATTTAATATCATTGAATATTATACTCCAGAAAACTTGTCGAGTGCTCTGAATCAGTTATAAACATTTATATTTGTTGAATTACCAACAAATTGAATATCCTTTTGCTTATATATATATATATATATATATATATATATATATATATATATATAATGAGATTCAGGACCCCGACGGCTGAGCTCCGGCCGTTTTGACAGCTAGAACTTTTAGTTCGGATCTAGCTGTCGAAACGGCCATATCACCTGCCATACCCTTACCAACCTGTAATGATACCAACACGACCAAACCGGGCGATGACCTAAGGCGCTAAAACCTTGTGGAGGGTGGGTGTATAACATATAGACTTCTGAACAACAAAGATGAAATGTCTTTACCCTTTCATTACCATATTTCTAATGAATTATTTCATCCTGAATTATTTAATTATTGATTTTTATTTAGGCACTGGGCCAGAAAATTTAGGGGGAAATGGAAAGTCAACCCCAGTACTTAATTGGTACTTTATTTTATCAATCCCGGAAGGATGGAAGGCAAAGTTGATCTCAGCGAGATTTGAACTCGAAATGTAGAAAGACGTTAACTACATACCGCAAATACCGATACTGCCAACCCACCACCCTAATTAATTATTTAATTTTGAAGATGGTATTTGTGACGTAAGATAAGAAAAGGTTCTCACATATCAATTTACGTTGAAAAATGTTAATTTAAGTAGGAACATTTTACAATCGGTAGTTTTGTTTTATAAAACCAAAACCAGTTTTGGGCGGGTTGATATCAAAAGGGTTAATCTAACTAGAAATACAAAATTGTAATAAAGAGAACAGGTGTAGTTGGTCACACCCAAAAACAGAGGTAGATGGAGGACAGGGGTTTAGGTGTGAGTGAGGAGACGAGAGGTTGGTATGGTGTAATGACCTGTTACACAATTTTGCGAGAGATTTCAAAAGTTGTCAGATAACAAATTGTGCTTGGTGATAAAACTATAGATTTCTTGTTTGCAAGTTGATTAGAATATTTTAGACTGCACTGTAAGGCGGGTGATGGCTGGGTGAAGTAGAAGAAAATGCTGAAGAAGAAGGCACGCATTCTATGATTAGCCTAGGGCGCTAATTACCATGGTGTCCGCACCGACTAATTCATCCTTCTCTAACCATTTGATAATTAAAAAAAAAATACTGTATATACTTAAATATGTCTTTGTATTTATAATATTTTGAACTGAGATTTTGATCCGTTCATAAATCGCATACTGCCTTTCGTAAATACTATTTGCGACTTGCGTGTGCATTAATTTTTTTTTAATGCTAAAATAATCCCAATCGTTGCTAATATATACAGTATAGCAAAGTCCTGGAGTCGTAGATACAACAATGTGTTTCTATGTTCTCTACCCGGAATAAACATGTTAATCAGGGCTTTTAAATCGTCACTCCTGATTAATTGACAATATATATGAAATATTTGGCATTAAGATTTTTGCTGGCCAAAGGAGCCTGGACGCAGTTGACTTCTCATCACAACTGGAGCCAGCAGGCCTTGACCGTGGAGACGACAAGTGCCCCGATGGAATTACCCTCTTCCCATTGAAAAGAAGTAGATCCCTCTTCTGAGACACCACATGTTGTGACAGCCCAATTCCGCGGCGCCCTAGGCCTAGAGCCCATCGCCCTCCACTTCCCCCCATTCTTCTGTGACACTAGAGCCCTTGCCTTTCCCTTCCTTTTCCGTTTTTTATATTTTCTTATTTTATATTCCATTCGTTCTTCTCAATTTATTTATTTACGTTTTACTATAAATATAATATCACTATTGAGAGCTGTAATAGGAACAAGTAAGACCCCGACGGCTGAGCTCAAGCCGTTTCGACGGCTAATTATTGAGAGCTGTATATATTTTTACTTGCAGAGTGTTTATAGACTGTATAATGGCAGAGACCTGTTTGTTTGGTAGCAGAATCGAATCGAATTAATTAATTTTTTTTTTATCATCAAAGTATATTTGTTTACAACCCCCAATATTCATACAACCCGAGTTGTAAACATGACCAACCTATCCCACATTCTCAATCATGTACTAGTGTATGTGTTAGTACATGCTGCGAATGTCAAGCCCCAATTTCAGTAGATAAGTTGTACGCGGTTTTCGCGCCTGTGTGAGTGTGTGTTTTAGTTTAATATTGAAAAAAAAAAGAAAAAAAAACACAGTGATTTATCTACAAGTCTGTACAGACTTAGCTACAAGTATATGTGAGTTGGGTTGCTGATAATGAGTTTATATCATTTTTCGGACTTCATATTGAGGAACGGAAAAAAATGCTTATACTACATCCGATTGTCATCAGCTATCTTATTCTTCTTGGATGTGTACACTGTACTAGAATGTATGTATACTCTAGTAGATGTACACTGTACTAGAATGTATGTATACTATAGTAGATGTACACTGTACTAGAATGTATGTATACTGTAGTAGATGTACACTGTACTAGAATGTATGTATACTGTATTAGATGTACACTGTACTAGAATGTATGTATACTGTATTAGATGTACACTGTACTAGAATGTATGTATACTGTACTAGAATGTATGTATACTGTATTAGATGTACACTGTACTAGAATGTATGTATACTGTATTAGATGTACACTGTACTAGAATGTATGTATACTGTATTAGATGTACACTGTACTAGAATGTATGTATACTGTATTAGATGTACACTGTAGTAGGATGTATGTATACTGTATTAGATGTACACTGTACTAGAATGTATGTATACTGTATTAGATGTACACTGTACTAGAATGTATGTATACTGTATTAGATGTACACTGTACTAGAATGTATGTATACTGTATTAGATGTACACTGTACTAGAATGTATGTATACTGTATTAGATGTACACTGTACTAGAATGTATGTATACTGTATTAGATGTACACTGTACTAGAATGTATGTATACTGTAGTAGATGTACACTGTACTAGAATGTATGTATACTGTAGTAGATGTACACTGTACTAGAATGTATGTATACTGTATTAGATGTACACTGTACTAGAATGTATGTATACTGTAGTAGATGTACACTGTACTAGAATGTATGTATACTGTATTAGATGTACACTGTACTAGAATGTATGTATACTGTATTAGATGTACACTGTACTAGAATGTATGTATACTGTATTAGATGTACACTGTACTAGAATGTATGTATACTGTAGTAGATGTACACTGTACTAGAATGTATGTATACTGTATTAGATGTACACTGTACTAGAATGTATGTATACTGTAGTAGATGTACACTGTACTAGAATGTATGTATACTGTATTAGATGTACACTGTACTAGAATGTATGTATACTGTATTAGATGTACACTGTACTAGAATGTATGTATACTGTAGTAGATGTACACTGTACTAGAATGTATGTATACTGTATTAGATGTACACTGTACTAGAATGTATGTATACTGTAGTAGATGTACACTGTACTAGAATGTATGTATACTGTATTAGATGTACACTGTACTAGAATGTATGTATACTGTATTAGATGTACACTGTACTAGAATGTATGTATACTGTATTAGATGTACACTGTACTAGAATGTATGTATACTGTAGTAGATGTACACTGTACTAGAATGTATGTATACTGTATTAGATGTACACTGTACTAGAATGTATGTATACTGTAGTAGATGTACACTGTACTAGAATGTATGTATACTGTAGTAGATGTACACTGTACTAGAATGTATGTATACTGTATTAGATGTACACTGTACTAGAATGTATGTATACTGTATTAGATGTACACTGTACTAGAATGTATGTATACTGTATTAGATGTACACTGTACTAGAATGTATGTATACTGTATTAGATGTACACTGTACTAGAATGTATGTATACTGTATTAGATGTACACTGTACTAGAATGTATGTATACTGTATTAGATGTACACTGTACTAGAATGTATGTATACTGTATTAGATGTACACTGTACTAGAATGTATGTATACAGTATTAGATGTACACTGTAGTAGAATGTATGTATACTGTAGTAGATGTACACTGTACTAGAATGTATGTATACTGTAGTAGATGTACACTGTACTAGAATGTATGTATACTGTAGTAGATGTACACTGTACTAGAATGTATGTATACTGTATTAGATGTACACTGTACTAGAATGTATGTATACTGTAGTAGATGTACACTGTACTAGAATGTATGTATACTGTATTAGATGTACACTGTACTAGAATGTATGTATACTGTATTAGATGTACACTGTACTAGAATGTATGTATACTGTAGTAGATGTACACTGTACTAGAATGTATGTATACTGTAGTAGATGTACACTGTACTAGAATGTATGTATACTGTAGTAGATGTACACTGTACTAGAATGTATGTATACTGTAGTAGATGTACACTGTACTAGAATGTATGTATACTGTAGTAGATGTACACTGTACTAGAATGTATGTATACTGTATTAGATGTACACTGTACTAGAATGTATGTATACTGTAGTAGATGTACACTGTAGTAGAATGTATGTATACTGTATTAGATGTACACTGTACTAGAATGTATGTATACTGTATTAGATGTACACTGTACTAGAATGTATGTATACTGTAGTAGATGTACACTGTACTAGAATGTATGTATACTGTATTAGATGTACACTGTACTAGAATGTATGTATACTGTATTAGATGTACACTGTACTAGAATGTATGTATACTGTATTAGATGTACACTGTACTAGAATGTATGTATACTGTATTAGATGTACACTGTACTAGAATGTATGTATACTGTATTAGATGTACACTGTACTAGAATGTATGTATACTGTATTAGATGTACACTGTACTAGAATGTATGTATACTGTAGTAGATGTACACTGTACTAGAATGTATGTATACTGTATTAGATGTACACTGTACTAGAATGTATGTATACTGTAGTAGATGTACACTGTACTAGAATGTATGTATACTGTATTAGATGTACACTGTACTAGAATGTATGTATACTGTAGTAGATGTACACTGTACTAGAATGTATGTATACTGTATTAGATGTACACTGTACTAGAATGTATGTATACTGTAGTAGATGTACACTGTACTAGAATGTATGTATACTGTATTAGATGTACACTGTACTAGAATGTATGTATACTGTATTAGATGTACACTGTACTAGAATGTATGTATACTGTATTAGATGTACACTGTACTAGAATGTATGTATACTGTATTAGATGTACACTGTACTAGAATGTATGTATACTGTATTAGATGTACACTGTACTAGAATGTATGTATACTGTATTAGATGTACACTGTACTAGAATGTATGTATACTGTAGTAGATGTACACTGTACTAGAATGTATGTATACTGTATTAGATGTACACTGTACTAGAATGTATGTATACTGTAGTAGATGTACACTGTACTAGAATGTATGTATACTGTATTAGATGTACACTGTACTAGAATGTATGTATACTGTATTAGATGTACACTGTACTAGAATGTATGTATACTGTATTAGATGTACACTGTACTAGAATGTATGTATACTGTAGTAGATGTACACTGTACTAGAATGTATGTATACTGTATTAGATGTACACTGTACTAGAATGTATGTATACTGTATTAGATGTACACTGTACTAGAATGTGTGTATACTGTATTAGATGTACACTGTACTAGAATGTATGTATACTGTATTAGATGTACACTGTACTAGAATGTATGTATACTGTATTAGATGTACACTGTACTAGAATGTATGTATACTGTAGTAGATGTACACTGTACTAGAATGTATGTATACTGTATTAGATGTACACTGTACTAGAATGTATGTATACTGTAGTAGATGTACACTGTACTAGAATGTATGTATACTGTATTAGATGTACACTGTACTAGAATGTATGTATACTGTAGTAGATGTACACTGTACTAGAATGTATGTATACTGTATTAGATGTACACTGTACTAGAATGTATGTATACTGTAGTAGATGTACACTGTACTAGAATGTATGTATACTGTATTAGATGTACACTGTACTAGAATGTATGTATACTGTATTAGATGTACACTGTACTAGAATGTATGTATACTGTATTAGATGTACACTGTACTAGAATGTATGTATACTGTATTAGATGTACACTGTACTAGAATGTATGTATACTGTATTAGATGTACACTGTACTAGAATGTATGTATACTGTATTAGATGTACACTGTACTAGAATGTATGTATACTGTAGTAGATGTACACTGTACTAGAATGTATGTATACTGTATTAGATGTACACTGTACTAGAATGTATGTATACTGTAGTAGATGTACACTGTACTAGAATGTATGTATACTGTATTAGATGTACACTGTACTAGAATGTATGTATACTGTATTAGATGTACACTGTACTAGAATGTATGTATACTGTATTAGATGTACACTGTACTAGAATGTGTGTATACTGTATTAGATGTACACTGTACTAGAATGTATGTATACTGTATTAGATGTACACTGTACTAGAATGTATGTATACTGTATTAGATGTACACTGTACTAGAATGTATGTATACTGTATTAGATGTACACTGTACTAGAATGTATGTATACTGTATTAGATGTACACTGTACTAGAATGTATGTATACTGTATTAGATGTACACTGTACTAGAATGTATGTATACTGTAGTAGATGTACACTGTACTAGAATGTATGTATACTGTAGTAGATGTACACTGTACTAGAATGTATGTATACTGTATTATATGTACACTGTACTAGAATGTATGTATACTGTAGTAGATGTACACTGTACTAGAATGTATGTATACTGTATTAGATGTACACTGTACTAGAATGTATGTATACTGTATTAGATGTACACTGTACTAGAATGTATGTATACTGTAGTAGATGTACACTGTACTAGAATGTATGTATACTGTATTAGATGTACACTGTACTAGAATGTATGTATACTGTATTAGATGTACACTGTACTAGAATGTATGTATACTGTATTAGATGTACACTGTACTAGAATGTATGTATACTGTAGTAGATGTACACTGTACTAGAATGTATGTATACTGTAGTAGATGTACACTGTACTAGAATGTATGTATACTGTATTAGATGTACACTGTACTAGAATGTATGTATACTGTATTAGATGTACACTGTACTAGAATGTATGTATACTGTAGTAGATGTACACTGTACTAGAATGTATGTATACTGTATTAGATGTACACTGTACTAGAATGTATGTATACTGTATTAGATGTACACTGTACTAGAATGTATGTATACTGTATTAGATGTACACTGTACTAGAATGTATGTATACTGTATTAGATGTACACTGTACTAGAATGTATGTATACTGTATTAGATGTACACTGTACTAGAATGTATGTATACTGTATTAGATGTACACTGTACTAGAATGTATGTATACTGTATTAGATGTACACTGTACTAGAATGTATGTATACTGTATTAGATGTACACTGTACTAGAATGTATGTATACTGTATTAGATGTACACTGTACTAGAATGTATGTATACTGTAGTAGATGTACACTGTACTAGAATGTATGTATACTGTATTAGATGTACACTGTACTAGAATGTATGTATACTGTAGTAGATGTACACTGTACTAGAATGTATGTATACTGTATTAGATGTACACTGTACTAGAATGTATGTATACTGTATTAGATGTACACTGTACTAGAATGTATGTATACTGTATTAGATGTACACTGTACTAGAATGTATGTATACTGTATTAGATGTACACTGTACTAGAATGTATGTATACTGTATTAGATGTACACTGTACTAGAATGTATGTATACTGTATTAGATGTACACTGTACTAGAATGTATGTATACTGTATTAGATGTACACTGTACTAGAATGTATGTATACTGTATTAGATGTACACTGTACTAGAATGTATGTATACTGTATTAGATGTACACTGTACTAGAATGTATGTATACTGTATTAGATGTACACTGTACTAGAATGTATGTATACTGTAGTAGATGTACACTGTACTAGAATGTATGTATACTGTAGTAGATGTACACTGTACTAGAATGTATGTATACTGTATTAGATGTACACTGTACTAGAATGTATGTATACTGTAGTAGATGTACACTGTACTAGAATGTATGTATACTGTATTAGATGTACACTGTACTAGAATGTATGTATACTGTAGTAGATGTACACTGTACTAGAATGTATGTATACTGTATTAGATGTACACTGTACTAGAATGTATGTATACTGTATTAGATGTACACTGTACTAGAATGTATGTATACTGTATTAGATGTACACTGTACTAGAATGTATGTATACTGTAGTAGATGTACACTGTACTAGAATGTATGTATACTGTAGTAGATGTACACTGTACTAGAATGTATGTATACTGTAGTAGATGTACACTGTACTAGAATGTATGTATACTGTATTAGATGTACACTGTACTAGAATGTATGTATACTGTATTAGATTGTGTCTTCTGTACCTCCATTTAAAAAATACCCGATGACGACTGGCGATTACACCGATGGAATCGTTATGCAGTTTGTAAATATTATAAAATACTTTTTCCATCTCTAAAGACGAGCTTAATGGTCCGAAAAATGTTATAATCTTTTTTCAAATGTTGGCTGAGGAATGCCTCTATATTTAATTATGCTGGAATATTTGTTATATACAAATAGAAGTTTAGTGTTGTATTTTATCACATTTAAAGTGCTATTGTTTCAATGAAAAATGCAAACAATATATTTACTTGAAAAATGCTTCGTTTTAATATTCGTAATCGTACGCATATCTAAAAAAAAAAAAAAAAAAATTAATCAACTAAAATAGAAAACAACTTTAAATATTCTAATAATAATCATTTTTTAATTAAAAAATAATTTTTAATAATTATTTGGGGCTGGTTCTGACCGAATCTCTAATATTCGAAACAAAAATGCGAAAATGTTTTTTTTAAAGCACGATAAATGAAAACATTTAAAAGAGAGTGTAGTGTTTAAAATTCCACATTCTTGCCATAGATTTACAACAAAGGGTAGAGTTGGAAACATATTAATGCGTTTCTAGCTTGCGTGTGATTTGCATTTTGCACTATGGCGCCTAGCCACAGCCACGCCCTGTTTTTAATACACCATAAATTGATAGTAATAATATATAATAATAATAATCAATAATTGATATATATATATATTAGTAAATGATAAAGGAAAGAAAGAAGGAAAAAGAAGAAAAAGGGGGAGGCGGGGCAGTTCACCTCCAAGTGCGACAATCGGCAACACCTCACACCTTGGATGTTAATTGTACACTTTCAAGCAAGCCAACACGCTTGCCGATTGTCGCACTTGGTGGTAAATCCCCCCCTCCCCTTTTTTTTCTTCTTCTTTTTCCTTTCTTTCCTTTATTCTTTTTCTTCATGATTTTATATTTGTTATTTATGTAAATATATATTTAAAACATATTTGCAACGTTATTCTACTGTAAATTTATACAACTGTAATAAAATATTTAGTAAATAATATAATGGATATATTGAGACGGGCAATCTTTTTTTCTTCTTCTTTTTCACGTCTATCAAATTGACATTTCTTGAATTTAGTTCTACACTTTCACTTTTATCAATATCAGCAGCAACTATATTTTTGTCAAAGTGAAAGTGAAACGCTAAACTCAAATCGTCAATTTTGGTTTGTTTGGACATGCGTACTAATTACATCACGTAACTTATTGACTTTTGGGTGGGGATAGTATTGTTTGAAAATTAAAGAAATAAACCCCATGAAGTGGGATGGCTGTTGCAGCGGGTGTCTCTGGCCATTCTCCATGGTAATGGCCATGCTATTTTGTCCGCGAGGCGCAGCCGAAACACTGCTCAGACTGGGGCTATGTTGCATAGTTCCTTAGTTCTGGTTTCCCACTTTTTAAAATTCCCTTTAACAGTGTATTTTGTTTTTGAATGAAGAGGTAGTTCAAATGAAAGTAGGTGATGGATAGAGGAATGAACTGATCACAAGGTATTTAAATTCAAGTCTTGCGTGTCCCATCGGCGATCTTTGGCTATATAGCGTTCCACTTTCACTTCGTTTCTTGTGTAGCTCCCTTCGTTTCATTCATCGTCGACTCGTTAGAAATACATTATTATTTAAGGTCATTGTTAGTTGTTGTTTTTTTTTATATTTTCAAGATGTATTAGTAGGATATGAATGGCGTCATTTCACAATGCTTGGTTTTCATATGAAAATGCATTAAAAAACAACAAAACAAATATTGTTTCAAGAATTATGGCCCGATTGTATGGGTGGGGGGTGGGGTGGCAGAAAGAAGGCTCAAGCAACGAAAGACAGGGAGAGGGACAGTCACTACACCCCAGTCTGAGCCGTGGCTCAGCTACGCACCACGGACAAAACGGCAAAGTCGTTACCGCGTAGAATGGCCAAAGACACCCGCTGCAACGGGGTTCCCTCCTCAAGTGAGCCGGCGTCCTTCCGGCTTTATGGAAGAAATCAGCAGTGCGGAAACCAAGGACGTCAGAGGTCTCGGCGAAGACCGGTTGGTCAGGCTCCGGCATTGCGGGCAACGGAGCCCGTGTTTTGGCCGGAGCGACTAGGTTGGAGGCGGAGAACGAGTGAATCGATGCGCGTCGCGTCTATTCCTTGGTCGCCACCTGCCAAATGAAATAGATTTGTCGTAGAACCTGTAGTAATAGCGGCGACACCCGGCGTTCTTGCACCCCTCTTCTCTCCCCCCGGATCAACCCCCTACCCACTGCTATCAGGGGTGGGGGGAGCTGGCCATCCGGAGGAATGAGCTCTGCCAGTTAGAATGACTATTCCAATACGTCTCCCTCACTATCCCCCGGGGTAACGTTTTCTCAATTCTGTCTTGCTTTGGCACCAGGGTTTGGCTTATGCCAACCTACTGTTTCTGGCTTGGTTTCTACAGCTGGATGCCCTTCCAGATGCCAACCACATTTACTGTGTGTGCTCAGTGCTTTTTGTAACACCCACACGACCACTTTACAGTGTGTGCTAGGTACATTTTGTGACACCCACACGACCACTTTACAGTGTGTGCTAGGTACATTTTGTGACACCCACACGACCACTTTGCAGTGTGTGCTAGGTACATTTTGTTGTGACACCCACACGACCACTTTGCAGTGTGTGCTAGGTACATTTTGTGATACCCACACGTCCACTTTACAGTGTGTGCTAGGTACATTTTGTGATACCCACACGTCCACTTTACAGTGTGTGCTAGGTACATTTTGTAACACCCACACGACCACTTTACAGTGTGTGCTAGGTACATTTTGTGACACCCACACGTCCACTTTGCAGTGTGTGCTAGGTACATTTTGTGACACCCACACGACCACTTTACAGTGTGTGCTAGGTACATTTTGTGACACCCACACGACCACTTTGCAGTGTGTGCTAGGTACATTTTGTGACACCCACACGTCCACTTTACAGTGTGTGCTAGGTACATTTTGTTGTGACACCCACACGACCACTTTGCAATGTGTGCTAGGTACATTTTGTGATACCCACACGTCCACTTTACAGTGTGTGCTAGGTACATTTTGTTGTGACACCCACACGACCACTTTGCAATGTGTGCTAGGTACATTTTGTGACACCCACACGTCCACTTTACAGTGTGTGCTAGGTACATTTTGTTGTGACACCCACACGACCACTTTGCAATGTGTGCTAGGTACATTTTGTGATACCCACACGTCCACTTTACAGTGTGTGCTAGGTACATTTTGTAACACCCACACGACCACTTTACAGTGTGTGCTAGGTACATTTTGTGACACCCACACGACCACTTTGCAGTGTGTGCTAGGTACATTTTGTGACACCCACACGACCACTTTACAGTGTGTGCTAGGTACATTTTGTGATACCCACACGTCCACTTTACAGTGTGTGCTAGGTACATTTTGTGACACCCACACGACCACTTTACAGTGTGTGCTAGGTACATTTTGTGACACCCACACGTCCACTTTACAGTGTGTGCTAGGTACATTTTGTGACACCCACACGACCACTTTGCAGTGTGTGCTAGGTACATTTTGTGACACCCACACGACTACTTTACAGTGTGTGCTAGGTACATTTTGTGACACCCACACGACCACTTTGCAGTGTGTGCTAGGTACATTTTGTGACACCCACACGTCCACTTTGCAGTGTGTGCTAGGTACATTTTGTGACACCCACACGTCCACTTTACAGTGTGTGCTAGGTACATTTTGTGACACCCACACGACTACTTTACAGTGTGTGCTAGGTACATTTTGTGACACCCACACGACCACTTTGCAGTGTGTGCTAGGTACATTTTGTGACACCCACACGACCACTTTACAGTGTGTGCTAGGTACATTTTGTGACACCCACACGACCACTTTACAGTGTGTGCTAGGTACATTTTGTGACACCCACACGTCCACTTTGCAGTGTGTGCTAGGTACTTTTTGTGACACCCACACGTCCACTTTGCAGTGTGTGCTAGGTACTTTTTGTTGTGACACCTTACACGACCACTTTACAGTGTAACGATGGTGTGAACAGAAGTGGGTGGGAGGCGTGTGTGTATAAAAGAAATTGGCTTTGTTCAGGCATGGAGGGGGGAATGGGCGCTTCGCCAGGCGTAAAAAACTACCCAAGAAACACTGCATGACAATACAGCACACGATTCCACCAGGATTTATGGGTTCATACATACATTTATGTTTTATTTATACTAGCTTTGACAAAATCAAAGTGGATCGCTATAGTCAAGTATCGTTCATCCTATTTTTTTCAGGGTGGCATTAACTAATGTATCCTCTCCTTCCGCTTCCTCCTTTTTTTTAAGATGATTGATTTGGTTGTTATTTCTAGCAGGCGGAGTGGCTGCGTAGAGGCTTCCTCTTCTGTTTATGTATGGAGATGCAAACTATTTACACAGTACGACTTTTGTTTTGTTTTTAGTGTTTAGCGAGTGAGGGAATTGACTCGCATGATTATATTATTATGTCTGGCTGAATTCCATATCTAGCTTAGTGAAATTCCTATATTTTGTAGATATTTTGATGATATACCGTGGGGAGAAATATATCTTGGTCAATGATACTTCTTGAAATATCAAAAGATTATACTCCTTACAACTATACAAGAGAGAGGAGAGGGGTTAATTCTTGGTGGAGTCGTAGAGGCGTCGTCCTGACATATTCGAACCCTGCTTAGGAATTTTAAACCTGGCGGAACCCATCCTATCCCATTCCATGTCAGAACGCAGTCGATAAGATAGAGATAGGGGAAGAATCCACTTCAGTATTAGGCTGGTACTTTATCTATCGACCACGAAAATATAAAAAGGCGCGGTTGACTTCGGCCAAAATTTGAGCTCAAAATACCGAAGCATTTTTAATCCGACTCCCTAGCGACTCTGCCAACTCGTCGCTTTTATTGAATACAAACTTCATGGAATGACTATATGTGTCTTTTTTACAGTTGCCAACTTGTTGCTAGTATCATAACTAATAAGAGGTCAGTTTCTTCCAGCGTGAACATGAAATGTAGTGCCTTACTCGAGAACACAACGGGTTGGTCGGTCCTGGGAGCTTACGATCGTGAGAACAACTTAACCACTAGGCTATTCGCCAGCACACACACACACAATAGGAATTTATCGTCGTCATCATTGCCCCAAATCAACTTGGACTTTCGTCCTCCTGCGCTGGATGATAAACTTCTTCCCGACGCAATCGATCCATTGCTGTCAAGTGTTCTTCGATCTGACCCCCCTTTTTCGTTTGAATCTTGTTCCGATCAACTTTGTGGTAACCATTAATTCGATTTTGGAAGGGCTTTGTACAGAATGCATAGAAATCGTGTAGAAGATGGCCAGAGAAAATTCTACATTTGTGTTATATATATAATGTGTGTGTTTGAAGACAGTATATTACTGGTATTTATTCTTTTATTTAATTCGAAAAGACAAAAGCAAAATCTATTCAAAAAAATTCGACAACAAAATTGAATAGAAAATAAACCTAGTTCGTTTTTGTAGAATTTTTCATTTTAAAAAAAAAATTGTTTTTGTTTTGTGTAAGTTTTTCTTTTGTCTCTTTTCAAATCTGATACAAAAATAAATAAATAAAATAAACACCAAAGTGTTTTTTAGTCGCCGCCCAGATTGATGGCCGTTAAACGAAATATTAACGGCAGTTTGACAAATTGAAAGCCGATTTCCTATATTTAAATATCAACAACGTTTGCTGACATAAAAGAACATAACTAGTTTCCTCCGATTCTGTTTCCATTCTTGTAATTTTTTTTTTTCATTTCACTTATGGGGGGGATTTTCTTTGAGAAAGGACTTTTTTTAATTTTTGTTTTTGGTTGAATCTTATTTTACATTGTAAAAAAAAAAAGGTAACATTGAGATGACCCGTTATTGACGCTGATCGAACTCGGGAAAAACACTGGTCGATTATTGATCGCATGATTGTACCAGGCATATGTTTATTCTCAGATGGTTGGGCTTCATTTATGGTATTAGAAGAATGAGATTAAACATGTGCCTGCTAGAATCCAATTATTAATAATCTCCAAGTACTTTCACCATTTTTGCAACCTAAAATAAGATTCAACCCTTTCTTTTGGCTACATTAACCGATACACTGCTTGACTAAACTAAAATACAGTTCCTTTGTCAAAGTATCGGCAACTCTCTGATAGGTTTGTGGTTGAGTAATGGGGACTTCTGGCGTCCCCCGGGACCACATACCTACTCACTGTTATCGGGACAGTTGACCCCCGGACCACATCCCTACTCACTGTTATCGGGGGCTGAGTTGGTTACTCGCAAGAGCAAGTTCCATGAAGTGAAATAGTTTCTTGCCAGTGGAGACTTCCGGCGATATTGCCCCCGGACCCTACTCACTACTATCGGGATGGGGTTGCTGTTCCAGGGCAATGTCTTCTCCAACCTGTCCGTCAGGACCACGAGGTGGACTGACCCTTAAACGGTAATAAATACAGATCTCCCCCCCCCTCCCTCTCTCACACACACACGTTCTCAATTGTGAGTAATTTTTAAAATTGAGTTTTATATTTAATCTTGTCTTACGATCTTCAATCTTTCTTGGTTGACTATACTCTGCATTAGTTGACTATACTCTGCATTAGTTGACTATACTCTGCATACACACTCCAGAAGTATGAGTTCATGCCTGTCATAGAATTCATTATTAAGGTTGACTTTGCCTTTCATCCTTACGGGGTCGATAAAATAAAGTACCAGTAATGCACTGGGTGATTGCTGGCCTTGTGCCAAAAGTAGAAACAATTACCTTATGATGATGATGAAAACTGTTGTTTTATTGCTGTTTTATGACGATGACTACAACTGTTTTATTACTGTTTCATGAGTAGAAACAATTATTATTGTTATTTTTAAGGTGGTGAATTAACAGTAATCGGTAGAGCGTCGGACAACCTGCTTTGTGGCATATAGTTACGGCCCTTTACGTTCGTTATTGAAATTCTGCTAAGGTTAACGTTGCCTTTCATTCTTACATGGTCGATAAAATAAAGTACCAGTAACGCACTGGTGCCGATCTAATCGATTTTCCCTTCCCCTTCAAATTACTGGCACGACCATGTATTAGCTGTCAGAAGTGAAAGTAGGCGAAGGTGGTAGTGCCAAATTACTTACCTTGTGCCAAATATAGAAACAATCATTATTGTTATTTTGATGTAAGAAATCATTAGGGTTCGAAATCCTATCAACGTTGTTGATATTGTCTTTTAATACAGCACAGATGACGGAACACAAGCCAGCATCCTTTCCAATATGTTGGCTGACACTATATATAAGTACAGTGGTTCCCAACCTTTTCACTATGAAAGAACCCCGTTTTGTTTAAATGAATTTTCCCGCCGGCATTGACAGAAGACTGTGTCTGTTCGTTTTCCTCTCGGTGGCTAGCTGCGACTCAACAGTTTTCAATCTCAGAAAAAGAGAGAAAAGAAAAGCATGAACAGTGAAATAGTCTTTTATAAATAAATCGTTATTTTATCACTGTCAGTCCAATAGAAAAAAAGTGTGGGAAATATAATTTTTTTTATTGGTTTAGCTCATTTTTATTTATGTATAATGTGCGAAGTGTAATAATTGTTTCTACTTTTGGCACAAGGCCAGCAAATACCCAGTGCATTACTGGTACTTTATTTTATCGACCCCGTAAGGATGAAAGGCAAAGTTAACCTCGACGGGATTTGAACTCAGACCGTAATAATAGCAGGTTGACTTATGAGAAATCCTTCCACGTCAATGAAACACATTATACTCTCTCTCTCTCTCTCTCTCTCTCTCTCTCTCTCTCTCTCTCTCTCTCTCTCTCTCTCTCTCTCTCTCTCACGCGCGGATCAGCAGCGCTACCCACGGTTTCAAAGCCCAGTTTTTACCACGCCTCCAGAATATGAGGGATCAAAATTGTGGCCCTAACTTCAAGGGTTTATACGAGTTTCTCTCTCTGTGGAGGTGCGTGGTTTGGATGGTCAGCTCACGATCGTAACTTGTTGAGTTCGATACTCGACGATGCGTTGTTACATTTGTCAGCTGTATATACAGGGGCCGAAACACTTACATGAGGGTGAGTGGTGGGTCTTCTCTGAAGACCTTCTGCTGTCTAGCTCTCTTGACAGTTTCTTACCACTGGGGCAAGGTGAAATAAAATATTTTGCTCAAGGACACAACGCGTTGCCAGCAATCGAACTCTCTAACCACGCGTGTGTGTGTGTGTGTGTGAGAGGGAGAGAGAGAGAAAGAGAGAGAGAGAGAGAGAGAGAGCTAGCTTTCTAATGTATATATAATGAAAACAACTTGCCGAGGCTCGTGTCATTGTTCGTGGCTCCATTTATGGACATGTCAGATGATAATTATGGCGAGGGTGGTTAGTTATTCCAGCGCTTTAGCCGCGTTATCACCCGCAATAGTCTGTTAGCTTGCTTTAAAAATACCAGAGAGAAACTCCAGCGCCCCTTGTGGCGTATGACGAATAATAAATACAAAAACCAAAATCCAGAGGGGCCTCGATAAGGGTTGTATATAAATAAGCCCGTAGAGCAAATATTTATTATCACAGATTGTTTCACAAAATCCCGCTTTAGGGTGAAAGCAGAAATTATTTGCTTAAACTTTTAATTTGTGCTGATAATTTTCTACTTTAGGCACAAGGTCAGCAATTTGAAGGAGGGGGGGGGGGTCGATTACTGGTGCTTTATTTTATCGGAAATTTGTAATAAATTGGAGTGGAAACTAACAGGTGCGCGTGTTTTTATTGGCAGCATGGCCCTCCCAAAGTATAACAATATCTCTTTCAACACGTTTTGAGATAAGAAATCTTGCAAAACAAATACAAAAAAGTATCTATATATATATTGTGTTCATTTGTATGCATAATTATGTGTAATAAAAATGGAAGTTATGTTTGCAGTGCACAATTAAGATGGATGGAGGATGCTTTCAAAAGTAGCACTTTGTTATGAATTGTGATACTTAAACACTCATTCCTAAATATAATCACAATCTCCCAACTATGCACTTATTCAGCCAGATCACCCACCTCTTCTCCACACACGCACACACTCTCTCTGCAGAAATTGTCCATGTACTTGTCTCTTTCGCGTTTTTCTGATTCCCATATTTCTCCCACGTCTTATATATATATATATATATATATATATATATATATATATATATATATATATATATATATATATATATATATGTAGCTAAATCTACCAAAATGTACGGTAGTGTCCAATCCGTATGAAGAACTCAATGTAATCCGAATATCATGAAAAGAGATGTATTCAAAAACATTTTTTTATTTTCTTTTTATAAAAACAAAGAGGGTGTGGTAAGGACCATAACGCACCAGAGTACTCGATACTTGGGGTAGTAGAGTGGGTAATATGAAAATATTCAGGACCCCGACGGTTGAGCTCCGGCCGTTTCGACAGCTAGATCCGAACTAAAAGTTCCAGCAGTCAAAACGGCCGGAGCTCATCCGTCGGGGTCCTGAATCTCATTATATATATATATATATATATATATAAGCAAAAGGATATTCAATTTGTTGGTAATTCAACAAATATAAATGTTTATAACTGATTCAGAGCACTCGACAAGTTTTCTGGAGTATAATATAATATTCAATGATATTAAATAAACTGACTATCCAAGAAAAACTTAAACCGTTAAGGTATCTTTTCTTGGTTATGTCAACATTTATAAAACAAACTTTGTATTTTATCTGATGATAGCGTACAAAGTTTTGGTACCCTTAAAATATATATAATAGAATAAATATAGTTTCCATTTATTTAATATCATTGTATATATATATATATATATTCAGAAAATGTAAGAGAAACACAAACATAAGGACAATTTCCGCTCTTCGGCTGTCTGCTGTGGGTCGAGACAGTAGTGTTTCCCCCCTCTCTATCGATATGTTTTTTTTTTCTGTCGTTCTCTTCGCTATCGTTTTTGTTTTGTTTTGTTTCCTGCCCTAATAACTACCTCTTAGTTACTAACGCACTATGGTGAGATGTACTGTCTTTAATGCGTCGAAACATCAGCGACCCACACCAGACAGCTGAAGAGCGGGAATTGTCCTTATGTTTGTGTTTCTCTTTTCTAAACCAATATTTATTAGTAATCACAGTCTCACTTTATCACTTTATATGTATATATATATATTTAGTCACTGAATGTGTGACGAAAGAGCTTTGACGATATATAAACACCCATCCGGTTATCGAACCAACCAACTGAAAATTTATAATAAACTGAAGTGAAATCCAAACAAGGGCATGTGTTTTTATTGGCAGCATGACCCTCCCAAAGTATAACAATATATGTTTCAACACGTTTTCAGATACATTTTAAAAAACAAATTCAAAAACGATATATATATATATATATATATATAATGTGTGTGTGTGTGAAATGATATATCACTTCCACCAACCGTGAACCTAATATAACTGTGTACAATTGCCTCTTGTGTTTTATTCGTTCATTTTCATCTCTCTCTCTCTCTCTCTCTATATATATATATATATATATATATATAATGTGTGTGTGTATTAAGTATTTCCGTAGAAAAGGTAAAGGAAAGAAGAGTGCTCTATGTATAAATATTTCATCTGATGAGCGTACTGGACGTTTCTGTTAAGATCGTCTAGTTTTCTGAAACCTTTGGTAATGAAATAATTATATTGTGTTGTTTATTTTGTGTGATATATATATATATATATATATATATATATATATATATATATATATATATATATATATATTGTGTGTGTGTGTTGGGGTAATCGAATATGTGCCGTAGTTGAGGGATGTAAAAGAAAAAAAAGTAACTTTGCTTTCTTGAATTACTGAAACATAAGTTTCGTTTTAGCCTGGATGTTTCCTAATTCAATGATGGATATATTTTTCTCGTTATACACCTACTTTTAAAATGAAATCATTTTTACATATGCTCATGGTGTGTTAAATATATATTGTTAGCAAGGATGGAGTTTTCGTTCCAAATGTTTACAGACATCGGAAGGCGGATATTGTTTTAATCTATGCAAATTACAGTTGCTCACCTATTTATAAGGATTTGGCACTTGTATTAAAAGTTTTATCCATACAAACAAAATATTTATATGTAAAATATAATTGTTTCTACTTTTGGCACAAGGCCAGCAATTATCCCAGTGTATTACTGGTACTTTATTTTATCGACCCTGTAAGGATGAAAGGCAAAGATAACCTCGGCGGGATTTGAACTCAGACCATAAAGGGCCGTAGCTCTTTGCAGCATATCGTCCGACCCTCTACCCATACTGCCAATCCACCATGTAAAAGCTCAGGTATTACGGAAAAAAAATTGAAATATTTAGTGAATTTGGAAGTATCTGAAACAAAAGGTATTATTATTGAAAATGTTGGATTGACAGTATCGATAGAGCGTCGGACGATATGCTTTGCAGCATAGAGTTATCGCCTTTTACACTCTGAGTTCAAATCCCATCGAGGTTATAGCTTTGCCTTTTATCCTTACGGGGTCGATGTCGATTTAATCGACTTTCCCGTCCCACAAAATTGTTGGCCTTGTGCCTAAATCAGAAACTTGGAATCCCAAACGCATAAAATAAGTGTAACCACAGTCGATAAATAATAGCTTAGAAAATCGGGTAAAATACCCGTAACCCTTTTTTTGTTTCTAGTGGTATTTCCTCCCCGATCTTCTAAGCTATTATTTATAGCAATTGACTGTTGTTGCAGTTAATTTCTGCGTTTGGGATTCCTACATTTAAAACAATTTAAATTGGCCAACGCCTCGATAATTTATAAAACACTTATTATTATTATTAGACCCTCCATAGGTCGATACAATAAAGTACCAGTAACTTACTGGGATAGATTTAATCGACTTCCCCCTTCCCATGAAATTTCTGGCCTTGTGCCAAAAAGTAGAAACAATTATTATTATTATTGCTAGTAGTATTTATTTTTTTACATTCCGCATCTACGCACGTATTCGGCAAGATTACTCTCTGATGAAAGTGTTCCAGTTATGCCCATCTCTCAATTTTCCAACATGAAGCCAGGATTCCAAACCTAAGTTATAGCAGGTGAGGTGTGATTTTGAGGGGAATTTACCAGTTATTTCTGTTATTTAAACGTCCCACATTTATCCCATTTCAAAGGAGAAACCAAATCACTTTTTCACTAAATTATCTGAGATGTGAGGATTTGATAGAAATGACAACTGTCGATTGGATGTTTTAGAACAGGTGTGGACATCTTTTTTTGAGCAGTGGACCGTATAGGATGTGACTCATAAGGCGGGCCGCACTATTTAAAAATTTAAGTCAATTTTGAAATTAAGTGTGCCATTTTGCCCATGACTGTTTTATAATATCTGCTTTCGTCCCATTACGTCTCGAGTTTAAATCTCTACGAGGTTCATAAAATAAATGTACGATTGTTATTTACTGTTGTTAAGTTTCCAGTAAGAAAGCCTAATACCATGCTTTCACTAAGGGTTTTAGGTGATTATACAGTCGCGAGCAGACACAGACACCCCTCTCCTCCTTTGATCCGGCAGATAACAGCTGAAAGGAAAAAAAAAGGCTGTACATGCACTGAACTGGTACTTTATTTTATTGACGCCAAAGTGGACTTCGGCGGAATTTGAACTCAAAACATAGACTCAGAAAAAATATCCAAGACTTTAACGACTCTTCTAAAATCTCCCATCTTAACGATGTATTATACAAAACCACAATTTTGTCTTTGACAGACGTATGTGGTTTTTCAAGTAATATTTAGCCGTATTGGTGGGATGGAGTTTAAAGCCAACCACAACAGTCTGTTGCGGCTTATGATAGAAGAGGTGGAGTGTTGTGAAAAGCCGATAATAACTGAGATACAATTGGTGGTGAGTGATTGTGGGAGGGACAAGTCTCCTAGTTGGGAGTACATGCCAAACTAGTTCACCCCTCTCTTGGCATATGTCTGTTGGAGCTGGCGGTAAAATTGGAATGGTTCCAGTGGTGTTACTAGTTTGCAAGGACGCAAACAATGGGAACACCATCGACATTTGGGAGGGGGGGGGGTGTAATAACTCAGTTAAACGCAAAGATTAACATTTTGGGCAGGTTTCTCAAATATGTCGCTAACAGCGTTATCCGGAGCTTGCAGAGCCGCGCAGTTCCCGACAGATCTAGCTATGACAACCGTCACCTCATGCAATGAGATGATGGGTAGGTTATAAACCTGACTTCAACGGAGCTCTGATCCACTGGGATGGATGCAGCATGGTTCAATGTTTAAGAGGCTCTCTTCACAATCGCTAGGTTTCAGGTTCGATCCTACTGCGTAGCATCTTTGGCAAGTGTCATTTACCACATACTCAAGTCAACCTGTGCCTTTCTGAGAATTACATTATGTGGAATGCTTAGCCACTTACATGCTAATTTCATGAGCAGGCTGTTCCGTTGATCGAAGAGCTGGTACGCTTATTGTCTATCGCCTTTCCTTACCAACTGCTAGGCGGTTGCTCGACTTGCTATAAATAGATGTCAATTTTCCTTTAAACTCTACTCCACAAATCTTAGAAACAGGACCCATTAGATAATTTAATCTTAAATGAACGATTGAATGTCTTCGATTATATGATCTGATCAATCGGAGGGGAAAAGGTTAATAAAATTCTAAAATACGAGGAATTGTAGGCAAGCTATTTTTTCAATCCTAAGTGTTCAAGAGCTGAGTCGCTGACAACGAAGTTGTGTTGTTTTTGACAGCTCACCTTACCGCCATATCAGGTAATTCTCTTGGCGAGTGTGCTTGGCTATGCAACACCTTAGCCTCGCTATCACTCGCAACAATGTTGACTTATTTGAAGTAAACCCCAGCACACCCTTATTATAGTGTATGTGTCTGTGTCTTCTCCCACTTTTCCTCATTTTTTTTTTTCAAATATAAATTGCGTTTATTTGTAATCATATTTATACGAAATAAAAGTTTATATTATGCGTTCGTTAATAAATAACCGACACCATGTAGTCGCTTTACTTACCAAATATAGCAGTCAAATGTCCCCTCAAACCAAACTTTACTATATATATATATGTGCGCGCGCGTTATGGACCACCTGGTATCTTACCACACCTTTGTTCTTTGTTATATATCTATATCTATCTATATATAGCTTTATCTAGCTATCTAAGGTTGAAAGGGCTGAGGTCAGACACCTTTCTCTCCGGCCAACAACTGATTCTTTTTTTCAAATACCACTTTGGAAGAAGAATCAGGATGGAGAGAGAGGTGCTGTACCCCAGCAAGTTTTATGAAAGGTGGGTGAAAGTGGCGAGAATGGGCCTTCTCTCTATATCAGCCTGTAGGATGAGGAAAAGGAGGAGGAGAGGAAAGGAGTACAAACTCTTCGTACTCCTGGAGATGAGGGTTTCACATTTTTTCGGGGGTATGTGTTACCCATATAAACTGTCTCCCCCTATTGGGGAAATTCGACTAATTTTTTAAATTGCATTTGTGATAACATTTTACACGTTTTTATTGTATGTAAACTTCCCCCTTTGTATTTGTCCCCTTCTTTTGTGCCCCTGTGGCTAATAAAGAAACACACACACACACACACACACACACACACACACACACACACACACACACACACACACACACACATATATATATATATATATATATATATATATATATATATATACATGTAAAGTTATATTTAAAATTGTTGGGTTACAACTAGTAAATATTTATAACTGATATAAAAGCACTCGACAAATACTTGGAGTATATTTACAATATTAAATAAATGGAAAACTATATTTATAAAACCATATCTATTTCATTATATATATTTCGGGGATATCATATTAACAATATGCTATGCCTTCATCAGACAAAATACAATATAAACAGTTTTATAGATAAATATATTCGACATACCGTAATAAACATCAACTTCATTTGAAGAGGTTCACTCTAGCAGTGAAAATACAGAGAGAAAGAAAGAGAGAGAGGAAAGAGGGAAATAGGAAAGAAAGAAAGACAAAACGAAGAAAAGGAAGAAAAAGAAGAAAAAGAAAAAGAAGAAATGCATGATAAATTTAATGCAGACGAAAATATCTCGGACTTAAACAAAGTTTTCAAATCTAAAAGAAATCCACCCCCTAACAAACTTTTATCTGACTTTGAAAACGATATAATTTCTATCATACAAGGGGTCAAATTCAAGAGAAACTTTAAAGGCCAGGAATATCTGAAAGGCATTAAGGATAACATTGAGAGCTTAGAGAAAACTGAGAAGATCTTGGTGAAATCTGACAAGACCAACAACCTCTATGGAGTGCAGAAAGACATGTATAATGGCCTCATACTGAAAGAGCTGAGGAAAAAATACAAGGTAGCAGATAAGACCGAACTTGAGAAAATGAATGTTGAAGCATCTTGTATAATGCATGAGTTGGAAATTGAGAACAGAACACAACCTTTCGTGCCCAGGAAACCGAAGATCAATATGAAGGACCACAAGAGGAATTTTGAGATTGACCTGCCAGTTAGATTGATCGCACCTTCAAAATCGGACCTGGGCAAATTAAGCAAAAACATTCTTGACAGGGTGATACTGCAAATTAAGAACTTGGATTATGTATCTAACCTGAGCTTGTGGAAGGGAACTGGAGAGGTTGTTGAGTGGTTTAGGCAAATTAAATATGACAATAATAATAGGTTTATTCAACTTGATATAGCTAACTATTATTCTTCTATTACCCCTAGTCTACTAAATAAGGCACTAAATTACGCATTCAAACATACGGACCTAACTAGCAAAGAAATGCATATTATATTATCGGCTAGGAAAACTTTGATAGAATTTGATGACAAATTATGGACCAGAGCAGATAGAGATAGCAATTTTGACATAACTATGGGATCTTCCGACTCAGCTCAGGTAACTGACCTTGTGGGCTTATTTTTAATCAATTCGCTACATAGGAAAATACCTGGTACTACCGGAGGTTTATATAGGGATGACATGCTTTTACTTATTAATAATAATAACCCTGAACTAAATAGAAAATGTAAACAAATTACAAAATTTTTTAATTACTTTAACCTTAAAATAGAAATTGAGAACAACCATAGAATAGTCAATTTCCTAGATATAACATTAAATCTCAACACATGTCTCCACTATCCTTTTCACAAGTTGAATGAAAACTTAAACTATGTCAACTTTAACTCTAACCACCCCAGATCTGTCAAAAACACTATAGTAAACTCAGTCCAAAAACGTATCTCTAGGATCTCGTCGAATAGAAAGATTTTTGACGAAAAGGCCCAATACTATAATGATGCACTAGCTAGGGCAGGGTATGCTGATAAGATTGTGTACATAGATAATGATAAACAAACTAAACAAAGTAACAACTTTTTTAATGACGGCAACAACATTAACAACTATAATAGAAAGCATTACAATAATTCCAAAGGACAAAAAAGAAATAGAACTAGGAACATAATTTGGTTTGCCCCCCCCCCTTTCTCACTAAACATTAAAACCCACATCGCTAAATTATTTTTCAAAGCTCTTGATAATCGCTTCCCTAGAACACATAGGTACCACTCAATCTTCAATAGGCATACGATTAAATTAACCTACTCATCCACCAAAAATTTAGCACAAAATATTAATAGAATAAATAATAGGAACTTAAAACCTACTGATAATAGCATAAATAATATACAAGTTAACAAATGTAACTGTAGAGATATATCTAAATGTCCGTTAAATAACAACTGCTTAGTTAAAAATATAGTATACAATTGTAATGTTAATACTGACTCTAATTCTTTTAACTACGTCGGTTCCACATCGACGGAATTTAAACTTCGCTATAATAACCACAAGAATTCTTTCACAGATCCAAATAAAAAATCTTCAACGGCACTATCAGGTGTACTCTGGCAACTTAAGCTAGATAACGTTAGATATTCGACGGCTTGGAATATAGTCTCAAGAGGGATTCCTTTTAATTCATCCTCTGAGACATGTGACCTCTGCGCAGAGGAGATATTCTTTATACTAAAATCTAAAAATTCCCTTAACCTACGGACAAATTTATTCAGTTGTTGCAAACATAGATTAAACTCAACGTTTAAATATAAATTTAAATTTAAAATGTAGTATATTTAGTTTGATTTATATTTATATGAGAACTAGCCGATAAATCTTTTGATTCCTAAATCTTTGATTCCCTCTTTTTACTCTTTTTATTGTTTATTTTATTTTATTTATTTTTTATTTTTTTTTTTTTTTAAATTTTTATTTTTATTTTTTTTTTTATTTTTATTTTTATTTTTATTTTTATCTAAACATTCCTCATGAAAAATTAAGCTACCCTAAAAGCCGATGCTCCAAATTTTTTTGAATTAACCTTACACTTGATAAACTTATATATTAAATATAGGAACATATGTAGACATTATTGGACATCATAATCTTTTTTTGCGATATTCCTTGCTAGATGTGATTTGATAGATAATTTTTGGCTTTGTCTTGTAGTGAACTTGGCAATATATTGTCAATTAACTTTGAAGGGTTGTTCTTTGTGGTTTATTTTTATTTTCATTTTTATTTTTATTTTTATTTTTATTTTTATTTTTATTTTTATTTTTATTTTTATTTTTATTTTTATTTTTATTTTTATTTTTATTTTTATTTTTATTTTTATTCTTTTAGTATTGTAGTATTCTATAATATTTTTATTTTTTATTTTTTATTTTATTTTATTTTTATTTTTAATATTCTTATATGTAAATTTTTATTTTTAATATTTTTTATATGTAAAGTTTTAATACGTAATATTTTTAATACGTAGTATTTTTAATATGCAATATTTTTATTATGTAATATCCTTTCGTAATATTCTTTTTTAGTTTTCTATTCTATATTTTTATATTTTTATATATTTTTACTTATTATCATTATTATTGTTATCTCTGCTTATAATATAATATATATTTTCGATTAGTATATTGAAATCTGCTCTCTATTTCTGCTTGATAGATAATCTTGTAGAGTAATCGCAAGAATAATAATACGCTCAAATTTTTATACCACATTGAGAATGTTTTCCGGTAACTTTGAATTTGCGGAGTGAATCAGTTGGATTCACATAGACATATGAATTTTTTAAAAAACTAAACATAAGATAATGAATTTTCACGCATTGTGAATACTTGTTTCATTCAGGAATACTGATATTTACAATATAGTGTAAGTTTTATAAATACTAATACATTAAAACATAGGGTGTTCTACGCCTCGAATATGTCTGGCTATTTTTAAATTTTTTCTCTCTCTATATCTCTCTATATATCTCCCTTACATTAATACTTGAGCTAAATAAATAAATAAATAAATAAATGCATCATTGATACACTTACTCAAAATGACCTCACACTACCTAATTTTTCTATATCTATATTTATATATGTATCTATCTCTACTTCCTCTCTCTCTCTCTATATATATATATCTCTTTCTGTCTCTTTACATGATGCTCTTCGCTTTATCTATTTTTCCATCTCTCTATTTTGTCCCATGCATTTCTTCTTTTTCTTTTTCTTCTTTTTCTTCCTTTTCTTCGTTTTGTCTTTCTTTCTTTCCTATTTCCCTCTTTTCTCTCTCTCTTTCTTTCTCTCTGTATTTTCACTGCTAGAGTGAACCTCTTCAAATGAAGTTGATGTTTATTACGGTATGTCGAATATATTTATCTATAAAACTGTTTATATTGTATTTTGTCTGATGAAGGCATAGCATATTGTTAATATGATATCCCCGAAATATATATAATGAAATAGATATGGTTTTATAAATATAGTTTTCCATTTATTTAATATTGTATATATATATATATATATATATATATATATATATATATATATATATATATATATATATATATCAATGATATTAATAAATGGAAACTATATTTATAAAACCATATTTATTTTATAATATATATTTCAAGGGTACCAAAAACTCATCAGATAAAATACAAAATTTGTTTTAGAAATAGTGACATACCCCAGAAACCAGACCTTATCGGTTCAGGGTCCGTTTGGTACCCTTGAAATATATATAATAAAATAAATATGGTTTTATAAATAGTTTCCATTTATTAATATCATTGATATTATACTCCAGGAAATTTGTTGAGTGCTTCGAATCTGTTATAAATAAATTTGTTGAATTACCAACAAATTAAATATATCTTTGCTTCTCTCTCTCTCTCTCTCTCTCTCTCTCTCTCTCTCTCTCTCTCTCTCTCTCTCTCTCTCTCTATATATATATATATATATATATATATATATGAGAGAGAGAAAGTAAAGACAGTTAGGTGATCGACTTTGATGGTATTTAAACTCAGAACGTAAAGGTTCGTAATTTCAACGAGTGTACTTATCACCGCCCTAAAATCTAAACTTTAATAAAGAAGCGCGGGACTGCGTACGGTTTATAATTTTTTATCCCCTTAGTAAAATAAGTTGGATTACTTTGAATAAATAATTGTTTCTACTTTTGGCACAAGGCCAGCAATTACTCAGTACATTACTGGTACTTTATTTTATCGACCCCGTATGGAAATGGATGAATATTACATAATTTATCTACTAAATTTCGTGGCTGTTCATTAAATATATTTTATTACTTATTTAAAGATTCACTTCTTTAAAATTTTCAAATGTCAGCACTTCCGGTTAGCGATCGTTTAAATAAATATTCATATATTTCTGTCACTAATTTTCTTCTAATGCAGTTTATATATAATATCGTCTTTTTTTAATGTATCAAGGATTACGTTACTGATTACATGAGACAGTCTTCGTTCAATTTCTGTGTATATTGTCAATTACGATTTTATTTGATCATATCTATATGTATATATACCTGCGTATAATATCAATATACACACTACCACATGCTAGCAGAAAACCACTCGAAGGATGGCTCTTCTGCTAGTATATAATAATGGGATACGTAAAAATATTTAATGATGGCAAAGAATCAAATAAATTGATGGGATGAGAGAGATGAGGAGGGGGATGAAAGGAGTGAGATAGAGAGGGGTGGGTGAAGGGAGTGAGAGATAGAGAAGGAGGGTGAAAGGAGTGAGAGAGAGAAGGAGGATGTGAGGGAGGGGGGGGGGGAATTATTGTTGGAAACTTGCTGAAGGCAGCGGTATCGTCGCTAAACCATGCAGAAATTTTAATCAAGAGTGGCGGAGGGGAAATCCTGTTATATCGTCTGTTTTTACAACAGCTGCAAATGAAAAATGTCTACGTGACTGAAGACACATACGTCTTGCTTGCAACGGTGAACCTCCTCAACTGATTCTTTCGCCAACCAACATCTCTTTACTTTCTTTTTGCTTTTGTTTTTATTTCGTCTATCCCTCCCCCTCCTCCTCCAAACGTCCCCTTCTTTTTCTAC
>OZ024748.1:26050051-26105051 GCA_964016885.1 Eledone cirrhosa
TTCAGCCAATAGTATCGGAGATGTGATCTCTCTTCGGAGACGTTGCAACTCTACCTCAAGTAACTCTCTGATCTCTGAGCTATGTACTTTATCGAGTAACGTTACTCCTGAAAGTCTTTGGAGGAACCCCATTTCAGCCGTTTATATTTGCAATCATATTCTTTTGGTCATTACCCAAGATTCATGACCACAGGTAAGGGTTGGCATGAATGCCGAATTGAAGATAGCGACTTTGGTTTTTACACCTACTTCCCTTCTTCTGATTACTGAATGCTGAAGCTGGCGCATTACTGCACCAGCTTCTGTCATTCTTGTACTTAATTCAGCCTCCTGCCTCCCATCACTCGTAAACACAGCCTTGAGATCCTTGAACTTCTCTACCTGCTTCAGTGGAACTCCGTTTACATGTAGAGAGCTCTGCGCAGGCTTCCTTGAGTGGACGAGCGTCTCAGTTTTTGCAGCACTGATTTTCATTCCAGCCATGCAACACTTGGCATCAAATCTTTTGAGTGCAAGTCAGAGATCACCTTGTGTCAAGTTAAGTAACACTATGTCGTCTGCAAATTCCAGCCAACTGATTTTACACCCACTAGTCATGCTATCACTTCCAACTCGGCTGCGCATATCAATCCTGTTCATGTAAATAATAAACAGGGAGAGTTGACGGTACGCACACTTCGCAGAGTCCGACTCCCACATTAAATGGTTTCAATTTAGCACCATTTATCCGAACATAAATACTTTGGCATTCATAAAGAGATATCAGGGCAGAAGGAACTGACCATCAAACCCATACCATGCAGAACCTTCCACAGCAGGTCCTAAGGAACGCGGTCTTATCCCTTTTCTTGGTCAACAAAATAAGAATATACTTCTTGGCAATACTCCCACAATTTTTTCTCGAATACCTGCCGCAGTGTGAATATTTGTTCAGCTGTGCTGCATCCAGAGTGAAAACCACACTGTTCATCGGCTAGCTTGGACTCGATAATCTCCCTACATCTCTTTGCCAGACACTTAGCATAGACTTTACTGGATTTCATCTTCTCCAGTGGCCTTGCCGCATTTGAGCTCTTTAACTGTTCTTGTGACGTCGGCCTCTGAGAGAGTAGTCTCCCCTCCCAGAAGCACCTTGTGTACATGACAAGCTATTGTTATGACCGGGTTTAGGTGATCAGCAAAGTGTTCTCTCCACCTCTCAAGGATGCATTTCTCTGAAGAGAAGAGAACCCCAGACGTGTTCTTGATAGCAGTTGGTGGATGGTCTGCCAGAACACTTTATTTGTTGATCTGATGTCGGATTCCAGCTTAACTCCAAAGTTCTATGTCTTAACGTTGGATGCCTTTACTGTTTCTGCTGCGATTCTTTGTACCTGCTTGTACTGCAAATGCAAGGAGGACTTATTTCCAAGCCCAATTTTGTAAGCCTCCCTCTTTGCTTGGATGGCATCTTTGACCTTTTGATTGAACCAAGGGGGTCCTCTTGCAAAAAAAACAAAAAAAAAACTCTTAATTAATAAAATAATTTTTTAAAAAATATTCTTTTAGACAAACTGAATTAAAGTCTATTTTTGTCTTATTTTCGCTCTCTCTCTTTCTCCAGCAACCAGTTGTTTTAACAGGGACTGGTCTTGTAGACTCTGCCCTTCATTGGGACTTGGAATATTTGTCAGACAATATGTCAAATACACAGTTCACAGTGTATCAATCAGACAATATATATTTTCGATATTATGAATCAAGAAAAGTTCCACACCACATAGACTTTGTTCCTCCCACAATTCAAATGCAAATGTCTTTTCCAGAGTTTGTAGAAAAATTAAAAAAAACACAATGTTCCAAAAAACAGTAAGTATTTGACTTTGATAACCAAGTTCCAAATATTTTGGAAATGTTTTAAATATTTTCTTTTTATAAAATCATTATTCTATACAGAGGGCAGTGAATTGGCAGCATTTAAAAAAAAAAAGAAGAAAAACAATTGTATAATAAAATTCTGAAAATCTAGTAAGCTCCTGCTTCTTTGCTGTCATTGAGAACTTGAGAACAGAAACCTGCATAGGAATAGTTTAGATGTTACACACATGTGAATAGAGTAGATTGCTTTGTCTAAGGCCTCAAGTATTGATGGAGTCATAGTGGTGCCATTGGACATTTAAAACCCGATTGAGGTTTGTTTTGATTCATCATGGACACTTAAAACCTGGGAGAGCTCATCTGGGCTTATTTCGGACATTTAAAACCTGGTGGAGTTCATCTGGGTTTATTTCGGACATTTAAAACCTGGTGGAGCTCATCTTGGCTTATTTCGGACATTTAAAACCTGGTAGAGCTCATCTGGGCTTATTTCGGACATTTAAAACCTGGTAGAGCTCATCTGGGCTTATTTCGGACATTTAAAACCTGGTAGAGTTCATCTGGGCTTATTTCGGACATTTAAAACCTGGTAGAGCTCATCTGGGCTTATTTCGGACATTTAAAACCTGAGAGAGCTCATCTTGGCTTATTTCGGACATTTAAAACCTGGTAGAGCTCATCTGGGCTTATTTCGGACATTTAAAACCTGAGAGAGCTCATCTTGTCTTAGCTTGGCAATTTAAAACCTGGTGGAGCTCATCTTGGGTTATCTCAGACATTTAAAGCCTGGGAGAGCTCATCCCCTTCAGATCTGATCACAGCCAATTTTTTTCTCTTTTTTTCAGAATGTGAGAGAAGAATCAAGTGTAGTAATTTATTTATCAACTCTGAAAGGATAAAAGCAAAGTTGACCCCAGCATGATTTGAACTTAAAAAGAGTGCGGAGACCACTGGATTAACTAGCACATTGCATTCTATCTGATGCTCTAACGTTTTTGCCACCTTAAAACAAATTAGGGAAATTGGATAAATGTGATGAGAATATTTAGAGGTTGCGACCAGAGTAAAAGATTGATGTTGGGTAGTCTTCACTGGTTTATTAAAAAATATATTAAGAGATAACATGCTAGCTTTCAATGAAATATAGGCATTCTGGAATCTTATATTATTTTATTAATTACATCATTGCTGTTATATGCATTATGTAATTGATAAGACCTTGTTAGATAACTATTATATCATTGTTTGTAATACAATATGTTCTGGGCAAGTGTTTTAGATGTTGTCACCTCAAGCCTGGCAAAACTTGCATACACAAGTGTGAGTTGATCAACACGTACAATTGGGAAACAACGAACATGAATGGATCTAACATATATAATTGTTTCTACTTTTGGCACAAGGCCAGCAATTATCCCAGTGTATTACTGGTTCTTTATTTTATCAACCCCGTAAGGATGAAATAATGATGGTATGAGATATAGTTCTATTTTTTAAAAAATGTAATTGTATGTGTGTGTGGTTATTAATAAAATATTGTTGTGTCTGGATTATTATTACAGCTGGTTATATCTGCAGCAACCTCTAACAGAAGGTGTTGGGGAAAAAATTGTTCAAGATTTTGTTTCTTTCAACTGGAAGTGGATTACTATGCAACAGAAAGAAAATAACTGGGGCCCATTATCTTCAAATTTACTATTGATTGGAATGGCAGGTAAGTTTGGTGTTGAGAAGTTAATCTTCTAACTCTTTAACATGTAATGATTTAGTAGAAAATATCTAGCAACAGGTTTATTAATTCATATGTTTATAGTATCTTTAATAGTGGACAGTGTTGTGGAATTTTTCAGTATTAGAGGTCAAAATTTTAATTTTTAATGTGATGCAGTCATCAAGTTGTTTTGCACTTTTCAAGAATGTCTCACTAATATGGTTTCATGTGGTTGGTTAATACAAATGTTATAGTATATTTACATCATTGTGAAAATTTGCAATAACTTTTCTAGTGTTGGTGCCACAATAACATGCACTTGATAGAATGTGGAACCATATGTGAGATTTGAACTCCTGGCCTGTCTGCTTGTGGATGCAGCATGGCTAAGTGGTTAAGAAGTTTGCTGTGTAATCACAAGATCCTGGGTTTGAGCCAACTATGGTATATGTTGGGCAAGAGTCTTCTATCAAAACTATGGTTTAACCCAAGCTTTTGTGTGTGAAATTGGGTAGACAGAAGTCTGTCAGGTGCATTGTACCAGTAATTTAAACATCCAGTCTTATTATATTGGATTACATTAATGGTGGAATGCTCAGCCACTTACATGTTAATTCAATGTGCATGTAGTCCAGTTGAACAAACAACTGAAAACTCATCATCAAAACCAGTGGGGAATTCAACTTCAGAATTTACATGTGGAAAAATACCAATATTAACTCTTAATGTCCTGTACCACATGAAACCACATTGGCAAGACATTTTTGAAAACTACAAAACAGCACTATGACTGCATCACATTAACTCTTAACGTCTTGTACTACGTGAAACCACATAAGTAAGACATTTTTGAAAACTACTAAACAGCAATCAGACTGCATCACGTTAAAAATTAAAGTCTTCACTCTAATACTGATACTATAAACATTTGAATTAACAAGCTTATTTTTTAAAAATATTTTCTGCTAAATCATTAGCGGATGTTAAGAGTTAAGAAGGATAGTTTAGTGAGAAAACTATGTTTAAGTTAGAATTGAGCACTTCACAAGTTGAGACTGCAAATTATTTTTGATTCCTGGATGAGATAATTTAATTTTCTTTACATCACTAAAATTGTTGAGTGAAGGATGAAAAACATCTCAAAAACACATTTCTCCTTCCCTATAACTGTGAAGTATACAAGGAATAAAACCCAGTACACTCTGTAAAGTTATTAGACCTAATAAAGACATCACAACTTCCCTACTGTCCGTGCCACGATAAAATGCACTCTGTAGAACATGGAGTCGTATGTTATGGCACCTGACCTGCCTGGAAGTCAATGATATGTCCAACATTTGTTAAGAAGAAAAAATGGATGTTAAACAATGATGTTAATGGTGACAGTGGTCAGTAATATGAGGGGCAGGAACGCTAAAGCAACCATCAGATGATAACATTATTTAGTTCCACTCTGCTACATTCTCAGTTCATATCTTCATGACATTGTCTTTGCATTTTGTCCTTTCAAAATCAATAAGGTAAGTACCAGCAAAATCCTAGGGTCAGTTTAGTTAATTCTTGGCAGTCTTGTGAAGAGTAGTTAACATCTGTTATATAGGTGGCCTAATCATCTTTGGAGGTAGATATTCCAAAAGCAGAATAGCTAGAGTAAGTTAGAACTGGGTGGCAAAAGTTCAGGGAGCTGTCTATTATTGATATTGGCTACAAAGGAATTCTCTCTGTCCAAGTTCAGGGAGCTATCTCTTGTTTCTATTGGCTACAAAGGGATTATCTCTCTCCATGTTCAGGGAGCTATCTATTATCGATATTGGCTACAAAGGGATTCTCTCTCTCCAAGTTCAGGGAACTGTCTATTAACAACAAAGAGATTCTCTCTTCAAGTGAAGGGAGCTATGTATTTCTTCTGTTGTCAACAAAGGGATTGTCTCTCTTCAAATGAAAGGTAAATTGTACGATACATGTGTACGAATTGTAATATTCCTTAGTAATGAAACATGGCCATTGAATGCAGAGTGTATATAAATGTTAGAAAGAAATGAGGCAAATATATTCTACTGGATGTGTAGTGTTAATGAAAAAAATGTTGGAGCATAAATGAAGTGAGAGAAAAACTGGATTTAAGAGTAATCAGATGTAGAGTGTAAGAGAGGAATAGAATGTGATGTGCATGGAGGGTGATAGTTGGGTGAAGAAGTGCCAAAAAGAAGGAAACTGTGGAAGACATAAGAAGTGAAAGCTGACCTCAGAGAGGTGAACCTTATGAAGAAAACCTATACAACCCATGCAAGCATGGGAAAACCATACAGATGATGATAATTATAATGGTAATGATATCCTTTTCCTTACAAAAATTGACTTTGTGTCTCATGACAAGTAATCGTAATGAGGGATGATATCCAATCTATAAAACATACCCCTTCCCCAAAGATTAGTATCCAAGCTATAAAATGTGTCTCCCCCCCCATCAATACCCAATATATAAAGCATGCCCCCCCCCCCCCCCCGATCCTTCAAATGATCAAATTTATGTTACTATTCATTCAAAACACCAGCTGTGTGATACATATGTACAAGGTGCAATGTTGAATGCAGAAGATATGTGAAGGCTGGAGCAAAATGAAGCAAGCATTCTTCAATGGATCTGTGATGTTAAATGTGCATGAATGATAAAGTATGGATGAGCTGTGAGTGAAACTGGTTATAAGAGGGGATCAAATGTGTGCAATAGAGAAAAGCATGTTGGTATGGCCATGTGATCATTGGGTAAAGTAGTGTCAGGAGTTCCAAATGGAAGGAAGCTGTAGCAGAGGAAGACCAAGGAAAACCTGTACAGATGTGGTAAGAATGAATCTCAATGTTGAACCTCAGAGGTGAGATGACAAAAGAGCGCAATAAGTGGAGGGAAGTTGCAGCAGAGGAAGACCAAGGAAAACCTGTCCAGATGTGGTAAGAATGGTTCTCATAATGCTGAACCCCAGAGAGGAGATGATGAAGGACTGCAATGAGTGGAGGGAATCCATGCTGCAAAATAACTTGTCCAACAGACGTAAAAATGGTGATGATCATCATCATCATTAAGAGAAATATTTGAATATATTTATATGAAATATACTTCAGTGTTTTGTTTTGTTTTATTTTCCCAGGTAACATTACACCAGTTCATTATGATGAACAGCAAAATTTCTTTGCTCAGCTGAAAGGTGTCAAACGATGTCTTCTCTTCTCTCCCGATCAGATCAAAAGTTTGTATCCATTCCCAGTTCACCACCCTCACGATCGACAAAGTCAGGTTTGTTGGCTTATTACTTTCATATTTCCTCTGTCATTGATCACTTATCAGTGATCAATGTATACTGTAAGCAATACAGTTGGAATGAAATGAGTTTGATTTGTTTATCTGGTTTAGAATAGGTAGATGGGGCCTAGCTCAAATATATCACCCAACCTAGAGTTTAGAGTGTGTGTGTGTATGATTATGATGATATAATAGTTGGATTATTCCTGAAGTATATCTGGAGGTGACAACGATTAAAAAAGGTACTCAATACGTTAGTAGAGTATAGGTATCTGGTGGATTGGCAGTATTGGTAGAGGGTTGGACGCCATGCTTTCTAGCATAGTTACGTCCCTTTACGGTCTGAGTTCAAATCCCCTCGAGGTTAACTTTGCCTTTCATCCTTACGGGGTAGATAAAATAACGTACCAGTAATGTACTGGGTAATTGCTGGCCTTGTGCCAAAAGTAGAAACATTTATTTAATTATAGAAATAACTTCTACAGGACTAGAACTGTTTTATTCATAAGAAATCACCAGGAAAGTCCTGATGATTTCTTATGAATAAAACAGTTCTAGTCCTGTAGAAGTCATTTCTCTAAAATATATATATATGTCATCATCATTGTTTAACTTCCATCTTCCATGCTAGCATGGGTTAGACGGTTTTGTTCCATTTGATGTGGGAATTGTTGGGAGACCATGTCTTGCTCGTACGGAAGTGTGTCTGGCAGGTTTTTTACAGTGTGAACTGGGAGCATTTTTACCGTGTCTCCTACATGACCACCTTTACAGTGTGGACTGTTGTGTCATCGACACTGGACGGAATGGGAAAGGGAGAGTGGGGTGTACATTGGGTTAAGAGTTGCCTACTGACTAGGTTTGTATGCAATGGCAATTTGGGTCTTCTGTACAACTGCATGGCACCAAAGATCTCGATCCAGTGTCATTGTCTCAGAGAGGTGTAAGTGAGCAAGGTCAGTTTATATCACCTCGTCCCAGGTTTTTCTTTACCCTGCACTTTTTTTATACAACTGTCGTCCTTCATACACATCACATGTCCATACCAACACAATCTCCTCTCCAGAGCACAACATTTGATACCTCTTATGCTTAGTCTCTCTCTCAATTCATTTATGCTTCACCGTTCGCGCACATTACTATTACACATCCATCGGAACATGCAAGCTTCATTTCTTTCTAATCTACGCAAGTCTTCAGCACACAATGCCCAGATCTCACTACCATGTAATATCGCCGTTCGTATACAAACATCATACAATCTGCCTTTCACTTTTAGAGAGAAACCTTTTGTGGCGAACAGTGGTATAAGCTCTCTGAACTTTTTCCATCCCGTTCTGACTCTGGCTACTGTACTTTCAGAGCACCTTCCTCCACTGCTGATTTTGTCACCCAGGTAACGGAAAGTGTCTACTATTTCTATAGAACCATCTGGGCACCCACGAGATAGCATCTAGTGGGTCCTTCCTACTTACTGCACCTGAGCTTCGGCCACATATAAAACCTACGTTCTTAGATAGCTTACCTGTGATCCTACTATATCTTTTATGTACCCATACTTTGCATTTGGGACATAAAATGGAATTTCTACCTACTCCTTTCTTACACACTGAGCATGGCCATTTCCCAGAGGGCATGTGTGCCCTATTCTCCTTTCTACATACTAGAACTTTAGTCTTAGACAAGTTAACGTTAAGGCCTTTTAATTCTATTCTTCCGTATTTGGAACTTCTTCTCTTGTTCAGCCATGGATTCAGCTATGAGAGTTAGATCATCTGCATATAGAAGTTCCTATGGGCAGCCAGTCTTAAACCCTTCTGTTATAGCCTGTAGGACAATAATAAACAGGAGGGGGCTAAGGATGGAGCCTTGGTGAACCCCTACTATTACGCTAAATTCATCACTATATTCATTGTTAATTCTAACCTTGTTGACTGTTCCTCTATACACGGCTTGTATAGCTAGCTCTCACAAGCCATTCTTCCACTCCTAGTTTTCTAAGAACCCACCAGATTAAGGTGTGTGGGACTCTGTCAAAAGCCTTCTCCAGGTCAACAAAGCTAAGTAGAGGGGTTTACTGTTAGCTAGGTACTTCACCTGTAGTAGCCGTACAAGGAAAAGAGCATCCGTGTTACTTTTACCTGGCACAAACCCAAACTGCATTTCATATAGATCAATTCGGTCTCTAATCAGTTGAGTAATAACTCTTTCTGTGACTTTCATGACCTGGTCAACTAATTTAATGCCCCTATAGTTTGTTCTATCCAGGGAATCTTCTTTGCCCTTGTAACAGTTGATGATGAGGCTGCTACGCCAGTCATTTGGTATGACCCCATTTTGTATTATTTGGTTTACTATCCGGGTGACCATACTATATCCCACTATTCCAGATACTTTCAACATTTCAGCAACTATCCCCGAAGGCCCAGCTGCCTTGCCTGTCTTCATATTTTTGATTGCCTTACTTACTATACAACCATTAACTCACACAGCTGGTCCTTCTGTTGGATCAATGTGGGGCAGACTATCTTTATTCCATTCATTCTCCTCATTTAGTAGTCTCTCGTAGTGACACTTCCAAGCTACCTTCTTATCAGTATCAGTGAGGGCAAGTATACCATCATCATTACGAACACAGGTCTCCCTGACAATATCACAATTCTCCTTGGCACATTGTCTCGCAATCCTGAATACCTCATATCTTTGGTCCTCCCGTTGTAGAATATTCTTGAACTTACTATCCTCTGCTTCCCTCTTTGCAAAGTATACTTGTTGTCTAGCTTCTCTCCTAGCTACCCAATAGAGTTCTCTATTACCCCAAGCCTGCTTTTTGCCCTTGATGGACTCCTTCACCTTACTGTTCCACCACCTTGTCACTCTCCTCCTGCCTAACGGTCTGATCCAGCCACAGATTTCATCATATATACCATTTATGTTATGTTGTTTACCAATGGGTAGAACTAGTCATTCCAGTTAGTAAACGATGATGCAATAGATTAAAGCACTCAGCGTTACACAAGTCACCCATTGTAGATGTGTTATCTCACAACTGGTGCTGGAATGGAGTTAAATATTTATTTAAAAACAACAGAGGGCTGGACTGGAAACATTCTTTAAAGTTTTAATTCTGCAAACACAGTTGCATGACCCAGTTTCATCATGCAATCATGATGCAAGACTTAGGTGATTTCATCAGGTGTGAATTGCGATGTTATATAAGATAACAGTATTATGGTGAACACAAACAGAATAGAGGCTAGATTTTGTTCGAGGATGGCTCACCAATTATATATATTTTTTCTCAAGAAAATCTTTTTCGTTTCTGCCACTATTTCTTCTTTAATTTCTCATATTTTCTAATGAAAGACTAGCTTCCGAAACGTTAAGGCTCTTTTCCTACTATATCAAGCACAAAACTAATAATATATTTCTTCATTATACTGTGTTGTTTGCTTTGTTATTTCTAGCTGCCTTTTGCATGCACATACACACACACGCACACATAGAGAGAGAAGAAACTGTACTGCCCAGCCAGAGGTTATAGATTTTGTCTCCCCCCCTCACTTTTTTTCATATTTATTTTTTTCTCTCTCTTTATTGTTTTTAATCTTTGTTAAATTCTTTCATTATTGCATACTTTTGTTCAGCAATAAATTAAGTAAGAAAATATCTTTCAATATGATTATATTTCCATAATTACATATAGGTTAACTTGGAGAATCCTAATTTTGAGAAATTTCCAAAAGTCCGTGAATTAAAAGGATTTGAGGCTACAGTATATCCTGGGGATATCCTATACATTCCTATATATTGGTACGTATTTTACTTTCCATTTCATTGGCCTATTCACCCCATACCTGGCTCCATATTATCATCATCTTCATTATTTTACATCTACTTTTCTATGCTTGCTTAGGTTGGATATGATGATGATGATTTCATAATTTTGGTAGGGTTTTTTCTGGCTGGATGCCCTTCCTATCACTGAACACTTTATATTGTGGACTGGGTGCATTTTTTCTGCCACCAGAGAGGACTAAAGAGCCTTCCCTACTCTGTATCAGTTTTTATTCAGAGTAACTGCCTTCCTAGATGGGGTGCCTTCAGTATGGCTTATGGAGCCTGTGCAGTCTTTTTTAATTGTAATCATTGCCCAACCTGATGGGCTGCCTTCTCCATGGCTTACAGAGCCCACATCTGCCACAATAAAACTATATTTTATAGCCATCCTGATATTGGAATATTCATCCCCCACCCCACCCACACAGACAATATTGTACCGCCATCCAAACATTGATCTACACCCTCCACCACCTACAATATAACTATATTCTATCACTGTAGAAATTGTAGATTTAAAGATGTTGATCTTTCTATATTTCTACATGTAAAACCTTGAACTGTGTTTGATTTGCTTAAGAATTTCTTTATAGACTTTTTTCTTTTTCTATTTTGGCTCAGGTGGCACCAAATTGAGTCATTACCCCAAAAGAATGTCACCATATCAATCAACTTCTGGTACAAAGTAAGAGTGAGTATAACATTTTAAGTATTATTAACTAATTATGTTAACTAATGGCTGTGCCATTAAGTAAGAAATTTATGTTGCATTTGCATAGCTGCAAGTTTGATTCCTTTGTATGTCAGTTTGGGCAAGTGTCTACTATAGACTCTTGTAGGAAATTTGGTTGGTAGAAACTATTCAGAAGCCTGTTATATCTAGAAGTCTTATTAAGTAAGATTTACAGTCTGATTGTTTTCACAAGACACACCAATGATTGTTTCAAATGTTTATGTATTTAATTCATTTTATTTTATTTTTTATTTATTATTTTTTTGTTTTGTTTTTCAGAATTCCTGTCAACAAGTCGTCACATATCCTTTGGAACCTTCCCAGAAGATTGCCATCATGAGAAACATAGAGAAAATGGTAACAGATGCTTTGGGTGATATCAGTGAGGTAAGATAGATTTATTGACATACGAGCATCACATGGTCTCTACACCTGACTTGTCTCATAACATGACAACTCATTTAACCTATGTGTGGAAAATGGACATCAAATGATGTTGATGAAGGCATTGTTGTCAAAAGTAATGATGATGATCATCATCATACGTCTATTTCCCATGCTTGCATGGGTTGTCATATCCTGGAGTTAGACTGGCCAAGCAATCCTGTTTAGTGCATACGTTCCATTTTTGGAATGGTTTCTATGGCTGGATGCACTTCCTAACACCAACCACTTTATATCATGTACTAGGAGCATTTTATTATGGCACCACCACTACCACCTAACGGTGGGCTAGATACTTTTTTTTATCATGACACCAGCACCTTCCAGGGTGAAAACTGGGTACTTTTTGTCATGGTACTGTTGCCTTATAGGGTCAACTGGTTGCTTTTTGCCATGGCACTAACTCTTTTTTACATTTATTTCTACATACGTAGTGGTGGTTGTAAAAATAGTAGCAATGACAGTAGTAGTAGTAGCATCAGCAGCAGTAGTAGTGGTGGTGGTAGTGGTAGTAGCAGTAGTAGCAGCAGCATCAGTAGAAGTAGTCTTCTTTAGTCTTTACCCAAACACTAATACAATTTCTCTTGTCAATGTAATTTGTGAAACATCTTCCCATTGCCATTACAGGTTGCCCCATTTATGAGAACGATGGTTCTTGGCAGGTACACTTAGCCGGAATATCTTGGAAGAAGAAACAATGAAAGTTGAGACATTCAAATGAAAACGAGGAGTGGAATTTTAAATGAAAATTATTTAATATGCAAATATTTCCATCTTACTGTTAACTCCAGTAAGATGTTTCACACTCTATCAACACCATTTTGGATTTCTGGATTTACCATATTATATTGTTACAGATAGATATATGCATACATATACATACACACACACACACATATATATATATATATATATATGATTATGTGTGTATTTATATGTATATATATTTATGTATATATATATTTTTTTATATATGTGTATATATATATTTATTTTATATATATATATATATTTATGTATATATATATTTTTATATATGTGTGTATATATATATATTTATGTATATATATATTTTTATATATGTGTATGTACATATTTTTTTTATATATGTGTATATATATATATTTTTCATATATGCGTATATATATATATATATTTATATATATATATTTTTATATATATATATATATTTTTATATATATATATTTATGTATATATATATTTTTATGTATATATATATTTATATATATTTATGTATCTGTATATATATATTTATGTATGTATTTGTAAATATATATATATATATATATACACAAATATATATATATATATATATTTATATATATATATATATATATATATATAAATATATATTTGTGTATATATATATTTATGTGTATATATATGTATATATATATATATAAATACGTATATATGTATATATATATATATATATGTATATATATATATATATGTATATATATATATATGTATATATATATATGTATATATATATATTTATGTATATATATATGTATATATATATATTTATGTATATATATATGTATATATATATATTTATATATATATATATGTATATATATATATTTATGTATATATATATTTATATATATTTATGTATCTGTATATATATATTTATGTATGTATTTGTATATATATATATATATTTATGTATATGAATGAATGTGTGTGTGTGTGTGTGTGTGTGCGCGCGCAGAGAGTTTTTTAACCAACAATGATTCTGACCTTGGTTTACTCAACAACACAATCTGGTGTATATAAGATATACACACTTTGAGATGTTTTTTTTTTTGTTTTTTTTTCGTCTGGAATCGGGGACATATTTCCAACATTTTCTTTCAGCAATAAAATTTTTTATTTCAATTCAACTGTATTTGATGTCCTTTCTTCACCTTGTTTACCATATAATTAAATGAAATTGCAAAATCCAGTTATTTTCATTTATAAGGGTATATCTTAACCATTTCATTAGCATATTTCTAATGAAAGACAAGTTAAAGTCAGTTCTAAGCTAGAGGCCATCAGGTTGGTGTTTATCCTTAGTTTTCTTGGGTCTATGTGACTGAGAGTACAAGGCTCTCTGGGCATGATGCCAGTCTAACACAGGTTTTTGCAAGACATTCTTGGAAAGTACAAAACAGCACTAGGATTACATCACATAGAAAACATTTAAGATTTTTACTTTAGTTTACTGGAAATTTTCACGACCGTCTATCCATTAGCAAAGATACTATAGACATGTGAATTAACAAAATTGTTTTTGGCTATTTTGATTATTAAGCTGTTGTTTGGTGCATAAGTTAAAAAAAGGTTCTTACATAATATTATGATGAAAGATGTTTAGATTAATAGATGCACTTTCAAACAGTTTTTTTTATCATAGAAGCAGGAGTGATTTCAGACGTTTGGTATGAAAAGGGTTAAAATAGAAGTACATTGTTATCATTATCATACACTGTTCATTTTCCTGACATTTGTACATTATTCTATGTACTATACATGCACCTTTGATGAGTTGTAGTGCACCTGAGCACTGTACACAATAATTTCATTATTATTATTATTTTATGGTATGACTTCTCCAGTCTCAGTTGCAGTGTATAACACTTTACCCTTTCTCTCTATTTTGTTAGTATGAAAACTGATGGCTAGATCCAAGGGTTTTATATTACTAATGTTCCTTTTTCTTGTTTATTTGTTTTTAATTGTTTTTTACTGCTTAAGTCTAGGAGGGAAAGGTGGTAACCAGAAACCTTTTATATTTTCTAGGTCTGCTATTTAGTCAGGGAGGAGTAATGCAAATGAGACCTTTTTATTTTTTCAGGATTGCCAAGACTGGTGGAAGAATGAGGGGTAGTTATCTTCCAGTGAGAGGCCTGGTCCAAATGATTGCAGTGAAGAGAACTGCAGTAAAAGAATCAAGGACCAGGTGGCAGTACTAACCCTTCCATTACCATATTTTTAATGAATGACAGTGCCTCCTATGATTTTCAAATCATTGTGAAAATAATCAAGAATTTGAAGGGATTTAATATTATTACTTTCTGATTGTTATGGCTTTTCAGACAGAATCACTGTGATAGTACATATATCTAAGTTTCTTTTTCTTCTAGTTTTAGTCAATCAGAAAGCATAATACTATTTTATTCATGTCAGCATTATTAACCCTTTGTGAAAACTGCCACACTACTCTTACCTTAATATGTTGTCTGCCTCGTAGTCCTGGCCAACAGCATGGAGAAGTCATTGCCTTGTAGGATGGAAAGGGAGATGTGCTGGAACAGCCACTCCTCTTTCTGATTATTAACCTGGTGATTTGAAGGTAACTTAAAGATTCTTACAATTACGATGGAAGATTTTTAAAATAAAAAGTTTTACATCATAGGACCAAGGGCAGATTCAGGTGGATTGGTATCAAAAGGTTTAAGCTGGTGTTTGGAATATAACTTAACAAACACATCTTAACAATTGTAATGGAAGGTTTTTAGATAAATATAAACACTTAAAAACAAACAGTTTTGTATCATAGATGGTCTCAGGCAGTTTGGTATCAACAGGGTTCAACTGGGTGATAAATGATGTCTACTGCCCAAGAATAATAAAAACTATGAAGTTACTTTGTGTGGACTATTTTCTATATATGACAGTATGACTGACTACATGAGCATGTGTCCATCATCATCATCACCATTTAGCACCTAGTGATGGCAGTTGTGGCAATATTGACAACAATAATGAAGAATGAGTAATGTTTGTATGTATGTATCTAGATATATGTATGTATACATATATATATATGTATGTATGGATATATATATATGTATGTATACATATATACAGAGTATCCCCCAAAATATATACATACTTCAATTACCTGTACAAGCAATATTTATTAGAGTGGTGTATACATTTTTGCGACACTCTGTATGTATATAGAGTTATGAGGACCCTTCAGTCATGTCAAGGCAGGACAGCCTCTCTAGTGGTTGGTGATAGGAAGGGCATCCAGTCATAGAAAGCTTGCCAAACAAAGGGTTGAGAGGACACTCAGGTGTGTTAAAGACATGTCAACCTCCCCTTTGCACTCTGTAGAATGTGAGACCATACATAAATGAGATGACAGATCCCTGGCTTGTCTTGGAGATCAGTAACTACCACTTCAATACTGACTTAGTCTATGTAGACCTACTCGTAGGCAAAGCAAACATTAAAACAATGTTGATATATGTTTATATGTATGTATATATATACAAACACATACAAACATATATATATATATATATGTTATCACCTCATCCCAGGAGACCCAAGATGACCTGGGATGAGGTGATAAAAGCCGACCTTACCCAATTACACCTCTCAAAGGCAATGACACACGACCGTGACCTCTGGCGTCACGCAGTAATACAGAGTACCCGACCTCCCATGGGTACAAGCTGAAGCATATAAACAATATGCCCCCACACCCCCCACCGCAAGGTGGTCGTGGAGGTGCCACGGCAAAAAAGCACCCAGCCCACACTGTAAAGTGGACGTGTAGGCGCCACGAAAAAGCACCCAGCACTCACTGTAAATGAGGTTGGTGTTAGGAAGGGCATCCAGCTGTAGAAATCAAGCCAAATCAGTTCCTGTATGAGCAAGGCATGGTCAGCCGACCAGACACTGCCCACAACAGGACAACCCGTCTAACCCATGCTAGTGTGGAAGAACGGACGTAAAACGGTGATGATGATGATGATGATATATATATATATATATATAGGTTTGTGAAGGCGCATGGCTTAGTGGTTAGAGCATTGGCCTTGCAATCGAAAGGTTGTGAGTTCAATTCTCAGACCGGGTGATGTGTTGTTTCCTTGAGCAAGACACTTTATTTCACATTGCTCCAGTTTACTCAGCTGTAGATATGAGATGATAGGGACTGGGGTCCCTATCATTCCACTGCAATGAGGTCGTGGAGATGCCACAGAAAAAAAGCACCCAGCACTCACTGTAAATGGAGTTGGTGTAAGGAAGGGCATCCAGCTGTAGAAATTAAGCCAGAATCAGTTCCCGTATGAGCAAGACAAGGTCAACCGACTGGACACTGCCCACAACAGGACAACCCGTCTAACCCATGCTAGCGTGGAAGAACGTGTACAGCGCTCAGGTGCATTATAACTTGTTAAAATCGCTATCAACTACCATATATATAGACAGAAAGAGAGAGAGATTGTGTGTGTGAGGATATGAAGAGATAGATACAGATAGCTAGATAGAGTGACTGTGACAGATATAAATATATATATACTAAAATTTTTGTTTTCACACGCTTCAGCCGCGCGTTGTGCTGCTACCACTGTTGTTATGACTACCTCATACTACTCTCTCTCTATGTCTGATATATGAAATTGCAGATGATCATACATTTATATGTATAAATATAATCATGCGAAAACAGTCACACTTACTGGCACGCATTCACACATTCTTAAGTGGTAATAGGTATTTTTATCGCTATATCATATTGATTATATATCATTATATATTACGCCATTTTGTTTCTGTGTGTCAGACAGAACAAAGGAGAGAACAAAGGAGAGGTACAAAAGACAGAACAAAGGAGTGGCACAAAAACAAAGAAAAGAATCCCCAGTCACTGAAGAGGTCACAGAATGTGTGACGAAAGAACTTTGACAATATATAAACAACTATCTGGTTGTGGAACCAACCAACCAGAAATTTATAAATTCCTAAATTTATAAATTTATAATAAATTGAAGTGAAAGCAACTGGTGCGTGTGTTTCTTATTGGCAACATGACCCTCCCAAAGTATAACAATATATATATATATATGTAAGAAAAAGAAGAAAGTAATATTTATATACCTATATATAGAGATGGGTACTGATGTTATAGTTGTTGTATCAGTTACAGGTGGTGGTTTTGGAACTGTACTACTACTGCCAGCACTTCCACCACTACTGCTACCATCACCACCACTACCACCACTTCTATTACTACCATTATCACTAGTGATACCAGCACCACTACCAATCAACTTAAACTTAATATACCAGATTGAATCTTAAATATGAGAATTTACTTACCTTACAGCATAAAACAGAAACTGGTTGAATTTATATAAAATTAGAATTAATTCTTCTAGGTTTGTTTTTACTATATGCTATTCTGTTAACCCTTTAGCATTTAAACCGGCTGTATCCGGCCAGAACTCTCTCACCTCCTTCTGTTCAAACAGGCTGTAACCGGCCACTCATACTGAAAAATCTCATAGATTCGATATTATGTGAGATACTGATGTGAGGCAAAGTATTTACCTTGAAAATACAACAGTAAATATAGAGTAATGTAAATGTTAAAGGGTTACACACCAAAATACAATGGAGTCAGAGGCTGGTTGACTGGTTAAGAAGTTTGTTTTGTAACTCTTAAGTCCTGGGTTCAGTTTCATTGTGTGGCATCTTGGGCAAGTGTCATTTACCATAGCTTCAGGTCAACCCATGTCCTGTGAGTGAAATATTGACCTTGAATATAAACCGCCCACATTTCACCACAATTATTTTGTCACATATTTCTTGGCTTATATACGAGTATATACAGTACATTAAAGGAACGTGTCTGTGGAATGCTCAGTCACTTACCCATTAATTTCATGAGCAAGTCCTGTTGTATGAACAACTGGAACAATCATTGTTGCAAAAGAGGAAGGTCAATTTCTAATCTTTAATTAATGACCAGCTAATTATAAAATCAAATCATTGTAATTGTGATCTTCAACACAGAACTTATAACCCTTCCTTGTTTCTGTTTGGTAAAACAGGTTTTTTTACTTTTTTTACGGGTTCAATGGAAGAGATTTCAACTGAAATTCTGTAGCTTAACAAAAACCTTTCCTGTTCAAACTAGCATTGGAAAATGGGTGTAACTGCCTACACACATTCACACATATGTTCACACACATACACACATGTCCACACACATTCACACATACATATACACATATACATACACATGGTCACACACACACACACTCATGCATACACAGTCAGTTCATGTCAATGTTGGTATAAGTATTTGTAGTAAGGCATGTTATTACTCCTTGAACCTCCTTAGTATTGGTGAGCTACACAATAAAAACACCCTGTACACCCTGTAAAGTGGTTGGTGAGAGGAAGGACATACAACTGTTGGAAGCTTGCCAAACAAAGCAAACAAAGGGTTGGGAGGACCCTTCAGCTGTATCAGAGACATGACAACATCTCTAGTGTTGGTGATCTATAGGATAAACACCCAGTACACTCTGTAAAGTGATTGCTGATAAGAAGGACATACAGCCATAGAAAACCTGTTAAACAAAGGGTTGAGAATAGCTGTCAGTTGTGTCAAAGACATGGCAACTTCCCTAGTTTTGGTGATCTACATGATAAATGTACACAGTACACACTGTAAAGTGGTGGGTGATAGGAAGGGCCATAGCCATAGCAAGCTTGTCAAACAAAGGGTTGGGAGAACCCTTTGGTTATGTCAGCGACTTGACAACCTCCTTATTGTAAAGTGGTTGGTGATAGGAAGGGCATCGAGCCATAGAAAACCTGCCAGTCAAAGTGTTGGGACCATTCAGTTGTATCAGAGACATAATATCCTCCCTAGCACTGGATCTCATGATAAACTGCACTTGATAGTGTTCTGGATTTTATGTAAGTGAAATATAGCTTCTACAGATCTGTATTTAAAACAGATGTAATCATCTCTATACAGTATTGCATCACACCTTTTACATATGCCTCATTTAGTCTGCCTTTCATACAGAGAGAGATAAGAATGCTTTGTTGTTGATAAAGATATCAACTCTGTGAATTTCTTTTATCTACTAACTCTAGTTATTTTACTTGGACTGAACAAATCAATGGAAAAAATTTACCTTTGCTCTCATGGATGAAATGATGTACGTGAACAAATCAATATATAAAGTGAGAAAGGCATACAGTAATGAAATAACTAGTTTATCTCAAATAATTCACTATATACGATTTATACACATTAACCTTTGTTTATATTGGCATTTCTTATTCCTTTCTGATGAAAGACACTGCCTATGTTTTTCAAATTATCAAGAATTTGGAGGAATTTAGTAATAAAACAAACTTCCTGATTATTAAACTGCTGTTTGGAACAAAGGTTCTTACATTATTATGATTGGCAGTATCAGTAGAGTATTGGACAACATGCTTTGCAGTATTGAGTTACAGCCCTCTACATTCTGAGTTCAAATCTTTGAGGTTAACTTTGCCTTTCATCCTTATGATTTAATCAACTTTCCTCTTCTCCAAAATTGCTGGCTTTGTGATATAGAGTTACAGCCCTCTATGTTCTGAGTTAAAATCCCGCTGAGGTTAGCTTCGCCTTTCATCCTTGCAGAATCAATAAAATAATTTTTATCTTTCCCTTCAAATTGCTGGCTTTGTGCCAAAAGTAGAAACAATTATTATGATGATAAGAATAGACAGTTTTCTATGATAAAAAGCAGGAGTGGTTTCAGACAGATGGGAATGAAAAAGGTTACACAATCAGCTGCATAGTAAGTATATAACAGAAGCTGTCATTACAGCTATTCTAGTTGTGTAACAATCTGAAGAAAGGTGGATGCTAGAAGTTTACATTTTACTTCATAGTCAGTGAACAACTAACTAATGACTATTTCTAGCTTAACACAGTTGTCACGTACACAATATATAAAGTACTTTAAAATAAATAAATAAATGAGCTTATTTAATTAGAGATGACATCCGCTTAAAAACGAAAGTGTTAACATCTTTAATCTAGTGACTATTGAAAATCTAATTAAAAATATTTGTGCAGCCAGAGAAAGTAAACCTCATTTCATTGCATAAGTATTAGCTAATTTGATTTTTAAAAAATGCTTACCACATTAGATGAATGTGGTGCTGGTGAAATGTCAGATAGAATGCTGCATGGTATTTGTTTTGGCTCTCTGTGTTCTGAGCTCAAATCCCACCAAGGTCAACTTTTCTTTTTATACTTTCGATATCGATAAATATACTGCCAGTATAGAGGTTGACTCTTTCCCTATCACACTCTCTCCTCTTCTTCTTCTCCGGAAGAAATTGTGTTTGAAATAAAAAAATACTCCCAAACAGTAACATATATAATTATTATCCGACAAACACTCTTTAATTAGGTTATTTAACTAAGGGTATTAGTTGTATTAGCTACTCACGAAAACAAAAACCAAAGCCCACTGTATCCATATAATTAAAAGGTACATGTCACATCCAGCAGAAGAGCCAGCTGCTGTCTTCTAAATAAAAATAATGGATTAAAAAAATAATTAATGTAAATGAAGCTCAACTTATGGAAATTTGCTGATGTTATCACAAAACAACCACCAAATAAAATATATATATTATATATTTATTAAAATAACAGATTATATATATTTATCCTTATTGAGCTCTCTTTGGATTTTAGTCTTCACATTTATTATTACTATATATATATATAAAATATATAATTGCTTCCACTTTTGGCACAAGGCCAGCAATTACCCAGTACATTACTGGTACTTTATTTTATCGACCCCGTAAGGATAAAAGCAAAGTTAACCTCGGCGGGATTTGAACTCAATTCGCAAAGGGACGTAACTGTGTTGCAAAGCATGGCGTCCGACCCTCTACCGATACTGCCAATCCACCACCTAATATATATATATATATATATATATATATATATATATATATATATATATATATATATATATATATATATATATATATATATATATATATATATATATATATATATATATATATATATATATATATATATATATGAATATAGACATAGAATATTCGAAAATATTCTGTATGTTTATAATAAACATTTTGAAGACCTAATCGCTATAGAATAGAATACGTCACGTATTACAATTAGATTCTCGATAAAAGCAAGGGAAGTAATCTACGCGTTTCATTCTTGTTAGAATTCATCAGGACTACATATCCAGTGCTTTTATCGAGAATGACACAGCTAGAGACTTATAGAATACTTAGCTGTGTACAGGAACTGGTTTGAAAGAGCGGTTGCCGGTCCGGCAGAAATTAGAAATTGGAATAAATGCTCTGAAATAGCGATATATATATGAATATAGACATAGAATATTCGAAAATATTCTGTATGTTTATAATAAACATTTTGAAGACCTAATCGCTATAGAATAGAATACGTCACGTATTACAATTAGATTCTCGATAAAAGCAAGGGAAGTAATCTACGCGTTTCATTCTTGTTAGAATTCATCAGGACTACATATCCAGTGCTTTTATCGAGAATGACACAGCTAGAGACTTATAGAATACTTAGCTGTGTACAGGAACTGGTTTGAAAGAGCGGTTGCCGGTCCGGCAGAAATTAGAAATTGGAATAAATGCTCTGAAATAGCGATATATATATGAATATAGACATAGAATATTCGAAAATATTCTGTATGTTTATAATAAACATTTTGAAGACCTAATCGCTATAGAATAGAATACGTCACGTATTACAATTAGATTCTCGATAAAAGCAAGGGAAGTAATCTACGCGTTTCATTCTTGTTAGAATTCATCAGGACTACATATCCAGTGCTTTTATCGAGAATGACACAGCTAGAGACTTATAGAATACTTAGCTGTGTACAGGAACTGGTTTGAAAGAGCGGTTGCCGGTCCGGCAGAAATTAGAAATTGGAATAAATGCTCTGAAATAGCGATATATATATGAATATAGACATAGAATATTCGAAAATATTCTGTATGTTTATAATAAACATTTTGAAGACCTAATCGCTATAGAATAGAATACGTCACGTATTACAATTAGATTCTCGATAAAAGCAAGGGAAGTAATCTACGCGTTTCATTCTTGTTAGAATTCATCAGGACTACATATCCAGTGCTTTTATCGAGAATGACACAGCTAGAGACTTATAGAATACTTAGCTGTGTACAGGAACTGGTTTGAAAGAGCGGTTGCCGGTCCGGCAGAAATTAGAAATTGGAATAAATGCTCTGAAATAGCGATATATATATGAATATAGACATAGAATATTCGAAAATATTCTGTATGTTTATAATAAACATTTTGAAGACCTAATCGCTATAGAATAGAATACGTCACGTATTACAATTAGATTCTCGATAAAAGCAAGGGAAGTAATCTACGCGTTTCATTCTTGTTAGAATTCATCAGGACTACATATCCAGTGCTTTTATCGAGAATGACACAGCTAGAGACTTATAGAATACTTAGCTGTGTACAGGAACTGGTTTGAAAGAGCGGTTGCCGGTCCGGCAGAAATTAGAAATTGGAATAAATGCTCTGAAATAGCGATATATATATGAATATAGACATAGAATATTCGAAAATATTCTGTATGTTTATAATAAACATTTTGAAGACCTAATCGCTATAGAATAGAATACGTCACGTATTACAATTAGATTCTCGATAAAAGCAAGGGAAGTAATCTACGCGTTTCATTCTTGTTAGAATTCATCAGGACTACATATCCAGTGCTTTTATCGAGAATGACACAGCTAGAGACTTATAGAATACTTAGCTGTGTACAGGAACTGGTTTGAAAGAGCGGTTGCCGGTCCGGCAGAAATTAGAAATTGGAATAAATGCTCTGAAATAGCGATATATATATGAATATAGACATAGAATATTCGAAAATATTCTGTATGTTTATAATAAACATTTTGAAGACCTAATCGCTATAGAATAGAATACGTCACGTATTACAATTAGATTCTCGATAAAAGCAAGGGAAGTAATCTACGCGTTTCATTCTTGTTAGAATTCATCAGGACTACATATCCAGTGCTTTTATCGAGAATGACACAGCTAGAGACTTATAGAATACTTAGCTGTGTACAGGAACTGGTTTGAAAGAGCGGTTGCCGGTCCGGCAGAAATTAGAAATTGGAATAAATGCTCTGAAATAGCGATATATATATGAATATAGACATAGAATATTCGAAAATATTCTGTATGTTTATAATAAACATTTTGAAGACCTAATCGCTATAGAATAGAATACGTCACGTATTACAATTAGATTCTCGATAAAAGCAAGGGAAGTAATCTACGCGTTTCATTCTTGTTAGAATTCATCAGGACTACATATCCAGTGCTTTTATCGAGAATGACACAGCTAGAGACTTATAGAATACTTAGCTGTGTACAGGAACTGGTTTGAAAGAGCGGTTGCCGGTCCGGCAGAAATTAGAAATTGGAATAAATGCTCTGAAATAGCGATATATATATGAATATAGACATAGAATATTCGAAAATATTCTGTATGTTTATAATAAACATTTTGAAGACCTAATCGCTATAGAATAGAATACGTCACGTATTACAATTAGATTCTCGATAAAAGCAAGGGAAGTAATCTACGCGTTTCATTCTTGTTAGAATTCATCAGGACTACATATCCAGTGCTTTTATCGAGAATGACACAGCTAGAGACTTATAGAATACTTAGCTGTGTACAGGAACTGGTTTGAAAGAGCGGTTGCCGGTCCGGCAGAAATTAGAAATTGGAATAAATGCTCTGAAATAGCGATATATATATGAATATAGACATAGAATATTCGAAAATATTCTGTATGTTTATAATAAACATTTTGAAGACCTAATCGCTATAGAATAGAATACGTCACGTATTACAATTAGATTCTCGATAAAAGCAAGGGAAGTAATCTACGCGTTTCATTCTTGTTAGAATTCATCAGGACTACATATCCAGTGCTTTTATCGAGAATGACACAGCTAGAGACTTATAGAATACTTAGCTGTGTACAGGAACTGGTTTGAAAGAGCGGTTGCCGGTCCGGCAGAAATTAGAAATTGGAATAAATGCTCTGAAATAGCGATATATATATGAATATAGACATAGAATATTCGAAAATATTCTGTATGTTTATAATAAACATTTTGAAGACCTAATCGCTATAGAATAGAATACGTCACGTATTACAATTAGATTCTCGATAAAAGCAAGGGAAGTAATCTACGCGTTTCATTCTTGTTAGAATTCATCAGGACTACATATCCAGTGCTTTTATCGAGAATGACACAGCTAGAGACTTATAGAATACTTAGCTGTGTACAGGAACTGGTTTGAAAGAGCGGTTGCCGGTCCGGCAGAAATTAGAAATTGGAATAAATGCTCTGAAATAGCGATATATATATGAATATAGACATAGAATATTCGAAAATATTCTGTATGTTTATAATAAACATTTTGAAGACCTAATCGCTATAGAATAGAATACGTCACGTATTACAATTAGATTCTCGATAAAAGCAAGGGAAGTAATCTACGCGTTTCATTCTTGTTAGAATTCATCAGGACTACATATCCAGTGCTTTTATCGAGAATGACACAGCTAGAGACTTATAGAATACTTAGCTGTGTACAGGAACTGGTTTGAAAGAGCGGTTGCCGGTCCGGCAGAAATTAGAAATTGGAATAAATGCTCTGAAATAGCGATATATATATGAATATAGACATAGAATATTCGAAAATATTCTGTATGTTTATAATAAACATTTTGAAGACCTAATCGCTATAGAATAGAATACGTCACGTATTACAATTAGATTCTCGATAAAAGCAAGGGAAGTAATCTACGCGTTTCATTCTTGTTAGAATTCATCAGGACTACATATCCAGTGCTTTTATCGAGAATGACACAGCTAGAGACTTATAGAATACTTAGCTGTGTACAGGAACTGGTTTGAAAGAGCGGTTGCCGGTCCGGCAGAAATTAGAAATTGGAATAAATGCTCTGAAATAGCGATATATATATGAATATAGACATAGAATATTCGAAAATATTCTGTATGTTTATAATAAACATTTTGAAGACCTAATCGCTATAGAATAGAATACGTCACGTATTACAATTAGATTCTCGATAAAAGCAAGGGAAGTAATCTACGCGTTTCATTCTTGTTAGAATTCATCAGGACTACATATCCAGTGCTTTTATCGAGAATGACACAGCTAGAGACTTATAGAATACTTAGCTGTGTACAGGAACTGGTTTGAAAGAGCGGTTGCCGGTCCGGCAGAAATTAGAAATTGGAATAAATGCTCTGAAATAGCGATATATATATGAATATAGACATAGAATATTCGAAAATATTCTGTATGTTTATAATAAACATTTTGAAGACCTAATCGCTATAGAATAGAATACGTCACGTATTACAATTAGATTCTCGATAAAAGCAAGGGAAGTAATCTACGCGTTTCATTCTTGTTAGAATTCATCAGGACTACATATCCAGTGCTTTTATCGAGAATGACACAGCTAGAGACTTATAGAATACTTAGCTGTGTACAGGAACTGGTTTGAAAGAGCGGTTGCCGGTCCGGCAGAAATTAGAAATTGGAATAAATGCTCTGAAATAGCGATATATATATGAATATAGACATAGAATATTCGAAAATATTCTGTATGTTTATAATAAACATTTTGAAGACCTAATCGCTATAGAATAGAATACGTCACGTATTACAATTAGATTCTCGATAAAAGCAAGGGAAGTAATCTACGCGTTTCATTCTTGTTAGAATTCATCAGGACTACATATCCAGTGCTTTTATCGAGAATGACACAGCTAGAGACTTATAGAATACTTAGCTGTGTACAGGAACTGGTTTGAAAGAGCGGTTGCCGGTCCGGCAGAAATTAGAAATTGGAATAAATGCTCTGAAATAGCGATATATATATGAATATAGACATAGAATATTCGAAAATATTCTGTATGTTTATAATAAACATTTTGAAGACCTAATCGCTATAGAATAGAATACGTCACGTATTACAATTAGATTCTCGATAAAAGCAAGGGAAGTAATCTACGCGTTTCATTCTTGTTAGAATTCATCAGGACTACATATCCAGTGCTTTTATCGAGAATGACACAGCTAGAGACTTATAGAATACTTAGCTGTGTACAGGAACTGGTTTGAAAGAGCGGTTGCCGGTCCGGCAGAAATTAGAAATTGGAATAAATGCTCTGAAATAGCGATATATATATGAATATAGACATAGAATATTCGAAAATATTCTGTGTTTATAATAAACATTTTGAAGACCTAATCGCTATAGAATAGAATACGTCACGTATTACAATTAGATTCTCGATAAAAGCAAGGGAAGTAATCTACGCGTTTCATTCTTGTTAGAATTCATCAGGACTACATATCCAGTGCTTTTATCGAGAATGACACAGCTAGAGACTTATAGAATACTTAGCTGTGTACAGGAACTGGTTTGAAAGAGCGGTTGCCGGTCCGGCAGAAATTAGAAATTGGAATAAATGCTCTGAAATAGCGATATATATATGAATATAGACATAGAATATTCGAAAATATTCTGTATGTTTATAATAAACATTTTGAAGACCTAATCGCTATAGAATAGAATACGTCACGTATTACAATTAGATTCTCGATAAAAGCAAGGGAAGTAATCTACGCGTTTCATTCTTGTTAGAATTCATCAGGACTACATATCCAGTGCTTTTATCGAGAATGACACAGCTAGAGACTTATAGAATACTTAGCTGTGTACAGGAACTGGTTTGAAAGAGCGGTTGCCGGTCCGGCAGAAATTAGAAATTGGAATAAATGCTCTGAAATAGCGATATATATATGAATATAGACATAGAATATTCGAAAATATTCTGTATGTTTATAATAAACATTTTGAAGACCTAATCGCTATAGAATAGAATACGTCACGTATTATATTCATATATATATCGCTATTTCAGAGCATTTATTCCAATTTCTAATTTCTGCCGGACCGGCAACCGCTCTTTCAAACCAGTTCCTGTACACAGCTAAGTATTCTATAAGTCTCTAGCTGTGTCATTCTCGATAAAAGCACTGGATATGTAGTCCTGATGAATTCTAACAAGAATGAAACGCGTAGATTACTTCCCTTGCTTTTATCGAGAATCTAATTGTAATACGTGACGTATTCTATTCTATAGCGATTAGGTCTTCAAAATGTTTATTATAAACATACAGAATATTTTCGAATATTCTATGTCTATATTCATATATATATCGCTATTTCAGAGCATTTATTCCAATTTATATATATATATATATATATATATATATATATATATATATATATATAGTGAAAAAGGGAAGGATAACATGAAAGGTCGGCTGTACAAAAAGGATTTTATTTCCATTTTAAACAATTGTTTCATTGATAAAGGCCGCTAACCACTCGACCTTAAATAAAGTTTGTGTCACTAATCAAATCATCGGAATATATATAATATAGATATTATAAATCATCATCATTTTACATCCGCTTTTCCCTGTTTGCAAGTGGTGCCCCAGCATCGCCTCAGCCGGATGGCTGGAACAGGTAAAAGAGTAAAAGAATAATATATATATATATATATATCTTGCTAAAAGCCTGAAGCTTGTCCCCTTCAACAACAATGCAACACACCAGCTGTAGTTTATGAAGTTGTGAACACTTCCAACCGACCAAATCAACAACAGGAGGTCAAATCCTGTGTGTATGGCAGAGGGCCAGTTCAAGGAACACTTCCTGAACCATCAGTCGACCTTTAGGTACCCGGACAAACGATCATCCACAAAGCTCGCAAGCCACGTATGGTCCCTCAAAGACTCAGGTATAGACTACTCCATTCAATGGAAAGTCATCACTAAGTCATCGCAAGGGGTAATCCATCTTGTGGACTGTGTATTGAAGAAAGGGTCAATATTCTAAGGAGATTACGCAATAGCGATTGCCTAAATTCAAGAAATGAACTTTTCTCACCTTGTCCACGTCTGGGAACATCTCTTGCATAACTACAAAGCTTCGGATTGAATAACATCAACATTCTAATAAACTTGAACAATTTATTTCAGACATTTGCAGTTATCTCCCTTACACCTTTCGACTGGATTTTTATCGCTTGGGAGAAGTGACCGCTTTTGCGCATGCACATTCATACGTTGTTTCTCCTTTTACTGTTCTGTATAACCATTATCAGTCCGAGCTGAAGATCTACAAGGTGAAACAATTGTTTATATATATATAAATAAATATATATATATATATATATAATATTTGAAGTATTTCCGTAGGAAAGGTAAAGGTAAAGAGAGTGCTCTATGTAGGCTACAGAGCTTTTTAGTTATGTAATAAACAACATAATATAATTATTTCTTTTACCAAACGTTTCATAAAGATAGACGAGCTTGTCATATATGTCTGCCTTCAATCGTCAGAAACCTTTGGTAAATGAAATAATTATCTTATGTTGTTTATTACATAACTATATATATAATATATTATCATCTTCATCATTTTACGTCCGCTTTTCCCTGCTTGCAAAGGTGGGACGGGTCCTATTCAGCACAGCATCTCCCCCCTTGTCACGGTCCTTCTTCATCTCCACTGTGAGCTTCAGTGATCTGAGGTCTGCTCTCACCACCTCCGCCCATGTTTTATGTGGTCTACCTCTACCACGTCTTCCTTCAACTGGCATTTCCTGGCACTTCTTCACCCATCGGTCATCCTCCATGCGCATCACATGTCCATACCATCGCATTCTCTTCTCTCGCACACTACAATCTATCCCTCTCAACACATCCACGAACGACCGAGCATGGACGTGTTGAGAGAGAAACTGTGTTTGAGAGGGATAAATTGTAGTGTGCAGGAGGGGAGACTGTGATGGTATGGACATGTGATGCACATGGAGGATGACCGATGGGTGAAGAAGTGCCAGGAAATGCCAGTTGAAGGAAGATGTAGTAGAGGAAGACCACGAAAAACATGGGCGGAGGTGGTGAGAGCAGATCTCAGATTGCTGAAGCTCACGGTGGAGACGACGAAGGACCGTGACAAGTGGAGAGATGCTGTGCTGAATAGGATCCGTCCCACCCTTGCAAGCAGGGAAAAGCGGACGTAAGATGATGATGATGATGCACATAGAGACTGGCTATGGTTTAGTATAGATACATCATATCCCTAAGTGTTGTAAAAACAAATTAAAAAGTTTGGTGTTGAGAAGAGCATCCAGCTGTAAAACATTACCGCATAATGTCCTGTCCAACCTAAAGTCTATGTAAATACAATGATGATGACTCTTATAACCATACCTTTTCTAAGCATGACTTACTTTTTACACAACCTGTACACCGACTTTATTATAATAGTCATTACTAGCTGACCCCCATGAAAATCCCATGGTTTAACTACAAAGTATTAAAAATCAATATGGTAGTTGTGGTGGTGGTGATGATGGAAGTGATGGTGGTGATGATGGAAGTGATGATGGTGGTGGTGTGGATGCTGACGACAACAATGATTATGCTGGTGATGATGATGATGATGATGATGATGATGGAGGTGATGGTGGGGATGATGGCAATGGTGGTGGTGGTGATGGTGTTGATGATAACAACAAAAATGTGATGATGATGATGACAATATATGAAATACAATATAATAAAAAGAAATATTTTATTTTATTTTATACATAATAAAAAAAGCTGTTCAGTATGTAGCTTTTATTTCCGATGAAACATTCAATATAAAATAAGGTCTGATGAGTAAATTAATCAGGGGAAATAGGAGAGTATGGCAGTGGGGGTATTTCAATAAAATAATTTAGTAAATTATTCAGTGATACTAATTATTATTATTATTATTGATTTACAAAATCAGCACATTTAAAAATGATTTCAAATTCAGGTTTTTTTTTGTTCATTTTAATGGGGTTAGAATCTGTTAGTTGAATCAGTACACAGCTTCCATCAACCCATATTATAACGATTTCCATCACCACGACGAATATCTAAAAAATTAGTAAAATAAAGAAAAATATTATAAAACATAGTAAATAACTAATAAAATTTCTAAAATATCAATTTTAAATACTTTTTAAATACACAAGCAATCATATTTTCTCAAATTGAATTTTAAAAAAAATTGTTTTTTCCCATTTTTCCAATGCACAAGAAAGTAATTGAAGTAGTTAACTTAACTAGCATTGGGAAAAAAATTGGAAATTTGTTCATCCCAATGCAAATGACCATAATAATAGCTGATCACTTATCTCAATTACTATTTGCTAGCAGAGACACTCAAGGTTGCCTGGGAATGAAAGTGTTTCTTCTATATTAGAAGAAAGCAAAACATGTTATAATAAATTCCATTTATTCTTCACTTGAGGTACATGATGAAATCAATTCTGAATTCATAATACAAAAATTAATAAAAAATGAAAAACAAAAACAAAATTTATCATTTTTGAGAGAGGAGATAATTTTATCACGTATCATCATCATCATTTTACGTCCGCTTTTCCCTGCTTGCAAGGGTGGGGGGTCTTATTCAGCACAGCATCTCTCCACTCGTCACGGTCCCTCGTCATCTCCACCGTGAGCTTCAATGATCTGAGGTCTGTTCTCACCACCTCCGCCCATGTTTTTCGTGGTCTACCTCTACCACGTCTTCCTTCAACTGGCAATTCCTGGCACTTCTTCACCCATCGGTCATCCTCCATGCGCATCACATGTCCATACCATCTCAGTCTCCTCTCCTGTACACTACATTCTATCCCTCTCAGACACAGTTTCTCTCTCAACACATTTATGCTGGGTCGTTCACGCACATTTACACTGCACATCCAACGGAGCATGCTTGCCTCATTTCTCTATGTTGAAGGAAATTACATAACAGCTTCTGGGTAAACAACATTCTTTGTTTTCTGGTTTGGAGCATGGACAAATAAGTCTTTTAATCTACCCAACCAACATAAAGTCAACCATGAGAAAAGCAAGACTCAATTAAGTGCAAGCCAGTAGATTTCAAAGTCTGACCATGAGCTTTATTGATAGACATTGAATTTAACAAAGCAAAGTCACACTGGGAATTGTGCTCGTTTGAACTCAAATGGCATGTCCGTTGGTTTGGTTGGAATTCTTGGAATGAAAATATCTTCCCCAGAGGAGCATCCAGTGATGATGGTAGCTTCAATCACATTAGGTGATAATGTCTTCACAATCAACCTTGTCCCATTGCATAATTTAAGAGGATCTAAATTTCTTAGAAGAATTATTGGGACTCCTACCTTCAGAAAAAGTTTATGTGGAGGAGCTCCAGGTGGCTCAAGAGAATTAAGAAACTCTGTTGGGTAGTGAACAGCTTGATTATCATCAAGGACTGAATCAACTGATTTGCACTCCTTAATTGCTGTTGGAATCTTATTCATTAGCTCATGGTCAATTCTTGATGCTACAGCAAGTGTAATTCTTTTTTGTTGCCTTACCTTGGAGAGAAGCAATGTTGTTACCTGTGCTCCCTGGATCATCAAGAAAGAAAATTTCACCGCTTTTTTCTCTGATTGATGAAATGATTTCATCATATGCACAGCGTTGTTCTGGAAGAAGTTTAGGCTCATGTTCATTCACAAACGCAGCCATTTCTGTGATGTCATAATTTGTCTCTCTTGAAGTTAAAGCACTAACTTGACTAACTTTGTTTTTGGCAATCCAGAACCAGACTCTTGCAAATTTTTGCCTCCCATAGCCAAAACTTGATCCTCAATTTCAATCAGTGCTTGATTGAAAATTTCTTCAGAGAACTGAATATTGATATCTGGGTTTGCCTGCTGAACTGCATACTTTAAGTCCTCAGCTATGTCCTCACGATGTTTCATCCAAAGCTGTAGGGGACTGCCAAGTTGACACATGTTCAGCATAATTGCAAAAAGATTACTCAGAATCTGACACTGAGGTGCTTCCCAATGCTCATCATTTCCAAACAAATCGGGGCGGTGGATTGGCAGCGGATTGGGCGGTGGATTGGCAGTATCGGCAGAGGGTCGGACGCCATGCTTTCCAGCATAGTTACGTCCCTTTACGATCTGAGTTCAAATCCCGCCGAGGTTGACTTTGCCTTTCATCCTTACGGGGTCGATAAAATAAAGTACCAGTAATGCACTGGGTGATTGCTGGCCTTGTGCCTAAAGTAGAAACAATCATTTCCAAACAAATCTTGATAGCATGCTTCCCTATAAGTTTCACACACATGACTATGACCCTCTCCAAATCTTGGAATCATTTGGGACCACGTACTTCAGCAAAAGGAACAGTAAGTAGTAGCATTCTGCTTGGCTTGGGTAGGCACTGTAAACTCTCGCAAAAGAATCATATTTCCTTTTGTGCCATTTATTGTTTCTCCAGGTGTAATACTTGGGTAATTCTAGGTAAAGGAATTTTCTTGCATCTTCATCTTCTTGACACAACTTAAAAAAGGCAGTAAAGGTAGTTTCTTTTGGTGAACGTGCTTGTTGCAAGGCTGTTTGTTTTGTAAAGATAACCCTTTGATCCATTCTTTAGATGGACACTCAGATGAATGATGGATTGGTGCCTCTCATGAATGGGAAAAATTGAAGATGCGCCAAAAAGCCTCATTTCTACTGATGTATCTTCCTCTCTCATACTGTGCAACTTCGTCATTTTTGTTTATCTGCTGATTGTCATCCTGCATAAGAGTGTATGTTGCAGCATCTAAACCTTTGTTTAGATATTTGCAAACATACTTAACAGAGTTGCAGAATTCAACATTGTTATGGCCTATGATATGGACAGTAGGGTACAACCCACCAATTGTCAATGATGAATTCTTGGCCATTTCTCATTTTTTTTTTTTTTTTTCAAATTGAATCTACTCTGCCTAGGTTTTCTTTCCTTGTAAAGGGGATAGTCAGCTTCTCCAGTTTGGATTTCTTGTACAGGGGGGCGTGGGTAGTTCTTGGTACACTTATCATTCCTCATGCATGGGGTGGATGGATTAATTGAACCACAGGGCCCATGAATCATCTGGGACTTGACAATTTCATGCAGCAAAGGATCTTGCTGTGGATCAGGCAGTTCAGCTGAGATAAGTGAATCAATATCATCTGGCCAAAGTTTTTTTTAAATACCAATAAAACTAGAGTGCTGAGTTCAATACCAACTTAGAACTAAACAAATAAATAAAAGTGACCACTAACCATCTTTCCAATCATCCCATGATCGTGCTTTGGCCAAAGTTTCAGGATCATCGTTATCTAACTTCCCATCAGCTTCAGCCTCCTCTTTATCGACAGAATTTGATTTCTCCTTTGGATCTGCAGCCCAGTTCTGTGAACTTTTACTTCTGGTCAACAGAAAACAAGATTTACAACAAAGAATTAAATATTTACATTTTATAAACAACAACTGAAAATACACATTGACTTACTGCCACTGAATGTTAAATGTTGATGATGATGGTGATCTGATAATACTTAATAAGTAACAGATAATGTTGCTTTAATAAAAATAACATTTGATTAGTAATAGGTGGTTGGTGATAGGTGATTACTAGTTTGGCAGGTCTTCTGAAATCAAATGGTTAGTAATTTGCTATTTTTTGGCAGCACCAAAATTTGTATATTATAAAAAATATTTTTCTAAATACATTTTACACACGGAATGTTGGTGTATTAAAAAAATTCTTACGTTGGTATTTTTAATGTTCCTTCCTTTATCTTTTGATCGTAGAATTCCTCAATGGTTAAAGTTGGTAAACTAGGATAACCAGCTCCTAATACTTTCTTTTGTAGTTGATCTTTTGTTATGATAAAGGGCCGGAAAGACTGCAATGGAGAAATAAGTTAAATTATTCTAATTTGTAAAAGAAAACCACCAATGTTAACAAACTGATATTCTTTGAGATAAAATGTCACAGTTGAGCACTGGATGAAGCACAAAAATAACAAGTTGGTTCTGAAGGAGATGGGTAGAGAGAGGCAGGTAATTGTGTCCATAAGGATGCAATAGTTACAATAATTTGGCCATGTCAGATCCTCTGCATCCACGTCCTGGAGGACAATTTGATGGTAGGAGATCCAGAGAAAGACCAAAGGAGATGTTGGGGTGGTGACATAAATGACTGGACAAGAAGAACATTGGCCGATTGCACAGTAGTGGTGAGGGAGAGGGGCTAGTGAAGAACATTGGTGCTTGACCATCAGTAATGAGGGTGGGGTCGTGGTTAGGGTGAGAACCTAGTGGAGAATATTGGTGCAATTGTTCATGGTCCCCTGACCTACAGTAATGAGGGTGAGGCCGTGGTTAGGGAGAGAACCCAGTGGAGAACATTGGTGCAATTGTTCATGGTCCTCCGATCTTCAGTAATGAGGGTAGGAATAGAAAAAGAAAGAATATTTAATACACTATATCCCTGCATGTCATAAGAGGTGACTAAAAAGATTAGTGCCAGAAAATGTATCCAGCTGTAAAATATTGCCTTAAAAAGCACCCCATGGTGAGTATGAAGTTAGTGTGGATTGGTTGTATTTTATCGTGGAACCAGCACCACCACTTTACAGTGTAGACTGGGTGCATTTTATTGTGGCACCAGCACTATCACTTTACAGTGTAGATTGGGTAAATTTTATTGTGGCACCAGCACTGTCACTTTACAGGGTGGACTGGGCGCATTTTATTGTGGTACCAGCACTGTCACTTTACAGTGTAGATTGGGTAAATTTTATTGTGGTACCAGCACTATCACTTTACAGTGTAGACTGGGTGCATTTTATTGTGGCACCAGCACTATCACTTTACAGTGTAGATTGGGTAAATTTTATTGTGGCACCAGCACCACCACTTTACAGGGTGGACTGAGTGCATTTTTCATGGCACCAGCACTATCACTTTACAGTGTAGACTGGGTGCATTTTATTGTAGTACCAGCACTATCACTTTACAGTGTAGATTGGGTAAATTTTATTGTGGCACCAGCATAATAATCTACAACATCTAGCAAACCTTACCTGTTTCTGAGATGGTTCTTTTTGTTGGTGTTGGCTGTGACTGTGTGCTAAGTTAGGTTTTTGTTCCAAGATTTGCAGTTCAACTGGATTTTGAAAATAGTGAAGAAGTTTAAAAAATACATTTTTCAATGGTAAAAAAAAACCTACAAATATTATTGATTTTTACCTAAGATACAAGATAACAGAGTTAAGTGAACAGTTGCTAAAAATAGAAAGTATGAAGTCAAGTAATAAGACATCAGGCAGAAGTTTGGTGCGATATCTATCAACCAGTTCATAGCTCAACAATGTGTAAAATGATTTGGTCAACTTGATAAGAATGTTTATTGGCTAGCTGGCCCTGTGAGCTGATAACACCAAGTGCTTGAGCTTCAGATCAAGAGACAGAACATATAAACGAGGAATTGATACACAGATACACAGCATTTCAAATTTATTTCAAATCCTGCCAGGGTTGACTTTGCCTTTCATTTCTTCACGGTCAATAAAAATGATTGGCCTTGTGCTCTGTTTGGTGGAATTTATTGTGCACTATAATACAACCACCTGATGCTTGGGTGGTAGAATTAGTCTGTCACACAGTATAAACCAGCACGTGGTCCTTGGGTTGTAGACTTAATCTACCACCCAGTATAACCAACACGTGGTCCTTGGGTTGTAGACTTAATCTACCACCCAGTATAAACCAACACATGGTCCTTGGGTTGTAGACTTAATATGTCACCCATCATCTGGCTTTTGGGTGATAGATCTAATTTGTCACCCAGTATAACACTACCATCTGTCCTTTCAATGCCTTTAGCAACGTTCACTCATGTAAATTTTCAGATCAAGTCTCTTTTTCATGGATAAGTCCATTAAGTCAATATCTTGGTGTGCAGTCATGGTTTCCCCCTCCCTTCCTAAACTTTAGTCTTGAAGGCCTTTCAAAATAACAAAAAAAAAATGTGTACTACTTCCCTCTTTGACTAAATAATAATTTTCTAATTTCATCAAAAGTACAGCAATTTGTGTGAGGGTGGGGGTGTAAGTCATTATATTGACTGGTCATTACTTGACTGGTACTATATTTTATTGACTCCGGAAGAATGAAAGGAAAAGTCGATCTTGGTGTGATTTGAACTTAGAGTGTAAAGGGCAGTAACAAAAATACTACAATGTATTTCATCTGATGCACTAATGATTCTATCAATCCACTAATGGTTCTATCAATCCACTAATGGTTCTATCAATCCACTAATGGTTCTATCAATCCACTAATGATTCTATCAATCCACTAATGGTTCTATCAATCCACTAATGGTTCTATCAATCCACTAATGATTCTATAAATCCACTAATGGTTCTATCAATCCGCTAATGGTTCTATCAATCCACTAATGATTCTATTAATCCACTAATGGTTCTATCAATCCGCTAATGGTTCTATCAATCCACTAATGATTCTATCAATCCACTAATGGTTCTATCAATCCACTAATGATCCTATCAATCCACTAATGGTTCTATCAATCCGCTAATGATTCTATCAATCCACTAATGGTTCTATCAATCCGCTAATGGTTCTATCAATCCACTAATGGTTCTATCAATCCACTAATGGTTCTATCAATCCACTAATGGTTCTATCAATCTGCTAATGGTTCTATCAATCCACTAATGGTTCTATCAATCCACTAATGGTTCTATCAATCTGCTAATGGTTCTATCAATCCGCTAATGGTTCTATCAATCTGCTAATGGTTCTATCAATCTGCTAATGGTTCTATCAATCCGCTAATGGTTCTATCAATCTGCTAATGGTTCTATCAATCCGCTAATGGTTCTATCAATCCACTAATGGTTCTATCAATCCGCTAATGATTCTATCAATCCGCTAATGGTTCTATCAATCTGCTAATGGTTCTATCAATCCGCTAATGGTTCTATCAATCCACTAATGATTCTATCAATCCACTAATGGTTCTATCAATCCACTAATGGTTCTATCAATCCACTAATGATTCTATAAATCCACTAATGGTTCTATCAATCCACTAATGGTTCTATCAATCCACTAATGGTTCTATCAATCCGCTAATGGTTCTATCAATCTGCTAATGGTTCTATCAATCCGCTAATGGTTCTATCAATCTGCTAATGGTTCTATCAATCCACTAATGATCCTATCAATCCACTAATGGTTCTATCAATCCGCTAATGGTTCTATCAATCCACTAATGATCCTATCAATCCACTAATGGTTCTATCAATCCGCTAATGGTTCTATCAATCCACTAATGATCCTATCAATCCACTAATGGTTCTATCAATCCGCTAATGGTTCTATAAATCCACTAATGGTTCTATCAATCAACTAATGGTTCTATCAATCCACTAATGATTCTATAAATCCACTAATGGTTCTATCAATCCACTAATGATTCTATAAATCCACTAATGATTCTATCAATCAACTAATGGTTCTATCAATCCACTAATGATTCTATAAATCCACTAATGGTTCTATCAATCCGCTAATGGTTCTATCAATCCACTAATGATCCTATCAATCCACTAATGGTTCTATCAATCCACTAATGGTTCTATCAATCCGCTAATGGTTCTATAAATCCACTAATGGTTCTATCAATCTGCTAATGGTTCTATCAATCCACTAATGATTCTATAAATCCACTAATGGTTCTATCAATCAACTAATGGTTCTATCAATCCACTAATGATTCTATAAATCCACTAATGGTTCTATCAATCAACTAATGGTTCTATCAATCCACTAATGATTCTATAAATCCACTAATGGTTCTATCAATCAACTAATGGTTCTATCAATCCACTAATGATTCTATAAATCCGCTAATGGTTCTATCAATCCACTAATGGTTCTATCAATCCACTAATGATTCTATAAATCCACTAATGGTTCTATCAATCCGCTAATGGTTCTATCAATCCGCTAATGGTTCTATCAATCCACTAATGGTTCTATCAATCTGCTAATGGTTCTATCAATCCGCTAATGGTTCTATCAATCCACTAATGATTCTATAAATCCACTAATGGTTCTATCAATCCACTAATGATCCTATAAATCCACTAATGGTTCTATCAATCCGCTAATGGTTCTATCAATCCACTAATGATTCTATAAATCCACTAATGGTTCTATCAATCCGCTAATGGTTCTATCAATCCACTAATGATTCTATAAATCCACTAATGGTTCTATCAATCCACTAATGATTCTATCAATCCGCTAATGGTTCTATCAATCCACTAATGATTCTATAAATTCACTAATGGTTCTATCAATCCACTAATGATCCTATCAATCCACTAATGGTTCTATCAATCCACTAATGGTTCTATTAATCCACTAATGGTTCTATCAATCTGCTAATGGTTCTATCAATCCACTAATGATTCTATCAATCCACTAATGGTTCTATCAATCCACTAATGGTTCTATTAATCCACTAATGGTTCTATCAATCTGCTAATGGTTCTATCAATCCACTAATGATTCTATAAATCCACTAATGGTTCTATCAATCCGCTAATGGTTCTATCAATCCACTAATGATTCTATAAATCCACTAATGGTTCTATCAATCCGCTAATGGTTCTATCAATCTGCTAATGGTTCTATCAATCCGCTAATGATTCTATCAATCCGCTAATGGTTCTATCAATCCGCTAATGGTTCTATCAATCTGCTAATGGTTCTATCAATCCGCTAATGATTCTATCAATCCGCTAATGGTTCTATCAATCCACTAATGGTTCTATCAATCCACTAATGATTCTATAAATCCACTAATGGTTCTATCAATCCACTAATGATTCTATCAATCCGCTAATGGTTCTATCAATCCGCTAATGGTTCTATCAATCCACTAATGATCCTATCAATCCACTAATGGTTCTATCAATCCGCTAATGGTTCTATCAATCTGCTAATGGTTCTATCAATCCACTAATGATTCTATAAATCCACTAATGGTTCTATCAATCAACTAATGGTTCTATCAATCCGCTAATGATTCTATAAATCCACTAATGGTTCTATCAATCCGCTAATGGTTCTATCAATCCGCTAATGGTTCTATCAATCTGCTAATGGTTCTATCAATCCACTAATGATTCTATAAATCCACTAATGGTTCTATCAATCCACTAATGATCCTATCAATCCACTAATGGTTCTATCAATCTGCTAATGGTTCTATCAATCCACTAATGATTCTATAAATCCACTAATGGTTCTATCAATCCACTAATGGTTCTATTAATCCACTAATGGTTCTATCAATCTGCTAATGGTTCTATCAATCCACTAATGATTCTATAAATCCACTAATGGTTCTATCAATCCGCTAATGGTTCTATCAATCCACTAATGATTCTATAAATCCACTAATGGTTCTATCAATCCGCTAATGGTTCTATCAATCTGCTAATGGTTCTATCAATCCACTAATGATTCTATAAATCCACTAATGGTTCTATCAATCAACTAATGGTTCTATCAATCCACTAATGATTCTATAAATCCACTAATGGTTCTATCAATCCGCTAATGGTTCTATCAATCCGCTAATGGTTCTATCAATCCGCTAATGATTCTATAAATCCACTAATGGTTCTATCAATCCGCTAATGGTTCTATCAATCCGCTAATGGTTCTATCAATCCACTAATGATTCTATAAATCCACTAATGGTTCTATCAATCCGCTAATGGTTCTATCAATCCGCTAATGGTTCTATCAATCCACTAATGATTCTATAAATCCACTAATGGTTCTATCAATCCACTAATGATCCTATCAATCCACTAATGGTTCTATCAATCTGCTAATGGTTCTATCAATCCACTAATGATTCTATAAATCCACTAATGGTTCTATCAATCCGCTAATGGTTCTATCAATCAGCTAATGGTTCTATCAATCTGCTAATGGTTCTATCAATCCACTAATGATTCTATAAATCCACTAATGGTTCTATCAATCCACTAATGATTCTATAAATCCACTAATGGTTCTATCAATCAACTAATGGTTCTATCAATCCACTAATGATTCTATAAATCCACTAATGGTTCTATCAATCCGCTAATGGTTCTATCAATCCGCTAATGGTTCTATCAATCTGCTAATGGTTCTATCAATCCACTAATGATTCTATAAATCCACTAATGGTTCTATCAATCCACTAATGGTTCTATCAATCCGCTAATGGTTCTATCAATCTGCTAATGGTTCTATCAATCCACTAATGATTCTATAAATCCACTAATGGTTCTATCAATCCGCTAATGATTCTATCAATCCACTAATGATTCTATCAATCCACTAATGATTCTATCAATCCACTAATGATTCTATAAATCCACTAATGGTTCTATCAATCCACTAATGATTCTATCAATCCACTAATGGTTCTATCAATCCACTAATGATTCTATAAATCCACTAATGGTTCTATAAATCCACTAATGGTTCTATCAATCCACTAATGGTTCTATCAATCCACTAATGGTTCTATCAATCAACTAATGATTCTATCAATCCACTAATCATTCTATCAATCCACTAATGGTTCTATCAATCAACTAATGGTTCTATCAATCTGCTAATGGTTCTATCAATCCACTAATGATTCTATAAATCCACTAATGGTTCTATCAATCCACTAATGGTTCTATCAATCCACTAATGATTCTATCAATCCACTAATGGTTCTATCAATCCACTAATGATTCTATCAATCCACTAATGATTCTATCAATCCACTAATGATTCTATCAATCCACTAATGGTTCTATCAATCCACTAATGGTTCTATCAATCCGCTAATGGTTCTATCAATCCACTAATGATTCTATCAATCCGCTAATGGTTCTATCAATCTGCTAATGGTTCTATCAATCCACTAATGATTCTATAAATCCACTAATGGTTCTATCAATCCACTAATGGTTCTATCAATCCACTAATGGTTCTATCAATCCACTAATGATTCTATCAATCCACTAATGGTTCTATCAATCCACTAATGATTCTATCAATCCACTAATGGTTCTATCAATCCACTAATGGTTCTATCAATCCACTAATGATTCTATAAATCCACTAATGGTTCTATCAATCCACTAATGATTCTATCAATCCACTAATGGTTCTATCAATCCACTAATGATTCTATCAATCCACTAATGGTTCTATCAATCCACTAATGGTTCTATCAATCCACTAATGATTCTATCAATCCACTAATGGTTCTATCAATCCGCTAATGGTTCTATCAATCCGCTAATGGTTCTATCAATCCACTAATGATTCTATCAATCCACTAATGGTTCTATCAATCCACTAATGATTCTATAAATCCACTAATGGTTCTATCAATCCACTAATGATTCTATCAATCCACTAATGGTTCTATCAATCCACTAATGGTTCTATCAATCCACTAATGGTTCTATCAATCCACTAATGGTTCTATCAATCCACTAATGATTCTATCAATCCACTAATGGTTCTAACAATCCACTAATGGTTCTATCAATCCACTAATGGTTCTATCAATCCACTAATGATTCTATCAATCCACTAATGGTTCTATCAATCCACTAATGATTCTATAAATCCACTAATGGTTCTATCAATCCACTAATGATTCTATCAATCCACTAATGGTTCTATCAATCCACTAATGGTTCTATCAATCCACTAATGGTTCTATCAATCCACTAATGATTCTATCAATCCACTAATGGTTCTATCAATCCACTAATGGTTCTATCAATCCACTAATGGTTCTATCAATCCACTAATGATTCTATCAATCCACTAATGGTTCTATCAATCCACTAATGATTCTATCAATCCACTAATGGTTCTATCAATCCACTAATGGTTCTATCAATCCACTAATGGTTCTATCAATCCACTAATGGTTCTATCAATCCGCTAATGGTTCTATCAATCCGCTAATGGTTCTATCAATCCACTAATGGTTCTATCAATCCACTAATGGTTCTATCAATCCACTAATCATTCTATCAATCCACTAATGGTTCTATCAATCCACTAATGGTTCTATCAATCCACTAATGATTCTATCAATCCACTAATGGTTCTATCAATCCACTAATGGTTCTATCAATCCACTAATGATTCTATCAATCCACTAATGATTCTATCAATCCACTAATGGTTCTATCAATCCGCTAATGGTTCTATCAATCCGCTAATGGTTCTATCAATCCACTAATGATTCTATCAATCCACTAATGATTCTATCAATCCACTAATGATTCTATCAATCCACTAATGGTTCTATCAATCCACTAATGATTCTATAAATCCACTAATGATTCTATCAATCCACTAATGATTCTATCAATCCACTAATGATTCTATCAATCTGCTAATGGTTCTATCAATCCACTAATGATTCTATCAATCCACTAATGATTCTATCAATCCACTAATGGTTCTATCAATCCACTAATGATTCTATCAATCCACTAATGATTCTATCAATCCACTAATGATTCTATCAATCCACTAATGGTTCTATCAATCCACTAATGATTCTATCAATCCACTAATGATTCTATCAATCCACTAATGGTTCTATCAATCCACTAATGGTTCTATCAATCCACTAATGGTTCTATTAATCCACTAATGGTTCTATCAATCCGCTAATGGTTCTATCAATCCACTAATGATTCTATCAATCCACTAATGGTTCTATCAATCCGCTAATGGTTCTATAAATCCGCTAATGGTTCTATCAATCCACTAATGGTTCTATCAATCCACTAATGATTCTATAAATCCACTAATGGTCTATCAATCCACTAATGGTTCTATCAATCCATTAATGGTTCTATCAATCCGCTAATGGTTCTATCAATCCACTAATGGTTCTATCAATCCACTAATGGTTCTATCAATCCACTAATGGTTCTATCAATCCACTAATGGTTCTATCAATCCACTAATGATTCTATCAATTAACTAAATAATAATAGTTTCTGATTTAGGAACAAAGCCAACAATTTTGGGGGGAGAGGAAAGTAGATTAAATCAGCCCCAGTGTGTTATTGGTACTTTATTTTGACTCCTGTAAGGATGAAAGGCTTAACTAAACTTGGCAGGATTTGAACTCAGAACATAAAGAACTGGAACAAATACTGTTAAGCATTTGTCCGACCCTTTAACAACTCTGCCAATCTACGCTAAATAATAATAATAAAAAAAGGAAGATGGAAACCATTATGAAGAGAAAGGAACCTGAAAAGAGCCACACAACCAAATAATTTGTTGGTTGTACTTACATTTTATATTTTCATATTCATCAATAACTGTGTTGATCCAGTGTCTAAGCAGCAACATGTAATATTTTCTCTACACAGATATGGAAAATATATCTTACATCAAGAAATATTTACAAAAAAGTAACAAATAAACAAACAAGTTAAAATAGTTGAATTTAGCAATCATAATAAGGGGAGCATGTATGTAGTAGTAAGTTGATCTGCTAGAAATAGAAGTCAACTGCCTCAAATCACACCCCACTGTCTATAAGTTCAATAAAGGGAAAGATACATTGAACAATGTAGTCGTAGATAATGTGTGCTGACTGGGGATGGAAGACTAAACAACAAGTACTTACGAAAAGTATTTTATCAGATAATAAACATGCAGTAAGTTAAACAATGTTTCCATGAGTTAGTCCTCCATCATTTGATGAAGACTCAACTATTTTGGTTTCAGGCCTACCTGTAGGTTGGACAGTATGTTCTCATGGATAGGTAATAGTAACTATGTCATAATTAGTCCTTGTCACTGACACATAGCTCATTATTGTAATTAAATCAAAATAAATATAGATTTACAATTAGTTTAGTATTTACTGTTAGTATTAACTGTTAGTATTTACTATTTACTATTAGCATTTACTGTTAGTATTTATTAGTAGTATTTACTATTAGTATTTACTGTTAGTATTTACTGTTAATATTTGTTGTTAGTACTTACTGTTAGTATTTTCTGATAGTATTTACTGTTAGTATTTACTGATAGTATTTATTAGTAGTATTTACTGTTAGTACTTACTATTAGTATTTACTACTAGTATTTGTTAGTATTTACTGTTAGTATTCAATATTAATATTTACTGTTAATATTTATTAGTAGTATTTAGTGTTAATATTCAATATTAGTATTTATGAGAAGTATTTACTGTTAATATTCAATATTAGTATCTACTTGCAGTTTAGTATTCATATCAGTCTGATGAGGTCTACTGATGCTTTTATACTAAAGAAAAAGCTAGATACAAGAATAAATCTTAAAATACAGCAACTGTCATGTACTAACCAAGTCTACTTTATCAGCTTCCACTATAGAGCACAGATTCTTTCCAGACTGACCCACTGCCCCCCAGTGTAGATATAGTAGTGTCCTATCTCTCAGTTAAACAGAGGGTATGGTATACCTGGAGCTACAGATCTACAGGTGAGACAATGTTGTCCAGTCAACAACCCTGACTAGATATGGTGTACCTGGAGCTACAGATCTACAGGTAAGACAATGTTGTCCAGTCAACAACCCTGACTAGACATGGTGTACCTGGAGCTACAGATCTACAGGTAAGACAATGTTGTCCAGCCAACAACCCTGACTAGACATGGTGTACCTGGAGCTACAAATCTACAGGTAAGACAATGTTGTCCAGCCAACAACCCTGACTAGACATGGTGTACCTGGAGCTACAAATCTACAGGTAAGACAATGTTGTCCAGCCAACAACCCTGACTAGACATGGTGTACCTGGAGCCACAGATCTACAGGTAAGACAATGTTGTCCAGCCAACAACCCTGACTAGACATGGTGTACCTGGAGCTACAAATCTACAGGTAAGACAATGTTGTCCAGCCAACAACCCTGACTAGACATGGTGTACCTGGAGCTACAAATCTACAGGTAAGACAATGTTGTCCAGCCAACAACCCTGACTAGACATGGTGTACCTGGAACTACAAATCTACAGGTAAGACAATGTTGTCCAGCCAACAACCCTGACTAGACATGGTGTACCTGGAGCCACAGATCTACAGGTAAGACAATGTTGTCCAGCCAACAACCCTGACTAGACATGGTGTACCTGGAGCTACAAATCTACAGGTATGACAATGTTGTCCAGCCAACAACCCTGACTAGACATGGTGTACCTGGAGCCACAGATCTACAGGTAACACAATGTTGTCCAGCCAACAATCCTGACTAGACATGGTGTATCTGGAACTACAAATCTACAGGTAAGACAATGTTGTCCAGCCAACAACCCTGACTAGACATGGTGTACCTGGAGCTACAAATCTACAGGTAAGACAATGTTGTCCAGCCAACAACCCTAACTGCTCCATCAGATTTGACATGGGGGTTATACAACAACAACAAATTGGTACAATAACAATTGGCACCAAGGAATAACTGTGAAGACCTACCTCGACTTCTTCTTCAACGTGACTCTTTTCAACATGAGTTCGAAGATCTTTTAATTCAGATATTAATTTCTTCTGTTCTTTATACCTCTCTATTTTAGTTTGTCTTTGGTTTGCCATTAGCAATAAATTGGGATCTCTAGATATCAATAAACAATACAATTATTGTTATTTGTTCCAATAAGGGGGTGGAAGGACAGTGTTGTCAGAGTATTGGATAAAGTACTTCATTGCATTTAGTTACAGCTCTTTATGTCCAACATCATCATCACTGTTTAATGTCTATTTAGACGTGTTGTCATGCTATAAGGCTAGCCATAGCATTACTTGATGATGATGATGGCGATGGTGGTGGTGATGAAGATGATGATGGTGATGGTGATGATGATAGTGGTGGTGATGGTGATGATGATAGTGGTGACGATGATGATAATGGTGGTGATGATGATGATGATGGTGATGGTGATGATGATAGTGGTGACGATGATGATAATGGTGGTGATGATGATGATGATGATGGTGGTGACGATGATGATAAGGGTGGTGATGATGTTGATGATGATGGTGATGATGATAGTGGTGACGATGATGATGATGATGGTGATGATGATGATGGTGATGATGATAATGGTGATGATGAGGATGATGGCAATGATGGTTACCTGTTTTTATTAGAATTAGAAGATTTGGTAAGTTCTAAACCGTTTCCATGTTTTTCTTCTTCTTCCTCTTCATCATTCGGTTCCAGTTTGACAGAAGTCAGTTTATACAAAGAGCAGAGTCGCATAAAATCTTTGAAGTAAGCCTGTATATAGATATATATTATACATGTGTGAGTGTGTATATATATATTATACATGTGCGTACATGTATATATGTGAGGACCAGCAATACCATTGGTAGGGGTCGAAACTGCCAAATACATCTCAACAGCTGATGACCCTAGAGTTCTAGAGTATTTTCAAAAAATAATTTTTTAAGGTTTCCCCTTAAAAAATTGTTTATCATTTGCCTTGTCCTCTCTTAGTTAATTTTCTTAAGATTATATATATATATATATATATATATAGTAGTGAAAGAGTGAAGAATAACATGGTACAAAAAGGGTTTTATTTCCAGTATTAACAATTGTTTCATTGATCAGGTGAGTGTAAAGACTGCTAATCACTCGAAGTTGCATCACTTAACCTTAAATACTTCTTTATTATTATCTTTTATTATTGATGTTATTGATTTCATTCACTTGATTCTCCGAATGTATCTATAAATACCAATGCCATGTGTTACATCATCCTCCAATATTCCGATGATTTGATCAGAGACACACATTGTATTTAAGGTCGAGTGACGCAACTTCAAGTGATTAGCGACCTTTAGACTCACCTGATCAATGAAACAATTGTTAATACTTGAAATAAAACCCTTTTTGTACAGCCGACCATGTTATTCTTCACTCTTTCACTATTATTACTCCAAGAATGACCTGCATGGGAATTCTCGCAAACTCGCCACCTAACTAAGGAAACCTCTTGTTGAGTCAAATAACGCCGTACGTTAGAACTATCCACAATACAGAGTACTCACAACCTCTAACTGGATTACCTATAACGATAACTTGTTATTCCATATATATATATATGTATATAAGAACAAAAGATGGTTAAAAGAGTTCCATGTATTTTATTATGCGCATTTCAAAAACAAATATCATGCAATAATATTTGTGTTTTCATCAGATAAAACAGGAAGACATGATATGAAGATTAAAAAACACTTGTGGATAGTTCAGTTTTAAATCAACATATGAGAAGTAGTTTTAGATTGATGTGTGATATTGGGAAAAATATTTTATTTAGGGGGGGGGGGGGGGGATGAAAAAAAGAGGAGGAGATGAGAGTAAAAGGTGGAGAGGGAGGAGTATAATGAGGAAGGATGAGATAGGAGGAGAGATGGGTGATAGAGAGAGAGAGATAGCTTTTATAACTGAGAAAGATATATTGTTTTACATAGAGAGGTTGAAAACCATGGAAGATAATGTATAAATTAAAAGAATTTGAAAATTAACGAAGAGAAAAATAATGTAAAGTTAAGGTTTGTATATTGAGGGGTTTGATAATATGTGCGAAGAAAAAGAAAATGTTAATATGTATTGAGAATAATGAGTTAGATGAAAGGGAGGAAAAGAATAATGAATTGAGGATGAATAATCTAACGTCAAAAAATGTATATGTTTACGAAGGATTTTTACAAGGTGATATAGAGTAAGAATGTATTGTATTATGTAATAATTGATTCTATGTTAGGCAAGAGTGAGAAAAGGTACAGATTAGGGGTTAGACATTAGAAGAAGAAGAGAAGAAAGGGAAGTGATAAATAGGGGCGATGTAGAATGAATAAACAAGTATTATAGAATTTGAAAATTAACGAAGAGAAAAAATAATGTAAAGTTAAGGTTTGTATATTGAGGGGTTTGATAATATGTGCGAAGAAAAAGAAAAAGTTAATATGTATTGAGAATAATGAGTTAGATGAAAGGGAGAAAAGAATAATGAATTGAGGATGAATAATCTAACATCAAAAAATGTATATGTTTACGAAGGATTTTTACAAGGTGATATAGAGTAAGAATGTATTGTATTATGTAATAATTGATTCTATGTTAGGCAAGAGTGAGAAAAGGTACAGATTAGGGGTTAGACATGGGTATATTTTTAAAAGAAGTGTATATATATATATGTGCCTTTGAGAAAAAGATTCTAAATTGATAAAGAATTGAATATTAGCTGTATACTTTGTGAAATGTTTTATGGAATTTATGCAAGCAGATAGAAAACAAGTCAGTGCGTCTATTTATTATAGAATCTAGATTAGATATAATGGTAAATTTTTCATTTAGACAGAGATTGCAGATTTTGGATAGAGAACTGTTCAAGTATGGAGACGCAGAAGAAACCTTCTTCCAAAAGATGCTATATTTAATATTTTTGTCTTTCAAGGACCATATGAGTTCTGAGAGAGCCGTGTTGGTTCTTTTAAGTTTGTATTTAAAAGACGAATGATGGTTATAAAGACGAGCTTTAAAAGAGGTGGAAGTGGAGCCAAAATAGGTGAAGGAATTGGTGTCAGTTATAACTTTACATTCGTAAATTAAGTTTTTATCAAGACAATGGTTGTTGAGAGGACATTTATTTTTAATAGGGCAATTGCAATTGCAATTAGAGAGATTATTAATGAGTGACCTAGTGTTATCTATAGAAGGAATTGGATTGGAGAAGTTATTTGCGATAGCAATAATAGTTTCTTGATTTAGAATGGGATTAAGAACATTTAGCGAAGTTGTGTTTGACGTTGTATTTAGGTTTGTAGAAATTAGCCCCTCAATATACAAACCTTAACTTTACATTATTTTTCTCTTCGTTAATTTTCAAATTCTTTTAATTTATACATTATCTTCCAACGGTTTTCAACCTCTCTATGTAAAACAATATATCTTTCTCAGTTATAAAAGCTATCTCTCTCTCTCTATCACCCATCTCTCCTCCTATCTCATCCTTCCTCATTATACTCCTCCCTCTCCACCTTTTACTCTCATCTCCTCCTCTTTTTTTCACCCCCCCCCCCCCTCTAAATAAAATATTTTTCCCAATATCACACATCAATCTAAAACTACTTCTCATATGTTGATTTAAAACTGAACTATCCACAAGTGTTTTTTAATCTTCATATCATGTCTTCCTGTTTTATCTGATGAAAACACAAATATTATTGCATGATGATATTTGTTTTTGAAATGCGCATAATAAAATACATGGAACTCTTTTAACCATCTTTTGTTCTTATATATTATGTATACTCCAGTCCTACAAACTGTAGAGTGCTTCTTATCCGATATCTGCATTGCTTTATTGTACTACAATAAAACTCACCTCCTACATATATATATATATATATGTATATATATATATATATATAATAATTGGTTTAATTCAGGATTAAATGTTAGGATTCTAAAATATATTAACATTAGCTATTGTTTATGTAATAGAGAGACACACTTCTCCCCTCACAAGAAAGGTGTGTGTATGTGAGAGAGAGTGAGGATATATATATAGAGAGAGACATACTTTTACACAAAAAGAGCGTGAGTAAGAGAGAGAGAGAGTATATATATAGAAAGGAGACAGAGAGGGAAATATAAAGAAGGAAAAAGAGAGAAAGCGGGAAGAGAGACCGATTCTGATTTTACAACATCTAATGGAGCTGTCAGTAGACTGTCATACAGTATTTCTTGGGGATTTTAAATTGTATTAGTGGTGGTGGTTGTGTTGTTGTTGGTGGCAGTGGTGGTGGTTGTGTTGTTGTTGGTGGCAGTGGTGGTGGTTGTGTTGTTGCTGGTGGCAGTGGTGGTGGTTGTGTTGTTGTTGGTGGTTGTGTTGTTGTTTGTGGCAGTGGTGGTGGTTGTGTTGTTGCTGGTGGCAGTGGTGGTGTTGATGGTGGTGGTAGTGTTGTTGATGGTGGTGGTGGTGGTGTTGTTGCTGGTGGCAGTGGTGGTTGTGTTGTTGTTTGTGGCATCAACTCACCTTTCCCTTGCTGATAATCTCTAAACGGTCTCCCTCAGTCTGCTTCATTGTGAAATAACCCAGCAAAGCTGGCAGTAAAATATATCTAGAAATCAGAAAAATAAATAGTATTGTATCATCAAGTCATTCATTAATAACTAAGATAAGTGAAAAGATAAATGACCCATAATTACTGATGGTATGGTAGGAGGACTTATAATACAAGGTGGCATGGGTGGGGCATTTTAAACCTGGTGGAGCTCATACCTCTCCAGGTCAGAACACATTTGATTTGTGTGTGATATGTATGTAGATATAGATATAGATATTATATATATATAAAGTATAAAAGAGAAAACACAGGTAAGCATTAAGAGAAGGATTTTATCCAGGTATTTACTACCGTTTCATTGGTAAGTGCAACCTTATATTGCTATACTGCAAATAGCAGCCACTCAAATATAATTGTTGTTCACAGTCCAAATTTTCAAAATTTGGAAATTTGGACTGTGAACAACAATTATATTTGAGTGGCTGTTATTTGCAGTATAGCAATATAAGGTTGCAGTTACCAAGGAAACGGTCGTAAATACCTGGATAAAATCCTCTTAATGCTTACCTGTGTTTTCTCTTTTATACTTTATACTCCAAGATTGAATGGAATTCTTACAAACTTGTGGAGTTACCCCTAACCGTACGTTGAAACCATCCATGAAACTAGCTTTCTTAACCAAGAACTGGATCACAATAAGCAATTTCTTGCTTCTCTAACTATATATATATATATATATATATACATGCAGCAGCTGTGCTGAGACAGCAAACAGCAAACAGCCACAGGAAACAAGTACTACCAATCTCTGGGAGGGCCCTGTAGAAACAGTAGACAGCTTCTGCTACCTAGGTGACTGAATTAGCAACGGAGGTGGGTGTTCAGAAAGTGCAATAACTAGGGTAAGAACGGGATGGAAGAAGTTTAGGGAACTACTACCACTGCTAGCTGCAAAAGGCTTCTCCCTCAGAATGAAAGGCAGACTGTATGATGCGTGTATCCGAACAGTGATGTTGCATGGTAGCGAGACCTGGGCGCTGAAGGTGGAAGACTTACGTAGATTAGAGAGAAACGAAGCCTGCATGCTCCGATAGATGTGTAACAATAATATACGTGAACGACAAAGCATAAATGAATTGAGAGAGAGACTGAGCATAAGAGGAATCAAATGCTGTGTGCAGGAGAGGCGGTTGCGCTGGTATGGACATGTGATGCGTATGAAGGATGACAGCTGCATAAAAAGGTGCAGAGCACTAGAAGTTGATGGAAACCGCGGAGTGGGGAGACCCAAGATGACCTGGGATGAGGTGATGAAAGCCGACCTTACCCAATTACACCTCTCAAAGACAATGACACACGACCGTGACTTCTGGCGTCACGCAGTAATACGGAGTACCCGACCTCCCATGGGTACAAGCTGAAGCATATAGACAATATGCCCCCACACCCCCCACCGCAAGGTGGTCGTGGAGGTGCCATGGCAAAAAAGCACCCAGCCCACACTGTAAAGTGGACATGTAGGCGCCACGAAAAAGCACCCAGCACTCACTGTAAATGAGGTTGGTGTTAAGAAGGGCATCCAGCTGTAGAAATCAAGCCAAATCAGTTCCTGTATGAGCAAGGCATGGTCAGCCGACCAGACACTGCCCACAACAGGACAACCCGTCTAACCCATGCTAGCGTGGAAGAACGGACGTAAAACGGTGATGATGATGATGATGATATATATATATATATATATATATATATATATATATATATATATATAACGAAGGAAATGTGGTAAGGAACCAAAAAACTCCGTAGCAACTTAACAGAGTATGATAACACCAACGACATCATGGTGCACTCGGATAAAACTGGTAACCTCTACTTTGTCAACCCCGACAGATACCACACACTGATCAGGAGCAGCCTAAACTCCACCTATAAAAAGGCTAACCACTCATGCATCGAGGACATAAATCGAGATGGACAACAAATTACCTCCAGTCTCAGGGTCGCCGACCGCACGGAATCCCTAGACCCACGGACACCCTACTTCACACTGAAGGACCACAAATCCGATTTCGACCGCAAACCTTCTATCAGGCTTATAAACCCAACAAAGTCCGACATAGGGAGAATCAGCAAAAAAATCCTAGACCGCGTGATACCAACAGTTAAGCAACACGCCAGACTTAGCCTATGGGTCAATACCCAGGAAGTGATCTCATGGTTCAGCAATATGGAGGAAAAACGAGACACTAAATTCATCCAGTTTGACATAGAGAGTTACTATGCTTCAATCACCTTACCGCTACCTTGGACTTCGCCGAAACACTTGTGCCCGTCACCGACCAGGAAAGAAACATCATCCTCCCCGCCAGGAAGACAGCCTTACTCTTCGACAACTCCAAATGGATAAAGAGAGCTCCCGACTCACCCTTTGACGTCAGCATGGGCGCGACGGATTCGGCTGAGGTCACAGATCTTATAGGATTATTCCTAATAGCCAAACTCACCGATTTGTTTCCTGCATTCGGCGGTGGATTGTACCGTGATGATGGGCTCCTTACCCTTAAAGGGTACAACCCCAGTAGTACAGATCGGGTCCGTAAACAATTAATCAGCTTCTTCCGCAACTGGGGATTTAAAATAACCCTACAAACGTACCTGACCCGAGTTAACTTCCTGGATGTTACCCTTGACCTCGATAATGATCTGTACTACCCATACAGGAAACCTAACGACAACATGCACTACATCCACCGCCGGTCAAACCATCCTAGGAACATCACCAATAACCTGGTTAAAAACATCTCCCTCCGCATATCTCGTTTGTCAGCTAATGAGCACATATTCGAGGAACATGCGCCTTACTACAACCAGGCCCTCAAGCGGAGTGGTTTCCGGGAGGAAATATCCTCCTGTCCAGCTTCCATTAGCGGAACCAGCAGGCGATACTGCCGCTCACGCAACGTAACATGGTTCAATCACCCCCACAACGCCGAGGTGACAACTCCTATCGGGAAAATTTTCTTTAGGCTCATTGAAAAACACTTCCCACTACAACACCGCTACCACAACATAATTAACAAAAATACCATCAAACTCTCCTACAGCACCACACCAAACTTTGCACAAAACATCGTCTCCTCTAACAACAAAAAACTCAACCCCCATGGAGGAAATAACCGAAATAGCAGTGGAGAGCCGACCAGGAGGTGCAACTGTCCTGATGGATCCATTTGCCCCCTCGACAACAGATGCAGAGATCGTAATGTGATCTACCAGTGCAACGTGAGGACGGACACCTCCAACAAAGCCTATATAGGATTAACCGCATGGGACTTCAAGACCCGGCTATATCAACACAGACATACCTTCCGAAACCCGGCCCGGCGTCACGCCACTACACTTTCAGGCCACATATGGGACCTCAAGGATAACAATATTACCTATGATCTCACTTGGAGCTTACTGTCCAGAGCCAACTCTTACACGGGAGGACGCCGTCCGTGCAATTTATGCTCGGAGGAAACTTTACAAATGCTGTTCTTGACGGACCAACTCCTAAACAAGAAAGATGAACTGGTTACTGCATGTAAACACCGATTGCGTAGGACTTACCTCGCCCTCAAACCCCATAATGACCCGGAGGGGGGGGGGGGGGTAGACTAGGGCTATAACACCCCACTTGCCGATTTTGTATCGGGTAACTCCTGCTTGCAAAGGTAGACCTAATATCTTCTATATCTTTTTATCACTTCCTCTATATTTCCTTCTTCCCCCCATCCCCCCTAGTCCTTCCACCCCAGTCCCCTTTCTTTGTCGTCGTCCTTTTACTTTCTCGCCCACCCGAGGCAGCCCCTCGGTCCCTTGTAGCCTCAGTACCACCACCCCCTTCCCCTAATCTATGATAGATTTGGCCGACTCCGCTTTTTATAGCAGATGTGTTAGACCCCGGATACTAGCCTTCTTATCCGATGGCCGCACCTTTTCCGTGCTTTCTA
>OZ024748.1:26110051-26122551 GCA_964016885.1 Eledone cirrhosa
GTTTGGGTTTTCCGGAGTTATTAATATTAATTCAAAATATTAACAAATATAGACATTCATGTGATCAAGTATATTTTATTATACATATTTCAGAGGTATTGAGCTATCTTCAACAGTACGCCCTCATCAGATAAAATAAGATGATGCTTGACATACCTTGATTAAGTAGATGGTTAAAATTCAGTCATGGCAGTGACTGAATTTTAACCATCTACAGTCATGCCATTACTGAATTTTAACCATCTAGTTAGTCAAGGTATGTCAAGCATCATCTTATTTTATCTGATGAGGATGTACTGTTGAAGATACCTCTGAAATATGTATAATAAAATATATTTGATCACACGAATGTCTATATTTATTAATATTTTGAATTAATAGCTGGATAGCTGAAACAGGTAAAAGAGTAAAAGAGTATATATATATATATATACATATATATATACATATATCATCATCATTTCATTTTACGTCCACTTTTCCCTGCTTACAAGGGTGGGACGGGAACTGATTCTGGCTTGATTTCTACAGCTGGATGCCCTTCCTAACACCAACCTCATTTACAGTGAGTGCTGGGTGCATTTTTGTCGGGGCACCTCCACGACCACTTTACAGTGGAATGATAGGGATCCCAGTCCTTATCATCTCATTTCTACAGCTGAGTAAACTGGAGCAACGTGAAATAAAGTGTCTTGCTCAAGGAAACAACCCATCACCCGGTCTGAGAATTGAACTCACAACCTTTCGATTGCAAGGCCAATGCTCTAACCACTAAGCCATGTGCCTCCATATATATATATATATATATATACACACACACACGCACACATTCATATATATATATACATATGTATATATATCATCATGATGTAACGTCCATTTTTCCAGGCTAGCATGGGTTAGACAAGTTGTCCCATTATGAGTCAAGTCAAGTCAGATGACCATGTCCTTCTCATACAGAACTGTTTCTGGCTTGGTTTCTATGACTGGATGTTCTTCCTTATGCCATCCACATTTACAGTGGACTGGGTGCTTTTTGTTGCATCACCGACATGACTACTACACAGTGCGGACTAAACGACCATTTTACAGTGTGGACTGGGCCTTTTTTTATCATGTCACCAACATGTATGTATGTCTATATATATCACAAAAGAAATGACAAAGGACCACGATGTTTGGCAGCTTGCAGTGCTGGAATAAACCTCGTCTCTTTCTTAGAGAATGCACTCATGAGTACATTTAATGGGGTCTCATCCGACGCCTGCCTCCCAAGACAGTGGGGGTGTGATTTAAAACAGGTCTACAACTGTGCAGTAGCTCTCTCATTGGCTCATATATGTTGAATTTGTTGTTGCTTAACCCTAATTGAAGGAGTGCGAGCCATGGCCATCTGGTCTATTCAAGACAGTGTATATATGACATCATCATTTTTACGTCCGCTTTTCCGTAAGTACGACGATGATGATTGGATAATGTAATCATATATACACCTTGTCCTTTAATTTGGAAAGGCGATAAGGGTGTGATTTAAGGGAAATTTGGCTGCTATTTCTAGTAGGTTGAGCAAGTGTTTTCTTGTTACTTAAAAAGTAACCCCCTGAACTGCTATAACTGTTGTCAACAAAAAGTGTAAAAAGTATGATGGAATTTGGCAATAATACATGAACTATAAAGGCATGGGCCAGAGTTTTACGTAGAAACGTTGTGTGGTTTGATGGATGTGTAAATGCCAACATTGAACAAGAGAGGAGCTACAAAAGACACAGGCAATATGCAGGGGAAACGGTCATGTAATATGAATAGATAAGGTGTGTCGTTCAGTGGAATAGGTATCCTGAGGTGATGTGTCCACTGTACAAGTAGATTATATGCATGTCGGTTTTGATAACATTCTGTAATGACAGTTATGTCGGGAAAATCTTTTAAAGAAACGAAATATTATTTAGTTCATTAAGTAAACATTGATTGAATAGTTCTCACAGCTTACATCTACGACTGATCTTAATAGTTTGCTGTTTAGAACAATACTGAAATAAACAAACTGCCTTTCACAAAGCATTAAACGTATCAGGTGATACTCGCGAAGGTGCTTGCTTATTCCAGTGTCTTAGCCTCGCTATCACCCGCAGCCTAAAAAATTCCAAGAGGGAAACTCCAATGCCTCTTGTAACGTATGATTTGAGTATGAGTGCCTTATCGCTCTTTTTTTAAAATATAAATTATAATTATTTGTCTGCGTTCTATTGAAATATAATCGCGCAGACTGCTTGTTAAATTAAGCGATCAATTGTGTAAGGTCTAATATATTACCTGATATTCAGCATCTGATGTGGCTAGGTCTGACGACTCGAGACATTCGTAAGATGTTAATAATTTCTTAAATATCGAAGAGAGTGTATCACATTCATTGACAGTCTCATTCTGTGCCATCTTGTCACCTGGAGATACGAGTTACTTCCCTTAGATGAGCAGGAGCTCTCCGGATCAGCCTGTTTCGTCTTCTCTATGGCTCTCAGCACAAACACAATGTCCCTATGGAGGGGCATTATACGCGAACTAAAGTTTATTTACGGCAAGGTAAATTGATTTATTCTCATATAACAAATCCCCATGTCTCTTGTGAGTGTTGCTTTTAGACTGCCTTCCTTCTAAATCAATACATCTTTGTTGGGATTTGTTTATCATGTCCATTTATCGTATTCTTTTGACGAATTTATTTTTTCAATAAATTTGTCAGGAAACTCATACATGTTTATATATGCATCAGGTTATTTTTATTATAATTCCTTTAACAGTCCCAGAAAATATAATCTCTTGTTAAAAAGTTCTCTCCGAACAACCTTGGTAGGTCACAGAACATGTAAAGGGAGGTAAGCACCAATATTTTACAGAAATTGTTGTTTACTAATAGAGGTCCGCGGCTTAAGTTTCTGCTTTCGATTTGTGTCTTGTGCTCTTGAGCAAGAAACTTTATTTTACGTTGCTTCAGTCTAGTCAGCTGACAAAAATAAGTTGTACCTGTAATTCAAAGAGCCAGCCTTGTCACACATTGTATCATGTAGAATCTCCCTGAGAATTACTTTAAGAGTACATGTGTCTGTTGAATGCTCAGCCACTTGCACTTTAATATAACGATTTTCGAACAACTAGAACACTCGTCATTGGAACCGACAGAAATCCAACACATATCACACAACATATTTTTTTATAGGAATTATAAATCGACTTCAAATATATCTTTCATTCTCAGAAAGCCCGTATTGGTGCTTGTAATCTAACATATTTGAATGTGGGTGACTGCTCGACCTGCTAGAAACAACTGTCAAATCTTTCTCAAAAGACACCTTACCTTCTTGGAGCGGGAAAGACATTAAATGATGTAGTTCTAGACATCAATATTCAAGTGAAGGATGGAATGGTTATGACTGGAACACTTTGATGATATGTCTGTTCAATGTCTGCTGACCTGGTACTAAACAACAACAGCAATATATTGCTGTAGAACTCCTTGAGTTTGATCCGACCCCTGTCCTGCTAAATTGACATTTCACTGACTTTGTTCTAAACAACAACAATGTTTAGAAATGTCCGATAATATATCATCGGAACGTCGGACATGCTTTGAAGCATATAGTTACGCCCCTTTACGTTCTGAGTTCAAATCCCGCCGAGATTAGTTTGGCCTTTCATCTTTACGAGGTCGATAAAATAAGTACCATTCCCCCCTCCCAAAATTGTTGGCCTTATGCCTAAATCAGAAACCATTATTGTTTTTATTTTCACTTCAGTTAAACATTTAGAACAGTTATGAAGGTTTTTATGGTCGAATCTTATTTTACGCAGTAAAAAAAGTGAAAGTTGGAGCTGTTTTGATGATATAATTGACCGTAGCCTATTTTTAATCCATGGAATTTAACGTTTAATCTCATTCACCTTAGCCCTCATATGAAGCCCGTTCACCTTAGCCCTCATATGAAGCCCATTCACCTTAGCCCTCATATGAAGCCCATTCATCTGAGATTAAATATTTGTCTGATAGAATCCAGCGATTAATAATTATTTCTACTTTTGGCACAAGGCCAGCAATTATCCCAGTTCATTACTAGTGCTTTGTTTTATCGACCCCGTAAGGATCAAAGGCACAGTTAACCTCGGCGGGCATAAAGGGGCATAATTTTATGCTGCCCGACCTTCTACCGATACTGCCAATCCCCCCACGATCAGCGACATCAACAAAACATCTCCAAGTTAATTTATTGTTTTTCTGTTGAAGCGTTAAATAAGATTCAACTTTTTTTGTTTTCACTTCAGTTAAACTTTTAGTACAGTTAAATGAAAACGTGAAGGTTCTATTATATTACAGTGAGTCATGTAAATATTTCGTTGTTCCAACAGACAATATAATTGTTTCTACTTTTGGCACAAGGCCATCAATTACCCAGTGCATTACTGGTACTTTATTTTATCGACCCCGTAAGGATGAAAGGCAAAGTTAACCTCGGCGGGATTTGAACTCAGATCATACAGGGAGGTAACTCTATGCTTCAAAGCATGGCATCCGACCCTCTACCGATACTGCCAATCCACCGCCTTATCCAACAGACAATATTATGAAGGTGTTTCTCTAAAGAATGAATGGCAAGGCAGAAACCCTAAAATAACCCTTCCACCTGGAAGGGCTCATTTCACCTTGAAGGGAATATTCCACCTTGAGGAGCATATTCCATCTTGAGAGGCTCATTCCATCTTGAGGAGCTCATCCCACCTTGAAGGGAATATTCTAACTTGAGAGGCTAATTCCACCTCGAAGGGTATATTCCATCTTAAGGGGCTCGTTCCATATTGAGGGGCTCATTCCATCTTGAGGAGCTCATTCCGTCTTGAGGAGCTCATTCCGTCTTGAGGGGCTCATTCTATCTTGAGGAGCTCATTCCTGTTGAAAGCCATCTATATCCCGATTAGGTCATTTGAAGGACAAATGCTGGAAGTTTCCATGGCTGTAGGCTGGAAAAGAAACCTGTGAGAGAACAGCCAGTATTTTGACACCTTGTGATTGTCAATCTGTTAAGTGACGAAGTCTAGGCCTAATGTTGATTTCTCCAGGTTGTTGCTGGAACTATTCATAGACTTTTATATAATTTTTGAATCTTGGAAATAAAATGTCTAGTTGACTAAATATATATGGTAAAATTTAGATGCACACAGGTTTAAGAGAACTCTTCAGTTGAGTTAAGGACATGATAACATCTGTAATGATGGTGACATGGACATGATAACATCTGTAATGATGGTGACATGGACATGATAACATCTGTAATGATGGTGACATGGACATGATAACATCTGTAATGATGGTGACATGGACATGATAACATCTGTAATGATGGTGACATGGACATGATAACATCTGTAATGATGGTGACATGGACATGATAACATCTGTAATGATGGTGACATGGACATGATAAAGGCATTCAGTACATTTTGTAAAGTGGTTAAAGCTAGGAAGGGCATCCAGTTGTAGAAAATTTGCCAAAGGGTTGAGAAGAATTTTTAGTTATGTCAAAGACATGTTGATGACAATAAATGCACCCAGTACACTCTGTAAATTGGTTGGCAATAGGAAGAGCGTCCTGTTGTAGAAAGTTTGCCAACCAAAGGTTTGGGAGGACCTGACAACCTTGCTGATGCTGGTGCCACAATAGAACACACCCAGTGCATTCTGTAGATTGTGGGAATGTATGTAAGTAAGATGCATGCCTTCAGTCCATCTGAGAGGTCAATAGCACATATTAAGTACTGACTTTGCTGGAGACAACCCATCCAACTCTTGTTAGCAGGGGAAACACCTTAAATGATGACTGCAACATAGAAATGTTATTGAATTATTTGCCTAAATGCAGTACTTATTTACAGTTGGACATTAAACAGTTTATATAAACAGAGCAGCAGTAGTATTTCTTTAATCAATTTCTGTTTTCTTTTAATTTTAAGGAACTATATAAATCATCATCTTATCACTATATGAAAGACCAATTCCATAAGTCCAGTGTAACCAGTGAGAAATACTGCCGTAGTAAAACTGATCTTCAATATCAAGCTATGACATACCTTACTTTTCTGGAAAGTTCTCGATTACATCAGGTAAGTTTACATTAGAAGAGAGGGTGTGTACGTGTAAAAGATTTAATGTTACTGTAACTCTGTGCCTGTTAATATTGGGGACAGATATAAGCCTGCTTAAAACATGTATAATATATAGCATGGGTAGGTAGGCAGGTGTTGGGGTATATTTAATGAAATGATAATGTCCTTTATTTCCTACTTATTCGTAAGTTAGCGCAACAGACAGATTTGGTTTTAGTGAAACCCGAAGCTATATATAATTTGGTGGCCCCATGTTAAAAAATTATACAAGGTCTCACGAAAATTAAATATGCCTTTTAATTATTTTGAAGCCCCTTAAGCCATGTATTCTCATAAGCTCTAAATTTTTGATTGAATCATGGGGCATCATCATAACAACCATTTGCTACGCTAATAAACACATGCATGCAACATATATGCATACTAACATACATGCACACACATACACACACATATATACATATGATGGGTGATGTTTATATATATACATACACGTGCACATGTATGTATTTATATATATATTTTTTTGGTGGCGTCAATGCCATTTTGGTGTCTGCGATTAAGCTGGCTAAATTCTCTGACCACTCCAACCACAAAGATGGCAAACGCCATGCATACACACACACCCCCAATACATCAAGATAACGCAGCAAAAATACATTCTATTTTCCCTTGACAATTTTTCAACTCATCTCTACAATACCACAGTCACACACACATCCCAACATAAGTAATGAAACATACACTCATACACACACATGCGCAGGCACACGCACACACCCAAATACACAACCACTCCTAAAAATTATAAAAAATTATAAAAAATATAAACAATTTATTCTAAAACTTTTCTTTAACAGACTTCTATGTAGGTATCATGTAGGTGTCATGACAAAAGCTCCCAGCCTGCACTGTAAAGGGGTCATGTAGGTGTCTCAACAAAAAGTACCCAGTACTCACTGCAAATGTGGTTGGAGTTAGGAAGGGTATCCAGTTGTAGAAACCAAGCCAAAATTAGTTCTGTATGAGCAAGACATGGTCACCTGACCTGGCATTTCTCACAGCAGAACAACTCATCTAACTCATGCTAGTGTGGAAAAATGGACGTTGAACAGTGATGATATATATATATATTATCACATACATGAAAAGAAAGAGTTTAGCATTGAATATTGTTTTTCTTTTTTTGTTTAGTGATGTTTTCATAATAATGTTTCTGATGTTGCAGGAGTTGACAGACATATACAAAGGAGAGGGTGAAAGGAGTGTTGAATCTAGTGCTGCACTGGTTGGGCTTAAGTTACCGAAGAATTATGTTCCAGAAACTAAACTGGAATAAACACTTTTAATAACTTACGATTTCTTGTAAAAAAAATATATATATATATATATTAAATGAAAAAAAAAAAAGAAAATTTGCAAAAATAAAATCAGTAATTTAACAAAATGTTTTTGTTTTCAGTTAATTCATTATTTTTTTTGTGAATGATTAATGATTGGAAATAATAACTTGAGTATATATATATATATATATATATATATATATATATATATCTACACACACACACAATTCCACTCTCTGAGCGACAGTAGCTATAATCTGAAAAGATCAACATCATCGGTAACTACTGAGCCACAAGTTTTATGTGGGAGTTATCCTAGTTTCTTGAGTTGCCTTCTAGAAGAATGCCCTGACAAATGTATGTATGCATATATACATACATCTTAGTCTTAGTTCCTCCAGTCCCTTGTGGAACATTAGGCGACGAGCTTCCTCCACTTGATCCTGTCACTGGCGGCCCTTCTAGCACCTCTCCAGGTAATTCCCATCTCCCGCAGGTCCTCCCTGAATGTGCTCCGCCATGTTTTTCGTGGTCTTCCCCGTTCTCTCCTGCGACCTTCTGGTACCCAATCCATGGCAATATGAGCAGGTCGATCTGCCGGCAAACGAAGGATGTGGCCTGCGAACCGCCGTCTCCTTTTCCGGACAATGTCCCTTTATCTCTCCAATCCTGACCCCCTCATCACTTCCTCGTTGCTAACTTCGTCTCTCCATGAAATTTTCAATATGGTCTGAATGCAACGACGGTGGAATACATCAAGCTTGTTACATACACTGCTTTTCCCAGCCTTGTGCGCACATCCACCTCAGCATCCCCATCGTCAGAGATGTTGTTGCCAAGGTATTGGAAGTGGTTTACACATTCAATGTTATGCTGACCAACCATGATGGGAGGATTTGGAGGGTCACCTGTCATCATGGTCTTGGTTTTTTCACAACTGATGCGCAGGCCAACTTTCTCTGTAGTGTCTTACATACATATACATACATACATGTGTATATATATAATATATATTTTATATATATATAATATATATTTTATATATATACAGGGTGAGGTAAAAGTTGCGCACCAGAGGGGTTAATTAATCATGTTTTAAATGTCTAATTTGATTTTTTTCTGTGAGGCCATTTGAAATCAGTTGTTTATCAGAAAGAATTAAATATGAATGTAGTAAAATGAATCATACAGGCACAGAATTGAAATGTGTTTTGAAAGAGGAGGCACATATAACAAATAACTAGTGAATAAAATTTTCATGTGTAATTATGATTTTAATAAATTATCCCGATGATGTGCGACTTTTGCCTCACCCTGTATACATATATATATACTAGGTGTGTCAGAAAAGTTTCAGGACTGATGTAACAAAAGATTTATTTCAAACCCAAACTTCACACTAAGAGTTTTCTCCTTCAATGCACTTTTCCATCCTTTTCTGCCACGCTTGCATGCACTCCTGGAAGGATTCTTCCGGGATCCTTCGCAGTTCCATCGTCACAGCCTTTTTGATGTTGTCCACGTCTTCAAAACGGGTCCCCTCCGGGTCGTACTCGAAGATCCATGATTCATCACCGGTGATGACTGTCCCTAGCAAGTCTGGTTCAGTTTCAAGACGCTCGAGGATGTCCTGGCACACTTGCATATGTCGACCCTTATGGTCATCGTTCAGCAGTTTTGGCACCATCTTTGCACAGACGTTCCGCATGTCCAAATCTTCAGTGAGAATCTTCCAGACGCTGTCCCGATTCATGCCCAGCTCATTTGCCATCAGTCAAACAGTCAGCCGACGATCGCTACGCACCATCTGCCTGACACGCTCAACGTTGACCTCAGTCCTGGTTGTTGAGGGCCTTCCGCTCGTGGGGTCATCTTCCACGTCCTCGCGCCCTTCTTTAAACCTCTTGCACCACTCAAAAACATGTGAGCGTGACATTGTCTCATCTCCATACACTTGCTGCAGCACTCCCAGTGCTTCTGACGGAGTTTTCAAGTTTGTTCGTTGCTCTGTCTCATTGCTTGACGACCTGAAACAGAGGACATGTATATAAAATTATGAAGAAAAAAGTTTGATCGCTGCAGAGAGCTAAGATTACAGTTACATACTCCAGAGGGATTACTGTGAAGGAGAAAACTCTTAGTGTGAAGTTTGGGTTTGAAATAAATCTTTTGTGATATCAGTCCTGGAACTTTTCTGACATACCTCGTATATATACATACACACATACATATATATATGTATATATGAATACATATATATATATTCATATATATGAGCATGTGTATTTGTGTATACGTAAATATTTAAAAACTGTCACTTCCAACTTGTTTATCATATTAGCCACACCCGTCATATTTGCCATATATATATTGAGTCATTTGAAATAAAAACATTTTTACTGTTGATTTGCTACACAATATGTATATATATATATATATATATATATATATATATATATATGTATATATATATATATGTATATATATGTATATATATATATATATGTATATATATATATATATGAATGTATGTATAGTATATTTGGCAATATACCGCATGTTTAATTAAAAACATTTAGAAGACCATTCACTATTAGTTTTAACCCATTAATGTTCAAACTGGCCAAAACCGGCCAGAATTCTCTACCTTTCTCTGTTGAAACTGGCTGTAACTGGTCACTCAAACTGATGTTGAGGTATTGTTCTCAAAATAAATACTTTCAAAATCTCATCGATTCGATATTATGTGAGATAATTATGTGAGATAAAGCATTTACCATGAAATTACAATAGTATATATAGAGTAATGTGAATGCTAAAGAGTTAAAGTAGTGACTATACCACTTACTTACTTTCGGCAAAAACGAGGGAGAATGATTGACAGTCTGCTATTTCAGGGCACCAATACTAATACCTAATTTTTGATGGACCGGCAACCACTCCGTATAATCAGCTCCCGGTTATTACTGGAATTCTATAAGAATCTAATTTCTATAAGTTTTGGTGGAGGCAGGGGAGTGTGTGGTTTTGATAAATGCCAACTAGTGAGAAACAGACTCTCTCTCGTACTATGGGGGCTATACAATACACACACATGTGCGAGGCTGCAAGGTAGTGAAACGTGGGCTGTGACTGCAGAGTACATGCGTAGACTGGAGAGAAATGAAGCAACCATACTTTGTTGGATGTCCAGTATAAGTGTGAGAGAAAGGCAGAGCTTGGACGAGTTGAGGGAGAAAATGAGTTCAAGAGGAATCCGAGGCGGTGTACAGGAGAGAAGACTGCGTTGGTATGGACAATGACTGATGGGTGAAGAAGTGCCAGGAAATCCCAGTGGAAGGAAACCGCAGTAGAGGACGACCAAGTAATACCTGCGATTCAGGTTGTGATAGCTGATCTTAAATCACTAAGACTGGCAGAGGAGATAATGAAGGAACGCAACAAGTGGAGAGATGCCATGGTGAGAAGGACTCGTCGAATCCATGCAAGCATGGAAAAGCGGACCTAAAAACAATGATGATGAAGATATATGGATGTATAGAGCAATAATTATTCTAATTCAGCTAGAAGGAAGATAACTACGAAATATGACTATACGCGCTTAGCTCCCTTATAAGCATGATGATAAATTTGTACCTGTATATACACAGTACGGTGGAAACTAAGACTACACAAATACATGCACACACACACCCAAATATATATATATTTATATATATATAAGAAATGTAAATCTGAGTTTTTCGAATATTAATAACTAGCAGTAAAGCTCGGCGTTGCTCGGGGTCGCTCAGTAGCTGTGTTAAAGTTACAATGTTAAGTTTCTTTTTTGGCTTAAAGTCTGTCTGCACGACTGTCTGTCTGCACGCCGAACAAAATTTACAGATACATATATTTTAAATAAACTTATATAATTTTTGCTTTTTTTTACGAAATATTTGCTTGTTTTACGTAGTCTTTAAATAGACTTGTTTTCAAGTAAAAATATTGTTTTAAAAGGCTTTTAAATGGAAATGAAGCAAAACGGAAGCTATGTGTTCGAACTGATGAATTTTGCAGGTCAAAATTTTGCTGGCTCGACAACTGTTCGTGTATTGTAACAGAACGTAAGACGCTCAATGTAAACAGAACAAAGGGAAATAACTCGTCACTTACGCTCAAAAATCGATACATTAGATTCGATTTCGTCACATAGGGTGGGTCAATTTGAAATATTTTTTTTCCGATGTCTTCGCTAGGGCTCAATGTACAAGTATAGCAATTTCGGTGCAATTCCATCAGAGATTCTAAGAGGAGATGTGTGCCAAAAATCGATAGACAGACAGACAACCACAGCTTTATATATATAGATTATATTCGATTCGTTTGCAATTATACAAACAGCCCCTTAAGCGATGTCAGTAGCATAACTCCGTCATTTTTACTCTTGTGTTGGTATATATACAGAACGGCAAACACTAATTTTTCTGGGTTGTTACCCTTCATCAGTACCGTTTACCTGCCAACTGTCAGACTGATCGGCCTGATTTGTATATTAACAGACTGCCTGGTCAGCTAGATGTGCATATTAGCAGACCCACTGATCAGCCAGATGTGCATATCAGCAGACTGGCCAGTCAATTTTATGTATACGAGTGATTAATGACTGGCTTTGCTATAGTCAAATAACTAACAAATAGTTTTATCGCTCTACATGGCCGAATACAAGAAATTTAAATCTGAGTTTTTCGAACATTAATAATAATAATCGATTCGTTTGCAATGATGCAAACAACCTCTTAAGTCAGTAGAATGGCTCCGTCATTCTTGCTCTTGTGTTGGCATATAAACAGAATGGCAAACACTAATGTTTCTGGGTTATTACCCTTCATCAGTACCATATACTGTTTACCTGCCAACTGTCAGAGCTAGTGAAAATATATATTTTATGATGAAGGGTAATAACCCAGAAACATTAGTGTCTGCCGTTCTGTTTATATACGAACATAAGAGAAAGAATGACGGGGT
>OZ024748.1:26127551-26207551 GCA_964016885.1 Eledone cirrhosa
ATTGTTTAGAAACAATTGTGATATGCAAATAAAGTTTGTACATATACTGCAACACTGACTTCGATTCTTTTAAATATGGAAGTTATGAGTAAGATATGGAAACATGACTGGTCTAATCTCAGAACATGCCAACTCATCCAACTCATACCAGTGTGGAAAGCGACCGTAAAAACGATGAACATGATTATATATGTATACACACACGCACACACACACATATATATATTTCGTTTTTGAATTTGTTTTGCGAGATTTCTTATCTGGAAATGTGTGTTGAAACAGATAATATAGTGTCAAAGCTCTTTCGTCACACGTTCTGTGATCTCCTCAGTGACTGGGGTTTTATTTTGTGTCTCTTCTTTGTTCTGCGCTCCACCATCTTGTTTTTGTGTTGTATGCACACAACATATATATATATGTACACACACACACACACACATATATGAAGTGAGGTTTTGTGGTTGTTGTTGAAGAGGATGAATAAACACGACAAATACAATAATTTTGGTTAGATTTATAACTTTACTTCACTTCATTAAAAAGGAAAACATATTTGTTTATTATGTTTTAAATATATACATAAATAACATTACAAATGCTTCGATAACATTATAAATAGCTCGCGATTCATTCAGAAAGATATATTCTTTTAATGTTAAAGAAAATGTAAAGGAAAGGGTGAACAACCGAGCCAACACCAGAGCAAAAGACAGCAACGTCGCGAGGAGTACTGGGCAACTTCTCTAATGATTTTTGAGGCAATCTAGCACACTCACAGCGTTGCCTCGGGTGATAGCGAGGCTGATGCACTGAAACAGCCAAGCGCCCTCGCGAGATTCGCCAGTTACCTCTATTAGGCGAGCCGCCAGTGAAGAGAGGAACCTCGCAGTCAGCGGCCCGACTCCCCCAAACGTTAGATTACAAAGTGACAAGTTGTTTCAGGATGTACACACCAGCATAAGTAGCAGTAAGCTCGCAGTGCCAGGGAGCTGTGTTGTTTATATGAAGAGGTAGATGACTCTCTGTGTGTAGTTGAAATTCCGATGGAAGAATTGCTGTTGTTGGGCCCATGTCAACAGGGCCGAAGTTTTTTTTTGCCAAGTGCTACATCTCGCCACTTGCTTGAGCAGTTCCAAGTGATGCTTCTCTTCAGAGCTACCAGAGTTGACCGAGGCAAAAGAATTTATCTCGCTTTTACCTCAAGCTGAGCAGCCATTTCAGACAAACTGACGTCAACTCAGATAAAAGAGAAATAGCAGCTAGATGTCATTCGGGAGTCTGTGTGTGAAGAGATTTCGCTACACATATATATATATACACACTCACACAAACTTATTTGCTTAGAGCAGGGAAATTAAAGACAAACATGCATAATGTGCTCATATGTACATAAACATACATCGGTGGGTATTTATGTGGGCGTACATTAAAATATATATACACCTAAACTCTAGATAACGATATTGATGTATACATTGGCACATACATGAACACAAACACACACGCATATATATATATATATATATATATATATATAAATATATATGTGTGTGTGTGTGTGAGTTCATGTGTAAATTATATAGGAAATACGCACACATACACACACATAGATGTACATAGTCATGTATAAAATACAACGGATGTATGCTCAGTGCATTCTACTTAAATCATTATTTCAAATAATCATTCTCTAATTGTATAGATTGAAGAATTCTTTGAAGTTAGTAAATTTTCTGCAATTCCACTGTCACTCTAATTATAATCCTCCTCCCCCTCCTCCTCCTCATCATCATCACCATCATCACCATCATCATCATCTCATGACGTCCTTTCATTTGTTCTAACCCTTCATTATATATACAACAGAAAAAAACCTCGACCAATCTCAGCTGTTATATGTTCTGTAATTTTTTTTTTCTTTTACGGTTGGATGTATTTTTCCTTTCACTAACCACCTTACTACGTGTAGTGGGTTTTATTATAGAACTGGACTGATAATAGATAACTTGATTAAGTCCTGATTTTAGGTGCTTGCCCAGACAGTCTTGGCACACCTAATCTGTCCAGACCGATTTGGGCACTTCCTACTCTGCCCAGAACATTTTGTGGGTTCATACTCAGCCTAGACCACTTGGATGTCATATCTTTATGAGAAATACTTTGGATGATTATTGCGAAACACTATGTAGTAACAGTAAAAACAAATGCACACCTTACTCTCATACATTACTATGTCCTCATACTAGTTAGAAAACAATTGTTCTATTGTTATAACTCAGTCCTGCTGTCGTTATAGCTATAAACCATCTATGCTATAGTTATAAAACAGTTACACTATAGTTTTAAACTAGTCACACTATAGTTATAAAACAGTTACACTATAGTTTTAAACTAGTCACACTATAGTTATAAAACAGTTACACTATAGTTTTAAACTAGTTACACTAATAGTTATAAAACAGTTACACTATAGTTTTAAACTAGTTACACTATAGTTATAAAACAGTTACACTATAGTTTTAAACTAGTCACACTAATAGTTATAAAACAGTTACACTATAGTTTTAAACTAGTCACACTAATAGTTATAAAACAGTTACACTATAGTTTTAAACTAGTCACACTAATAGTTATAAAACAGTTACACTATAGTTTTAAACTAGTCACACTAATAGTTATAAAACAGTTACACTATAGTTTTAAACTAGTCACACTAATAGTTATAAAACAGTTACACTATAGTTTTAAACTAGTCACACTATAGTTATAAAACAGTTACACTATAGTTTTAAACTAGTCACACTATAGTTATAAAACAGTTACACTATAGTTTTAAACTAGTCACACTAATAGTTATAAAACAGTTACACTATAGTTTTAAACTAGTCACACTAATAGTTATAAAACAGTTACACTATAGTTTTAAACTAGTCACACTAATAGTTATAAAACAGTTACACTATAGTTTTAAACTAGTTACACTATAGTTATAAAACAGTTACACTATAGTTTTAAACTAGTCACACTATAGTTATAAAACAGTTACACTATAGTTTTAAACTAGTCACACTATAGTTATAAAACAGTTACACTATAGTTTTAAACTAGTTACACTAATAGTTATAAAACAGTTACACTATAGTTTTAAACTAGTCACACTATAGTTATAAAACAGTTACACTATAGTTTTAAACTAGTTACACTAATAGTTATAAAACAGTTACACTATAGTTTTAAACTAGTTACACTAATAGTTATAAAACAGTTACACTATAGTTTTAAACTAGTTACACTATAGTTATAAAACAGTTACACTATAGTTTTAAACTAGTTACACTATAGTTATAAAACAGTTACACTATAGTTTTAAACTAGTTACACTATAGTTATAAAACAGTTACACTATAGTTTTAAACTAGTTACACTAATAGTTATAAAACAGTTACACTATAGTTTTAAACTAGTTACATTATAGTTATAAAACAGTTACACTATAGTTTTAAACTAGTCACACTAATAGTTATAAAACAGTTACACTATAGTTTTAAACTAGTTACACTATAGTTATAAAACAGTTACACTATAGTTTTAAACTAGTTACACTATAGTTATAAAACAGTTACACTATAGTTTTAAACTAGTTACACTATAGTTATAAAACAGTTACACTATAGTTTTAAACTAGTTACACTAATAGTTATAAAACAGTTACACTATAGTTTTAAACTAGTTACACTATAGTTATAAAACAGTTACACTATAGTTTTAAACTAGTCACACTAATAGTTATAAAACAGTTACACTATAGTTTTAAACTAGTTACACTATAGTTATAAAACAGTTACACTATAGTTTTAAACTAGTTACACTATAGCTATAAAACAGACATGCTAAAGTTATAAAATAAATATACTATAATCATAAAACAGTTATGTCATAGTTATAAACAGTTATACTATAGCTATAAACAGTTATGCTATAGATATATAAAAGTTATGCTATAGTTATAAAACAGTTATACTATTGTTATAAAACAGCCATGTTATAGTTATAAAGAGTTATATTTAGCTATAAAATAGTTACACTAAAGATATAAAACAGTTATACTATAGTTATAAAACAGATCTATTATACTATAGTCATGAAGCAGGTATACTATAGTTATAAAACAATTATAATATAGCTAAAAACCAGGGCCGGATTTAGATTTGATGAGGCCCTAAGCTATTTGAGATAATGTGGCCCTTTATATGTTATAAAAAATGTTATAAAAACTGCAAAACGTTCAATATTAAAGCAGAAAACTGTTTAAAACTATTGCATTATTTTAGTTCTTTTTTATCTTATATTTTGGAAATGTACACACCGTTTTTTCTTTCAATTTTTTTCGGAGCCCCAAGAAAGTGGGGGCCCTAAGCTATAGCTTGTTTAGCTTATACGTAAATCCCACTCTGCTAAAAACAGTTATAAACATGGAAAAAAAGTGGATGCATGCCTACAAGAAGTAAACGTACTTATTACAAGAAGCAGAGTGATATAATATTTAATTGAAGGTGAATATATTTAAGCTGAATATAACACATAGCAACATGTACAGAGACGGCTTCTTTTTAATTAAATGTGATGTCAAGTAGAGTGAACTACAGTATTTAACGTACTAAATACGTTTTAATTATGATTTTAGTGTGGAATGGGTGAAGAAGCCAATTAAAGTGGCAATATATCAAAAGATTAAATTTAAGTAAAAGTGAAAGCGACAAAAATAAGTTAAAAGACGATAGAAAGAGGGAATTTGATTAATGAAGAAGAGGAAGAAAGAAACATTATTAAATGTGTTGATAGAATGAGTTTGTTGTATAAGTTAACACCAATGTTGATTGAGCAGATCTATGATGTAAGGCATACTTCCTAGAAGCCATTTGGTGAATGTTTTGGATCGTAAATCTGTTTGAAGGTGGATTTAAACAACAACAACTACAACAACAACAACGAGGACGATGACAACAACAACTACAACAACTACAACAACGACAACAACAACAGCAACGACGTCGACAACAACAACAACGACAACAGCGATGACGACGACGACGACGACGACGACAACAACAACAACAACAACAACGACAACAACAACAACAACAACAACGAGGACGACGACAACAACTACAACAACGACAACAACAACAACAACGACGACAACAACAACGACAACAGCGACGACGACGACGACGACAACAACAACTACAACAACAACAACAGCAACGACGACGACGACGACGACAACAACAACAACAACGACTACGAGAATTAATAAACAGGAAGAAAGAAAAAAAGAGGAGTCGGAGAAGAAAAAATAAATTGATTTCTAATTTTCACAAAAGGCCTGTGATTGAGGGGGTGAGGAGGAGAGGATCATCTCGACCTCAGTAAATGACTGGTACTTTATTTTATCAACTTCGAGAAGAAGGATGAAAAGTAAAAGTTGACTTCGGATGAATTTGAACTCAGAAGGTAAAGAGCCGGAACAAAAAACCGCAAAGTATTTTGTTCGACGCTCTAACGATTCTGCCAATCCACAGCCCTTTAATAATTGTTTCTACTTTTAGCACAAGGCCAGCAATTACCTAGTGCATTACTGGTACTTTATTTTATCGACTCCGTAAGGATGAAAGCAACGTTAACCTCGGCGGGATTTGAACTCAGATGGTAAAGGGCGTAACTCTATGCTGCAAAGCATGGCGTCCGACCCGCTACCGATACTGCCGAGTCCTAATTTAGGCACAAGGCCAGTAATTTTGTCGGAGATGGGAAAGTCGATTACATGAACCTCAGTATTTAACTGGTACTTTGAGTTATCATCGACTCCAAGAAAGATGAAAGGCAAAGTTGACTTCAATTTGAAGAGAGCCGGAAGGAATACCAAGAAGCATTCTGTCGGACGCTCTAACTAATCTGCCACCCTACCACCTTTCTTACCAATGATAAGTCACGTTTTCACGGATCAGTTGATTGAAATTATCACTGGGAATTCAGCAGGACTGGTTGGTATGGCTGGTGATGTCGATTTAAAAAAGACTTTGATAATTTGTTAGAGAGAAATGGCAAGGAGTAAGACGAAGAGAGAACATTTATTACACACGAGGGATGTTGTAAACACCATATAAGTGTAAATGGTCCCGCAAAATTATTAAATACATGGGGTGGGGTAAAGAAATACAAATTATAATTTAGGGGATTACATTTGATTAAAGTTTATAACTATTCTAATAATTCTTAAGTGGTTTAGCGCAGAACTTGACAGATGGCTCGCCTTTTTAGTGAAGGAGATATCTACACACACACACACACACAATATATACACACACACACACACACACATATATATATATATATATATATATTTAAGCTAACGAGGTATCGCTTAAGGCAATCCAAGTAGAGGTTATTAGACCAATAAAACATTTGTTAATACTTGGAATAAACCCTACTTTATAGCTGATCGGTGTTATTCTTCATCCCTATATATATAAATGAAGTATTTGTAGGCTACAGAGCTTTTCAGTTATGTAATAATTTGCCGATTAATTAATTAATCAATTAACTATATTGACAAACATGTAAATTACAATTTCAAAATCTACCCAGGAAATAAACTTTTAGACTTGAGGAATATTTGTCCCATATATATATATATATATATGGAGCGTGTTGGAGTTAAACACCCTCTTCGTATTATAGAAATGACAGTAAAAGGTATAGCTCAATGTAATTAAACAGAGCCGAAGAATTATGAAAATAAAACAAAGAAGCCTTCAATACATCAAAAGTCTTTATTAGCCAACAATGTTTCGTCCTATTAAGGACTCATCAGGGCAATCAAAACCACAAGAAGTACTATCGGCCAATACAAGCCGAAAATATATATATATATAAAATATATATATATATATAAATTTGAATACATAGAAGAAAAACGTACTTTATGTAAACATGAAAACCTTAGGCACTATTCCAGCGAAATAATTATATGTGAGCTCTGTGTCATCTGTTATCCCATGTAACAACAGAAATCCAGTCTAGGTATAAATTTTTTTGACAACAGTAAAACCTTTTGTTTCAAGTAATTGACATAAATAACCGAAACTTTTTTAATGTCTCCAAAGGCCCCAATTTCGATTTTTGAAAGCCTTTGTAGATCATGTAGATTGTGCAAGGAGAAGCTCTGTAAAAAATTTCAAAGAAATTGCATGAATGGTTTAGATTCTAAACCATATATTCTAAACTTTAGAATATATGAGCCCTCATTAAAAGTTGTCCACACACACACACATGGAAAACTTCAGCTTTATATATATATACATACACACACATATATATATATATGTATTCCGTTTCTTATGTGATATATATATATATATATATATATATATATATATATATATATATATATATATATATATATATATTATACTTGGGGAGGGTCATGTTGTTGTAATAATATTGCCAGAAATAATAACAGAACACACTCACTGTTTGGTTGGTTTTCGCTTCTGTATCTTTTAGATCTCCATAGTTAATTTATTTGGCAATCAATGTTTATCATTGACTGACCAACGGTTAAAAATACAGATATAAATATATATATATATATATATATAATCTATCAAAGTTTTTTCGTTGCACATCTGCAACATCATCAGTGGTACTATTATCATGTAATGTTTACGCCATTTTTATTTTATTTATTTATTTCTTCTTGTCTCCGTCTCTGCGCATGCTTTTGCGTGTGTGTATAGTGTTTGGCGTGTGTGTTCGCGTTTAAGTGTATGTGTTTTGGTTTTTGTATTCTATCTTTGTTTACTAGTGTGTTTATATGTGTTTGTTGTTATTGTACTTGTGTATATATATATATATTTATTTATTTATTTATATTTCCCTTAAGTCAGTATTGTTTGTTTGGGTATGGTTGTTGTTGTTATTCCATTCATTTTTTTCTGTTTAATTTTGGTCTTCTAAGCTCTATTTCATTTGCTTCTCTGATTTGCCTACCTGTTGAGTCATTTCTATGTTTAGATATTATTTTAATTTCTATGTTGTCTATATTACCGTCATGTCTTTGTCTGGCGTGTTCGTATAGTACTGAACCGTTTTTTTTGTCCTTTTAGTTCCCCCTGTGTTGGTCTATTCTTTCTCCTATGCTTCGAGCTGTCTCACCTATGTATGTCATTGTCATGTTTCTGCAAGTACCCTCTGTACATCTTATGCTATAGACTACATTTCTAATTTTACAGTTTATCTGGGGGTTCATTTCGCCACGGTCTGTACTGTGCTCAAATCTATTCATAAGGCACCTATTGTCATCCGTCGTAATGTCCATTTTCATTCGTGTAAAGATGTTAAAAGGTATATAATAACGATAGAAAATAATTTAAAAAAATGTATTTTTCGAAAATTTTGAAGCATTTCCTTTTTTTCTTTGGAACATATATGAGGAGTTTGTGGGGTCTTCTTAATCTGGAATAACTTACATACAATTGACCATATAGAAATAGCCCTCTTCCAGATGGAGATCGACAACCTCCAGTGTTTGACCTTGGGACATATTAAATGTCATTGTGTAACTGACTCTCACTGATAATTACAATCATTTGAAACGAAAAGGGGACATCTTTTGGTATTATTCTAGGTATAAATACGATGTGTCCCTTACCACATCCAGTGAGAAGTTTGGCTTCAATAATGTGAGGCTGTTGTTCAGTCACAACTATACACATTCCATTACACAATCTTGGTTGATCCAGGTTTCTGAGAAACATGGTGGCTGTTGTTCAGTCACAACTATACACATCCCATTACACAATCTTGGTTGATCCAGGTTTCTGAGAAACATGGTGGCTGTTGTTCAGTCACAACTATACACATCCCATTACACAATCTTGGTTGATCCAGGTTTCTGAGAAACATGGTGACTGTTCCCTTCTTCAATTCATCTTTAGCTGTAGGGGCCTGTGTGTCTAATTGTTTTTGACTGCTTTTATATCCATTCTCCAACAGGCCGATATCTTCTGCATATTGAAAGTCCCCTGGGGGCTTTAATAGCCGCCTCTATTTCAACCACAATGTTAATATTGAAATCATGTTCAATGAGGAGAATTTCTCTATTTGCTAACTGGAGGTACATTTGCAACTCTATTTTGTATCATGCTACATTAGTGCTGATGTTAATTAAACCTAGCCTGTCAAGTCTGCACTATATATATATATATATATATATATCAGGGGCGAAGGGTGCGTGCATACAACGCATGCAGTGCATGCGTTGTAGAATCTTCAGTTGATCAATTGCGTCGGTTGAAGCAAGCAGAATTTTGGCTGCTTGCTAAACCGTAGACACATAAAAAGATAAACACACACACACACACACTAGATAACGCTACGTGCGGCTTTGACCGGGAGGGTCATTTAGAGGGAATTGGGGGGGGGGGGTAAGGCTGCACAGCCCCACTTTCCGCCATGGCGATTGAACTGCATGCCCTGCTTTCCAGGTTACCCTTCGCCACTGATATATATGCATATATATATATATATATATATATATATATATATATATATATATATATATATATATGTATATATATATATATATATATATATATATATATATATATATATATATATATATATATATATATATATATATATATATATGTATATATATATATATATATATATATATATATATATATATATATATATATATGTATATATATATATATATATATATATATATATATATATATATATACGTATATATGTATATATATATATATATATATGCATATACAAACAAATGAATTTACACACATATATATCTATATATCCTTATATATATATATATCCTTATATATATTATTCAAAATGTTAACAAATGAAAAATATTCTCATAATCAAAATATATACTTTATTATATATATTTCAAAGGTACTGTGTTGTTTTTTCAGTACGTCCTCATCAGACAAAATATATGATTTGATATATGACATACCGCTACGGTCTTGATTATTCAATGCCAATATTGGTTATATATATATATATATATATATATATATATATATATATATATATATATTTATTAAAATAACAGATTAAAGTTTAAGCAAAGAATCGCTGCTTTTACCCTTAACGGGATCTTCTGAAACTTATCGAGCCCTCTTTGGATTTTAGTCTTCAAATTTATTATTATTACTATATATATATATATATATATATATATATATATATATATATATATATATATATATATAGATGAGATTCTACAGGACGAGAACTGTTTCATTCTTTAGAAATCATCAGGAATCCTATATATATATATATACACACACAGAGAGGGAAAAGTAATGAAAGAGAGATATAAGAGAAATTAGAGAGAGAAAGTTATACTATACAGACCCCACCCTCCGCTCCATATCTTTCTCCACTGTTACAGTAGACAAATATTCTCTATATATAACCAATGCAATGTAGCAGTTGTTTCTGTTGTTTTTACTGGTTTTAGATTTCACTGAATATTTTCTAAAACCCAATTTACTAGAAATTGCACAGTAACTGCAGAGTATTTCTATACTGCTTAGAAGAAATATCGCATGTTGAGCACTGTACTGTCAATAGATCCTATATGCAACATTATCCAGCATGGGTTGGACAAGAAATACAATTGACAGATAAAAGAATTTATTGTTGAATAGAAAGTATACTATAATGAAAGTATTTTTTAAAAAAATGGATTAAAATAATAAGAGAGAAGACAAGAGAAGGGTGAAAGAAATAATTAAATAACGAAAAATAGGGAAAGAGGAGTGGAGGACTCTCCATCTTTGGCTAGGCGGTATATCTCAGCTGCGCCCCTTGGACAGAGAACAACCAACGACACCCCCTCCAACAGTCATTCCACTTCACTAGACTCCTTCCGTAGCCGAGATGCACTCCTCCCTATTTTGCTGAAAAAAACAAAACAAAAAAAACAAAAAAAACACAGTCCGTGGCCAGATACGGGAGGTTTCGACGGCCAATGCTAGACTAACGGAAAAATAAAGGGAAGAGAATGGGACGTGTGTGAACGGACGAAATCTATTTCGACTGTCAATAAAATAAATTAGACATAAAAATTAAAACTGGAAAAGGATCTTTTGACTGAGACAACACAGCAACAAATACAGCGAGTTAGTTAAAGTCTGTTCTAAGCCGAAGGCTCATCAGGCCGAGGATTATCCCTAGTTTCCTTGGGATTAAACGACTAAGAGTACCTGACTCTCCCTGGACAGGATGCTGGTCTATCGCAGGTTTAACTCACCAACTACTGCTGGTATTCAATCTCAGCTGAGTGTACTGGAGCAACGTGAAATTATGTATTTTACTTAAGAACACAACGTAACCCCTTGTTCAGGAATCGAACCGACGACATTATTATGTGGCAGTATCGGTAGAGGGTCGGACGCCATGCATTGACGTATAGAGTTACGGCCCTTGCCATTCTGAGTTCAAATCCCGCCGAGGTTAACTTTGCCTTTCATCCTTACGGGGTCGATAAAATAAAGTACCTGTAATGCACTGGGTAATTGCTGGCCTTGTGCCAAACGTAGAAACAATTATTATGATAAGTTCAACATCTCAACCATTAGGATAATAAATGTTGGAAGAAGTATTGAAAACTTATATCTGAAAATGAGTACATGCAATGAAGGACAGAAAATAGCATCCAGTACGGCGTACCAAAAAAGAAGACATATTTGTATAATATTTTGATTTAGATTTGCATTACTCAACGTTTCACAGACGTAGCTAACACGTCTGATTGTTCAGACGTTTAATACAGACATGTCTTTTACATCTGTGAAACTCTAAGCAATGCACTTCTGAGCCAACCTGTTAATTCAAATATTTAAACCAGACGTATGTTGAGTGTTTTTTCTTTCGCTTGTACATCTATCTGTGTGTGTGTGTGTGTGTGTGTGTGTGTGTGTGTGTGTGTGTGTGTGTGTATGTGTGTGTGTGTGTGTGTGTGTTTCTGTCTCTCTCTCCTCATACATACATGCGCAATAGTATATATCTACACATGATGGGTCGTCAGCCGTATTGGTAACAGTTACATAGATAAGCGGTATAATTTCTTCTGGAAATGTGCTGAGAAACCCAGCCAAGAATTGAGGATAACTGCCAAATATTTGATAGATAAAAAAATATAAAAAATTCAAAATCTTCAATCCTACACCTTAAGATAGAAAATGTAGCACATTTTAATAAATAAATAAATAAATAAATAAATAAAAATCCAAATTATTGCAAGAAATATCTACAAATTTCTTACAGGACTTGAAAACGCTCCGAAACGCTAAAGACAAATAGACAACAGCAAAGATGGCAGGATGTATTCGCACCTTAACAGATAAGAAATATTCCAGTTAAACCCATAAGAAGTAGAGTATCTTATCGAAAATTTGAGATGATAATGTCTCTCCACCTCTACGAATCCTGATTATTCTGAAACATTTCTAGTCCTTGTTAGCGTTGTGGTATTCAAAATGAATACACGCAATGTTTGTACAACCGTTCATTTAGCTACAAAGTTCAATACGAATAGTGACGTTGCCATCGTTGATGTTGTTTAACCTTAGGCCAAATCTTATTGAGAGGATCTACAATCAAAAGTGTACAGGCAACAGACATATCATCGATTATTACAAAGATTTATCTACATTAGCCTATAATCTATATAGGCCTCAATTAATGGTCAGTTGTACAGAGAGATTAGTCGATATTCCTGCCATATAACGCCGATGATCGCCCTCTGGATCAATCATTCTAGTTAACGCTAATCGAGGAAACCTGTGATCACAGGCATTCCGGTCGCGACCATCCCGTCATTGCAGACAGCATATCAAGGACTACATACAATATACAACGTATTTTTCTTTCCTTTTTATTTTTTCAAGACGACAGGGTGTGACTTGAGGAAGGCTGGTAGCTACATTTTATTAATAATTCACTCAGTGATCTCTTAATTGGTTTTTAATTAAGTTAATTACGAGGAGGACGAGTAAAAGAGAACAACGCCGCCTATTACCTATCCCGTAACCTGAGACGAGAAGTTGTTGTGACCATATTTCTCAAGTAAGCATACTGTGTTCATTGAATCAAAGTTAACAGGAAGGGACGAGAAATTAACATTTTTATTTTCACTTCACTGTTCAAAAGATAACGCCCAAAGTTCAACATCAAATGACGGCCTTGTTAACCATGGGCAATAAATAAATAAATAAATAAATAAATACAATAAACAAAGCGGTTGACTTAAGAAGCATTGGGAAAATTCGAAATTTGAAATGTGTGTGTCCCAACGCAAATGACTATGATTTCTACTATAGACACAAGGCCAAAAATTCTGGGGAGAGAAGAAAGTCTATTAATTCGACCCCAGTGTACTACTGGTGCTTTAATTTATTGTCCCGGTAAGGATGAAAGACAAAGCTAACCTTGGCAGGTTTAGAACTCAGAAGATAAAGGGCCGTAACTCTTTGCCGCAAAGTTTGTTGTCTGACACTCTACCGATACTGCCAATCCTCCACCGACTATAACAATGATCTCTACTATAGGCACAGGGCCAGCAATTGTTGGGGGGAGGGGCAGTCGATTAAATAGACTCCAGTGCGTTACTGGTCCCGTAAGGATGAAAGACAAAGCTAAGCTTGGGAGGTTTAGAACTCAGAACGTCAAGGGCTGTAACTCTATGCCGAAAAGCATGTTGTCCGACGCTCTACCGATACTGCCAATCCACCGACCACGACTATAATAATAACTGTTTCTACTTTGTGGCACAAGTCCAGCAATTATCTCAGTGTATTACTGGTACTTTATTTTATCGACCCCGTAAGGATGAAAGGTAAAGTTAACCTCGGCGAAAATAGGGTAAATTATTCATGGAAATAAAAAATGAATAAATAATTAAAGTGGCTAAGGCACTGCATCCGAGAGATACTGGGTTCGACCCTCGTAGGGGTCTCTGTCCACCTTTGCCCTGTTTCCAAGGGTGCTTGACCCGGTTTTCTCAACTATTATTTACAACCATCGACTATTAGGGTCGGACGCCATGCTTTGACGCATAGAGTTACGGCCCTTGTCATTCTGAGTTCAAATCCCGCCGAGGTTAACTTTGCTTTTTATCCTTACGGGGTCGATAAAATAAAGTACCAGTAATGTACTGGGATAATTGCTGGCCTTGTGCAAAAAAGTAGAAACAATTATTACTATTATGAACATTTGCGTTGACACACACACGCACACGCACACACACACTCACACACACGCACACACACACACACACGCACGCACACACACACACACACACACACACGCACGCACTCACACACACACACATACACACACACACACACATACACACACACAGTTCAAATTTTGAAATGAAATAAATAAAACTATAACGCAGTACGTTTATATGGAATCTGTGATATTATATTATTTCCAAGAATTAATGCCTTAATCCATTCAATTGTACATTATACTAAAATATCGACTAACCATACAAAATGTTCCGCGCCTAAATATCAGATTGTAAGATCTTTATATCATTCCAGTGATTAAATTCCCAAGCGAGATATTCACTGAAATAATACACGGACACCGCCAGCCATGTGCTACGCCAGCAAAGCCCAATAAACACTCGCGTGCAAATATGCGCATACACATAATTGTACGCATATGCGTATATACATGTTTGTGTGTATGTGTATATGTGTGTGTACATGTATGTATATGTGTATGTATGTATGTATATATATGCATACACACACACAAATATATATATATGTATATATATATATATATATATATATATATATATATATATATATATATATATATATATATATATTATATACGTAGGTCCCGGGTTGAGTCGGGGATAACCACAGTAAGTAAGGTACTCAATACATGGCAGAGTAAAATTTTTTATTTTATAGAAGGAGCTTCTACAGGACTTGTACTGTTTCATTCAGATGAAATCTTCAGGAAGCTCTGAAGATTTCATCTGAATGAAACAGTACTAGTCCTGTAGAAGCTCCTTCTATATATTATATATATATATGTGTGTGTGTATATGTGTGTGTACATGTATGTATATGTGTATGTATGTATGTATATATATATATGCATACACACACACATATATATATATATGTGTGTATATATATATATAAACATAAAAATAGTTGTAACTGCACCAAACCAGGTACGTGCCCACTGAATAACCAGTGCCTAGCACGCAATATTGTCTACCGGTGTACAATAAATTCCGGGACCAACAAATGGTATTACGTCGGATGTACCGCAACTTCTTTCAAGGCTCGCCTATACCAACATCGATCTTCGATCAGGCACGAGAAAATGCGCTCCGTAACAACCCTCGCCGATAAAGCCTGGCAGCTTCGGAGGAACAATCAAGCGTTCTGCCTTGATTGGCAAATTATTGCAGCTGCGCCTGCATATCAGCAAAATCATCGATTCTGCAAGTTATGCAATTTAGAGATATACTGCATTTTAACGTCGGTAAACAAACTTTTGAACAGCAAAATTGAACGTTCTCTATACTGTAACCATCGTTTGAAAACGACTTTTTCTTTTTTTAAATGCATATAATGTTACCTTTTTACACCAACGTTTGCAGATTTCTGTTTTATATGTTTATACACTAGATATGGCTTTCTATAATAATAGTACTAAACACTGTTTTTCTGGACCCCTTTAGAAATAACCTGCTACTATAATAGCCCTAATAACTTGTCTGTGACATTGTACCACTTTGACCCCTCTAACTAAATTTTGTCCGAACAACACCACTAGAAGTATCTACTTCCCAGCCAACCTTAGCACGCCTCATTAAGCTAACTGCTGCCAAAACATTCTCTCTTCACAATCTCTACTAGTCTGACAAGACTCCCTCCACCTTACTCACTTCCCTCTTCCCCTTCTCTTCCTACCTCCTTCTTTATCTTTTATCTAGTGTATAAAATATTTTCATATCATTCTAATACAAAGGTCTGATGACATGGTGTGTTGGCTTACAGTGTACTTTCGGTTTTTGATAATATTTGTGTATTATTCAAATAGTGAGGTATAGGTAACTCATACACTATAGAAACAATTGTTACCTAATAAATTCTATATACCCGCATTTCCATTTCGTAAATTTTTTCTCCATATATATATATATATATATATATATATATATATATATATATATATATATATATATATATATATATATATATATATATATATATATATATATATATATATATATATATATATATATATATATATATATATATGTGTGTATATGCGTGTGTGTGTGTGTAGTGTCCTTATTTGCGCTTACGGGTGTATAGTTATAATGAAATAAAGTATCAGACATTAAACCATATTATTAGGGCCGTGGTGGATTGGCAGTATCGGTAGAGGGTCGGACGCCATGCTTTGCAGCATAAAGTTACGGCCCTTTATGATCTGAGTTCAAATCCCGCCGAAGTTAACTTTGCCTTCCATCCTTACGGGGTCGATAAAATAAAGTACCAGTAATGCACTGGTGTCGATTTAATCGACTTTCCGCTCCCCCAAAATTGCTGGCCTTCTGCCAAAAGTTGAAATAATTATTATTACGGCCGTTTACGGACATCCTCAAGGCAGCTGGATTCGGTCCTGTCTGCAGAGGCTGGATAGCGGCATCTGCCCGGTGGTCAAAGTTAATGGCCACCTCTCGGAACCGTTTCAGATCTCCCGATTGGTCCGTCAAAGGTGCCCTCTCTACCCCCTTCTGTACGTATTGACTTTCGAGCCTTTACTGCGGAAACTGGAGCTGTTGCAGGGAATCCCGATCGAACCGGGACGCGGAAAGGGCTGTCTCGGCTTATGCAGACATCACCGTGATGACGTCGAACACCTCAGAAATCGAGTTTGTCGGCACCCTCTTGGGGGAATATGAAAGGTTGATGGGAGCGAAACTAAACCCAGAAAAGTCGGTGGGATTGCAGCTCGGCACCTGGAGAGGCAAGTCCATGCTGTGCAAAAGCGTCGTCGGGCGCTGGACAAACGGACCGGTTGCTCGGGGTTTGGTTCAGATCAGACCTCCAGGTAGATAAGAATTGGGACGAGGTGACGATCAGGGTAGCCACTCTTACCCAGAAATGGGCCAAGAGGAAGCTATCTCTAATTTTTTTTACTCGATTGCATGTAAACCCTCTAATGCCCCGTCTTTGTATTGTGTGGTGTATTAATCTTAAACAGAGGCAAAATTAAATTAAAAGCATTGAGGGGTTGGTGTTGCCACCAGGGAAGGTTATGAAGTAAATAGAAGAAGGTTATAAGTCTTAGGGATATTGGAAGTTGATAAGATAATACAGGAGGAAATGAAAGAAAAATTTAAGGTGGAATACATGCACAGACTGAGATTTATTCTCAAGTCAAAACTGAATGGACGGAATAAGATGGAAGCTATCAATACATGGGTGGTATCATTCTTTAGATATGAGGTGGGGGTGATCACGTGGACAGTGGAATAACTAAACAGTTTAGACTGACAGGACAAGAAAGATATTGACTAGATATGGGATTGTTCACCCAAAGAGTGACACTGACAGATTAAATGTACCAAGAAAAAGAGTAGGAAGAGGACTGATAGGGTGTGAGCACAGCATTAGAACAGAAGAAAATAACATGCCGTGGTACATAAACAATTCCACAGAACCACTGTTGCTGGAAGTAAGAAGATCAGAGATATGCGAAATAGAAGATTACAAAGAAAAAAACATAGTACAAGCATTTGAAGATGGATGAAACTGAAAGTAGATGGACAGAAAAAAGAATGTATGGACAATTTCATAGAGATGTTGAAGATAGGACAGATAGAGAAAAAAGGTGATTATGGATGGCTAAAAGTGATCTAAAACTGGAAACATAATAATCTGTGCTGCTCAAGAACAAACACTAAGAACTAACTACATCAAGCATAGAGTAGACCACACAGAAGAAAGTGATAAGTGTAGAATTTGTGGCATGAATGGAGAAATTGTATGGCTTATTACCAGTCAATGCACACCACTAGCTCAGAAAGAATATAATAGACTTCACGACAACATAACAAGGATAGTTCATTGGGCACTTTGTGGCAAATATGCACTTGAGAGAGCAAAAAAAGAGCGTTATCGAAAATGGTAATACAAAGATCCTGAGGAACTTTGTGATATAGTGTGACCATGAGATTGAACATAGGAGACCAGATTTTGTATTAACTGAGAAAGAAAGCAAACAGTGTTGGATCATAAATATAGCCTATAACAAGAAGGAAAATAATTGATAGATATGACAGGTTAGCTTGGGAGGTTAAGCAGTTATGGTCACCGAAAAAGGTGGTGGTAATACCAATAATAATTGGTTGTCTTAGCACAGTGAGTAAAGAACTTGAGAAGTACATTAAATAAATAGGGATTGCAATACAGATGGAACACTTACAAAAAACAGCATTGCTTGTAACAGCTCAAATACTCTGGAGGGTACTTGAAAAATAAGGGCTGTTACCTCAGGTCACTGGTAGTGAACAGCTAACACAGTAATACATCTCCAGCGTTAGAAGATATGCGAAGAAACAATAATAATGATAATAATATATAATAATACTATAAATAACAATCGTAGTGAAATACTATATTACATAATCATCACATAATATATCACGTCTATAATATATATATATATATATATATATATAATAATAGTATAAATAATAAACGCAGTGAAATATTATATCATATGATCATCACATCTATATCATATATTTATAATAATTGTTTCTACTTTTGGCACAAGGCCAGCAATTACCCAGTACATTTCTGGTACTTTATTTTATCGACCCGTATGGATGAAAGGCAAAGTTAACCTCGGCGGGATTTGAACTCAGATCGTAAAGGGACGTAACTCTATGCTAGAAAGCATGTCCGACTAGAAAGCATGTCATAGTGAAATATTCACTATATTATATAAGTACCACGTCTATGTTATATACTTTATTCCCACATACTAATTTTAGTATATTACCTACATAGAAAATTGCTTGATATAATCTACACCCAAATGTTTCTTTTACTCGAGGTGCACTTTAGAAAAGCTAAAAGTATTTTGGTGCTCCTACTTTAATTCAAAAATGTATTCAAAAGACGTATTCACACATATTAGTCTAGTCTAAAATAGAAATATATATAATCAAAAATACAGAAGAAATATTGGTATTTCCAGCTTTAGTCAATACATTATACAAAGCTATTTTGATATTGCGGCAAGTCCATTCACTCTGAGTTTAAATACCGCCGATGTTAGGTTTGCCTTTCATCCTTACGAGATCGATAAAATAAAGTATTAGTAATGCACTGGTCGAGCAGAGAAACGTAAGAATATTTGCAGATGATTCCAAGCTCCAATAGAGTGGAGGACCGGTCATGCCTTCAATCATGTCTACTTGCTGTTATCCAATGGGCGAAAAATAAACAAAACAATATGTTACTGAACGAGAATAAATTTGAACTAATCCACTTTGGAAAAAAGGATGCACTGAAACTATCATATTCTCTTCCCCCAGGTGAAACCCTCGTGGCATCCAACAACACTAGAGACCTGGGAATAGTTGTTGATAACAACATAAGCTGGGATTCTCACATAAGCAGCAAAGATGACATGGCCCGCAGAATGTGTTCCTGGATTCTCAGAACTTTCCAGTCGAGAGATATCCACACCATGATCCTTCACTTCTCTACTTTTGACAGGCCCTACATTGAATGCGGGGTGTCCACTGTGGTCTCTCCACATGAAACAAAGTATTATGAAAATTGAAGCACCTCAAAGGTCAATCACAAAAAAAAAGGATAGACGACATGACAGGTCTTGACAATTGGAGTAGACTAGAAAAACTCAAACTCTACTCCAACAGCGCTACATTATCCGCCTACAACAAAAATCAAATTCGTATCCCATAACAACATTACGGCACAATTATGTCACCTCAACTGGTCCCGATCTCTAAAATTACACCAAAACACAGAAAAGCAGAAAAAAGATCCCATAAAATTCAAAACGTCTTTGGACAAATTCCTTCAGAAATTCCAGATAAACCCCTACATCCGGATATGTCTTCGAAAACAATAACTCTCTACTTGAGTGAGCCATGGTGTGCTATTACGTTAGACATAACCTGGGGCAATACTGGTTGTAACTTATATATATATATAACAAAGAAAGTGTGGTAAGAAACCAGGTGGACCATAACGCACCGGAGTACTCGATACTTAAGGTAGGAATAAGTCAGGACCCCTATGGCTGAGCTCCGGTCGTTTCGTCAGCTAAATCCGAACTAAGCCACCAGTATTAGGACGGCGGGAATCTAGCTGAGCTTATCAAGGGGTACAGTCCATATATGGGCATCATGCAATAAGAAACAAGCAGAAATATCAAATCAAACAATCCTAAAAAATCGTTGTTTTTCTTGTCTGTCACGGGGAGTCAATGATAAGTACCCCTTGATGAGTTCAGCTAGATTCCCACCGTCCTAATACAGCTGGCTTAGTTCGGAACTAACTGTCGAAACGGCCGGAGCTCAGCCTTGGGGTCCTGTCTCTTTTCCTATATATATATATGGACTTTGCCTTTCATCCTTACGGGGTCGATAAAATAAAGTACCAGTCACGCACTGGGGTCGATTTAATTGACTTTCCCCTCCCCCAAAATTGCTGGCCTTGTGCCTATATAAGAAACCATTATTATTATTATTATTATAGAAATGACTTCTACAGGACCAGAACTGTTTCATTTGTAAGAAATCACCAGGAAAGTCCTGATGATTTCTTACGAATGAAACAGTTCTGGTCCTGTAGAAGTCATTTCACTAATAAAATGAATATACCTACACTCTTCATTTTTGACAGTGGTCGCCTCCCGATTTAAATTGGGATCCTATTTTATATATATATATATATATATATATATATATATATATATATATATATATATATATATATATATATATAAGGGAAAAATTTGAACAGGGACAAAACAGAGAGGCAGTACAATAAATGTTTATTAATTTCACGGTCAGGAGAGTGGGGGGTAGGTGGGGGACGACGTTTCGGGCATAAGCCCTTCCTCAGGTGAGAAGTGTGTGGGAACAGAGTCCAAAAGGTGTGTAGGGGAGTGGTGGAGAGACATATAGCGAAAGGAAACGGTGCGAATGAAAAAAAACAAATAAAGATAAAAAATAAAAATAAAGCATGATCAAAATACAAGGAATGAGAAAATTTAAAAATAAAGGCATGATCAAAATAAACTGAAATTAAAATATATATATATAATGAAATAAATATGGTTTTATAAATATAGTTTCCATTTATTAATATCGTATATATATATATATATATATATATATATATATATATATATATATATATATATATATATATATATATATATATATATATATATATGTGTGTGTGTGTGTGTGTATAATCCACAAACATAGCTTTGTTACAATTCGGTGATGAAACCGAATATTATTTCTGTATTTATTCGGCCAGTAAGACAAAGTGTTATGTGCTAATATATAGTAATAGTAATTTATATCGAGAAATCACAAAAGAAATCTTTGTCGAGCAGCTGTGATATTAGTGATATTATCAAGCCAATTAATTATATTATTAGGGTTTGTGTTATTGACACGGCGAGGATGAAAGGCCAAGATGTCAGCCGTGTCGTGACTTACAATGAGAATATAGAAGCAACGAAATAGAACATTAATCCGGCACTCCATCGTTTCAACTAACGTCCCGCCCTTTATGTATACAAATACTAAATTACGTTATAAAATATATCACTAATGTTAACTTGTTTTGACTGAGAGCAAAGACAACTTTGGTGGGAGAGGGTAGGTAGAATCAGGGTCGCATAAATCAATCCCACCATATCGTTTGTTTGTTTGTTTTATTGACCCAGGAGGATAAAAATAAAAATCTAGTCTGGTGGAATTTTAAGTCTGAACACACACACACACACGCACGCACGCGTACACACACACACACACACACACGCACGCACACACACACACACACACACACACACACACGTACACACACACAAACACACACACACACACACACACACACACACATATCTTGATAATAGTTGCAGACAAATATTTATTTCTTATCTAAGCGCAGAAAAATGACACATTTTAGAAAATAGAAAATGAAGGCAAAAGAAAATACTTTATAATAATTAATGAATTATATAATAATAGAAATATAATATATATTTAAATAAAGGTGGGGAAGGTAATGAAGGCACACACACTCAATCCCGCAGCAAAAGTGACGCTGGTTTTTCTCTCTTATAACTTTTGAAGCAAGCCAACAACAAGCTTGCAAGATAGGGCCACACAATCTGCAGGAGGCTGAAAAATAACTAAAAGGCATGTTTTGATTTTTTTTGTGGGATCTTCTGGTGTAATTTTTTAACCAGAGGAGTGAGGCCTTCAAGCTTAGGGTCACAACATGTTTAAACCCAGCACTGCTCACGAGGAATTGAAACCTAAGTTCGGAATTGTGAGAATTGGTTGTACGGACAGGAAATTAGCTCTACAGTACACGACACTACTAAAATCTGTCAAAATATCGCTGATATTTCTAGTAAGAAGGTTCCAGGCCAACATATATCAATAGGGATGTGTATAATAGTTTGAATCAAAGCCAAATATATTAGTAGCACTTTAATTTATCTACTTTATTAGGATGAAATACAAAATCTCCCCCAACAGGATTAGAACTCAGAACATAGAAGAACGAAAGTTAATACGCTGAGAGATTTTGGCCCCGCACTCAACTATTTTTGCCAACTTACCACCCTATCTATATATGAACAAAATGTTGACTACATCATGTAATGTGGAAAGAAAATATTTGTATTGGTGTATAAGAGAAATAACTACCACCACACCATCATTACAGTTTAAAACACCCACACCCTTGTAGCATTACATTTTATAATAAAATATGTAAAATATGTTTATGAAGATTTTCTCTAATAACTAACAGTAAATTGATCAACCATTTTGCCAACTGTGTTTACTTTCTGCAGTTCCAACAGATTGACTGTGTTGTTTTTAATTTTGTTTTTAATGTTATTTTTGACATTGTTTTTAATGTTCCCTCCCAATGCTTTACGTCTATCAAAAGTAATTAAAATGGCTGACTTGAAACAATTTCATTCAAGAAAATGAAACGAAGATCTTAAACCCCACTGCTTGGCTGATACATTTATTGGTTCTCACTATTTATTTATCAATTTATTTATTTATCTATTTATTTATTTTAACATTCGACATTTTAATAGAACAGAAATATCGGAAATATTTAAGTGTAAAGACTCAAAACTCCAAGTTTGACATTGAACATAATTAAATGAAATTAAATACATTAAGTTTTCAGAAAACCGCTGAACTCAAGAACATTATAATAATTTATGCAGTTTAGTAACGTAAAAGAATTATCACATAATTACAGGTTCGGTTTTTGTGGTTCAAAGCTCCTTTACACGCTGTTGCCTCGCAAATGTCTTTTTCAAATAAACACAATTATATGATCGTTAAGTTGGTTTTGTTGTTCATATATACACAAATTAAAACAAAATACTCCACATTACACACAAATAGGGACCGTTACTGGGATACTTTCATATGGGGTGCATTAAATAACCATTAAATAACTAGTAACAATCTTATTCCTTTTTAATCATAGATACATCGCGAAAGTTTATCAATATATAGGCACTAATTAGTCATATTTAAACAAACAAACAGTATCCCTAGTTGAGGCAGTGTAGGCCACATATTGAATCTATATTTTTACATAATTCTACCTTTCAATTGAGTTATATGTTTGTCAGCTTTTCGTCTATCTACATCTTACATATTTAAATAAAAATCCGTACATGTACAAACAAGCCTGTCCTTCCACATAGATGACGGAAAACTACAATTGAAATTTTCTGTTCCTACACATTTGAATAGTTGATAAAATCCTATGTGTGTGATAAACATCTCTAATATTTGGAAAATTTAAAAATAATAATAACATTTTGAACAGAAGCAGGCTTAACAGAGTGGAACTGAATATCAGTAAATAAAGATGATTTATATGTTTTGATGTAACAATAACGAAGGTATTTCCCCACGTCATATTGTTGATGAAATATATTGATTTCGTAGATTAATATATATATATACCATTATATAATATATTATTATAAGTCGAAGTTTACCATTATATAATATATTATTATAAGTTAAGGAGCTTGGGAGAGTAGAGCACGGATCTGTGACACTGATACGAATTTCTGTTTTTTAAAACACAAACGCCATGGGATAAATACATGTGATAACGTAACCCAGAGGTATGCAATTTTACTGAAGCAAATAGCTTTGGGAATATTTTGATTCAGCCCTCCCTACGGAGTTTGTTGTGGAAGCATTATTTTACGAAGGATAAAAGAAGGCATAGGGTGAGTAAAGTTGCTGAATCGCGTTATTTAGTCTCATTACAAGAGAAAAGAAAATAGTTCAATAGATAAATTAGGTTTATCCCTGTCCATGTCAATGTGTTGAAATAAGTTAAAGTTATTAAACTTTGGGAGTCAGAGCACATACGTTCTTGCTGTGACTCTTCTTCTTCACCCACTTATTCCTGAGAGGGCCGTGGGGGAAGAGTCCTCAAACATTCATTCCAGCGGATCCTGTCCTCAAACACCCATTCTAGAAGCAACCGTCTCCAACTGATCTCCGAGCTACGCACTCTATCGAGAGTAACGTTACTTCAAAGATCCCACGGAGGAACCCCATTTCGGTCGCTTGTATTCGCGATCGTATTCTTTCGGTCTTTACCCAAGATTCATGACCATAGGTAAGGGTTGACACGATTACCGAATTGAAGATAGTACATTTGGCTTTTACACCTACATCTCCTCTTCTGATTACCAAATGCTGAAGCTGGTGCAGTAATGCACCAGCTCATGCAATTTATGCACTTAATTTAGCCTCCAGCCTTCCATCACTCGTGAACACAGCCTCGAGATACTTGAACTTCTCTACCTGCTTCAGTGGAACTCCATTCACATGTAGAATGCACTGCACAGGCTTCCTTGAGAGGATGAGTGTCTCAGTTTTCACAGCACTGATTTTCATTCCAGCCATGCAGCACTCGGCATCAAGCCTATCGAGTGTAAGCCGGAGATCACTTTCTGTCGAGTTAAGTAACACCATGTCGTCTGCAAACTCCAACCGACTTATTTTACATCTGCCAGTCGTGATACCTTTTCCTCCCCGGCTGTGCATGTCAATCCTGTTCAAGAAAATAATGAACAAGAGAGGTGACAGTACGCACCCTTGGTGGAGTCCGACTCCCACATTGAATGGTTTTGATTTAGCACCATTTATCCGAACACAAATACTTGGGCATTTGTATAGAGACATCAGGGCTGTGGAAGGTTCTGCTGTGACTCATCTCAGAAAATTTGCTAGCAATTGTGCTGATAATATTTTTAGTGTTTCAAGGGAGGTGGATTGGCAATAATCAATAGAGCGTTGGACAACATGCTTTGTGGCAAATAGTTACGGCCCTTTACGTTCTGAGTTCAAATCTCGCCAAAGTTAACCTTACCTTTCATCTTTACGGGGTCACTAAAATAAAGTACCAGTAACGCAAAGGGCTCACTTTAATCAACTTTCACCTTCCACCAAACTGTTATCCTTGTCCCTAAATCAGAGACCATTATTTTGAGTGTTTCAACATGTTATTCTTAAGCTCCTAGTTATTTGGATAGTTTGAGAAATAATTGTTTCTACTTTAGGCACAAGGCCAGCAATTACCCAGTACATTACTGGTACTTTATTTTATCGACCCCGTAAGGATGAAAGGCGAAGGTTTCATATGGACATGAAAAGAATTGATAAAATTAGACTTTATAGAAGGTCAGAAAGTATTTACTCGATATTGCGATACGTTCTTATTTGTTTGGTATCGAGATACGTTGTTATTTGTTTGGTATCGAGATACGTTGTTATTTGTTTGGTATCGAGATACGTTGTTATTTGTTTGGTATCGAGATACGTTATTACGTGTCACTCTTCACAATGAATGCATCTGTAAATACCCTGCTTCGTCTCTCTGAACCGACAGCCTGTATATTTGGTTTTCTAAATTAGTATCATGACATGTATTATCTTGAAAATAATAGAATGTTTATATCTTGACACATAGCAAATCAGAAATTTACAAGTGGACCAGTACCATTAGAAATGATGGCAATAGCATCGAACGTATTTAATTTTAGGAGTCTAGGATAGTTTTGTCATGTATACCTGGATTAATTGATATATGAACAAACACACAAACTGGGAAATTTACGTTTCGATAAATTTATGGTTTTCATAAGAGAAACCCTATAGTCTGTGTAGAAGTGAATAAAGAAAAAATATTTTGATAATTTACTTCTAGATGTTCAGTATGTATGTAGAAATGACATACAGGATTAAACGTATGAGTAACTTTGGAGAAATAACTATTTACAGAGACAAATGTAGGGGGGTGGGGTGCGGTGAGGGGGAATAAGCAGGGGGGAGGGGATTCGTAATTTTACTAGGATGTCTCCGTTGATTTTTAAAAACCAGAATTAGTCATTTAGTTTACATATTGGACATCTGCATATTCTATTTTATAATGTATGGGATTTCGAGTATTGTTGAAAATGAATTGTCGCAGGAATGCTACCATTTAAAATAATATTTCGCCGGGGATAGATTAGCAAAATTTAATAAGCGAAAGAAGGGGAGGGGCACTTATTCGAGACCCTAGAGTACATATGTAAAAACAGTGACATAGTTTTTATTTGAATCATTTGTGTTTTTATTGTTTTCATAAGTTTTAAAATTTCTAAAGTTGACGTGATATTTACAACCTTTGTGACTGTGACCAGAACAACGAACGCCCATTCTCTGACGTCACTCTTAATAAGGTTCCGTGTAAGGAGAGAATCCGGTGTTCCCACAGGTATTCAAACAAGTAAATCACAACCTTTCACAACTAGATTTCACGATCATCATCTCAGTTCTCCAATTCTCTCTTCGTTTCCAAACTCTGTTAGCCTGTTGCTGTCTATCAGGAACAGCACCCCCACCACTACCACCGGTTAAGTTAAGGAGAGGAGAAATAATCCACAATACATGACAACATTCGATATTATATTTCAGCTTTCCAGTTCGTTGAATAATTTATTTATGCCAACAAGTATTGATCGCTCTCTGATAGGTTTGTGGTCGAGCCTGTGATAGTGGAAACCTCCGGCGTTCATCGTCCCCCGGACCATATCCCTACACACTATTATCTGAGTACAGTTGGTCCTCAGACCACACCCCTGCTCACTGTTATCGGAGTGCAGTTGGCTATCCGCAAGTGCGAGCCCCGTGAGATAGAATGGCTGCGGCTGTTCCAAGATTCATCATTCCCCCGGAGCAATGTTTTCTCCATCCTGTGCTCCGGGATCACGTGGTGGACTGACCCTTAACTTGCTTGGATAGATTTGAAGACAATTGCACCAATGCTGCTTTTCACTGAATTTATAGAAGAAACTTGTTATTTATACCAACACCCTAACACTAACCCTAGACCCAACCTTCACCTCGACTTTAATGTTAACCCTAACCCAACTCTACCAAATCACCCACATTAATTAATTGGCAGTATCGGTAGAGAGTCGGACACCATGGTTTGCAGCATAGAGTTACGGCCCTTTATGGCCTGAGTTCAAATCCCGCCGGGGTTAACTTTGCCTTTCATCCTCACGGGGTCGAAAAAATAAAGCACCAGTAATGCACTGGGGTAATTGCTGGCCTTGTGCCAAAAGTAGAAACAATTAATTAAATAGGACAAAGAAGTGAGATGAAAGTGAAGGGCACCATCACCTGGGAAGTGAGATGAAAGTGCAGGGCGCCATCACCTGGGAAGTGAGATGAAAGTGCAAGGCACCATCACCTGGGAAGTGAGATGGAAGTGCAGGGCACCATCACCTGGGAAGTGAGATGAAAGTGCAGGGCGCCATCACCTGGGAAGTGAGATGAAAGTGCAAGGCACCATCACCTGGGAAGTGAGATGGAAGTGCAGGGCACCATCACCTGGGAAGTGAGATGGAAGTGCAGGGCGCCATCACCTGGGAAGTGAGATGAAAGTGCAGGGCACCATCACCTGGGAAGTGAGGTGGAAGTGCAGGGCGCCATCACCTGGGAAGTGAGATGAAAGTGCAGGGCACCATCACCTGGGAAGTGAGGTGGAAGTGCAGGGCGCCATCACCTGGGAAGTGAGGTGGAAGTGCAGGGCGCCATCACCTGGGAAGTGAGGTGGAAGTGAAGGGCACCATCACCTGGGAAGTGAGATGAAAGTGCAGGGCGCCATCACCTGGGAAGTGAGATGAAAGTGCAGGGCACCATCACCTGGGGAGTGAGGTGGAAGTGCAGGTCACCATCACCTGGGAAGTGAGGTGAAAGTGCAGGGCACCATCACCTGGGAAGTGAGATGGAAGTGAAGGGCACCATCACCTGGGAAGTGAGATGAAAGTGCAGGGCACCATCACCTGGGAAGTGAGGTGGAAGTGCAGGTCACCATCACCTGGGAAGTGAGGTGGAAGTGCAGGTCACCATCACCTGGGAAGTGAGGTGGAAGTGCAGGTCACCATCACCTGGGAAGTGAGGTGGAAGTGCAGGGCACCATCACCTGGGAAGTGAGGTGAAAGTGCAGGTCACCATCACCTGGGAAGTGAGATGGAAGTGCAGGGCGCCATCACCTGGGAAGTGAGGTGAAAGTGCAGGTCACCATCACCTGGGAAGTGAGATGGAAGTGCAGGGCGCCATCACCTGGGAAGTGAGGTGAAAGTGCAGGTCACCATCACCTGGGAAGTGAGATGGAAGTGTAGGGCGCCATAACCTGGGAAGTGAGATGGAAGTGAAGGGCACCATCACCTGGGAAGTGAGATGGAAGTGTAGGGCGCCATAACCTGGGTAGTGAGGTGGAAGTGTAGGGCGCCATCACCTGGGAAGTGAGGTGGAAGTGTAGGGCGCCATAACCTGGGAAGTGAGGTGGAAGTGCAGGGCACCATCACCTGGGAAGTGAGGTGGAAGTGTAGGGCGCCATCACCTGGGAAGTGAGGTGGAAGTGTAGGGCGCCATCACCTGGGAAGTGAGGTGGAAGTGTAGGGCGCCATCACCTGGGAAGTGAGGTGGAAGTGCAGGGCACCATCACCTGGGAAGTGAGGTGGAAGTGCAGGGCACCATCACCTGGGAAGTGAGGTGGAAGTGTAGGGCGCCATCACCTGGGAAGTGAGGTGGAAGTGTAGGGCGCCATCACCTGGGAAGTGAGGTGGAAGTGCAGGGCACCATCACCTGGGAAGTGAGGTGGAAGTGTAGGGCGCCATCACCTGGGAAGTGAGGTGGAAGTGTAGGGCGCCATCACCTGGGAAGTGAGGTGGAAGTGTAGGGCGCCATCACCTGGGAAGTGAGGTGGAAGTGTAGGGCGCCATCACCTGGGAAGTGAGGTGGAAGTGCAGGGCACCATCACCTGGGAAGTGAGGTGGAAGTGCAGGGCACCATCACCTGGGAAGTGAGGTGGAAGTGTAGGGCGCCATCACCTGGGAAGTGAGGTGGAAGTGTAGGGCGCCATCACCTGGGAAGTGAGGTGGAAGTGCAGGGCACCATCACCTGGGAAGTGAGGTGGAAGTGTAGGGCGCCATCACCTGGGAAGTGAGGTGGAAGTGCAGGGCACCATCACCTGGGAAGTGAGGTGAAAGTGCAGGGCACCATCACCTGGGGAGTGAGGTGGAAGTGCAGGTCACCATCACCTGGGAAGTGAGGTGAAAGTGCAGGGCACCATCACCTGGGAAGTGAGGTGGAAGTGCAGGGCGCCATCACCTGGGAAGTGAGGTGGAAGTGAAGGGCACCATCACCTGGGAAGTGAGGTGGAAGTGCAGGGCACCATCACCTGGGAAGTGAGGTGGAAGTGCAGGGCACCATCACCTGGGAAGTGAGGTGGAAGTGCAGGGCACCATCACCTGGGAAGTGAGGTGGAAGTGCAGGGCACCATCACCTGGGAAGTGAGGTGGAAGTGCAGGGCACCATCACCTGGGAAGTGAGGTGGAAGTGTAGGGCGCCATAACCTGGGAAGTGAGGTGGAAGTGTAGGGCGCCATCACCTGGGAAGTGAGGTGGAAGTGCAGGGCACCATCACCTGGGAAGTGAGGTGGAAGTGCAGGGCACCATCACCTGGGAAGTGAGGTGAAAGTGCAGGGTACCATCACCTGGGAAGTGAGGTGGAAGTGAAGGGCACCATCACCTGGGAAGTGAGGTGGAAGTGTAGGGCGCCATCACCTGGGAAGTGAGGTGGAAGTGCAGGTCACCATCACCTGGGAAGTGAGATGGAAGTGCAGGGCACCATCACCTGGGAAGTGAGGTGGAAGTGTAGGGCGCCATAACCTGGGAAGTGAGGTGGAAGTGTAGGGCGCCATAACCTGGCTAGAAAAGTCTTTTTGAACCAAAATTTTGCAGAATTGCGTTTTCTACATCATTATCTACAATTAGTCACTAGAAAGTAGTTGCTCGTTAACTCTATCCTAGTCATAGGCGAACATAACATATCTCCACACTCATACATGTCACGCAGACATACACACACGTGTACATATATATATATTATATATATATATAATTTCGCAAATTTGGGTCACTGGCAGCATAATCTTCAGTGACCACCCGCATACACACAACACATGTTAAAATTGTGAGAGGTGCAGAGGGGTGTGTGTGTGTGTTGAGAGAGAGAGAGAGAGAGAGAGAGAGAGAGAGAGAGAGAGAGAGAGAGAGAGAGAGAGAGAGAGAGGGGGGGGGGCTCTAACTTATGAAAAAAATACAAAAAGTGCAGTCACTGCAGCTATATATATTACAGATATTTTTTTCTCTGAGTGCAGTTACCAGACAGAATTTGTTCTGCCATTGTAATTCCATTCAAACCTCTTTGATGATTCTAGCACTTCTATAGTCTTATTTGTAAACATCATAATACTTTTTTACACATAAAACCATAAATCTTTTGTTATAGTCTATACCAGGGGTGTGCAACATATTAAATTGGCGGGCCAGTTTTGAACATTGGAACAACTTTAGGGTCAGTCACTGTCAAAAATATGTAATCTACTGAAAACAAGTGAATTGAGTCATAAATACATTTTGAATACATTTTTAAACAATAAAGACAAATAACACAGAACTGGTAAATTATAACACACACAACCCTATCAGTGAATCCCTTTAGTATAGGTCAGAAAATTGTATTACGGTTACGAAAAAAATTCGAAATAAACCTATAAGGTAAAAATTTAAAACGGTCATCTGACTATCCTAGTAAGCCGGATTGTGATTCGCGGACCGCCTGTTGCACGCCCCTGGGCTATACTATATCCTAATAATTTTATTGTGTTTATTTCAACGGAATGCATATATTCCCACTCCGTTTTTCCTTTTCTCACTCTTTATCTTTCTAATTTATTTTCTATTTCTAACTCTATCTTCTGATGAAGGACTAGTGTAATAAACGTTAATGCTCTTTTCCTGCTATCTGAAGCGTTAAACTAATATATTTCTTCAATATACTGTGTCGTTTGCTTTGTTATTTTTATTTACTTTTTACCTCTACACACACACACACACGCACGGACGAACACACACACGCACGGACACACATACACGCACGGATACACACATGTATATATACATACTAGCTGAGTAGCCCATCGTTGCTGGGCAATAATCACAATAGTTTTTTTTCTAACGGGATAAAATTATATAAAACGGATACTGCCCCGCACTCCTCTTTTTATTATATATTCTAAAACCCACCAAAATCCCAACTGAAGTAACAACGCCCTTCTATGCACACGCTTCTATATATAATCTTAAATGTGCACCTCCCTACGTACATCAACCTATGTACACCATGCTATAAACACACATACTTATACACATCCAACCATATACTCATGCTCCAATGTACAATCTCCGTAGTGATGTCGTTGGCATTTTAAACCTGGCGTAGCTCAAACCCTCTCAAGATTTGAACACAGCCGATTTCTTCCAGAGAAGGGAAGAGTAAGTGGTAGAAAGAAAATGAGAAAGAGATAAAGCGGAAGAATCGACCCAGTACTAGACTGGTACTTCTTTTATCGACCCCCAAAAGATGAAGACAAAGTTGATTTGGGTGGATTTTGAACTCACCAGAGAACCAGAAAGAACACCAAAAGTCCGACCTTCTCACCTCTAGCGTAACTAGCGGGGGGGCAGGTGGGGGGACCCCCCTGGCTTTCCTCTCGGTCTAGGTGGGCCCCCTAGGCTATAATTCTAAACACATAACTTATTACACATGTAATTACGAATCCTTAACTACAACAACTTAAAGAAAACCCTTAATCTCTAATAAGACTAGAAGTTAAGACCAATTTCTTGTTTATTTAAAGAATATAATATTTCGGATAAAATGGCAACTGCATCTAAAAAATGTGTGGAGAATATTCAGTCGAATAAAAGCGTTACATTTTTTTTATTTGCTTTCTCCACATCTTATTTAGTTGAGTCAGGTTTCAGTCGGGTTATGCATCTGCTTTCAAAAAGTGGAAATCGCCTTGATATAGAAAGAAGAGGTGGTTTACGACTCTCTCTAACGGCTTTGACACCAAACATTGACAAATTAGTAGCCTTGCCTCAATCACAGGGATCTCATTAAATATATATATAAATGATTTGATATCTAAATTCTATATTATTCTTTTTGTTTGAAATGTTGTAATACATGCTTATGTTATTCTCGATACTCAGTTTTTTAACCTAATATTTAATTAAAAGTATAATTGTGCATGAGTATATACACACAAATATATATTTAGTTGGAATAAAATATTCGTTCTCATCATGAACTTTCTAAAGTTGTAACTTGATATCTGACATTCTGTTGTCCTTAAATATTCTGTCCAGAACTTTGACCTAATTGTCTTCCTCTATTGTAACACCCCCGCCCCATCCTCTAACTGCTTTCCATTGAATTTCATCTTTTATCTCCTTTTCAGCCGATGGATTTTGTTGATTTAGAAACCAGCCAATGAATACCATCGGTCAATATTCCTTTATATTTTGATATGTTTTTTATTCTTGTAATAAAATTAGTTTTCATTCAACACTGACGATAGAGAGCGGATGGAGGTATGTTGTATTTTCTTTGTATAATTTGTAAAATATAAAATATATATATATATATCTTAATGAAAATACACATGCCAATATCTGATCCCTTGAAACGATCGTCTGTTAAAGTGTAAATCAATATTAATAGGAAGAACATGTTCTTTGTTTAATTTTTCATTGTTTTTCAATGTCTTATTTTGACTCTGTCTTCCAATTGTTTTACATTATTAATTAACTACATGTATTTTTTATGATTTTTCCACATTTGGATTACATTGAGTTCTCTATACGGATTCGACACTACCGTTTACTCCGGTAGATTAATCTGTTATATATATATATATTCCCTGGACTTTTGCTCTATGTTTTGTTTTTCGTCGATTATTTGACGTGTTTTACATTCTTCGGTGTTGAATATCAAATCAAGCGAATTGCATTATTCCAACTGTGTCAATATAGTGCTCATTAAGAATGTTGCCTAAAAAAAATTACAAAACTGGAGCAACAAAGAGGAAAGAAGCTAGACAAGCTGCCAGGGAAGAATCTGCAAAGAAATGTCATCTAATCACAAGTTTTCTGAAAAGTCAACAGTCTTCGTCAACAAGTAGTGACGCATCCCAAACCAATATAACTGCCGGAATTTCCGGCGAGTCGGTCTGGTCAGATGAACTGGAGAAACAGAAAAGCACTGGAGAGTCGCGAGAACCTGACGTCGAAGATGCCTCAGGTCCATCGACTATCTCAACAACTGTCGTAGTCTTTGAAGATATAGTTCCAAATGGGGATCCAAACTCAATAGAGGAAAAAATGGCTGTATCGGAATCTGAAAATGAAAATGATTCAGAGGAAACTACATCGGCAAAACAAATCCCAGAGCATGAGCCAGTAGAGTGCATGTTGAATTTACAAGAGAAGTATCCAAGCGACCCGAAACATTTCGAAGACAGACCATTGACGACACCTCTAATTCATGCCCTCATGGCCGTTGGTCCTTGTCAGCCAGGATTGAAAGATAATTTTGCTGATTTCCCTCTCGACTCGAACCACAGAAAATTCAACATCAGTTGGTACAAGAGAAAGTGTGCTGGAATCCATGAAGTTGACCGACACTGGTTAGTATACTCTCCTGAATCCAACAGACTATATTGCTTTTGTTGTTGGCTGTTTGCTGATAAAAATGCCGAATCTTACTCGAAGACTTGGGGTAATCCAGAGTGTGGGATGGCAAACTTCAAAAAGGGAATCGAAAAAATTGCCAATCATGAGAAAAGTACCATTCACATCAATGCACAAAAGCAATACTTCATGACAAAATATCGTTTGGACGCAAATAAAACGGTGATCGATAACCTTATCCATGAAGAGAAGAAGCGAATTGAACGAAATCGCCAGATATTGGGGCGATTGCTTGATTGTACGTTATTTCTCGCAAAACAAGGCTTGGCCTTCAGAGGTCACAGGGAATATGCTGGACTTGGCGCCAAATCAGAAAATGAAGGAAACTTTATTGAATTGTTGAAATTGATAGCCAAGTATGATACGATCTTGGAAAGCCATTTCTTCTCGCCTGGGCGCACTAAAAGACAGCCTATGTACTTAAGTCCAAAATTACAAAACGAATTCATAGAATGCCTGGCAATTGAATGTACTCAACAAATAATTACGGAAGTGAAAGAGGCAAAATACTATTCAGTCATTGTCGATTCCACAATAGACATTTCGCATCAGGATCAATGCTCTGTGTCACTGCGATATGTATCGAAAAGTGGCCACGCACAGGGGCGTTTCCTGTCATTTTGTGAACTAAAATCAGCAGCCGCTGAATCATTTTTCGATACGCTTGTGAAAGTTCTTTTCCAGGATCTTTCCTTGGATGCTCAATATATTAGAGGACAAGCTTACGACGGAGCGTCGAATGTGTCCGGCCATATTTCTGGGCTTCAGGCTAGAAAGCTGTTTACGTCCATTGTTGTGCTCATAACCTGAACCTGGTGTTAATTGATGCGAGCCAATCGTCAATGGATGGTAAATTATTTTTTGGTACATTGGAGAGCCTGTATGTTTTCTTAACATCAAGTTTGCCAAAGCTGAAAATCCTCGAAGAAGAACAAGAAAAACTATTGACTTCAGCGGTATTAACATTAAAAAGACTCTCAGATACGCGCTGGTTTAGTCACATTCAGGCTGTAGAGGCTACCATTAACAATTTACCGGCAGTAATAAGTGCACTAGAGAGGATAATAAGTGGGGATGTTCGCAACACTTCTCCGAAAGTATTAGCCGAAGCCAGAGGTTTGCTACTAAATGTGAGCAAGTTTGAATTCATTTTCATGTTGAAGTTTTTTCAGAATTTACTTAAAAAGCTGCATTCTGTTTCACAATATTTGCAGAAGGAGGCTATCGACTTATATTCCGCGGACGTCATGATTAAAAATGTAGTAAAAGAAATTGAAGAAATCCGCTCAAATAAATATTTTGACCGAACATTATCAGACACTAAAAATCTCGCCGATCAATGTTAAGTTGAACCAGAGTTTACAACAGAAAAACGGAAAACAAAAAAGAAGCGTTTTCATGACGAAAATGCCAGTGACGAACCTCATGAGACGATACGTCAGCATTTTAAACGGGACGTTTATTTCACTATCCTAGATAGAATCATTAGTAGCTTTAACGAACGTTTTGCCGACTTGCACGATCTAGTGAAGGATTTTTCGTGCTTGATACCGGCGCACTTCGACGACGACGACACATGCAATAAAGAGAGAATCGATAATCTTGCGAAATTCTACGAGGGTGACATCGAAAATGACACTATCTTCGATGAGTATTTATCATTCAAAGATTTTTACAAGGAAGTGTGTTTAGATAAATCCATATCGAGTTCTGAGATCGTTCCGTTTATGATTTCTAATGACTTAGATAGTGCCTTTCCGAACGTGTTTGCCTTATACAAAATGTTCATAACTATTCCGGTTAGCTCGGCGCAGGCTGAGCGAACCTTCAGCAGGCTCAAACTGATAAAGAATTATTTGCGTAGTACCATGAGTGAAGAGCGGTTGAATGCTCTGGCAATGATGTACATAGAGCGAGAACTGGCTGAAAAAATTGACTTCAGCATCGTGATTGAAAAATTTTCTAAAGTAAAACATCGCAAATTAGAACTGTAGAACAAGTGATATGCTCGAATGTGAAAGTAAAGTTTTAGATGGACGATTTGTTGCACATACGAATTTTTGTTTGTGAATAATCGATTGCAAGACTAGTTTTACTGGATATTGTTTTGCTTTTTTCTGAAGATAGACCACCGTCTTTGCAGTTAATAAAGTTTTCACGGAACATGCTAACTCTGTAATCTATGATGTATTCTACTCTATTATAAATTATCTATTCTAGACGCCCGTATGAACATATTTTCTTGCAGCTGATGGAAATGAGCGTATGGAATTGGTGGGCCCCCTTTAGATCGGATTCCCCCCCCCCCCTCCCTGGCTTTAAAAGCTAGTTACGCCACTGCTTCTCACGACTCTGCATATTCGCCGCCTCCAATATTTTAAAATACACGTTAAATAAAAAAAAAAAAGGTTATATAGAACACGGCCATTTGTTAAAGTAGCAAATATTGTTACGAAAACATATAAAATCGATTTTAAAAATCTTGGAAAACCAGATATAAGTTTCCTCAATCATATACTCCAAATATTGTTTCTACGTTTGGCACAAGGCCAGCAATTCACCAGTGCATTACTGGTACTTTATTTTATCGACCCCGTAAGGATGAAAGGCAAAGTTAAACTCGGCGGGATTTGAACTCAGAATGGCAAGGGCCGTAACTCTATACGTCAAAGCATGGCGCCCGACCCTCTACCGATACTGACATATTAAGAGTTGTAACCAGCAGATAGTATCAACAATGGAAAGATCAATAGAAATATTGTTTCCTTTGTCCAATCTGACTTCTTTTTCAAATATTTGTCAACATTGTTACTATTTGTGCTTTCTCTGTCCGACACTTTTTCTTCTTGCTTTGACTGAAGCTGGGGGGGGGGGGGGGGGGGGGGCGCACCTCTCAACCCGGCACGTAGGCCTGCTTGTTCTGTTACGAACTTTTGTTGCATTTCATCTGTGATTAAAGTGAAAGGGTATACTTATTAATTAATAGCTGATACACGCATAGCGGCTAATTGCTTTTGGTGTTGGAAACATTGACAAGTCGTTTCGCAAGCTAAGAAATACATATTTTGAGGACTATGAACACATTTTTTCGAATATACTTTGGAACGGTTACATTTACAATTGCCCCCAATGTTTATGTATAACACTCACACGTTTCCTTACACACCCCTAAATTAGCGAAAACAACACCACTTAAAATACAATTACAAAGTTAAATAAATTAGAATTAATAATTGTTTCCACTTTTTTTTTTATTCCCCTTTCAAAACTTCTTACTATAATTTAAACATCTCACTATTTATTAGCTACTATATATATATATCTATATATATATATATATATATATATATATATATATATATATATATATATATATATATATACTTCAATCAAGATTTTAACTTGTAATTTTTTAATTTCTAATTTTCAATCATAATTTCCACTGTGAAACCATAATATCTAGAATCAAGTTTATACTCTCTTAGCGGCTGATGGTCAATTCTATTGTCCAATCATAACTTAGGGGTAGTATTGAGGCCTATTGAGAGTCATACTCTGCCACCACCACTAGGTTTCGGTCAACTGCCACTGGCAGGGGGACTAGCAGTAAACTATAACCGTGTCATATTACAGACCTATATGGCTGATTGTTTCGTTGGGGTATGAGGGGACCTGCCTAGGCGAATTTCGTAGAGTTTTGGGGTAGTGGATGGTCAACTTCCTCCGGACTTGCGCCTGCGCAAACCGGTGGGGGTGAATTGGGACTCACAAGGGAACGGACGAAGGATTCAAGAACACCCGCTTTATCCGTTCCCCTGTCGATTCAATTTGGATTGTCCCGGGAACATCACCTTATTATGAAAGAAGCTGTCTGATGATGTCACGGCACTGGGTACACCGAAGAGTGTGGCCACTGTTGTCATTGAAATATGTATCACAGCATTATCATTAAAGGACTTTAACATCTGAAACTACTTCGCATTTTCTTATTCTAAATATACTCCGTCACTCCTATGTGGGAAAAATACGCTGAGTGCTCGAATCGAATTGCAACAATATTTACCTTAAGTATATACTTAAGGTAAATATATATATATATATATATATATATCACGATAAATTAACGGAGCCATAGAGCCTCGCCATTCCCTGTAAATAATGTGCTCAAAGGTTTTCCCCCTGTTTTATTGACAGCGCACTGTATATCTCTCCCTGGTGTGTTACCTTTTCAACATATTGTATATATATATATATATATATATATATATATATATAACGAAGGAGGTGTGGTAAGGAACCAGATGGACCATAACGCACCAGAGCACTCAATATTTAGGGTAGTAGAGTGGGTAATAGCAAAACATTTTCCTTTATATATATATATATATATATATATATATATATATATATGGTGGCTGCCAACTCGTTTTCGAGTACGACCACTACTTTATATCCATGTAGGAGGACCCCTACCGATGCGCTGAACAAGTGTTACTTTTTAGTCCAGCCAGCGACTTGAAAACTCTGGTACAAACACTACACTTGTGACAATTATTGACACATAGTGCTGGGCCCATGGTACCATGTGACGACAAGTGCAGAGAGATCTCCTGATATAAAGCAATGCCTGTGCCGTGAAGCTTTTATAGTGAGCAAAGGCCTATCACAAAGCCAGTCCCACTCTCTTAACCAAGATGATATTTACCAAAAAGAAGAACATGTCAACATCATTGGATACCATCAGGGTTGCAGGTGTTATATCAGAGTTTTCCTTCTCCTAGAATTCTGCCTTGACAAAGGCTAAGGGGTCATCTCTCCCGGTGATTTTGGATGGCCATTGACTCTTAAGAGCTCCTTTGCCCTTTGACAGGTTTTGTTTTTAGTCCTGCAGTATGTCCAAAGTCACCCTCCTCACCAAGAAACCTTGGTGGGGTTGCCAGTTTAGTCGCCAACGGACCCGACCATGAGACAGGTTGTACTGGGATACATGTTACCAGTAGCACACACACACGGTATATAAAAAAGGGTATATATCAATAGAGAAACAATTGGTAGTTTGTAGATATACAAAATAAATATATGTTAAGTAAATATTCTAACTTCAAGGTGGTAACAAGACTAAATAGATTTTTTTTTATTCAGAAACAATCGATATATGTAGTTCCTGCACGTTCTTTTCATGACAAAGCTTACGTTTGTTATACACACACATTTATAAAAACCTTATATATTTGCTAGCATAGGTATGCATCTGTATATATATGTTGGTAGATATACTAATTCTTTATATATTTATATATATATATATATATATATATATATATATATATATATATATATATATATTTCATATATATATATATATATACAGTATATATATATATATATATATATATATATATATATATATATATATACAGTATATATATATATATATATATATACAGTATATATATATATATATATATATATATATATATATATATATATATATATATATATATATATATATATATATATAGTGAAAATTGGATGGAACGGAAACAAAAACAGAAAGGCAGTACAAACAAAGGTTTATTAGTTTCACGCTCTTGAGAGTGAGGAGGGGGGGGGGGGACGTTTCGGGCATACATATATATATATATGGAATAACAAGTTATCGTTATAGGTTGTGAGTACTCTGTATTGTGGATAGTTCTAACGTACGGCGTTGTTTGACTCAACAAGAGGTTTCCTTAGTTAGGTGGCGAGTTCCCGGGAATTCCTATGCAGGTTATTCTTGGAGTAATAATTGATTTTACTTTCGGCACAAGGCCTGCAATTATTCCAGTGCATTACTGGTACTTTATTTTATCGACCCCGTAAGGATGAAAGGCAAAGTTAACCTCGGCGGGATTTGAACTCAGAATGGCAAGGGCCGTAACTCTATAGTGAAAGATTGAAGAATAACATGGTCGGCTGTACAAAAAGGGTTTTATTTCTAGTATTAACAATTGTTTCATTGATCAGGTGAGTCTAAAGGCCGCTAATCAATCGAAGTTGCGTCACTCGACCTTAAATATAGTCTTTGCTTCTGATCATATCATCCGAATACTGAGTATTCCGATGATTTGATCAGAGGCAAACACTGTATTTAAGGTCGAGTGACGCAACTTCGATTGATTAGCGGCCTTTAGACTCACCTGATCAATAAAACAATTGTTAATACTAGAAATAAAACCCTTTTTGTACAACCGACCATGTTATTCTTCAATCTTTCACTATATATATATATATATATATATATATATATGTATGTGTGTGTGTAATAATTGTTTCTACTTTTGGCACAAGGCCAGCAATTACCCAGTACATTACTGGTACTTTATTTTATCGACCCCGTAAGGATGAAAGGCAAAGTTAACCTTGGAGGGATTTGAACTCAGTCCGTAAAGGGACGTAACTCTATGCCAGAAAGCATGGCGTCCGACCCTCTACTGATACTGCCAATCCACTGTGTGTGTGTAATAATATGAAGAAGATATATAAGTATGTATGCATGCATTCGTGTGTGCAATTGTATGAAAATGTTCTTGTACACAAGCACATTTTAGTATATAAATACATATCAACAACTATTCTGCACCTAATAGAAAGGAGGGAGAGAAGATTATGTTAATATTTATATTAAAGTTAAGGCGGATGTAAACAACTGAGGCAGAAACAAAAGAAAATCTCTGGCATAATACACATAAAAGTACGAACTTACATCTATGTGTTTGTCTGTATACGTGTGTGTGTGTTTGCATGTGTCCGTATCTATGTGTTTGTATTTGCACGTGTCTGTATGCATGTGTTTGTATGCCTATGCGTGCATATATATATATATATATATATATATATGTGTGTGTGTGTGTGTGTGTGTGTGTGTGTGTGTGTGTGTTTAAGTATGTATATATGCGTGTAATGTGTACGTGTGCTTAACTTAGTTTGTAATACATATACTGTAATACAGTCTGTCGTGGCAGAATGGTTTACAAGTTCGCTTAGCAATCATTAGATCCCGGATTTGATCCAATTGCGTGGCATCTTGGGCAGTTGTCACTTCTCTTACGCTTGTTTCCACCCATACCCTGTTGAAGATATTGGATAGATAGAAACTGTTCGGTAGCCTGTCAGATCGACTGTACCTGTAATGTCACAGTGTCACATTCAATTTCCATGAGAATTCCGTTAACTGTACACGTGTTTGTGGAATGATCAGCCACTTACACAGTAATTTCAGGAGCAGGCTGTTCAGTTGATTGAATAACTGGAACAATCATCGTCAAAATCGGCAGAGGCCCAACAAAAATTCATGTGTGAATGTATGGGTGTATGAATATGGAGGTGTGTATGTGTGTATGTGTGTATGAATATGGAGGTGTGTATGTGTGTACGTGTATGAATATGTATGTATGTATGGGTGTATGAATATGGAGGTGTGTATGTGTGTATGAATATGTATGTATGTATGGGTGTATGAATATGGAGGTGTGTATGTGTGTACGTGTATGAATATGTATGTATGTATGGGTGTATGAATATGGAGGTGTGTATGTGTGTACGTGTAGGAATATGTATGTATGTATGGGTGTATGAATATGGAGGTGTGTATGTGTGTACGTGTATGAATATGTATGTATGTATGGGTGTATGAATATGGAGGTGTGTATGTGTGTACGTGTAGGAATATGTATGTATGTATGGGTGTATGAATATGGAGGTGTGTGTACGTGTATGAATATGGAGGTGTGTATGTGTGTATGAATATGGAGGTGTGTTTGTGTGTACGTGTATGAATATGTATGTATGTGTGTACGTGAAATCGAATAGAAATACATCTTCAAACTATTGTAGTTTTGAAGTATTTGAACGATTTCAAAGTTAAGCACAAGATCACATTTTTGACTAATTATGGTGACAATCGATTTGATCGAAGCCAACCTTGATTGGTGCTTATTTTTCTCAGCCTTGGAATGATAAAAGGCTATGTCGATCTTTGCGAATTTTGAACTTAAAGATTAAAAGCGAGTAATTAAACACCCAAGCGGCCAAAATGGAGTTCCTCCAAAGTAGTAACGTTACTCGATAGAGTACGGAGTTCGGAGATAGGAGAGTCATTCCACGTAGAGTCCACTACTTCTGTTGACAGATAACAACTCCGATATCACGGGCATGTGATTAGAATATCTCAGGAAAGAATTGGTGGACAGATTTTACGGGAAAAACCAACCGGCAGGAGACCTGGGGGTAGACCTCGAGCAATATGGTTGGATAACATCCATGAGCTTGTCTGGTCTCGCTTGGGGATCCAGTAGGATCAATTGGAGACAACTGCTTCTGAGTGGACTCGCTGGAAGGAGTGTTTGAGGACTCTGCCTCCACGATTCATAAAGGAATACGTGGGAGAAGAAGAAGAAAAAAATTAAATTAGTGAAGTTCTATTTACCTATTCTACCAATCCACCACCCAATATGAAGATGATAGTAAAAAAAATCTTTTACGTATTATCCACACTAATTAATTACGGTGATGTACGTAATTGTTTTTCATTCGTTCTTAATGAAATAGTTTTACTTTGACGACTTAAAAAAACATCATCCTTCTACTTAGAACTTGTTGCGCCACATTTATTTCAGAATTCGGTGTTTAGGGAGGGGTTTACTTTCTGATCAAAATTTTGGACAAAAGACAAGAATATTCCAAGTAAAAGTTGATTAAAATATTATCTTTATTTTATAATTTCGCAGTTATTATCAATTAAAAAATTAAAAAATAATTTTTTTTTCATCCCCCAAATTAAACAAATACAAAAGAGAGTAAGTAAGCCATGTTTATTACCGAAAATGTTTGTGTTGAAGCTTTTCAAAATATCTATATTCTCTTTATTTTTTTACCCTTTTCATAATTTTATATTTATAAAGAGAGATGGAAGATAGATTAAAGCGAAAATTCCTGTTCAGCTAAATTGTGTTTGTATAATATTAAAAGAAAGCATAGTTAGAATAACATTTCCCTCTCTTAATGTTTGACTTTGTAGTGGATCCAATGAATTAAAAAGAATTTATTGTTGAACAGAAGTAGACAATACGAAAGTATTCTAAAAAAAATAAAAGGATTAAAATAATAAAGAGGAAGAGAGAAAAGGGAAGACAAAATTTAAATAATGAAAAAAGGGGTAAAGGAGAGGACATAAACATTATACTTGTGGCTAGGCAGTACATCTCAGCTATGTCCAGAAACAAGATGGCGAGGCCGCGGAGAAACGCCAGTGATACCTGGTGGGGTGGGGGTGGGCTCCATCCTTCTCCTGATTTTGCAGAGGTAAACGGTAAACAGCAGTCCAATGAAGACCGACATGAAAATGGTAGAAGTCGGTCAAGACCCAGAATTTGGTAATCTAATGAATTAGTCTTTGACGTTAGTCTAGCCTGCGTTGTATCACAGAGTTCACCAAAATGAACTCAATAAACAGATCAGATAACAAAAAAAAATGAAATATGAGATTTCGACATTAATCCCGTTAATCCTGTTAATATTTCTACTGTAATCATTTATTTAATCTTAGTAAAGTTAATCAACCAGTCTCTTTTTACGCCGTTCACCACTCCCCCCCCCCCCAATAGGTATTCTTCACACACTTTGAAAACTAATTTCTTTGAAAAGAGCTTTAAAATGTTTTAAAAACTTTTATTATTTTTCAAATCCTATCAAATTACTATATATTAGTAAAATTATAACCCAAACTCCACCCACTTTCTAGTTTACACAGACGCATATATATATATATATATATACACACATGTATTTATACACCCAAATATACATACACATAAAACACGTCTTTCATATCACGCAAATACATAGAGACGATAGAAAGGTTTTTAAAATGTTAATATACATAATTTCCTCTTACCACCACTTTATAATCACCGCCCCACTTGCTTTTTTTTTCTCTTTTCTCAAAATTGATCTCCAACCTAACTCAAAAAACAACTTTCACTTGTTCTTTTAACTCTATACTCACAATATTTATTTCACTATTTTTTCTTTCTTCCCCTTCATTCCCCAAATAACAAAACAAAAAACAACAAATATATATTTTTGCTCTCCCAATGGTTTTATTACAAGATAGCTTTTCGCCCACAGTAAAATATTCTTAATGTATCAAGTAAAATATATAATTTGGGCGGCACCCAGATGTTTCCTGGCATACATGTTTGATTCACAATTACCATCTTCTGTTACAGAATTTAGTGTCAGGTATCTTGCTTGGACATAAAACAATGTACGACAGACCTATCATAAGCCTGAAAATTCCAATTGACGAACGCCTAATTTCTCAAAAGCTGAAGACATCCACGGGGATTTGCTAAGATTTACCCAAAATTATAAACTTCCGAACTTCTCCTCTGTACAAGTTCTACAAGGATTTTATTCCCCGCCCAATTTAATATTCAAGAAATTCACTATTGGATATACTCAACGCGCGTGCAAAAAAAGAAAAGAAGAAAAGGGATTCGATTAATACATGTTTTAGTTTTAAATACGAATATCAATCTAAAGATTTGCTCAATCGATTTCGTCAAATCACACCTTATCTTTGCCTACATATTTTCTTTTCTTTATTTTTCTTATATATCTTTTCTGTGATTTCAATTTCAAATTAATATTCCAACGTTCCTCTATTGGTTAGATATATATATATATATATATATATATGTATGTATGTATACACTCACACACAAGAAAAGAATTTTAAAAAAGAAAAAAAAGAGTTCGATTAATACCTTTGTGTTGATTTCACCTACGAGATTCGCTCTATATATTTCGTCGAATCACACCTTATCTTTTGCTCTCCAACAAAATATATTTTTTAAAATTTGATTTGTAATACTTTTAGTATTTTTCAAAGTTGCTTCTTATATATATATATATATATATATATAGACAAACATACACACACCTGGGATTGACCGCTATACGCTGTGATCTGTTAATAATTATATAATTACCGTCTCGGCTATATGAGATGTTTTTGAATCGAAAATATTTTCCATGTAATCTTCTGAATTCTTTGTGAATTTCATGGATTTTAAATTATAAATTTAATAAAAAAAGTAATAAAATTTAAGAAGAATCTTCAAAATTATGCCTCATTTGGAATATAACCAGTCGACCATAACAGTTACATTGTAAAATGCAGCCAACCGGCTCCACTATGCACGGGTATGTCTACATTCTTTGGATAGCATGGTCACTATTGGTAAGTCATTAGTTGTTTTCTTTTTACATTTTTTTTTTATTCATTATATCTTTTGTTTTTCCTTTTTAATATTTTGGCTTCTTCGTTTTGTTAAACTGATATTTCTAAAACTCGCAACTTGCCTGGTTTAGGCCCTCTTCAACTAACGGTGAAGTCGTAGGGTGCTGTCATAACATACAACGTGTCGTAGGGGTGCTGTCATAACATACGTGTCGTAGGGGTGCTGTCATAACATACGTGTCGTAGGGGTGCTGTCATAACATACAACGTGTCGTAGGGGTGCTGTCATAACATACGTGTCGTAGGGGTGCTGTCATAACATACAACGTGTCGTAGGGGTGCTGTCGTAACATACAACGTGTCGTAGGGGTACTGTCATAACATACAACGTGTCGTAGGGGTGCTGTCATAACATACAACGTGTCGTAGGGGTGCCGTCGTAACATGCAGAGTGTCTTAGGGGTGCCGTCGTAACATACAACGTATCTTAGGGGTGCCGTCGTAACATACAGCGTATCTTAGGGGTGCTGTCGTAACATACAGCGCATCTTAGGGGTGCTGTCGTAACATACAGCGCATCTTAGGGGTGCTGTCGTAACATACAGCGCATCTTAGGGGTGTCGTCGTAACATACAGCGCATCTTAGGGGTGCTGTCGTAACATACAGCGCATCTTAGGGGTGCCGTCGTAACATATAGCGTTTCGTAGGGATTTTAAACCCGCCAAGCCTATTCCTCTCTAAATCTGACTACAATCTATTTCTTTTAGAGAGAGAGAGAGAGAGAATCGACCATCGGTAATGGACTGGTACCTTATTGATCTCGAAAGGATAAAAACGGCAGCACATTGGCAGAATCGTTAGAACGTCGGTATATGCGGTATTCGTTCTGGCTTTCTGCTCCCTCAGTTTAAATCGGGCCCAGGTTAACTTTGCCTTTCATCCATTCGAGGTCGATAAAAAAAGTTACCTGTCTAGTCTCTAGTACTGAGGTTGATTCTTCCTCTAATCTCTTTCTCACTCTCTCTATCCTTCTTTGGAAGAAACCTGCTGTGTTCAGACCTGGATAGGAGATGGGTTCCGCCAGGTTTAAAAATACACAAGAAACACCCCATGTGTCAATATGACACCCCTACGACTTTATCAGGATTTACGGGTCCATACATACATACAAAGAATAAAGGTCAAACTGTTTCGGTGCAATTTGAACTCGGGGCGTAGAGGGCTGGATGGGATTACGCAAGGTGTTCTATCTGACACTCTAACGACACCACTTTCCATGTCTATATTTGTGTGGTTACCTGTATGTGCGGGCATATGTATGTCAGGTTGCACCTGTTTCTACACATGTATGTGTGCGCATGCGTGTGTGTTTGTTTAAGGATTCACCTGTTTGATATTTCTAACGCTACAGATAAGTGTTTGCCATTAATGTGTGAACGTGGGTGTGACTGGGCATTTACCGTTTTGTATACACGTACATGCGTGCGCTTGTTTACTATAATGTGCGCATGCGCATTATTAGAAGGGGTTTTCCTAAGTTTATATATATATATATATATATATATATATATATATATATATATATATAAAACGGAGGAAATGTGGTAAGGAACCAGGTGGACCATAACGCACCAAAGTACTCAATACTTAGGGTAGTAGAGTGGGTAATATATATATATAGGAACGAGTAGGACCCCGACGGCTGAGCTCCTATTACCCACTCTACTACCCTAAGTATTGAGTACTTTGGTGCGTTATGGTCCAGTGAAGGCGTGTGGCTGAGTGGTTAGAGAATTTGATTCGCAATCGTAAGGTTGTGAGTTCGATTCCTGGACCAGGTGATGCGTTATGTCCTTGAGCAAGACACTTTATTTCACGTTGCTCCTTCTACCTGGAGTTGCGACCGATAGATAGTATTAGCAATTGGAAAGACCAACGGAAACATTGTTCCCTCGGTCCGATTTGACGAAAGTCGATCGTTCCTTAAAAAATATATATATATAAAGGTCGTGAGTTCGATTCCCGTTGTGTCCTTGAGCAACACGCTTTATTTCACGTTACTCCAGTCCACTCAGATGGCAAAAATGGGTTGTACTTGTATTTCGAAGGAACAGCCTTGTCACATTCTGTGTCACGCTGTTGGGCGCGCGTGTTTGTGGTATGCTTAGCCACTTGCACGTTAATTTCACGAGCAGGCTGTTCCGTTTATCGGATCAACTGGAACACTCGACGGAGTGCCTTCCATTCCATATATATATATATATATATATATATATATATATATATATATGTCTGTATACATTGCTACATTGGAGGGAGGGGAATGGTGATTGCGGTAGTGGTGGAGGTTGTTGTTGTAGTGGTAAAGGAGGTAGGGTGTGGATGCAGCATGGTCGAATGGTTGAGGAATTCGCTTCGCAATCATTAAGTCCCGGGTTCGATTCCTCTGAAATGGAGGAGATGACAACTCGGGATACTGAAAAATTAGAATTTCTTAACTCCCTTTCCTTTCTTCAGTACCATAAACCTCAACTTTGCAAGATTGAACTTCATCCTAGCCCATGTGATCAGCTTGTAAGGTCCACATACTCTTTGGGAACCATGATGTTGTGATGATTAAGTCATCTATGTAAGCTTTTATCGAAGACTGACATACATCCAACTTCGATAGATAGCCTCTATACTCCACCGGCTATTTTAACCATCCATCATGTCCTTGACAATGGCAAAAGGAATGATGGAGATGGTGTAACTTTTTATTATTCTTTTCCCAAGATGGCATCAGCTTGCAATTACGGACCCAGAAGTGAGCCACATTATTGCAGTAATCCAGGATCAGGTTCTTCAGAAGTGAGCCACATTATTGCAGTAATCTAGGATCAGGTTCTTCAGAAGTGAGCCACATTATTGCAGTAATCTAGGATCAGGTTCTTCAGAAGTGAGCCACATTATTGCAGTAATCTAGGATCAGGTTCTTCAGAAGTGAGCCACATTATTGCAGTAATCCAGGATCAGGTTCTTCAGAAGTGAGCCACATTATTGCAGTAATCTAGGATCAGGTTCTTCAGAAGTGAGCCACATTATTGCAGTAATCTAGGATCAGGTTCTTCAGAAGTGAGCCACATTATTGCAGTAATCTAGGATCAGGTTCTTCAGAAGTGAGCCACATTATTGCAGTAATCCAGGATCAGATTCTTCAGAAGTGAGCCACATTATTGCAGTAATCCAGGATCAGGTTCTTCAGAAGTGAGCCACATTATTGCAGTAATCCAGGATCAGGTTCTTCAGAAGTGAGCCACATTATTGCAGTAATCCAGGATCAGGTTCTTCAGAAGTGAGCCACATTATTGCAGTAATCCAGGATCAGGTTCTTCTGAAGTGAGCCACATTATTGCAGTAATCCAGGATCAGGTTCTTCAGAAATGAGCCACATTATTGCAGTAATCCAGGATCAGGTTCTTCTGAAGTGAGCCACATTATTGCAGTAATCCAGGATCAGGTTCTTCAGAAGTGAGCCACATTATTGCAGTAATCCAGGATCAGGTTCTTCAGAAATGAGCCACATTATTGCAGTAATCCAGGATCAGGTTCTTCAGAAGTGAGCCACATTATTGCAGTAATCCAGGATCAGGTTCTTCTGAAGTGAGCCACATTATTGCAGTAATCCAGGATCAGGTTCTTCAGAAATGAGCCACATTATTGCAGTAATCCAGGATCAGGTTCTTCAGAAGTGAGCCACATTATTGCAGTAATCCAGGATCAGGTTCTTCAGAAATGAGCCACATTATTGCAGTAATCCAGGATCAGGTTCTTCAGAAGTGAGCCATAGACATTTACTTGGTCTAGACAACTGGATCACCTCATGGGCTTCTTTGATGACCTGTGATATTACAACAATGTGTTCCTAGAAACTAGATACTCCAGCAATCCCCAACCCATGCTGAACAGAGGGCCAATGGAACTATTTCTGGGGATAAACTCAGTCAGCCTTCAGGATACAATGCTGAAATTGACCAACACTGAATTGATATTTGAGTTTTCCTCTTTGACGGTCTAAAACTCTTTCAGCCTGATGGTAAGTTAGAAGAGCGTGATGTGAGGAGTAACTGGGGCTCTGAGGAGTGAATCCTGGCCAAGATCCTTATGTGACTCATCAAGTTCAAGGCATGCGCTGCACCCCATTCTTTTGCTCCAAATATTTTACACTGGTACGGTGGGTTGTAAGGCTCCTTTTGTTCTTGCACAAGTTGCTGCTCGTGCAATACGCAGTACTATTGCTTCCGTGTTCAGTTAACGTTTTACCCATCCTATTGGAGATCTTATCATCCCCACCCCTTACGGGATCTCCCGTGGGTGTCTTTATCACATCCATGTTTATGTGTGTGTGTGTCTGTGTGTACATGGCTTAGTGGTTAGAGCGTTGGACTTAGAATCGTGAGGTTGTGAGTTCGATTCCTGGACCGAGTAGTGTGTTGTCCTTGAGCAAGACACTTTATTACAGATTCCTTCAGTTCACTCGGCTGTAGAAATATATATCCCCCCCTCTCTCTCTCTCATATATATATATATATATATATATATAAATATGCATGTATGTGTGTACATGTTCATGTTATTTCTTTCTGCATGAGTACGAGGGACATATTTTAAAGGATTATTCAAAACATATTGATAGAGAAGGCACATTTTATTATCGTTATTAAATCTGTGGATTGGCAGTATCGGTAGAGGGTCGGACGCCATGCTTTCCAGCATAGTTACGTCCCTTCACGATCTGAGTTCAAATCCCGCCGAGGTTGACTTTGCCTTTCATCCTTACGGTGTCGATAAAATAAAGTACCAGTAATGCACTGGGTAATTTGCTGGCCTTGTGCCTAAAGTAGAAACAGTTATTAAATCTGAGGAAGGAAGGGTTGATGCAGCGGATGTAGCTGGCTGTTCTCCACGGCCAATGCTTTCATCTCGCTAACGGGACACATCTGACATATATCGCCCGGCCAAGGGTACAGAGCTTTCCCCCTCCTTTCTCCTTTTTTTATGACCTTTTTCGCTCTCCTCCTATTTCTATTTCCTTGTTTATTATTTTAATTTTTTAAATGAATTCAAATCCCGCCGATGTTAACTTTGCCTTCCATCCTTACGGGGTCGATAAAATAAAGTACCAGTAATGCACTGCAGTATATCGACTTTCCCCTCTCCCCAAATTGTTGGCTTTGTGCCTATCCCGCCGAGGTTAACTTTGCTTTTCATCCTTACAGGGTCGATAAAATGAAGTACCAGTAATACACTGAGATAATTGCTGGCCTTGTGCCAAAAGTAGAAACAATTATTGTCTTACTTCTGTTCAACAATATATATTGAGAAAAATTTAAAAAACTGGAAAAAAATGTTTTAACTGTTTATAGACAGGGAGTTCACCCTTTAACAGTGGGATACATTCCACGGTATATAGAGATATTGGGTATCAATGTTAAAGCAGGTCATGGCGGGCTGGAAAGTGACAAATATTTGAATTTTGTAAACCACGCCAAAGTTATTCTAACAATTGACTTACTTCTGTATGTAAGTGTATGTGTTAAATGATTGATGTGTATGTTTGTGTGTCTGTGTCTGTGTTAATGAATTCATGTGTGTATATAAATGAATTTATGTGTGTATATGAATGGGTGTATTACATGAACGTATATACTTGTTTGTTTTATGTGTTTTTTGTATGATAATGTGTGGGTGTGTATGGGTGGACGGGTGTAAGTATACACGCGTTTATATATTATGTGCATGACGTATATGTGTGAAAGGAGTTAAGTATAAACATGTGTATGTGCATGCATGCGTAGATGGGTGTGAGTAGACACATGTGTATGTAAGTGTGTATACACCCATGTGTGAACCCGTTTGCTTGTAACAGCTATAGCTTTGCAATTCTTCAATATAATATTTTTGAAAATATTTCATTACGCCTGATTAACTCAGTAAAACAAGACAAACAAGCTCCTGGCGTGGTGATCCTCCGTGGCGGTTTCTATCCTAGGTTAAAGCCCTCAGATACATTGTTAACGACACTGAAATAAAATATATGAATCTCTGTGGAAGAATGAAAAAAAAATAGTTCAAAACTTGCGAGAATGTTCCACTGAAGCCATAATTTATATGATAACCGTAATAACAATATGACTGCGATATTTCAATAACAAGCGCAATACAATGGCCGCTGTATAGATTTTAGTAAAGGTGTATATAGTTGTAAGGCGGCGAATTGGCAGAGTTGTGAGAACGTCGGATAGAATGCTTTGCGGTATTCATTTCGGCTCTTTGAGGTCAACTTTACCTTTCATCCATTCGTGGTCGTTAAAAAAAAAGTACCAGTTTATTACTGGGGTCGATTATTCTACTATATCTCTTTCTCACTTCCATTCTCTCACTCTCTATCTTTCTTTGGAGAAAATCTGCTGCATTCAGACCTGAAGATGAGATGGGCTCCGCCTGGTTTTAAAATGCTTTAGAAATGTATATCAATACAACTCCCTCGGGAGTTACGGGACCAAGCATGCATTAATAGTTGTAGGGCTGCTAGGCCAAATGGTTAACAAGTTCCATTTGCAATCATTAGGTCCCAAGTTCGATCCCACTGCAAGGTACTTTGGGGTCGACCACCATGTTTTGTGAGTGAAATTGTGTAGAATGAAATTATTTGGATGTCCGTCAGATGGATCGTACATGTAATTTAAAGAGTCACTGCTTTCCTAATCTGGCTTTCTCCCACCTGTTAAGGATCCTCTGAAGATGGTCATGAGCACTGCCTTTCCTCATCATATTGCAGAAAGAATCCATCCCACACTCCTAAATCCTTGTTTTCTAAACTGCTTTGTGTAGCATCACAACTTCCTGTTTTCGATTCAGTGAAAATTCATAGACTTAGCATAGGTTGTACAAAGGTGTATTTACTGACCTAATAAGTTGTCATTAACTCAAATGTTTGTGGAACTCAATTTAGCTCAAATACAGTTGTATATTTGTTTACAAAACCCCCCAAAACGGTGCTTTACAGTCGAAGTCCCTTGAGATATTTGTTCTGTAACAAGTTATGAAGACTCTCTTATAACTGTGTACTGAATTAGGGATTGGTCTGCTGGAAACTTTTACCCAAACATTGCTATTGGATAACAACTGCTATATAAACAAACATATAAGAATGGAATATATGTGTTTTCCTGATATCTTGTTAAGAAACAACGAAACAGTAAAATGTTTTAATACTAACCACTGACTCCAAAGCAACAGAAAGCTGTTGCAAGTATAGCAAGTTGTAGGATATCATATAAAATACAGAATAAAATTGTTTTATGGAATTCCTGTTATTTCTGTTGATAAATGACAATCTTTCTTTCTCTTCTCCCCCTTTTCCTCTCCCGTGGTGTTGTAAGAAATGTAGACTGTATAATGTATAATGTATAATACATGTGTTGTCACAGTTGTGATATGTTAATCAAAGGTGATGAAGTCTGAAGGTAGAACAGATTGGGAAAGTTTGAGTCTGATTTGTTGGATGGGTTCCATGTGAGCATCAGAAAAGAACAATAAGAAAATATGCAGGTAGAATCATGACAAAAAGCACCCAGTCCACCCTGTAAGGTGGTAGTACTGCTGTCATGACAAAAAGCACTCAGTGCGCCATGTAAGGTGGTAGTACCAGTGTCATGACAAAAAGCACCTAGTCCACCTTGTAAGGTGGGTGTACTGCTGTCATGATAAAAAGCACTGTCCACCCTGTAAGGTGGTAGTACCAGTGTCATGACAAAAAGCACCCAGTCCACCCTGTAAGGTGGTTGTACCGGTGTCATGACAAAAAAGGTACCTAGTCTACCCTGTAAGATGGGTGTACTGCCATGAGAAAAATAGCAGTTTTTTTCTACCCTGTAAGGTGGTTGTACTTGTGGCACAACAAAAATCACCCAGTCTACCCTGTAAGGTGGTTGTACTGGTGCCATGACAAAAGTAGCACACTTTTTGTCATGAGGCCTACAAGACCACTTTACAGTGTGGACTGGGTGCCTTTTGTCGTGACACCTACATGACCACTTTATAGTGGGAGGGAGGGGCATACTGTCTATATACTTCAGCTTTGGCCTGTGCCTGTGGGAAGCCGGGTCTTCTGTATTAGTGCATAACACCAGAGATCTTGGTTGTGTGTCATCACCTTTGAGAGGTGCAATTGGGCAAGGTCACCTTTTATAACCTCATCTCAAGTCTTCCTGGGTCTACCCACTCCAAGGCTTCCATCGACTTTGAGTGCTCTGCACCTTTTTATGCTGCTGTCATCCTTCATACGCACATAGTATTTGATTCCTCTTATGTCTAGTTTCTCTCTGTTTGTTTATGCTTTGCCATTCACGTATATTACTATTACACATCCATTGGAGCATGCAAGCTTCATTTCTTTCCAATCTACACAAGTCTTCTGCATACAGTGCCCAAGTCTCACCCTCATGCAACATTGCTGTTTGTATGCACGCATCGTACAGTCAACCCTTCATTTTGAGGGAAAAGCCTTTCATAACTTGCAGTGGTAGTAGCTCCCTGAATTTGTTCCAATTGATTGTAAAATGTGTGTATTATTAAACTTTACCTCAGGTGTCAGGTTGACACCCGGCATGATTCAGGAAAGAAGCAGATTTCAAAGGAAGTTTTAAACAATAATCATAATAAAATAAAGAGAGGAGTGCGGGACTGTGTCCGGAATATATTTTTTTAATCCAGTTAGTAAAATAAGTTGGATTACTTTGAATAAATAATAAATGAATATTACATAATTTATGTACTAAATTTTGTAGCTGTTGATTAAACATAAATATTGTTATATACAATGATTGCTTATTTTAAGATTCATTTCTTTTTAAATTTTCAAATGTCAACACTTCCAGTTATGATATAATGGACGCTATATCACATCGCTTATATAAACGTTCATATATTTGCATCGTTATATCATAACGTTTATATTTCTCCTTTTTCGTTTTCATTACATTTCACCGTAATGCAGTTTATATATAATATTGTCTTTCTTAAATGTATCATGGATTACTTTACTGATTACAGAGGAGAGTGTAACACAGTCTCTCTTCAATTTCTGTGCATATTGTCAATTACGATTTTATTTGACGTGTCATATCTGCATGTATATATATTTGTGTATAATATCAATATGCATACTACACGTGCTAGCAGAAAACCACGCAAAGGGTGATTTTTCTGCTAGTAATAATAATAATTGTTTCTACTTTTGGCACAAAGCCAGCAATTACCCCAGTGCATTACTGGTACTTTATTTTATCGACGACCCCATAAGGATGAAAGGCAAAGTTAACCTTGGCGAGATTTGAACTCAGAATGGCAAGGGCCGTAACTCTATACATCAAAGCATGGCGTCCGACCCTCTACCAAAACTGCCAATCCACCGCCCCTAATAATAGTAATAATAATAATGGTGATGGTGGGAGTGATGATGATGGTTGTGATGACGATGATGATTATGAAAATGATACATTACAGGAAGACAAGATATAAGCAGATGTTCCAATGAGCCTAGAACAACAGACAAATTCACTTGGTGACTACCAACATATTGTTTTACTTACATAACGCAGTAGTTTTCTTTAACAATGCTTATGTAAAACCAGTGAAGACTAGTTGACGAGTCATATTTCTAATAACAATGATATTCTTTTCCCAATTAGTCTCTCTCTATATCCTCCTCTCTCTCTATCAGATCTCTCTTTCTCTCTCTGTTCGTTAAACCAGAATGTAATCTTATAGCTATATTCCTTTCTGTTGTCTGGTCACATTAAACAATACATGTATTGTTTATTATTCTATAGAAATTGTATGAGTCATAATCTTTTTTTTTTTCACTCTATTATACACATGTATAATATATACATCTACTTTTCTTATCAGATATGTATTATTTCTCAACTTACAATTGCAGAATTTTGTAATGATATGGTTAAAAATGACAATCTTGCATTTATGGCAGTTGCTGTATCATATTCTTACATTTCAGCAAGAGGCCATCAGCTGCATTGAAATTTACAAATATCTTCAACATTTATTGAAAGTAATTTTTTTTAAAGAATTGTCATTAGAGAAGTGAATATTAGAGATAGTAAGATGGTTGGATATAAGATGTCTGAAGGTGATCATTGTGTAGATGGAATCCACACATTGAGCTAAATGGCACACATTCACATGTTTACTATAGGTTTCCTGGTGCAAGCTTGACAATATAATTGTTTCTACATTATACAAGGCCACAATTACCCAGTGCATTACTGGTACTTTATTTTATCGACTCCGTAAGGATGAAAGGCAAAGTTAACCTCGGCAATATAATATCTTGATATCATTAAAATAGAATATATTATATTTTCTAACAATTTTTTTTCTATAAGACTTCTTCTGTATGTTTTAAAAAAAAAAATCTGCTTATGTTGTATCACCTCTCAAATGCAATCCCAAATGTATGGTAATATTAGTATGCATTTCAGCTAAGCATATGTCACCAGGTTGCAAACTGTCATATGGGTACATATATATATATATATAGAGAGAGAGATTTATATAAATGTGAGTGTGTGTGGGTGTTTATATATATATATATATATATATATATTGTATATTGGTGTGTGTGTATGAGTGTGCATGTCTGTATGTATGTAGGAATTCATGTCAAGACAATTGATACTAGGCGTCAGTGTGGTGAGGTAACTTTCTTCTATTCCAGTGCTGGGTGTGTTGTCAGTTGTAGTGTTATTTATCAATGGTGTTGATTGAGTTTCCTTAGTATTTGTCCTACATTTGGAATTGTATTGTTTCTTTTCTTTAGATGGTTTTGTCAAAAGGGATGGTCAATGCTCATGACATCTATATCATGGCATCTGCATCATGACATTTTTATCATGGCATTTGTATTATGACATCTACATCGAGGCATCTGCATTAAGACATATGCATCAAGACATCTGTATCATTGTCAAAATTGAGATCAATGCTAGTCAACTGCTTAGATATATGTGTCAGGCAAGCTTCAGTGGAGGTTGTAAATAATTAACTATCTCTGAAGAGCAGAGACTGTTATAGTAGCAGTGGAAAAGTCAGATTGAGAAGACAGCAGATATGTGAACAGGGGACTGAAGTGTGTTGGTGTTAGGTGGCTTTCTTGTGGATACTATCTCAGACATTTGGGTATAGCAACAGCAGTAACAACTTCCCAGCTGTTAAGTAACTACTCCAGTATATTACTTGAGCTTTATGTTTAGCAAGTATTTAGAACAGAAGTATTTGGGACAAGGTTTATTTGTTATGTAATCAATATAAGATCATTTGAGCTTTGAAGAAAATTAGTAAGTGTTTAGAATAGAAGTATTTGAGATGTGATTTTTTTTTTATTGGCATCCGTCGGTCTCAAAAAACCGTGGATCTGCACTTGGAGAATTTTGTGTCAGCTGCTGATGGTGGTGCAGCATCTTCTGTGGCTGTACATGCCCACACAGGAGTGGCTGTCCTGTATACAGCAAGTGCATTTGAAAATTCTCTCCTCCAGTGCTACTGTGTTGTTCATTTTTCAAGCATGCTTTTCTTCAGAAGAAAGTTTCAGTTTCTCTTCCCCTCACTCCACCCCCTTATGTAGTACTCATCTTCACTGTGCCCAATCATCAGCAACCTTCTCCTATCTCTGGGTGTCCAGATCTATTAACTTTATATCCCTCCTGTAGATGTCTTTGAAATGGTGATGCTCTAGTGCCAGTGGCCAGTTCCCCATACAGTAGGTCTTTTGGTATCCTCCCGTCCAGCATACAATGTATGAGACCAAACCAACACAGACACTGCAGTTTGAACAGGGTGTATATGCTGGGTATCTTGGCATGGTTGAGGACTTCAGTATTGGTGACCCGGTCGGTCCATTTGATATCCAAAATGTATCCCAGGCAGAAGGTACAAAACATTGAGATGCTGCTTCTGTCCAGAGTAGAGGCTTCATGTCCCGCTGCCGTAAAGTAGTGTGCTGAAGACACACACCTTGTAGACAGCAATCTTGGTGTTTGTAGTTAGTTTTCTCTTCTCCCAGATTGTCTTCGTCAGCCTGGAAAATGTGGAGCTTGCTCATCCAACTCTGCTGCTGATCTCGGGCTCCAGGGAAAGGTTGTCAATGATGGTAGAGCCGAGGTAGATGAATTCATGGATCACCTCCAGCTCGTACTTGTTGAAGGTGATGGTGGGAGGTGGGGTGCTTGACATTTTGGCTCAGTATGTTGGTTCTTCAGACTAATGGTTGGGCTGAATTCCTGGCAGGCCCTCGAGAGTTTGTTCATGAAGTGCTGCATTTGCTCCTGGGAGTGTGCTGCCAATGCTGCGTCATCCACAAACAGCATTTCTCTGATGAGCACTTGATGAACCTTGGATTTCTCTTACAGTCTTGACAGATTAAACAGCTTCCCGTCTGATCTGGTGTGGAGGTAGACACCATCAGTTGATGTTCCAAATGTATGTTTTAGCATGACTGCGAAAAAGATGCCAAACAGGGTAGGAACTAGCACACAGCTCTGCTTCACACTGCTGCATATGTTAAATGCCTCCAAAGAAGACCCACCAAATTGAAAGACACCTTTCATATTTGAATTAAACAATTGGACTATCCTAAGAAGTCTTGAAGGACAACAAATCCTGGCAAGGATTTTGAACAGGCCATCTCTACTAATTAGGTTGAATTCCTTCATGAGGTTGATGAAGGTGATGTAGAGTGGTTGCCTTTGCTTTTGGCACTTCTGTAGCTGTCGAAGGGAGAAGATCATGTCAAAGGTTGAACGTTCTGACCTGAAACCACACTGAGATTCGGGGTATACCCTTTCAGAGAGTTTCTGTAGTTTGTTCAGGACCACACAGGCAAAGACCTTCCCAACGATAATATGTGGTTTATTTGCTATGTAATCAATATACGATGGTGAGGACATAACTTCAGTGATATTGAGACCTAGCATTTGTTCACCAAATTGTTATAAAATAAATAACATGTAATTTGGAATAGGAATTACAATTTTTTTCTTTCAAACTTTCTGGGTTTCTTACAATAATAGTTACTTTCTAGGGCATGTATGGGGAAAAGGGTGGGGGTGGACCTAATTAAATTCTTTAAGAGAATGGGAGAAAAAGAAACAGAAAGATGGAGTGGTTGATCCAGTGAAAAGCTATTTATATCGAGTAACAGGAAAAGAGTGAAGAGATTCGAAGTAGTTATCACTTGTTGACACCTTCAAGAGATCTTTGACCTTTGCATGCATGAGACTCCTGGGACTTCTATATGGGAGGAAATATTATAGTTAACTAAATTAATAAATGTAGGTGAATTCTGAAGAAGTGAGTGTGTCACTGTTTAAAGAAGAACAACAGAAACTTGGGGGAATTAATAATTTTGGAGATGATCTGAGAACATGTGTTGAAACTAAAACAATTTAGCCTGCTCCTGAAATTAAAGTGGCCGAGCATTCCACAAACATATGCACCATTAAGATTTTTCATAGAGATTTGTGTGACAAGGCTAGCCATTTGAATAACAGGTACAGTCCATCTGACAGGCTTCCAAACAGTTTCTATCTACCCAATTTCACTCACAAGGCATAGGTCAACCCAAAGCTATGATAGATGACATTTGCTCCAGATGCCATGCAGTGGGATTGAACCTGAGAATGGATAATTACAAAGCAAACTCTTTAACCATTTAGCCAAGTTGCATCCACATGTCTACATACATGGGAGGTAGAGGTTGAAAGGAACTCCCTATATAAAATTGTTAATACATTTATTAATTATTGGTTGATTTTCATAAAACATGTTTTATTTTGACCAGCATAATGGTAGAAGTACAGTACAGTGTTAAAATTTTACACAGCGTTGTCCACCAGTGTTTGTAATTTTCTGGGTATATCCTCGATTGACTTCATCAGGAACTCAGGCGGTATGTTGGTTGAATGCATTCCTCCAATTAAGTGAGGGCTTTTTGCTGGTCATTCCTGTGGACCCCAACAACCCAGCCAATGTCCTGGAAATTGGACATCAAGCCACCCACTGACAGTGCGTGTAAAATGAGGAGGGTTAGGGTTGCAAGAATATGAGATCATTGATGTACCAAGTGGTCACAGTAGACCAAAAATTATAAGTAATTTTCAATAGGAAGTGTCTTTCCATCCACTCTGTACATCTGTATAGACATATATTTAATATGGAGTAAATGAAACAAGGTTAACTAGACTAACAACTAAATTCTTTATGTAGAAAGAAGAGATAGTTGGTCTTGAAGCTGATGAACAAACTTGATAAAATATGGAAAGATGAAATCATTTGTGGAAGTTTGTTGAACTTCCTGACTGATTTATAGATGCTATCTTCCTAATCTCTCTCTACCCACACATACACACACCCTTTCATTTCCATACATCTCTCTTATCTTTCATGGTCGCTCATTTCCTTTCCTCCTCGCTCCTCTTTCCTTCTTATATCTAGCTCAGTGTGTACACACACACACACACACATAAATATATACATATATACACATACACATATATATACACATATATATATAATATATATAATATATATACATATATACACATATATATATATATATATATATACAGGGTGTGGACGATATTTGTTCGCTAATTTTATGCACATTTTTTTTACTTCCGTTGTCACTCTTGTCTTCATAAAAACAGTGACTATATTTCCATTATTTATTTTCAGAATAATTGATTATGAATAATTTTGAACCTCCAAATTTGTGGAAGAGATACGGAGTTCTTCTTGGAATCCGTGCCGGGAGGATAAATAAGGAAATTTCAGACTTTCTCAGCGTCAGCAGGAGAATGGTGGAAAAGGTCAGAAAGGAATTGGAAGATTCAGGATTCGACTACGAAGCAACATCAGAGAGGAAAACACATGATCGACAATCTGACGCCTTCAGAACGCCCGAGTTCGTCGCTGAAGTTCAGGATATCATCAACAATGAACCTAGCAAGTCAATGCGTGCCATTGCAAGGGAGAAAGGCGTGGATGAAAAGCTCATTAGGCTGGAGGTACATGAAGACATTTGCTACGTTTCATACAAGATGAGGAAAGGACAATTTCTGTCAAAGGCGATGCAAGAAAAGCGACTGAAGCATGCAAAGAAGCTGATCAACAAGTTGAAACACCCACTGGAGCCAGACATGCTGTTGTTTTTCTCCGATGAGAAAAACTTCTGCCAAGACCAGAAGATCAATTCCCAGAACAACAGGTGGCTCGCTGTCTCATCCAAAGACGTGCCCAGAGTCATGCAGACAAAGTTTCCAGCGACAACATTGGTCTTAGGTGTCGTCAGCAGTCAAGGTGACGTCATGCCACCTCACTTCTTCCCTAAGGGCCTCAAGCTGAACAAAGATGGCTACATCCGCATTCTGAGCGAGGTAGTAAAGCCCTGGATCAACCAGGTAGCTGCAGGTAGGGCGTACGTATAGCAGCAAGACTCAGCGCCCTGTCATACCAGCCGAAAGACCCAAGCCTGGCTGTCAGAGAACTTCGTTGACCACACTTCACCTGACATCTGGCCTCCCAACTCGCCTGACTGCAACCCCCTCGACTTCTTTGTGTGGGGTGCAGTGTAACAAGACACCAACAGATCTAGCTGCAATAGGAAAGACGATCTGAAGGCCAGGATCACAAGTGCCTTTAGGGGCCTAAGTCGGGGGACAGTGACGAAGGCCTGTAGCCGGTTCCGAGGCCGCCTTGGGGCCGTCATCAAAGCCAATGGCGGGTTTATCGAGCGAGATCGAAAGAACAAGTCATGAAGACAAACTGACCCAAGTTTGATAAATATATCTTAAAAAATAAAACTACTCTGTTATTTTTTCCTAGACAGTAATCTTGCGAACAAATATCGTCCGCACCCTGTATATATATGTGTGTGTGTGTATATACATACATATATATATATTTATATATATATATATATTTATATATATATATATATATATATATATATATACATGCTAGCAGGGAAACTTAGCCATTAATTGATGATATATATATGTATGTGTGTGTGTATGTATATATATGTGCGTGTGTGTATGTATGCATATATGTGTGTGTATATATATATGTGTATGCGTGTATGTATATATGTGTTATGGAAATTTTCCATCATCAGCCTTTTCCTTTTTTGTATCAGTCATACTGTGTGTACATGCATGCGTGTGTGTACATGCATGTGTGTGTGTATATATATATATATGTGCGCGTATATATAAATGTGTGCATATATATAAATATGTGCGCATATATAAATATGTGTGTGTGCATGTTCCAAATATGTGACCAAATAAGTAAGGAACAAAATATTTTTCATATTCCTTCCTCCGCTACATGAACAATGGGTGGACCAATAAGCAAACTATTTATTCTTTTACTGGTTTCCGTCGTTAGACTGTGACCATGCTGGGGCAAGACTTCAAAAGAATTCAGTATTTATTTTTCAAGTCTAGTATTATTTGTTGAACTACTAAGTTCCAGGACATATAAACATAGACTCTCCCCAACACACACACATACACATATGTCTCTGAACACATGTATATGTATGTATGTATACATATATATGCCTGCATATGTGTGTGAAGGCGCATGGCTTAGTGGTTACAGAATTGGATTCACAATCGTGAGGTTGCAAGTTCAGTTCTGAGAACAGGCAATGCATCTTTGAGGAAAAACACTTTATTTTATGTTACTCTTTCTGCCAGGAGTTGCAACTGGTAGATAGTATCAGCAATGGAAACATTGTTTCCTTGGTCTGATTTGATGAGTTCCACCCAACTCGGTGAATGAAGTCTGGAATCTTGTCGATTGATTTGATTGATAAAGGTGTGTGTGTAACCTAACCATAATTGCTTTCTACAGGGACCCTCAAACGTCTCTGCTGTACTTCCAAGAGTGTTTCAACAACATCAATTTCTTTATAAAAAAATGTATTTCTGGAAGTATATATTAATGTTAGGTGACTTAAACATTCCTTAGAATGACTGACCCACAACTACTTTGAAACCAGACAATTGTATCTCAACAACAAACAAATCAATAGTAGAAATGGTGCTTTACATTCAGTTCAGTTTTACCTTGGGACCCTCTCTGGAGCACAGACCACCACCAAGTGTTCTCCACCCACCAGTCCTAAGCAAGTCATTCCCTCTGGAACATATACCACCATCATGTTTTCTCTAACCATCACAATCCAACTATTCTCCAGGAATGTTTCAAATTTTCTGCTTGTGCCTCCAGATCATGGCACTACATATTCCAAGGCCATCCTCTTTTCTTTTTTCCTTGTGGGCTGCAGGTCAGGGCTTGTCTTGTGGTATTAGATGAAGATTTTTGGAGGATGTAACCAATCCATTTTCCATCACTTATGGATAATTTCATCATAGATAGGCTATTGATCAGTTTTCTGAGCACAATTTCTGGTTACTAACTATGTTTGGCTAGCAAATCCATTGATTATTCTTTTCTGTGTTTGGGCCAAAGTGTTCTGCTCCTAATGTTAAGCAATCACTCTATCACTATCCATAATAATTCAGTTGACAAAACTATTCTCTCAAATCAAAGCATGGTACACTGTAATCTTAGCTTGCAGCATTCCATGACTAAACCAAATACATTCACCCTGCACACCCATTTTCTAATATGGATCTCTACAGAGCAAAGAGGGAAACAATTATGATGACCTGTCATTTGTTGACTAGTCTTTTACACATACCCACCATTTTTCTGACATCAAAGCCACTTAGCAAATGTTTGAGGATTTAGTTACCAACACAGGCTCAAACCACACCCCAACACAACTTGTGAATAAAAATAGTAGTAGACTCCCAAAAGTCAACATTCCTCATTAGAAAAATCAAGAGATGAAATGAAAAATGAATTCAACTCCAATACCACCATCGACAGTAATGATGACACAAATTGAATAAATATTTTTGACACAGCATCAATCCTATCACCAACAATTGACAGTAATAACGACATTTGAATTGAAACAATATCTTCGAAACAACATTAAAACTTTCACCAACAATCAAAGAGTAATGACACTGGAATTGAAAGAAAAATATTTTCTACAATATCACAAACAATAAAAGAGCCTTGGAAGAAGGGCTTCTTCGTCTTCGCCCACTTATTCCTGAGAAGGTTGTGGGACCAGAGTCCTCAAACACTCCTTCCAACGGGTCCTGTCAAGTAACTGTCTCCAACTGATCTGGCTGGATCCCCAAGCGAGACAAGCCAAGTTCATGAATGTTATCCAACCATCTTTTCTACCCCTGGGTCTGTTGGGTTTTCCCATAAAATCTGTCCAGTGATTCTTTCCTGAGACATTCTAATCAAATGTCCATAGTATTGGAGCTGTATCTCTCAATTCGGAGAAGTAGCAGCTCTACATGGAATGACACGTTCATCTCCAAGTTATGCACTCTATTGAATAACACTACTCCAAAGACCCTTCGGAGGAACCCCATTTCGGCTGCTTGTATTCGTGATCATATTCTTTTAGTCATTACCCAAGATTCATGACCATAGGTAAGGGTTGGCACGAATACCGAATTGAAGATAGTACATCTGGCTTTTACACCTATCTCCCTTCTTCTGATTACTGACTGCTGAAGCTGGTGCATTACTGCACCAACTCCAATTCTTGCACTTAATTCAACTTCCTGCCTTCCATCATATGTGAACACGGCCCGAGATACTTGAACTTCTCTACCTGCTTCAGTCGAACTCCATTTACATGTAGAGTGCACTGCACAGGCTTCCTTGGGAAGATGAACGTCTCAGTTTTCGCAGCCCTGATTTTTATTCCAGCCAAGCAGCTCTCAGCATCAAACCTATCGAGTGCAAGTCAGAGATCACCTTCTGTCAAGTTAAGTAACACCATGTCATCTGCAATTCCAGCCAACTGATTTTACACCCTCCAGTTGTGATACCAGCTGCACATGTCAATCCTGTTCATGAAAATAATGAACAGGAGAGGTGGCAGATGCACCCTAGGTGGAGTCAAACTCCCACATTGAATGGTTTCGATTTAGCACCATTTTTCTGAACACAAATATTTGGGCATTCGTATAGAGACATCAAGGTAAGCAAGAAGCTGACCATCAATCCCATACTCCTGCACAGCCTTCCACAGCACGTCCCGAGGAACATGGTCATATGCCTTTTCAAGGTTGGCAAAACAAGACTTGCTGCAGTGTGAATATTTCGTTGACTGTGTTGCGTCCGGGGCAAAAACCACACTGTTCATCAGCTAGCTTGGACTTGACAATCTCCCTGCATCTCTTTGCCGGACGCTTAGCATAGACTTTACCAAGGTGGTTTAACAAGGAGAAATCTCTGTAATTGGAATAATTTCTCTTGTCTTTCTTTTTGAAAATTGGGATTATCACTCCCGATTGCCATTGCTTAGTGCCTTTCCAGAGATCCAGGCCACCCAGCACACATGAGTCAGCCAGAGAAGAAGGGCAATTGATAAAATCAATCACAACCTAAAAGTGTTCTATTTGCCAAACATCCTTCCATTGATTAATGTAAACAGCATTCCCACCAATGATGTTAAAGAAATGTGGGAGAGGATTCAACAAAAAATTCTACAAAAACAATGTTGCTCTGTCTTCAGTGATTAAACTGAATTTGACTGAGTGTCAGTGGCGACAAATACTAACATTACATTCTTATATCAACTGCTAACATATTGTACCTAACATTACATTCTTATGGTGTGGTATGGTCCTGTAACTTTTAAGAGAGTCATAGTGGTATCATAGTGACCTACAGCATTTCTTGGGCATTTTACCTGGTGGAGTGCATCTCCTCTCCAGGGCTAAATACAGCAGATTTCTTCTAGAGAAGGCTAGAGAATGAGAGAATGGAAGTGAGAAAGAGGCATAGAGGAAGAATCGACCCCAGTCCTAAACTGGTACTTTTTTATTGACCTCTGTGGGATTTGAACTCAGAGAGCAGAGAGTCAGATTAAATGTTTCCTGGTAAACAGAACCCAGAGTGTTGTGAATGTATCTACTTCAGCTCAGCAAAAGAAATTAGTTCCTGAAGATACTGTGTTCGACACATTTCTCTATATAATATATATATAAATGACCTCACAGTTGTCATTAAACACAGCCAAATAACGTTTTTTTTTTATGACTATAAGATCTAGAAAGTTATTAATGGAATAGATAACCAGATAAAAATCAATCTGTTTGGTCTATTTCTGTTGTCATGTTTGTTTCAGTGATGTAGTACAGGGGGAAGAGGAACATAGCTCACCTCTTAAGAACTGGCCCCATTTTTATTAACTACTAGCAGTAAAGCCCGGCGTTGCTCGGGGTCGCTCAGTAGCTGTGTTAATGTTACAATGTTAAGTTTCTTTTTTGGCTTAAAGTCTGTCTGCACGACTGTCTGTCTGCAGGCCTAACGAAATTTACAGATACATATATTTTAAATAAACTTATATAATTTTTGCTTTTTTTTACGAAATATTTGCTTGTTTTACGTAGTCTTGTTTTCAAGTAAAAATATTGTTTTAAAAGGCTTTTAAATGGAAATGAAGCAAAACGGAAGCTTAGTGTTCGAACTGATGAATTTTGCAGGTCAAAATTTTGCTGGCTCGACAACTGTTCGTGTATTGTGTTAATGTCATTTTAAACGCTGAGAAATCCAGCGTAATATTTTTAATTTTTGCACGCAGAAAATGTAAACAGAACGTAAGACGCTCAATGTAAACAGAACAAAGGGAAATAACTCGTCACTTACGCTCAAAAATCGATACATTAGATTCGATTTCGTCACATAGGGTGGGTCAATTTGAAATATTTTTTTCCGATGTCTTCGCTAGGGCTCAATGTACAAGTATAGCAATTTCGGTGCAATTCCGTCAGAGATTCTAAGAGGAGATATGTGCCAAAAATCGATAGACAGACAGACAACCACAGCTTTATATATATAGATAGATTATTCATTTTTTTCTATAAAAACTGATGATACTCCAAATATATTTAGTTCAAACCATAAAAACAACATCAAGAATCCACTAACTTCTGATGTTTCTATTCAGAGTTACAGCACATGTTCTAAGTGATCCCATTTGAATCCATGCATTTTTCAAGGTACACGGTGAAGTTTAGTATAATGTCTTTATAAACAGACTTAGGGATGGCTCTGATAATTAACCAATACTTTGAATTAGATAATATTTTTCGTCTTTTTTATTTGATTCTTTCTAAATTCTTTACACATGAAATATATCTAGCTATTCTGAAAAATTGTATTTCAGCATTAATTTATGCATGCATACACATATGTATGTATAATAATTTTATGTCTATATGATGATGCATATACATGTTTATATATACACATGCATACATACACCTATATATACACACATACATTTATATGTATGTATATATTATTTTATTTATACATATATATATATGTGTGTGTATATATGTGTGTGTGTGTGTGTATATATGTGTGTGTGTGTATATATGTGTGTGTGTATATATGTGTGTGTGTGCGTATATATGTGTGTGCGTGTATATATGTGTGTGTGTGTGTATATATATATATGTGTGTGTGTGTATATATATATGTGTGTGTGTGTGTGTGTATATATATGTGTGTGTGTGTGTATATATATATGTGTGTGTGTGTGTATTTTAGTATAAGTAATTTAATACTTAAGTTTATTAAAAGGTTCACTATTACTGTATTAAAGATGTGATAAAATATATTCAGTTCCTCAACTAATTTGTAAGTCACAGCTGGGGGTTGTGAAGTAAAATAGCTTTAACTACAACAGCAACAACAGCAACAACAGCCACAACAACTGTATTTCTAATGAAATGCTGTATTCTGATTTATTAATAAATAATTTGGAGGGATTTAGTAACATTATTAATTATTTAATTAATAAGGTTGTATTTGTAACATAGTTTTCATATAAAATTCTGTTGGAATGTTTTAATTTAAATAGAAACCTTTTAAAATGAGTTATTTTGTTTCATAGAACGAGAGCCAGTTCGTGGCAGGGATGGTATCGAAAGGGTTAAATAGGAACCTTTTAAAATAGGTATTTTTGTTTCATAGAACTAGAGCAGGTTTGAGGCATAGTTGGTGTGAAAAGGGTGAAGTGTCTCTAGTGTTGAACATTAAGGTTATTGAACAAGAAAGAGATTTGTATGACATCAATACAAACTCCCTCGTTTCCAGAGAACAATCACCAGAGACCAATTAGCTGATGATATTACAGTCACAATCCTGAACAAATCATTCAAGTTAGTTTCTACCAATAATAAACGACTGTATATAAACAATATATATTCCCAATGAGATGAAACGACCTATGAAATCAGATTTAATCTCAAAATTAAAACACATACATAAAAATGATATTTACAAATAATTTATTTAAAGTTTGTTCATTTCCTCCTCTTTACAGATAGAGGTAAATTCCCTCCAATAAGCCTTTTGTTACAGACATTCCCTTGTTACTGTTGCTGACAGAAATATGGTGGACCAGAGATTGGGCTGTTAGAAAGCTGTAACCAGCAATGCTATTGTTTACCAATTGTGATATAAAATAAATAAATAATAAATAAATACTTCAATTGACTGTTTTCTCCTAGAAAGTTGATCTTTTACCAAATCAAAAAGAATTTTTTTTATGTGGCAAGTATTGTAAAATAAAAGTAAGCTACCAACATAAAATAGAAGTTCTAATTGATGTTTAGCCACGTTACAAACCTGATCAAGCAGACCTATGAGTAAAAGACATCCAAGCTGTCACCATTTTAAGGCATAGTGTGTTCATCATTGTTTTTATGTCCGTTTTTCCATGCTTACATGGGTAGGACAACATCTCTCCACATGTGATCCTTCATCATCTCCACTGTGAGTCTCTCACCACCACTGCCCCTTCTTTGGCATTCCTCTAGTGTGGCTTCCTTCCATTCGGATTTCTTGGCAGTTCTTCATTCAAAGATCACGATCCATGTGCATCACATGTCTACACCAACACAGTCTCTTGCACACTATTTCTGATTCCTTTTATACTCAGTTTTTCTCTCAGTTCATCCAAGTTCTGTCGTTCTCTTACATTAACATTTCACATGCATTGAAGCATCCTTACTTCATTTCTCTCCAACCTCAGGACAATTTTATTATTTCACATATCCTCGGGACAACTTTATTCAATGTGTCATATTTTGTAGACATTAGTGTTTGATTGAGAGAAATTTTACAGCTATTTCTAGCAGGTCAAGTGACTGTATAGAGGTTCTCTCACTGACTCATAGAATAAAGGTAAAGAATTGATGCAGAGGTAAGTTATCAGTGAACCAAACTAAGGATGGGTTGGAAGAATCTTTAGAAAGTAGGATGAAATGCTCTCTTGGGATATTGTGTGGGTGTGCGGGTGGGGGTGGGGTGGGGGTGACAGGGCTGGTAACAGGATTTGGTACTCAGTTGGGAAGGAAGTAGGGGAGTTCAGAACAGTCAGGGAGGTGGGAACACTTTCACAAGGAACATATTCAGGTTTCTTTTATAAACTCTATTTTCTAAATTTGAGGGTGCACCATTTAAATGCAGGGGCAGTGCCATCTAATGCTCACACCTTCACCCTTGGCAATGGGTTTGGTTGCAAGGGATGGGGATGGGTGAAATAATATATCACAAAGAGTATATTTCTTGAAGTAGTATTGGTGGTGAAATGATATGTTAGGAAGAGAATGTTCTGCCTTCTTTCCAGATACTGTCATGGGTTTGTTTTAAAATGAAACCAGACAGGCAGAAAAAGTTGAATTCCTAAATATGTGAGGTTCTATTAAGTAGGGGGGGGGGGGAGAAGAGACAAGGAAAGAGTGAGAGCAGTGATTAATATAATCTGATGTTGATAATAGTATTTCTGGGACTAATTCGTAGAAAGGAAAATAGACTTAAGAAAAGTTTATAAAACAGCTCCAGAGAAATTAATATTTCAGGGATATTCAGATATAAAAGATAGTGAAAAGGGGCCAGGAGATAATTTGTTTTGAGGCAGTGTAATTGTTGACAATATTACCATTATGGATTATGCTAGTTTGTAAATATATATTCCTTCTGAGGCTTGTGGCTTAGTAGTTAGAGCATTGGGCTCACAATTATGAAGTTGTGAGTTTGATTCCCAGAATGCTCATAATTGTCCCAGTAATATTTTTTAATGTGTATAAGGGTCCCAGTAAGGGATTTACAATTGTGAGGTTGTGAGTTAGATTCCCCGAGCGGGTGATGTGTTATGTCCTTCAACAAGACACTTTATTTCACGTTACTCTTTTTACCAGGAGATGCGACCATTAGATAGTATCAGCAATGGAAAGATGATGAAAACATTGTTTCCTTGGTCTGATCTGACGAGTTCCACCCCCTCTTGGTAAGCAAATGAGGTCTGGAATCTTGTTGATCCTTAATGAAGGAGAAAAAGAGTAATATCTCTAATGTTTATAAGGGTTCCAGTAATATCTCTAATATTTATAAGGATACCAGTAATGTATTTAATGTTTAAAGGGTCCCAGTAATTAATATTTATATATAAGGGTACCAGTAATTAATATTTATAAGGGTACCAGTAATGTATTTAATGTTTATACAAGGACTTCAGAGAAATGTGAAATGATGAATGAAACAGACAAACTGCAGCAGTACAGGGTTAAATACAATTTCAGCATGTATACTAATCCCTCTCATCATCTAGAGTTAGAAGTTTTATTGATGGGGTAAACAACAACAACAGAGGCACCACACTTTTCCCTGACATCACATAAATTATGTGTATTTGTAGTTTAATTGTTAAAAATTAATGTTTTGTCTCTTGTCTCTTACTCCACTGCACAACATTTGGCTTGTGTCAGACACTGTGACTCTGGAGTTCTGTGCCCTTTGTAATTTCATTTTGAAAAAATAATTTTTTAGGGTTTTCCCTTAAAAAAATGTTTTTCATTTTGCCTTGTTTTCATTTGTTATCTTTTCCTCTCTTTGTTAATTTTCTTAAGTTTTTTTAATAATATTACACCCTTTCATCATAGGTTTGCTCAGCCAAGCCTGACTTAACAACAACAACAGTCTTACAATACTACTTTCCTTGCAACAACATAGTTTTCTGGCTTTATTCCATGGGAAAGTGTTGTCCACCACCTCAAGACAACCAAAGTTTTGTGAATGTGAAGGAAATATTGCCTAAAGAGCTTGGGGCCCCATTCCTGTTTTGGATGTATTCTATAATATCAATATAAGTAATATTACTTCCTTTGTACCAACAAAACAACAGGCTTTCCTGGTTCAATCTTATTCCGTGGCACCTTGGCTAAGTATTTTCAACTCTAGTCTCAAGTCTTGAAGATGAAATTTAGGAAAGAAGACCATTAGAAGTTTTTGAGTGGTAAAATATAATCAGTCTCTCAGTTTAACACTGCCATTTCACCATTGAGTCTCTTTAATGGAATCCACTCTATTGTAAGGCTACTGGATAGCTGTTCGAGCAGAGGATAACTCCTTTCTCCCCACTCTTGACCCAGTCTAAGGAGAGCCTGAAAATAATTATAAGCACTGCACTTACTCCCATAAAAACAATATGATAAATTAGTTTAACAATTATAGAATCTGCTAGAATAACATTTCTATTGACTTGGGAGCCTTTCTTATGTTTTTGGATCTTTTGTATGTATTTGTTATTCATTTTCTTACATATTCATGTAATCACTTTTATTGTGCCCCCTCCCCACTCCTGCTGAGAATCATCCCATTTCTAACGTTCAAGCTCATAAATCTTATTTTTATTGCTGTTCTAAATGACACTTGACAAATTCTGTATTTTCTAAATCAAGAATAACTTTACTGACCCTCTCTTTCAACTCACAAATATTTTAATATGGTGTCTTATGAAGAAACCTACCACATTCTTACTTCCGTTAAAAAGAAAAAAAATATATTTCATACTAGAAAAAAACAAAACAAATTTTATAAGCATGTTTGTTACATCAAGTCTCCTGCTCTATCTCCATTTGCTTCTATTTCTTCTGCTACATTTACCTCCCTTCTTTCTTTATTTCTCATTTTTCTGTCTATTAGATAACACTATTCTTTATCTGTTTTGTTGGCAATATCTCCACTCACCCCCAGCTTCTTTCTTGTCATATCTTGTACACTGCTTATTCCTCATATTTCCTCTGTTTCCTTATTTAGAGTTCTTATCTCCAAAATTATTCCTGTTGATTGGCTTACATCCTACACTGTCTTTGTGGACACAGTATTATAGCTGAATGGTTAAGAAGTTTGCTTTGCAGTTATTAGGTCTAAGTTTGATCCCACTGTGAGACATCTTGGGTGTTATTCACCATAGTCATGAGTCAGATCATGTCTTTGTGAGTCAAAATGGGTAGACAGAAACTGTTTGTCCAGACATGTGGTCAGTCAGCCATAGGTATATAACTAAGTCTAAAGTCTGTCTCATCAGCCTAGTGCTTATCCCAGTTTCTGTGGCATGAAGTAACTGAGAGTACAAGACTTCCCTCAGGACAGGATGCCAGTCCATCACAAAGTTAAACCCCCAGCTATTACTGGTACTCATTTTCAGCAGAGTATACTGGAGCACTGCAAAATGAATTGTTTTGCTCAAGAACACAACACACAACCCAGTCCAGGAATCGAACCTATGATATTATGTTTGTATGTCCAACACTGTTACCACTAGGTACAAAACCCATGCTCAATTATTATCAAAGGAGGTCCCTTCTTTCTTTTCTTCCTTCTATTCTATTCCTGTTCTTCCCATATTTATTCCTTCATGTTCTTACTTCCCGCCTTCAAGATTAGAGAGCTGCAGAGTAAATCTCTCTTTGCTATATGGTAAACCTCTTTTTACTACATGATAAACCTTTTTGCTACATGATAAACCTCTTTACTACATGATGAACCTCTTTACTACTTGATAACCTACTTTACTACATGATAAACCACTTTACTACATGATAAACCACTTTCCATCATTCATGAATGATATTCATTTTAGTTCACATGAATAAAAAAAATATTTCTTTGTTGTTGAGAAATACTGAAAATAGAAGAAAGGTCATTTTTTTCTAGTGTAGAATTTGCTAATAATCTGCGTTTTTTCCCTGTAGAAAGTAAATTAAATTATACAAATTTTGTTTTATACACATACATACACACAGATGCATGTGTGTGTATGTATGTGTGTGTGTGTGTGTGTGTATATATATATCTGTATCCACAAAAGGCGAAACTTGAAATGAGCAAGAATGGAATTAAGAGAGAGAGAGAATAGAAGGAAAGTATGAGAGTAGAAGAGGAGAGAGGGGTGGGGGAGAAGATAGAAAGAATATGTGACATGATGTCCCAATGGTTTCTTATAGAAGTGCTGACTTTCAAGAATGAGATTCAATGTCAAAATGAGAGCAAAGTCATTAAATAACAGACTCTCTAACAACTGATAATGAAGAAAATAGTGAAGCTGGCCAGTCTCACACACACTAGAACATTTTTACAACTAGATGATGTCAGCTAATTTATTACACAACAAAAACACAAGGCATGGTCTATCATATAGAAATTGAAATGGGTTGGGTATATTTAGTTTCTTAATGCCCGGAAATATTCTCACAGAGGAATTACAGATTCATAAACAATCTCAATAACGGACTAAACGAATCGAAAATAGCAGACATTTCAAAATTAAATAGACATTTCAAAAGGTGTAGGTGTGGTTGTGTGGTTAAGGAGTTTACTCTATATAGTATAGGTGTAGGTATGTTTGTGTGGTTAAGGAGTTAGTATTGTATAGTATAGGTTAGAGGCTGGCAACCCCCAGCCCATGAGCCACATCCGGCCTGTGCAGGATTTTTGCCTGGCCAACTAATAGGTTTCAATCTTAGGCCAAGCAATCCCGGAAAAAGTGCTCTGAATCATTTTGGATTAGAATACTGACTAGAGAACAAGTCTAGCTACAAGGCTCATTTAACTGAAGGTAATTTTTTGCTTGACAGTAACAAACAATCAAACTTAGACAGATAGAATAGTCAGATATCGAGGTCAAGGGGACTGTGTATTCATGCAAGGATGTGGAATGACCCAGACTTACTTAAAAAGTTAGCATGTCTGACATACAGTTATTTCATTTCATCCTCAAAATCTTTCATTTGATTTTGCTGTCTGGTAGTAAAACATATGTAAGTGACTGTATTCGATAATAATCAATGTTTATTTATTTTTCTATGCTGAAAATGTTCAGTATTAGAAGTAAATTTTTCATTGAACAAATGGTAACCCTGATCTAAATACACCGCCAGGTATCGTGGTTTTGTCACACTTTATTAAAAATGTCAGAGTATTTTATTGTATTACTGTATTCATTTTATATATGTTCTCATTACTTATTTGATATAGCTGCATAGCTACATGGCATGAATGTTGAGACACAGCATAGCTACATGGCCTGCTGTTGAGACACTGCATAGCTACATGGCCTGCTGTTGACACTGCATAGCTACATGGCCTGTTGTTGAGACACTGCATAGCTACATGGCCTGCTGTCAGGACACAGTATAGCTACATGGCCTGCTGTTGAGACACTGTATAACTACATGGCCTGCTGTTGAGACACTGTATAACTACATGGCCTGCTGTCAAGACACTGTATAGATACATGGCCTGCTGTCAAGACACTGTATAATTACATGGCCTGCTGTCAAGACACTGTATAGATACATGGCCTGCTGTCAAGACACTGTATAATTACATGGCCTGCTGTTGAGACACTGTATAGCTACATGGCCTGCTGTTGAGACACTGTATAACTACATGGCCTGCTGTCAAGACACTGTATAGCTACATGGCCTGCTGTCAAGACACTGTATAATTACATGGCCTGCTGTTGAGACACTGTATAACTACATGGCCTGCTGTTGAGACACTGTATAGCTACATGGCCTGCTGTTGAGACACTGTATAACTACATGGCCTGCTGTCAAGACACTGTATAGCTACATGGCCTGCTGTCAAGACACTGTATAATTACATGGCCTGCTGTTGAGACACTGTATAATTACATGGCCTGCTGTTGAGACACTGTATAACTACATGGCCTGCTGTCAAGACACTGTATAACTACATGGCCTGCTGTCAAGACACTGTATAGCTACATGGCCTGCTGTCAAGACACTGTATAACTACATGGCCTGCTGTCAAGACACTGTATAGCTACATGGCCAGCTGTCAAGACACTGTATAATTACATGGCCTGCTGTCAAGACACTGTATAGCTACATGGCCTGCTGTCAAGACACTGTATAGCTACATGGCCTGCTGTCAAGACACTGTATAATTACATGGCCTGTTGTTGAGACACTGCATAGCTACATGGCCTGCTGTCAGGACACTGTATAGCTACATGGCCTGCTGTCAGGACACTGTATAGCTACATGGCCTGCTGTCAAGACACTGTATAGCTACATGGCCTGCTGTCAAGACACTGTATAGCTACATGGCCTGCTGTCAGGACACTGTATAGCTACATGGCCTGCTGTCAGGACACTGTATAGCTACATGGCCTGCTGTCAAGACACTGTATAATTACATGGCCTGCTGTCAAGACACTGTATAGCTACATGGCCTGCTGTCAAGACACTGTATAATTACATGGCCTGCTGTCAAGACACTGTATAGCTACATGGCCTGCTGTCAAGACACTGTATAGCTACATGGCCTGCTGTCAAGACACTGTATAATTACATGGCCTGCTGTCAAGACACTGTATAGCTACATGGCCTGCTGTCAAGACACTGTATAATTACATGGCCTGCTGTCAAGACACTGTATAGCTACATGGCCAGCTGTCAAGACACTGTATAATTACATGGCCTGCTGTCAAGACACTGTATAGCTACATGGCCTGCTGTCAAGACACTGTATAGCTACAAGGCCTGCTGTTGAGACACTGTAGTTAAGGTGTTAGTATAGTATGGTATAGGTATGGCTGTGTGGTTAAGGTGTTAGTACTGTATTGTATAGTATAGGTGTAGGTATGGCTGTGTGGTTAAGGTGTTAGTATTGTATAGTATAGGTGTAGGTATGCTGTGTGGTTAAGGTGTTAGTATTGTATAGTATAGGTGTAGGTATGGCTGTGTGGTTAAGGTGTTAGTATAGTATAGGTATAGGTATGGCTGTGTGGTTAAGGTGTTAGTATTGTATAGTATAGGTGTAGGTATGGCTGTGTGGTTAAGGTGTTAGTATTGTATAGTATAGGTGTAGGTATGGCTGTGTGGTTAAGGTGTTAGTATTGTATAGTATAGGTGTAGGTATGGCTGTGTGGTTAAGGTGTTAGTATTGTATAGTATAGGTGTAGGTATGGCTGTGTGGTTAAGGTGTTAGTATTGTATAGTATAGGTGTAGGTATGCTGTGTGGTATAGGTCTAGGTATGGCTGTGTGGTTAGGGTGTTAGTATTGTATAGTATAGGTATAGGTATGGCTGTGTGGTTAAGGTGTTAGTATAGTATAGTATAGGTATAGGTATGGCTGTGTGGTTAAGGTGTTAGTATTGTATAGTATAGGTGTAGGTATGGCTGTGTGGTTAAGGTGTTAGTATTGTATAGTATAGGTATAGGTATGGCTGTGTGGTTAAGGTGTTAGTATAGTATAGGTGTAGGTATGACTGTGTGGTTAAGGTGTTAGTATTGTATAGTATAGGTGTAGGTATGCTGTGTGGTTAAGATGTTAGTATAGTATAGGTATAGGTATGGCTAAGGTGTTAGTATTGTATAGTATAGGTGTAGGTATGGCTGTGTGGTTAAGGTGTTAGTATAGTATAGTATAGATGTAGGTATGGCTGTGTGATTAAGGTGTTAGTATAGTATAGTATAGGTGTAGGTATGGCTGTGTGATTAAGGTGTTAGTATTGTAAAGGTGTAGGTATGGCTGTGTGGTTAAGGTGTTAGTATTATATAGTATAGGTGTAGGTATGGCTGTGTGGTTAAGGTGTTAGTATTGTATAGTATAGGTGTAGGTATGGGTGTGTGATTAAGGTGTTAGTATTGTATAGTATAGGTATAGGTATGGCTGTGTGGTTAAGGTGTTAGTATTGTATAGTATAGGTATAGGTATGGCTGTGTGGTTAAGGTGTTAGTATTGTATAGTATAGGTATAGGTATGGCTGTGTGGTTAAGGGGTTAGTATTGTATAGTATAGGTGTAGGTATGGCTGTGTGGTTAAGGTGTTAGTATTGTATAGTATAGGTGTAGGTATGGCTGTGTGGTTAAGGTGTTAGTATTGTATAGTATAGGTGTAGGTATGGCAGTGTGATTAAGGTGTTAGTATTGTATAGTATAGGTATAGGTATGGCTGTGTGATTAAGGTGTTAGTATTGTATAGTATAGGTATAGGTATGGCTGTGTGGTTAAGGTGTTAGTATTGTATAGTATAGGTATAGGTATGGCTGTGTGGTTAAGGTGTTAGTATAGTATAGGTGTAGGTATGGCTGTGTGGTTAAGGTGTTAGTATGGTATAGGTATGGCTGTGTGGTTAAGGTGTTAGTATAGTATAGTATAGGTGTAGGTATGGCTGTGTGGTTAAGGTGTTAGTATAGTATAGTATAGGTGTAGGTATGGCTGTGTGGTTAAGGTGTTAGTATTGTATAGTATAGGTATAGGTATGGCTGTGTGGTTAAGGTGTTAGTATAGTATAGGTATAGGTATGGCTGTGTGGTTAAGTTGTTAGTATAGTATAGTATAGGTGTAGGTATGGCTGTGTGGTTAAGGTGTTAGTATAGTATAGTATAGGTATAGGTATGGCTGTGTGGTTAAGGTGTTAGTATTGTATAGTATAGGTGTAGGTATGGCTGTGTGGTTAAGGTGTTAGTATTGTATAGTATAGGTATAGGTATGGCTGTGTGGTTAAGGTGTTAGTATAGTATAGGTATAGGTATGGCTGTGTGGTTAAGTTGTTAGTATAGTATAGTATAGGTGTAGGTATGGCTGTGTGGTTAAGGTGTTAGTATAGTATAGGTATAGGTATGGCTGTGTGGTTAAGGTGTTAGTATTGTATAGTATAGGTGTAGGTATGGCTGTGTGGTTAAGGTGTTAGTATTGTATAGTATAGGTGTAGGTATGGCTGTGTGGTTAAGGTGTTAGAATTGTATAGTATAGGTGTAGGTATGGCTGTGTGGTTAAGGTGTTAGTATTGTATAGTATAGGTGTAGGTATGCTGTGTGGTTAAGGTGTTAGTATTGTATAGTATAGGTATAGGTATGGCTGTGTGGTTAAGGTGTTAGTATAGTATAGTATAGGTATAGGTATGGCTGTGTGGTTAAGGTGTTAGTATAGTATAGGTATGGCTGTGTGGTTAAGGTGTTAGTATAGTATAGGTATAGGTATGGCTGTGTGGTTAAGTTGTTAGTATAGTATAGTATAGGTGTAGGTATGGCTGTGTGGTTAAGGTGTTAGTATAGTATAGTATAGGTATAGGTATGGCTGTGTGGTTAAGGTGTTAGTATTGTATAGTATAGGTGTAGGTATGGCTGTGTGGTTAAGGTGTTAGTATTGTATAGTATAGGTGTAGGTATGGCTGTGTGGTTAAGGTGTTAGAATTGTATAGTATAGGTGTAGGTATGGCTGTGTGGTTAAGGTGTTAGTATTGTATAGTATAGGTGTAGGTATGCTGTGTGGTTAAGGTGTTAGTATTGTATAGTATAGGTATAGGTATGGCTGTGTGGTTAAGGTGTTAGTATAGTATAGTATAGGTATATGTATGGCTGTGTGGTTAAGGTGTTAGTATAGTATAGTATAGGTATAGGTATGGCTGTGTGGTTAAGGTGTTAGTATAGTATAGTATAGGTATAGGTATGGCTGTGTGGTTAAGGTGTTAGTATAGTATAGTATAGGTATAGGTATGGCTGTGTGGTTAAGGTGTTAGTATAGTATAGTATAGGTATAGGTATGGCTGTGTGGTTAAGGTGTTAGTATAGTATAGGTATGGCTGTGTGTTTAAGGTGTTAGTATAGTATAGGTATAGGTATGGCTGTGTGGTTAAGGTGTTAGTATAGTATAGGTATGGCTGTGTGGTTAAGGTGTTAGTATAGTATAGGTGTAGGTATGGCTGTGTGGCTAAGGTGATTGCTTTCTAACCCTGTGGTCTTAGGTTCAGGTTGACACCCTGATAAATGAAGTCATTTCCTGTATTAACAAAAAGAATGTCTCTCAATTCATTACGCCCTTTGTCATCATCATCATCATAATCATATTTACATCCACTTTTCCATGTTGGTTGTCATGGGTTGGATGGTTTGAGGCAACAACATACAGCTGGATGCCAGCCCATCCTGATGCCAACCCTTTTTAATCACATTTTACAACTTAACAGGGATACAACGTTCCTATGCTAAAAACTGGGGTACATATACCCTTCAGAAATAGTAGTTGTTATATTTGAGGGGAAATTGAATTGGTAACATTGAGAGTATGGCTACTATAGCTACTATTACATGGGGCGGCAACCTTTGTAACTTCTACATAATCTATAGATGCTATTACTTGTTTTCCAACACATAAGATGACATATTTCTAAAGAATGTTCCATTAAAAGTAATTGATATCACTTCATTTCTCAAACTAAGTAAAAAGAGTTAACTGAGAAATAAAGTGGTTTCATTTAATTATCTGGAATAAAATCTTACTAAATCAACTAATGAAATGCTGTGTAAAATTTCAAAAATATTCTTTGGTTTGCCAACCATGTGTACACAGAAGTGTTAGGTAGGGTGGTGTCTCTGTATTTTTGTTTTACCATCTAGATTGATATAAAATCCAACTCTCTCACTCCCACCCCCAATGAAATAATGGATATAAGATGAATGCAGGCCAATCTATAAAGTGGTATGACTACTGCAATTTGCTCATTATGTAAAAAAAAGTGTTGATCAAACTGTTTATTGCTTCTAGGATTTC